>CM063498.1:55525989-55550989 GCA_032207245.1 Pardosa pseudoannulata
AAAATTCAAATGTCATTTAATTGTTTAGTTTATATTATTTAAGTTCATAAAGTAAATTTAATTCAAATGTGTTATTCATTTTATAGCAACGAGTTGCACAACTCCTTTAGTTTGTAACATCACAGCTCTAAAATAGGTAACTTTGGTAGCGTTATGGTCGAGCAGCGTTCTTCAAAGGCCTCATGAGGATGACACATCGAACACAAGCGAGGTGGAGATGAAAGAAGAATTTATTCTGGTATATACAAATATTTACATCATTTACATTCTCGGCAAGGCTCATTCATTCTCGCCCGCTGGACAACAACTCTCAGCATCTTCTCCCACACCAAACGACGCTCGGCCCTCGTGACGTCACTCGCAATCCCCCACACCCCTCTGTCTGTCTTTTCTCGAGGACAGAATGGAGGCATGGGAACCCCCCCCCCCCCCCCAGATAGCAAAGAACATGTTCGACTGACGTCAGAGCGAGCCGTAATACACAAACAATTACATATTAAAAGTTTTCCAGTAGCGTGATGCTAGAAGGTGTGTACGGGGTTCACGATCCCGTGGTACCTGTGTGATCTTTCTCTAGCGTTCTTCCTGGTAGTCACAAGATTATCTCTGTAGTGTTTGCTCCTTAGCGGGTTGGACCACATTAAAATTGGACCATGACGGGCCTCTCGTAGGTCAGCGGTGGCTTGGTAGCCATTTATGGGTCACTGTTGTGGCACGGTCATCATTAGTTGCTGCTGTATGTCTTCGAATGGGTCAGCGTAAAACACACAGCAACGAGTTGTTTCGTTTTTGAAATTGTTTATATTGCTAGTGTATAATATAATCTAAAAAGTAATTTACATTTTGAAATGAATATAATTTACATTTCCAAACCTTAGCTTCCAAGTCTGGTCGTGAAATAACTGCACCCCCTCCCCCAACAAAAAATAAAATAAAATAAAACAAATTAAAAAATAAATTTTTACAAAAATTTTTAAAAAGAATATTTTAAATGACTTTTATTATTTAGTTGGGAAAATCTCCCAAAACTACCTTCTTACTATATGTATTCATGTTTTAGAGCTATTAATCTCACTAACCCCCCATCGAACGATGTGTGCATGAACGTAGTTTGTTTGCAGGGTAAGTTCTTGTCTAATTAGCTTTTTTGTTGCGATAACGCTGAGAGTTGGCTTAATAGGTATGACGCTACTCTTCGGTACCAGAGTTCATTGGTTCGGATCCTACTGCCATCGTGGATATTCATAACCATTCAGAATCGGTTTTAAGCTGTAGGTCCCAGTCTCATCAGTCCCCGTTTAGCAAAAAAGTAGAACATAGCTGTGAAGATCGCCGAGCCGTTGTATAAATTCACATCCAAACAGTAGATTTATATTTTCAACATTAAGGTTTATTTTAAGACAGAGCACAAACTACTACCGGACAATTATATATATACAAATATTACAATATTTACAGTAACCAATTATATCAACTCAAGTATCTCTAAGAGCATCGCTTACACGTCCGGAGTCTACAATCACCTCCGACGTTCTCTCTACTCTACTTACTTTCTTCCTAGGTGGCGCTCTCTGGCCGTTCACTATTACTCGCCTGTCCCTACAATAGCATTATAAACCAAATCAGAAAAATCTCTTTAGCCCCACAGAGAAAATTTTAAGGTAAAAATAACCATTTCTCTGTCTCCAAATCGTATTCAAAGCCATGAAATTATCGAAAAATTATAAAAATGAGTGGATGTCCACAGAAAATGGTAGATGATGGGAGGGGAGAATGGTGGTTACATTTGGTCCCAGAAGATCAATTTAGATAAGAATCAGAAGGATTGGAGACAATTGTGATTTTCCTGCAGAGTAGCATAATCTATCATATTTGTTATCAATCTGCAAAATACGAGTTTAAGAAGCGCATCCAGAAAGTAAGTTTCCCTACTTAAAAGAAAAAAAGAACTCAAACTTTCACTGACATATTTATTGGCAGCAAGTACAGCAATGTTTCAGCTATTTTTTAACAAAGCCACTACCAGAATTGAGACACTTGTCGTATTGTGAGATAAACTTTGTATCCTTCTGTCTTAGAACTCTGCCGCCTGTGAATGTAACAATCCTTCCTGTCCCAAAACACCGTGCACATCCTTTTCCGTACCGACAGCGTCTGTTTGAATTTGGTCCGGACCGAAGATATACTATGATGCCAATGCATTGACTGCTGCTTGGTTTCCGGGGTAAAGTGCGAAATCCAAGTCTCATTGCCCTTGACGATCCTGTCTAGAAACTCGTGGCCGTCATCGTGATACCGTAGTAGAAATGTCAGTGCTGCTCCTAAGCGTTGATTTTTGTGTTCGAGTGTCAATTTCGGCTCATAGACCTGACAGAGCTGACGATGAATTTCAATTGGCGCAATGCTTTGTGCATTCAATATCACCGACCGAACCTTGCAGGCGGCGGGAATTAGAGTTTCCATTTCGGACCACTGCTACCCCGCTACTGGCACTAATCGAGACTTGTCCAGCTGACATATGATTAATACGTCATAGATCTGTTACGCACGCGCAGTTGACACGGCTAATTACGTTTACTTTAAAGGGGAAAACATCGAAAAAACTTACTTTCTGGATGCACCTCGTATTTAACATTTTTATTTCTATGCTTTATCATCTACTGCAGTGGTTGGTGGACGATGGCCTAGTAGTTTACGACGCTACTCTTCGACATCAACGTTCAAGAATTTAGAACTCGCTGAATGATTGGACGATCATGGCGGTTTGGAATCGGCTTTAAACTATGGGTATCTGTCTCATTACCCCTCGTGTAGCAAAAACAGTGGACACTAGCACTCTAAACCAAACTAAACTAAAACTTTATTTGGAAATCTAAATTACCTAGATAGAAATATGATTGCGAGACGACTAGGGAAGAAATGATTTACCCATTGGTCAACACTCACATGAAAAACCTCAAGGGACTGTAACCGATTAATTTCCTGAAGTAAAGCTATCACTTTATTAAATGTTAAAAAAATCTATTCTCGGACTGACGAAAACACACCGTAAACATCAGAAAGATAAGAAAGTGGATGCTTCAGGATTTTCATCACGATTCTGAGGAGTACGACCAGAATAGAAATATACAAAGATGTCAATCAGCACTTCTCTTTCAGTGACGCGTAATGGAAAATTCAATATTAAATATTAAATCTGCTGTTGACTTTCTTCAAATAATTCTTAAACACCATTTTCTAAAAGCAAAAATTATATTTTTATTGTGGTCAAAGCATATAGTCATTCAGTGGTCTCGAAATTATTGATGAATTGAAAAATGAATAGAAGCGATTTTTTTCATCAAATAATATTAAAATATTATATACTTTTTTTCTTTAGAATTTCTTTTACTTTCTTTTTTATCAATGGTTTAAACTTCCTTATAGTTTGAAAACTTTTTAAATTTTTTTTCAGCTTAAACCTTTGTAGAAGTACAATCCTAAACTTGTACTTGCTGACTTGCTGGTACTTCGAGTTAAACCTATACTTTACTCCTAGCTACTTTCGAAGTAAGTTGTGCTGGATTCCTCCTCCCGTTCTGAAATGCAGCCAGATAAAATGTAAAACTCAGAATGTGTGTCCTTATCAAACAGCTGACTAAATTGCAAATTAAGAAAATTTTTATGTGTCTAATTAAAAATAATACCTTACTCTTAACTGCTTCCGAAGTATGTTGTGTGGACTCCTCCTCCCGTTTTGAAATGCAGCCAGACAAAATGTGAAACTCAGAATGTGTGTCCTTATCAAACAGCTGACTAAATTGCAAATTATGAGATTTTTTATGTGTCTAATTAAAAATAATACCGTACCCTTAACTGCTTCCGAAGTATGTTGTGTGGACTCCTCCTCCCGTTTTGAAATGCAGCCAGACAAAATGTGAAACTCAGAATGTGTGTCCTTATCAAACAGCTGACTAAATTGCAAATTATGAGATTTTTTATGTGTCTAATTAAAAATAATACCGTACCCTTAACTGCTTCCGAAGTATGTTGTGTGGACTCCTCCTCCCGTTTTGAAATGCAGCCAGACAAAATGTGAAACTCAGAATGTGTGTCCTTATCAAACAGCTGACTAAATTGCAAATTAAGAAAATTTTTATGTGTCTAATTAAAAATAATACCTTACTCTTAACTGCTTCCAAAGTATGTTGTGTGGATTCCTCCTCCCGTTTTGAAATGCAGCCAGATAAAATGTAAAACTCAGAATGTGTGTCCTCATCAAACAGCTGACTAAATTGCAAATTATGAGGATTTTTTAAGTGTCTAATTTAAAATAATACCTTACTTTTAACTGCTTCCGAAGAATGTTGTACTGGATTCCTTCTCCCGTTTTGAGATGCAGCCAGATAAAATGTAAAACTCAGAATGTGTGTCCTCATCAAACAGCTGACTAAATTGGAAATTATGAGTATTTTTTATGTGTCTAATTAAAAATAATACCTTACTCTAAACTGCTTCCGAAGAATGTTATACTGGATTCCTCTTCCCGTTTTGAAATGCAGCCAGATACAATGTAAATCACAGAATGTGTGTCCTCATCAAACAGCTGACTAAATTGCAAATTATGAGAGTTTTTATGTGTCTAATTAAAGATAATACCTTCATCTTAACAGCTTCCAAAGTATGTTGTGTGGATTCCTCCTCCAGTTTTGAAATGCAGCCAGATAAAATGTAAAACTCAGAATGTGTGTCCTCATCAAACAGCTGACTAAATTGCAAATTATGAGTATTTTTATGTGTCTAATTAAAAATAATACCTTACTCTTAACTGCTTCCGAAGCATGTTCGGTTCATATAGGAAATAATAAGCGATAATATATTTAACATAAAAGATAACGTGCACAACTCACTTTTAATAAGAAATATATTTCTGCTTAATTTTTTTAAAATAAAATGATTATAGGCCTCATCTAAATTCTCGAAATCACGGTATTTATTTTAAATATGTTGTTCTCTTTCAGCACTTAAATACTTTTATAAGTTAATACTAAATTACTTTTATTGTGAGTATTTCTGGTTTAAGTCTTCAGTTTTTTTTTAGTTTATTATATTGTGTTATAAATCTTTTTATAGATTAAACTTTTATAGGTGCGTTTTTTTTAACTTCACTTGCCTACATCAGCCTTTATTGTGCTTTTCACTGCTTTGCAGGAAAGTTGTGTTGGATTTTTCTTTCCACCACGGAAGGCAGCAAAAAAAAAGTTACAACTTATTTTTCACTTAAAAAAAATCCCTAAATTTCAAGTGAGTTGTGTATAAATGATTGGGCTTTTCAGCTTTCTAAAAGAAAACTATTTTGAATTTATAATGAAAAATCTGTTTCAAGCGTCTACTCGCTTATTAAGAGATAATACAGCAAATAAATATCTCTTTGAATAAATACTTCACAATTAATGTTTTTAGTGCAAAAATTTCTATTTACTCTACTCCTTACTTTTTAATCACTTTTAGCGTATCTTATGTATTATTTTTTACAATTTAAACCTTTATAGAAACATTTTCTGAAATATCATTCACTTGTATAAGCCGACTTTCACTTGTATTTTGCTCTTTACTACTTTACAAGAGGTTTGTGCCAAATTCTTCTTTCTACTGTAGAATGCAGACCAATAAAATAAAAAGCTTAAAAAGAATTTATTTAATTAAAAACAGCTCATTACACTGTAAATGACTCGAAAAGCTGTTTTTGAACTTTTAAAATGAAACTGCCCTGACTTCATGAAACAAAATTTCCTTTATTTACTTATTCAATTCATAAGTAATAATGTATTTTGCTTTAATTTTCTTAAAAAAGTAAATACCTAAATTACCAATTTATCAATATTTTTTCTTAAATATGACTTTCCTTTAAGTAGTTTGCAAGTAAATAAAGTCTCTTGGATAAGTTATAATTATAAATTAACACAACATAATAATTTTATTGTAAAACCTTCTATTTATTTTTTTAATAGTTTAATCTTTTTATTGGCTTGTTGATTTTATAGATTCTTTTACATATTAAAGTTCTATGAGAACATTTTTCAGAAATTTCTATTCAATCCGTTTAATACTATCTTTATTTTTTCTATACTATTTTACAAGTAAGTGGTGCTAAATTCTGATTACTACCCTTGAATGTACCCTGACAGAGAAAATCTAGGACATAGGAGGACTGTGATTTTACTTAAAATAATCATTAAATTGCAAATGTGACTTATGTAAATAGGCATGTTTACCAGTTTTTTAAAATAAGGCTATACTGACTTCCTAAAAACAAAATTTAGGACATACCAGGAGTGTGTTTTTACTTAAAATAGTCATTAAATTGCAAATGTGACTTATGTAAATAGTCATGTTTACCAGTTGTTTTTTTTTGTTGTTGTTGTTGTTTGTTTGTTTGTTTGTTTTTTGTTTTTAATAACGCTATACTGACTTCCTAAAAACAAAATTTAGGACATACCAGGAGTGTGTTTTTACTTAAAATAGTCATTAAATTGCAAATGTGACTTATGTAAATAGTCATGTTTACCAGTTTTTTTTTTTTAAAGACTATACTGACTTCCTAAAAACAAAACTCTCAATCACATATTCACTAAATAAAAGATAATATACTTATCCTTGCTAAAGAGATAAAAAAAAAACCTTGTAACTTTCCAAAAGTGTGGGTACTATATTGCTTAAATATATTTTCCTTAAATTAGTAGACTGCAAGTAAAGAACTGCTTGGATAAATGCATTTATAAATTAACATTTTTAGTAAATTTTATTTTTATTTCGTATACGTCTTTAATTGTTTATTTTTTAGAGATTTTATTATTTCTCTTACATATTAAAACCTTATTAAGACAAGATCTGAAATTTTACTTGCTTGTATATGCCTGTATTTATATTCTTTGTGCAATCTGACTACAACTTTAATTTTGCTCTTTACTGATTTACAAGAAGGTTGTGCTAATTTCTTTTTCCTACTGTAGAATGAAGCTCGATAAAATGCAAAACCCCCATGAAAATCATTTGAATAAAATAGAGCATTAAATATTAAACGATATGAAAAACTCGTGTTTTCCAACTTTTTAAATAAATTTTCATACTTTGTGTACCGAGGTACTTTCCCACGATGGTCAGCACATGCATGCACAGCTGTGGGAGAAATTTCCTAGAAGAATTTATGACTTCGAGTTTATGGACCCCTGCGGAGAAGGTATAGATCACGGAATGGTACAAGCGTAACGGTCAAACTCGCACAGAGATGTAACCGTAATGGGGGCAGGGGCTTTCCTCATGCAAGTGTCGGTCCGGGCTTGGGGCGCACGGGACGGCGGTGCTGGCGAACAGAGCTTGGGATTTCAATGGCCAGCTACTCTTGAATCCCAACTTCAACTCCTTTTCTTCACTCTCTTTCCAACTCATCACCTCGGTTTTAACGCCCCTTTTCTTTTCTTTGCCAATCGCTTGTTGGTAAAAGTTTCCCACATCTGCATCCCCTTCGGGAGAGCAGCTGGGCTCATTAAAATAGCCCCCTTTGTGAAAGCTGATATTATTTTTAGTCCTTCCACCTTAACTCACGATTACATCTCTGTGCGAGCTTGACCATTACGCTTGTACCATGCCGTGATCTATACCTTCTCCACAGGGGTACCTAAACTCTAAGTCAACAATCGAAGTTCTAAATTCTTCTAGGAAATTTCCCCCACAGCTGTACATGCAAGTGCTGATCATCGTGGGAAAGTATCTGTAAATAGTGTACAGAATAAATGTATTAATCTCAATATAAGGTATCATATTTTTACTGTAGCTCCCCTTTATTAACTAACACTGGTGTTAATGTACATTAAGTGTTGTAAGTACATTACAACACTTTGATTACATAAAGCAAAACCTCTTTCATTCTCTACTCACATTATAAGAGGTAATGTGTTTAACCCTGATTTTACTTAAGAAGTAAAATAATTCTACAGTCCTTACCTAAATGGCCAAAATATTTTTCCTTAAATATGTTTTACTTTAAATAAATAGATTACGAGCAAAGAACTGCTTGCAATTTATAAATCAACAAAATATAAAAGTTTTATTGAAAAAAAATTTTGTTTACTCTTTTTATTCAATTGTTTTAACTTTTTATTCTTTTACAAATATTTTGGAATCATTTACAAATTAAACCTTTGCAGAAGTATTTTTCTGTAATTTCACTTGCTAGTATTAGTTGATGTCAATCTGTGTTTGGGTCTTCACTGCTTTTTCAAGTAAGATGGGCCGGTTTCTTTTTTCCACTGTAGAATGCCACCCGATAAAGTGCAAAGCTTAATAGGAACTTGTTAAGGCGACAGTGGACCTTTAGAGAGAACATTTTTTTTCTTTTAACTGAATTTTCTTGAATATTGACTATGTTATTAGTACTATTGATATATAAATATTTTAAACCTTTGATGGCAAAATATTCATTAGTTTTGGAGTTATTAATTATTAATTGTTTAATAATTAGTTTAATTGAAAATGAGGAACAGATGCATTATAGCCGCAGGTCCCGTCCGTCATGATTTTTTTTTTTCCGACCAACAGAAAATCGCCAAGTAGAAAAACATGGCGGCGGTGCGTGTTTTCTGAAAGATCACCAAAAAAAATATGGCGGCGGTCACGTGGCATATTTGAAACACAACATTAACTAAACTAAACTTTAAAATGAAAAAACAGATTAACAATTTCAAGCATTATTAAAATAAAGTTAGCATTATCATCATCATTTTTTACGTTATTTAAAAAATAAATAACAGATTAGTCCTATTTATGATATACATCAATAGAATAAACACAATACATAGCATTTTAATAAGCACTAATATTATGAAGAATCTAACATGTAAGGGGGTTCAACCCCCCCCCCTTGTAATAAATGAAATGCAAAATAAACTCAATAACAAATAAAATTGGAAAGGGTAGCGCCAGAAATATTTTTCAAAACTCCCAACTCCCTTAAAAACTTTAAAATAAACTTTAAAAAAAAAAAACCTTAGATTTCGATTTGATATTTTTAAACAATTTCAAAATTAGAAAGAACCGAAAACACTACACCTGCCATAATTAAATTACTAAATCCCAGAAAATAAGTACAAAACGAAAATATTCCAAACCAATTAACTTAGAATATCCTGCAACTATTTCAAAACAGAAATAAATTCACCCGTCATAACTAAATTAACTAAATCCCAGAAAATGATGAGAACAAAATCAAATTGTTCCAAAATAAAACATCGTGTTTGGTTTAGAATATTATGATATTTTTTTAAAAATTTCAAAACAGAAATAACTTCACTTGTCATAACTAAATTAACTAAATCCCAGAAAATGATAAGAACAAAAACAAAATGTTCCAAACCAAAGCATCTTGTTTGATTTAGAATAAAAATAGTAAAAACCGAAAAAAACTACACCCACCATAGCTAAAATATTAAATCCCAGAAAATAAAAAATAAATAAAATAAAATAAACCTGTAAACCAAAAGAGCAGCTAAGATGCAAATTTCTGGAAACCCCCGCATAACTAAATTACTTACCTAACCTAGGTGACACCTTACTACTCCGGGTCTGGAACGAAAAGAACAGCTAAGAACATTTAGAACAGCAAATTTTCATATAGTGCCGGGTAAAGATGTCAAAAATCACGTGCACCAATAGGATACAAGAACATATCGGAACTTCCATATCCCACCTCCTAAAGAGAGAAGGCCTGAGCCAACACCTCCTAAAGAGAGAAGGCCTGAGCACACTCACTGTGACGTCACGGGATAAGGCTGACTATCAAAGCCATTCAGTTGAAGCTGTAGTTTTAACGGCAACAAAAAAATTTGATTTATTATTTACTGGCGATTATTTATAGCAAATTTCAGTTTTTTTTATTAACATTAACCGTTCTCTGACACAGAATGTATTGCTTTTTGTTTATTCTATCAATTACGCCTAAAATAACACACATTTGTAAAACATATACACTCTAAAATTTGAATTCTCTAATAAAAAAGAATTAACTCAAGCACAAATTATAATCCTTCCAGATTTTCACAATAACACCTATCATCCCCATAATCAAGATATTAACATACTTTATCTATAATATGGATAGTGCATTAAATATCAAATGGAGAGTTATAAATTATTTAAAAAAAAAAACACTTACTTAAATATGTTTATAGTTTTAAAAGAAAAATAAAACATCCTAGAATTTTATTATTTATGCTTCTTCTACTACTTAGAAATACATTCATAAAATTTTAAGAAATTTCTACATTTAATCCAGGAAATATATTTAAAACTAATTCATCTAACTTCAAGTAGAAAAATTTCCCACAAGTTTTGAAGAGCAAAACCCCAAGTAAACACTGTACTAAATAAGGTAAAAAAAAACATACATTTATATGAAATTTTATTTCTCGAAAACAAAACAAAATCAGAATTTTTTTTTTTTACATTTGATGTTAAACACGAGAATGAAAATTTCATTATTGATTAACAGAGTAATAATTCTATTAATAGAAAATTAGACTTTAACTTTATTTCTTTACACTTGATAACTTGATACATACACAATGAAAATACACATAACATACTTAAGAAAATTTGTTCAAGATATATTAAAATCATTTACAATATACAACCTATGAGTATTAACCTAAGTAATTAATAAATCAAATATATATTTTAAGTCAGTAAAAACACAGGGAAAGTTATACTGACCTCTTTTGTTGAACTTTGTATTGTTAAAAAACACTGATACAGATAAATTTTTATCAATACAAACGGAAGAAGTTATTTATGGATTTGGTAACTATATGTGCAAAGAATATATTAATCTTCATATCCAAAAATATCCAACGATTATACAGTTCGTTTTGGGATACACAAATTGAAAGTTCTGCCACAGAATTGAAAATATATTTGGATTTTTCCACAAATTCTAAGCTCTCTTCAAAGGCTTTTGATAATACTTTTTCCTCTTTCCTAACAAGAGACGGTACAGTATTTTAGTATGTTACAAACAAAACAGTTTTTTATGTTATAAAATAATTATCTAAACAGAAATTCACTATACTTTTTAAAGTATTAAAAGGGTTATATCCAAAGGTCAGCTTCAATGATATATAATATATAATTACTTTATTCTTTTAGTTGCTTTACAAATGAAAATACAAAAATTTCAACCGTCTATACAGATAGGAATATTTTTCAAATATCAAACATTAATCAATTTATTATCAAAATATCTAATTCTAAATGACGTTTTAATGATATAAAAGTTAATACTACATTATATTTTGAACTGTTACTTTTAACTCAATTTAGAAAAAAATACAATATTTAACATGTTTTTTAGCATAATTTTAATTAAGTAGTTAATTCTAAAGAAATTGTAATATTGCATTGTAAAATTTGCTAGTATTATTTATTTATGACAAACTACATTTTAATAGTTGAATAATTTTTAATATATATGTTTAAAAAACAAAGAATATTCTTATTTATTCATCAAATTTCTTCATATACGTTAGTCAAAACAAAAGTACTGTCTATAATCTAGAGTAACTGTAAAAAAAATCTACTTTTTAATGTAGGGGTTTAATCTTATATCTTCTACTTAAAAATTGTAAATAACAATAGAGTTTACTTACATAACAATTCTTGTTCACAGTCAGGCTTTTGTAGGAATCGAAATAATCCACTTTTGTCCCAAAATTTCTTTTCTTCGAAACGAGAAAACTGATTTTTTGTTACCTTCGGAGTACTTTTACTTTTAGTCATCGCCAGATAAAATCGCCAAGTTTGGCGAGAAAAAAACACGGCGTCTATAATGCATCTGTACCGAAAATGCACCGATTATCAATTTTGCATAAAATATTATAAAAAAATTTTTAAGTACACCTTAGAGACTTTACAAAAAAATGTAGTTGTTTCCATAAACATCCATAGAAAATATAAAGAGAAAAAAAATTAATTATGATGATGTTCCCATATTTTGCAGAATAAACAACTATAGCGGTTAATTAAAATGCTTAACTAACGTATTATATGCTTCAAAACATACCCGTTTCAACTAGACTTTATTTCATAAACTCTAACGTAAATAATACTAGAATTTCAGAGACAATGATCTATTTTCAATGCGCCTGGAGTACTTTAAACATTTGTAATACGTGAAAATTTTACTTCTGAGTAAACAGCATTTGAAGCTATTATTGCTATACCCATAAGTAATGATAAGCTTATTATACCCATAAGTAAAGATAAAATGATGGGAATGAAAAAATTCTTTTTGCTCCGTATTCCTAACGATATATTCTTTCAATATTCACTAAAATCGAAAATTCGAATTTTCGGTCGATTTTAGCCAATTTGAAAATTTACCATCGCCGTAAGTTAAAATCAGTTTGC
This sequence comes from Pardosa pseudoannulata, assembly GCA_032207245.1. Taxonomy (NCBI): domain Eukaryota; kingdom Metazoa; phylum Arthropoda; class Arachnida; order Araneae; family Lycosidae; genus Pardosa; species Pardosa pseudoannulata. The sequence goes on from CM063498.1 coordinate 55,538,428, forward strand.
TAAATTTTCATATTAAACCTCTTTTTATTTTTTTATTTTCCCAAATAAAACTATTATCTTACCCTAACTTTATAAAATAAAGTCACTCAATCTCATACTTAATAAGAGATAAAATATTTTGCCCTGATTTTCTTTAAAAAGTAAAAAGGTTATGCAAGTCATCTAAATTGCCAAAATATCCGTAATTTTTTCCCGTAAATGTATTTTCCCCTTTTAGTATCTTATTCTGCTTCCCTTTTCGTTGACACATTTGGACGTTATCCAATTGCAGTACATGGAAACATGTTAAAGTAAATAAATAACGTTTTTAAAATCTCCTTAACACTGTGTGGAACTGAAACGGGTGACACGCTTAAAATTCCTTTTTCATTTCTTTATATATTTTTTTTATCTCTCAGCGCTGAAGATATTTCCTGAAAGCATTCAAATATTTTCTTTTTGTGACTCGTAACAAGCTCGAATATTCGCAACAACAATTTAAATCTCTGTAGAAAGACAAAATTAAATATTTTATCAATCAGCCAAACAGACATTCCCTCCGTGTCAAGATATTTGACTTACAATACTTCCTGTGAGCTATTTTTCGTCCATAAATTAATAAAACTCCTATGAAATAAAAGACAATGAATTTCGCTAGGAATTTACAAAATAACTTCGAGGTCTGAATATTTCTTCTTTTCAATTAATTACTTTTTACTACAGGGAATAAGGGCCAATTCGTGATTTAAATACATTCAAAAAGTAAAATGCCAAGATGAAATGCAGCAAATAAATAAAATAATTGTCTTTGAATTAATTTTATTAAATATCTGTAACCGGTAAAACTACTCGTTGATTCTCCATTCCATGCAAAACTTTTGCTTTGAAATCCTTGGATCATAATCACGTAATACATTGAAACCTAGTTTTAATTAAATAAAAAATAATTAATAATATATCTAACTCTACTTATTCAACTTCTCTATATTGAATAAGTTACAGTTAACCTTTTATCATAACACAAAAACAGCTCCATTACTCAAAATGAACGTGGTGTTATACACTGTCTATCAATACGTATTTGAACTTCTACGCAAATGACGATATCTGCGGTCCTGAGGTACGTGACGGCCTCTGGCGGTATTCATCTTGTAGGAAACAGCATCGGCATTAGTCGCATGCAAGATGCCTCGCAGTTCGGAGCTCTCTGATTTCGAGGAAAATATAATTATCGGGTATCATAAATGTGGCCGATCCTTAAGGAACATATCTAGCGATCTGAAGTACCCAAAATCGACAGTAGCCTATGTGATTAAGAAGAGGAAGGTGAGCGGTGATTGTCGGAATGTGCTCTGAGTAGGCAGACCAATGAAACTGGGAGATAGAGACCGACGAGTGCTGTCCAGAGAAATTAGGAGGAACCGCACCCAACCTATGTCCCTCATCCACGAGGAGTTTCAACAAGCGTCCGGGAGTATTGTTTCAATGAATACCATCAGTGAAGAATTTTTCTGTGGTGATGATGAGGATCTATATATATATATATATATATATATATATATATATATATATATATATATATATATATATATATATATATATATATATATATATATATATATATATATATATATATATATATATATATATATATATATATATATATATATATATATATATATATATATATATATATATATATATATATGTATATATATATGTATATATATATATATATATATATATATATATATACATATATATATATATATATATATATATACATATATATACTATATATATATATATATATATATATATATATATATATATATATTATATATATATATATAAGGCGCATTTGTTGTCTGTTTGTTTCCTTATAACTCAATATCCAGACAATCAAATAACGTGAAATTTGGTACACGTACACTATCCTGATTTGCAAGCACACAACTTGATTCTGAAAGCTGGTGCTCCACTAATGCTGATCCGAAATATTGATGCACCCAGGTTGGGCAATGGCAAACGTTTAATGGTGAAAAAGCTGATGCAACATTTAATTTAAGCCACAGTACTCACAGAGTGTGGTAAGGGTGAGGATATCTTTATTCCAAGAATACCTGTCATTCCCTCAGACAATACTATACAATTCAAGAGAATACAGTTCCCTTTGAAACTGTGCTTTTTCCGTGACAATCAACAAGTCACAAGGCCAGTCTCTTGGGATTGCTGGTATAGACTTGCAGACACCATGCTTTTCTCATGGGCAGTTGTATGTGGCCTGCTCCAGAGTGGGAAAAGAGGAAAATCTTTTTGTACACACTCCAAAATGGAACTGCCAAAAATGTTGTCTATCACATTGCTTTAACATAGATGTACCCTTTTACTGTATGCAAATAAACAGTTTTGTACGCTTCTACAGAAAACCTTATTTTAAACCCGGGCAAAGCTGGGTACATGCAGCTAGTATGGATATAAAAATGTTAATTTTTAACTAATCCATCGTTTTCTGTTATTCCGTTTCGAAGTCTCTCCCAGAAAAATCAAGCATTAATTTCCGTCATGTCATAGTTCTTTATGAAGTAAAAAAAATATTTTTTCTAATATTCAGTAAACTTTATAACCTATATGAAATGTTATTTATTGCTTAAGGTATTTGGAATATCTACGGCTTCACCGATTTAGTTACATACTATAAAGTTTTCATTAAAAATATAAAAACATATATTATTTTCTACTTAGTTATCTATTTTAGACAAAGCCTTTTAGATATTTCCCCCGTTTTTTATCTCGTTTTATCAGGCTGTCGACCAGTTCATAAATAATAGCACCTATTTGCCGATCATGACCAAAAGTACAGTAGTATAATAGATAAGGCTGAGCTTCATTCTTTGCCCCCTCTGCAATGAATAGCCGACGGAAATGTGAGACAGTGCATCACCATAGCAACAACGTAGTAAATTATATCATTTCTACCATGGAAGCAAAACAGCTCTTAAATAGGTGTCAGACTCCGGACTCTTTTTTTTTCGGCAACAAAAGAAAACGAGATTATAACTCGTGTTGCAGGTAGGATATAGTTATGAGCATCTAAATAGAATATTTCTAGATTCTAAAATAATCCCCTATATAATAATAGCCTAAGTTATCTGTCCTCAAATTAGGAAGCGGTTAGACCTGGAATGGGTACAGGCATCCATATTGAATTCTCGATGATATTGGGATTAGCAAATTTCAAAGCGAGTAAAGTTTATCTTCTCCTAAACTATCGATCCGATTCTACAATAAATTGCTATAAACATGCTTCATATCACAGTAAACGCCAGAGCATTTTTGTTATATATACGTAGTTGTTTTGAGCCGGGCATCCCCGATTCGAAAAACGTTAACCCGTGACAGCGGGTCCGTAATTAATATGAACCCGTGTTGTTATTCAAAAAGTAACTGTATTTATTTGCAATGACATTCATTTATAGCAACTGGTATTATATTTAAGTTAACACTTGAACCACCAGCGTTTTTGTATACTTAAAAACGTGAGCCGGGTCCGATTAATATGAACCCGTGTTATTATTCAAAATGTACACTGTATTTATTTGCAATGACATTCATTTATAGCAACTGGTATTATATTTAAGTTAACTCTTGAACTGCAAGAGTTTTTGTATACTTAAAAACGTGAGCAGGGTCCAATTAATGTGGACCCTTATTGTTATTTAAAAGGTACACTGCATTTATTTGCAATGGCATTTATTGAAAGCAACTGATCTTATATTTAAGTTAACTCTTGACCCATCAGAGTTTTTGTATACTTAAAAACGTAAGCAGGGTTCGATTAATATGGACCTGTGTTGTTACTCAAAGGGTACACTGTATTTTATTTGCTATGACATTCATTTATAGCAACTGGTATTATATTTAAGTTAACACTTGAAAACGCCTGAGTTTTTTGTATACTTAAAAACGTGAGCAGGATCCGATTAATATGAACCCGTGATGTTATTCAAAAATGTACACTGTATTTATTTGCAATGACATTCATTTATAGCAACTGGTATTATATTTAAGTTAACACTTGAAACGCCAGAGTTTTTGTATACTTAAAAACGTGAGCCGGGTCGATTAATTATGAACCCGTGTTGTTATTCAAAATGTACACTGTATTTTATTTGCAATGACATTCATTTATAGCAACTGGTCTTATATTTAAGTTAACACTTGAATCACCAGCGTTTTTGTATACTTAAAAACGTGAGCCGGGTCCGATTAATATGAACCCGTGTTGTTATTCAAAAGGTACACTGCATTTATTTGCAGTGGCATTCATTTATAGCAACTGGTATTATATTTAAGTTAACACTTGAAACGCCAGAGTTTTTGTATACTTAAAAACGTGAGCCGGGTCCGATTAATATGAACCCGTGTTGTTATTCAAAAGGTACACTGCATTTATTTGCAGTGGCATTCATTTATAGCAACTGGTATTATATTTAAATTAACACTTGAAACGCCAGAGTTTTTGTATACTTAAAAACGTGAGCCGGGTCCGATTAATATGAACCCGTGTTGTTATTCAAAAGGTACACTGCATTTATTTGCAGTGGCATTCATTTATAGCAACTGGTATTATATTTAAGTTAACACTTGAAACGCCAGAGTTTTTGTATACTTAAAAACGTGAGCCGGGTCCGATTAATATGAACCCGTGTTGTTATTCAAAATGTACACTGTATTTATTTGCAATGACATTCATTTATAGCAACTGGTATTATATTTAAGTTAACACTTGAAACGCCAGAGTTTTTGTATACTTAAAAACGTGAGCCGGGTCCGATTAATATGAACCCGTGTTGTTATTCAAAAGGTACACTGTATTTATTTGCAATGGCATTCATTTATAGCAACTGGTATTATATTTAAGTTAACACTTGTCCCATCAGAGTTTTTGTATACTTAAAAACGTGAGCCGGGTCCGATTAATATGAACCCGTGTTGTTATTCAAAATGTACACTGTATTTATTTGCAATGACATTCATTTATAGCAACTGGTATTATATTTAAGTTAACACTTGAAACGCCAGAGTTTTTGTATACTTAAAAACGTGAGCCGGGTCCGATTAATATGAACCCGTGTTGTTATTCAAAAGGTACTCTGCATTTATTTGAAATGGCATTTATTGAGAGCAACTAGTCTTATATTTAAGTTAACACTTGTCCCATCAGAGTTTTTGTATACTTAAAAACGTGAGCAGGGTCCGATTAATATGAACCCGTGTTGTTATTCAAAAGGTACACTGCATTTATTTGCAATGGCATTTATTGAGAGCAACTGATCTTATATTTAAGTTAACACTTGACCCATCAGAGTTTTTGTATACTTAAAAACGTGAGCAGGGTCCGATTAATATGAACCCGTGTTGTTATTCAAAAAGTGCACTGCATTTATTTGCAATGGCATTTATTCAATTCGAAATATTAAATTATTATAACCCAAGTCGTTTAACGACTAACCGAGATTAACCCATGGAGCCAACCGATGATGAGACGCCATTCTCCGTTTAAACAGAGATTAATCGTGGTTAGCCGTTAAACGACTTTGGTGAGATCGGCCTTTTAAGATGGTACAATAGAAACTGTTCTTAAATTCTGGATTTCATTTTTTTGGTTCAGACAGGCTCAGTTTGGGCAACTTTTTTTTACATATATATTTTGTACATTTTCTACATATCGATATTTTACAGTTAGAATAAATATTTATAATTTTGTTCCCACACCTGCAAGCTTAGTAACGAACCATTTTTCGCCTATGGTTCTTCAATATTATATTTTCGTAGATTTTCACAGGTACAAAATTAGGAAAAGTAGAAAAAAAATATTTCAATTTCGTTAATAACTTTTTGAGAAAACTAGACACAAAATACTCTTAGGGTCAAAATGACTCATCCAACAGTTCTAGTGTTAAAGTCTGTAATACAATGCAATTTATTCGTAATATGGAAACACTTTTGAATCAAAATGAATTATTAGAGAACTAATAAAATATCTTCTACCACAGGATAAATAACAGATTATTTTGAGTTCTACAACTGAAAGTTTGTGTCAACAAATCTTTAGTTCTCCGTCTAAGTTAAAAACATCATTTTTGCCAAAAATCATAGTTTTTTTTTTATTTCTCTGTTGTAAAATTTCAACTTTTAGGTTTCTAAATCCATTTTTGTTTTGTCTCTACGGCATTTTAAAGAAAAGTTACAGCTGTTTAAACATCAGTGACAGCTGTCAAAACAAAACGGATGTAGCGACTTCGGAACCGGAAGTTGTGAATTTAAAGCCTTTTAAAGAGCATTTTTTGGACAAAACTTTTTAAATTTTCATGAAGATTAGTTTAAACATTTTTCTAGTATTTTTAATAATTAGCAACTTGGCAATTAGAAAGTTTTGAAGCAAGAAAGTGTGGGGAATTTTAAACATGTATTTTAATTTTTTAATTGTTAAAGTTGCTTTCATAAACTTCAAATGCGTTTTTCTCAGAACGGTATTTTTAATAAAATGTTGAAACTTTAAATGTGATTTCTCAAAAAGTTCTTAAAATATTTTGTTGAAAATTATTATGAATGCTTTTGATAGTATTTACTAGTGAATGACCGAAAAGCTTTAAATTTGGATAACTTTTAATGATGTTACACTCATAGTTAGATAAAAAGGTCATGAAAATTCGTTAAAAATTCAAAAATTCAATGTGTATGATTTTGAAGGACCAAAATGTTTTACCAAATGTAAATTAAGCAAAGATTTTAGGTGATTCACAAGTCCAGAGTATAAGAAATGTGTTGCGTCAAAAAATATTGAAATACTTTAATTTATTAGTAAAATTAGACCTTTTCAAATAAAACCCGATTTTTTTTACTATATTTTCTTTTTTTATTGGAAATTTTAAAAACCTTCTCCAGGAATAAATTTTTTAATGCAATTCTCTATGATAATATAAAAAATAAATCTAAAAATGTAGAAACATGAACTATTTTCTATGTTTAAAGAAAAAAGTTCTCCGAACGTAGACGGATACCTTAAATGCAAGCTGTCCAGCACTAGAAATATTTTCTCCTGTAGGTTAAAATTTAGCCATAGGAATCCAATACTGCTCAGCCACTACAAAGAGAGTATTCGAATTCCACCATCTTTAGATCTGTCTTCCCCCACGCAAACTGTAAAACAATAACACGAACCTACATCCGAACGGATTTCGAAAATACAACGCATCGTCCAGTCTAATAAAAAGAAGAAAGAAAGAATAGCTGCGAAAAAAGCAGATGTTAAATGTAGCGGAGAAAATAAAAGAAAATAACAAAAATTGCAAGTACTATAAAAACTATAAGGAATGGTTAGAAATGGTTGGGAATAAAGAACTATTAAAATCATGATGAATGGATAAATAAGTTAATTAAGTAAAAATAAATTAAAAGTAATTTTAACGTTCATGAGATGTGATTGAAATTAGAACGAAACAAAAATTAAATATAGATATATCTTAAAAGAGAGTTTTATTTCAGAGAACGTGGAGCGTGAAAATAATTTAACCTTCTATCTCATTTGATATATAATGCCGAAATTATTTTTATTTTATATTAACTATCTGAAGCACCTGGTGTTGCCCGCGTTTTTAAATATCTTCTAGTGTTCTTCGCGGTCTTATTAGCTTGGTTTGGTTTGTAGCGCTACGGTGATAGTTTTAGAAACCCTTATTAAGAAATTGCATATTTCGAGCTGTTTCAGTTTGCATTTCTAATACTGAAAACATCCATCGTCAACTTAGGTTGCACTGTATCTAAAGTCTAAAATGTTAGAAGTTTTATAGAATTTTATAAAACAAATTAATTGTATGACACATTGTTGGTGATAACAGGGCCTGATTATCGCATGAACACTTTGGGCACGTGCCCTGGGAACGAAAATTTTAGGGGGCACAAAAATTTACTAATTGTACTAGTTTATTAATGCATTAATTGTTATATATTGCTTCTTGATGACTTTTTTTTCTTATATCAGCTGTATATTACTACTGCTTTAGTTAATGCTTTTTGTATGCATATCTTCTTTTATTCATTTCCTAGAGAAATTTATAATTTTTTACCTTTGTTTATCATTTTATAATGTGGTTTTTATAATGTGCAGTAGTTGATATCAATTTCTGTGCTTAAATTTTACCTGCTAAATATTTAGTCCTAATAAATTTCAATCAATATCTTTGACATCATTTTGTGCATAACAGTCAAATTTTATGTCAAAGTCTTTGTAGTAATTTCATTTCCCTCGTGATATCTTGTTCATTTGAACTTCTTCAGTATACTTTTTAATCCACATGCACAATTCCCCTTTCGTTAAGTTTTAATAAATTATTGTACGAGGTAATTGTGTTTGTCATGCATTATATTGTTTCCTATTTACTTTAATTTTACTGTTATTTACCTGATAATTAATTCCCTCAACGAACCTGGTGCTCTTTTTATCCTATGGATTATTGCATATTTATAAAACAGATTATTAGCAACATACCACTATAAACCATTAAATTATCTCAACAATTTAAATTATTTTTAATTCTATTATTAATACTTATTTTCTGCACCACAGAACTTGTGAGTATAACAAGGTAGAAAATAAAAAAAGTGGGTCACTCTAGGTCTTTAAAAGTCCTTAATTTTTAGCACGGCTAAACAGAGAGATAATGATTACGTAAAATAAAAATTTGATGTTTTTGATTTTGAATATTACTTTAATGCTAATTTCTTAAATCTGTTTGCTAATTCAATGTTATAATTTTTATATGACTGTAATTATGATAATAACTTGTCGCTATACATTTGAAATGGGGGTGGAGGGCACAAAAGTATCTTAGTTAGAGCCTGGGTGATGGGTTTTACATAATATCACTTTGTACTTAAGAAAATAAAACAAATTTGCTGTCCATGGCTGGAGAATATTCAAGAAGAAGTGGAAGTGACTTGTTTAAACAACTTGATTACTGAATATTTATTTCGAGTACATCATGTGACTAGTTCCAATACCATAAAATTTGTAATTGTTCAACAGGCAGAATGCATACCAAAAGGTATTTAAACTTCTAATTAAGTAGTTAATCTCCTGAAGGTACTTTTACTTGCTAAGTAATAAACATAATCCTGTAACATTGCACGTCTGTTATCCTAATTTATGAGCAGAACTGTTTTCTATCCATTTATATAGTGGGTTTTACATAATATCACTTTGTTCTTAAGAAAATAAAACAAATTTGCTGTCCATGGCTGGAGAATATTCAAGAAGAAGTAGAAGTGACTTGTTTAAACAACTTGATTACTGAATATTTATTTCGAGTACATCATGTGAATAGTTCCAATACCATTAACTATTGGTCGGGGAATAGAAGTTGTATCTATGCAAGAAACAGGATGTATACCAAAAGGAACTTTAATTTAAGTAGTTATTCTCCTGAAGATACTTTTACTTGCTAAGTAATAAACATAATCCTGTAACATTGCACATTGGTTATCGTAATTTTTACAACGAGCAGAACAGTTTTCTATCCCTTTATATAGTGGGGAAATGCTCACTGTCAGGCTTTGATGGGTATCAGGTACTTTCAACATTAATTTTTTTCCCTGATTTTTAAATCACCCTGTTTATTATTTAAGGAGACTTATATGAGACTTGAATAGCTAGGAGAATAGTTGCAAAGGCAAAATTAAACAAAACAGACAGTGCATTTATCTGATAAATTTTATTCCACGGCGTATGTAATCGCAGTAGTGTGAAAGCAAAAAATCAGGAGAAAAGTTGGAGAAACCTTTTATTTTTACCACTTATTCTTCGGATAGTGGTAAAAATAAAAGGAGTTCCAAAAAGAAAATGGAGCAAAACTTAACAGACTCCTCTAGTATCTCAACCTCTCTTTCTCCCTGTGGTATGGCTAATGTTTCTTCTCTTTTTCCTATTTTTCTTCTTCATCTAACTATCTAATCGAAAAATCTCGCTAAGTTAAATTTTCCAACACGTTGATTAATAAACTGTACACCAAACAGCGAAAAAGCGATAACATAATATCCAGTAACTCACTTGATATTTCGATAAAAATGAAAAGGCAACCCTAATGGAATCGAAAAAATGATTTATTAATATATTAAGCCAAATATAAAAGAAAATTATTTACTTAATATCTCAGTTCAGAGATGAGACCTATGAAAATAATGCAGACGATATTTAAATGATTTAAAATAAGAAATGATTAAAGGAGATGATTAAAGGAATTGCATCATAATGATAGGAAAAAAATGTTATTTTTACCTATTTACTTTGTAATAAATTGATAAATTTGACTGCCTGCACGAAACCGGGGAAAATAGGGCTTGAAAAAAATGGCATTAAACACTCAAAAAGGGGTGGATTTCAAACGTTTTAAAGACGACAGTATTTTTTGCCGTGATATGAAGCATATTTATACCAATTTATTTTAGAATCGGATCGATAGTTTAGGAGAATATAAACTTTACTCACTTTGAATTTTGCTAACTCAAACTCATCAAGAATAAGGCGATTTCACGCACTAGGGCACATCTTAACTTATGGCAATTCTGGCTTTAGTTTCAAACAGAAGGGCAGTTTATTGCTTGTCTATTGGATGTTGTAAACATAAAAATGAATGGGAAGGGCATTATAGTAGTTCGTGACGTTGCGACAAATTGCTCTATTCAATATGGATGCCTCTAACCATTCCAGGTTCAACCGTTTCATAAACACGAGGACAGACGGACAGATAACTTAGGCTATTATTATGGGGGGTGGGGCAGTGATTCTCCTCAGCAGTGCTTTGGCGCAGCTCTGGGGATGAGCCTCAGGGTGTTGTACTACGGTACCTCACCTAGGACAGCTATCAGCCTCCACGTGGCGCCCCCTGGTAACTAGGAGTGTCCCTCCTAGGCTAATGATAGCCGTCTGCAACCTCAAGGGGTATACCTCCTTTAGGTATACTCGGGTGTCACGAACCCGGGGTTTCCTGAGTGATATTTCTCTTCAGACTTCCCTGGTAGTCTGGAACTTACTCTGTAGTAATGTTCCTTACTGGGGTCGTCAACATTATTCTCGAACCATGACGGAACTCTCGTAGGCCAGCAACACCTTGTGGTGTGGTGGTTACCGTCGTGGCGATCTGTTGTCAGTAACCGTATGGCGTAATGCTGGGTCGGTATAGGAAATTCCCTTAGGCTATTATTATATAGGGGAGAGGGACAGCGTCTCTCTCTTCGGCAGCCACGAGCTTCAAGCCGTACGTTTCTTCTGGGTAGTGGTAAATGAAAGACAACTTCAGGGGTATTCCTCCTTTAGGTATATACGGGTGTCACGAGCCTGAGTAATCAGCCTGAGGTTCACCTGAGTGATCTTTCTCTACTGTCTTCCCTGGTAGACCAGATCTTCGCTCTGTAGCGCTTGTTCCTTACCGGAGTTGACCAAATTAATTCTCGAGCCATGAAGGGCTTCCCGTAGGTCGTCAGCTGCAGCTTTATAGCTGTCGTGATGCTGTCGTGGTGACTGGACGTCACTATAGTCCATGTAAAATCTATTGGCGCTTCAAGATCACACTTTTTCGTTTCCCCAGTCATCGGTTACTATGGTAGCGACCAAGAAGCCTGTGCATTCACACTTATTTTCAGCACTTCAGTTGAGGATTTGATTCCAATACGTTCAGACGACTTGCTTTATTATTATAAGTCAAAATTTTCAGTTGTGCATAAATGCGTTAACTATTTACATAAAGAAAAGTTTAACAATATGTATAAAATGGTTATAATAAATCACAGATGTTTTTGTAAAAATACAAAAATTCATTTTAATTTAGAATTCTTACTAAAACATTAGGAATCTCTACCTTCTAAAGAAATTTTCACTTTCTATAAAGAAATTTTCACTTTCTAAAAATGTGTCAACAAACCATAAATCTTTAAATACATACTCAAATTATACAAAATATTGTTATTGCATTAAGACCTCTTTCAATTCTTGTAAAATAATAAAATAATTAATACAGTACAATTTTGGAATAGAAGCTTTACTATGGTCCACATAACTTCATAATATACTTATTAACATACAACTTAAATTTAAGGTATTTCAGGACTACATTCTCTTAAATAAATTAATTATTAAAAAATACTTTTAATTACTTTAAATTAAAAGAATCATACAAATATAAAGAAAAATAGTGAGAAATTATAACTAATTACTCATTAAAATTAGCGAAATGATATTATTTCTGTAAATAATGCAACTGTGTGTGAAAAAAAAATTACTTTTTTAGTAGAATTTTTTAAATCTTACGGATTAGAATATAACATACAATTTTTGAATTGTAACTTTATGAAATGGGATTATATCTTAAATTTACGAACTTAGAAACAGGTCTGATATTACTCATAAAATTTTGTGTAAAGTATTAAGTATTCTTCAAAGTGTAATCTAAATAAACATACTTTCATCATGCACGGAGAGCCCACACGATGCATGACACCCCTTAACATAGTGGGAAAAAAGAGT
>CM063498.1:55553489-55560989 GCA_032207245.1 Pardosa pseudoannulata
TAGCTGGGACAGGTACGGATACGGTCTTGGAGCTACTGGAGAAAAACGAAAGCCGGAACTTGAAAGTCTTTGCCGAAGGTCCAGGAAGTCTGATTGAAGTTCCATAAACGAGCTCAGCATATGAGGAATGGAGGTCATATTTGCTGCTGTACCGTATCGTGAGCAAAACGGAGGGCAATGCATTAACCCAGTCATCAGTTGAGTAACATCTAATGGAATCCTTCAGATGGCAATGAAAATGCTCCACAATGCCATTTGAAGATAGGTGGTGAGCTGTTGTGCAAACTTCGTGGATTCCTCTAAGTTTTGAAAAAGAATGAAAAAGTTCATCTTCAAACTGACTACCACAATCCGTGACTACGGATAAGGGTACTCCAAACATTGCTATCCAACCGAAATAAAGAGTCCAGGCAACTTCATCCGCTTTAGTGAAGGACATTGGAAAATCTTCAGGCCACAGGGTGTAACGATCAATGCAGGTTAGGCAGGAGGTGCAATCATGGAATGATGGCAATAGCTCCCCTAGATCAATATGAATCTGGAGAAAGCGATACGAGTGGAGAGGAAAATCTCCAATTTGAGCTTGGATATGCTGATGAATTTTGGACTTCTGACAAGCTAGACAGCTTTTTACCAACATAGAACAGTCCTTTCGGAGAAGGAGCCATACAATTCGTGAACTGATGAGTTTAAAAATCTCTTGGATTCCGAGGTGAGAAGAAGTATGTAAACAATCAAAAACAAGTTTGCGCATTGATGAAGGAACAATGGGACGAACATAGCCAGTTGAAACGGCACACAGCAAAGACTGAGTATCAGAAATATTAAAAGATTTTAATTAAAAAATACTGTTATCGGGAAATTTTTTAAAATTTGAATCCAATACAGGAGAGCTCATTGTTAGAGTACCAACGTGTCGATATATGAGCTGTGAGTATATCGGGCATATCATTAGTTGAATGATCCTCATAAAACCAAACCAATGACCAGAGTATGTCTTCTTACGAATTATAATGAATTTATACATATACGTCTGTAAATATAGTCAGTTTGAAACGAGTATCATATCGGGCTTTATTAATATTATAATATTTATCTGTTCTTGTTACTGCAAGTTTTCTAGCCTCTTTTATTGGAGGGTATATATTTTGATTAGGAATTAAATTATTATAAGGCAATTTACCATACATTAGATAATCTGGAGGAAATTTAGTGACTGAGTGAGGGGTGTTATTATATTCTTCTGTTACTTGGGGCAATAGTTTAGTCCATGCGATGTTACCTGGGTGAACATTTAATTTAATTTTAAGGCGGTTAATTATCGTTTGATTCACACGTTCAACAGTTCCTTAGTTTGGGGTCTATAGGCAGACGTCAATAATTGCGTCACATTATGTTTTTAAGAAAATGTTTAAATTTCGAAGATGTAAATGCAGCATTACGGTCACTTAATAATTTTTGAGGGAGCTGAATTTGAAAAATTTGCTTAAGGCAATTAATATAAGTTTCAGTAGTAACACTTTTAGAGGGAAAAGTCCAGATATAGCGTGTATTATGATCAATGACAATATAAATGTACTTCTTAGCAGAATTATAATTTAGTCCTCCAACAGTGTCTATGGAGATCATATCAAAAGGTTCATTAGCGGGTGGTAATTTTTCAAGATAACCAAATTTCTTTTGTTTTGATTTTTTGTTTAATTGACATATTTCACAATGTTTTCCAAACTTTTTAATGTCAGTGGCAATACCCGACCAATAATACTGGGGTGAGAGTAAATTTAGCATGGATGACACTCCAATATGACCTTGGTTGACATGAGCCGTACTTAATAATTTTGATCTTAGGAAGTAAGAAACGCAAATTTTGAAAAATCCTTTTTTCTTAATCATCCATAAATCTTTTATTTTTTGAAAATTTTTGCCATTAATGTTGTCTGAGTCTTGGTGGCTTTTAATTTCATCATGAGTCAAAAAATGAGACTTGATAAATGGTGAGCTATAGGGTTACGTGAAAGCATGTCAGCCTCTACATTTGTGGAACCTTTTTTATAAATTATATCAAAATTAAACATGGAAAGTTTAAGAGACCATCTAAACAAACGTCCGGTAGGGTGTTTAATGCTTTTAAGCCATACGAGGGAGGCATAATCAGTATGAATTGTGAAGTGAGATCCGTGTAAATAAGAATAAAATTTATCTATTGCATCCACTATTGCTAAACACTCTAACTCAGTTATGGCGTAATTCTTTTTATAAGGCCGGAGTTTACGGGAATGAAAGGCTACGGGGTAAAGAGTCTTATCGGGGTGTTCTTGTTTTAAAATTGCTCCGACAGCTTCTTGGGAGGCATCTACAAAAATATGGCAAGGGTACTTAGGATTGAATAAAGTTAGAATAGGCTTAGAGATTAAGGCATCCTTTAAATTTTGAAAAGATGCTTGGCATTTATCAGTCCAATCAAATTTAGTTCCTTTCTTTAATAAATTATTTAAGGGAACTCTAAAGTTTGCATAATTAGGAATGAATTTATTGTACACATTAATACTGCCTAAAAATCGTTGTAGTTCTTTAGCATTTCTAGGAGGTTGTAGTTTTTTAATTTCAATGTTATGATTACTTGGAGAGAACTTGCCTGATTCCACTTCATAACCAAGAAATTTAATTTTAGTATGCGCAAATTGACATTTTGATTGCTTCAATTTAATATTTTCCTTAACCCAAATTTGGAATATAGCTTTTAAACGCTTTAAGTGTTCATCGAAAGATTGGGAAAAAACAATTATATCGTCGAAATAGTTTAAAGCGAATTTAACTTGATGTTTATCTAAAATTTGCCTAAGAGTACGTTGAAAGATTGCCGGGGAATTCTTCCATCCAAATGGCAATCGTTTCCATTCATATAAACCGAAATTTGTTGTAAAAGCTAATTTTTCTGTGTCCTTGTTGTTAATTTTAATGTGCCAATAACCTGATGCTAAGTCCAGTGTGGAGAAAATTTTAGCACCGGTAAGCTTGTCAAGAACATTATCAATTCTGGGGACTGAAAATGAATCAATTTTAGTAATTTGGTTTAATTTACGAAAATCTATACATAGCCTGTTTTTTGCGTTTTCACTACGTTTGTATGCTAACGTTACAGGGGCTGAATAGGTACTACACGAAGGTTTAATTAAATCAGCAGACAAAAGTTCATCGATTTGTTTTTTAATTTCGGAGTCATCCTTAGGGGATGCTCTATAAGGACGCAGTGATATGGACACATCTGTCTCCGACAGCGTGTATCTCCTTTTTATTTGGAAATTTCCTAAACTTTCCGCTAGGGCCATGTAGGATTATAATTGGCCAGGCCCCTTCTCTGAGGGCGTAACCTGTAGCCCCAGTGGTCAATTTAGGTTACGAGTTAAAAAGGGGAATGGAAAATGACGTGGAAATTTTTACCCTTGATTTAAGTTTTGAAAACCCCTGAGAATTTTCCTTACATATATATATAGATATGAATATGTGCATTTAAAAGTTACCTTGCAATGTAAGAAAAAAAAATTAATTGATATATGTTTTTTAAATTATTTTAAAAATTGTATAATTAAAAACTGTGTAATTGTTTTTAAAAATTTTGTTTAAAGAAGCCAAATAAATGCTTAAAGTTAGAGAGATAATATAAAAAAGTCATAAAAAAACCATTCTAAATTGAGCAGAACTTTTTCTAATATAAGAAATTAGACAAAAGTTGTCATAATAAAGATTCAAAATCTAGAATTCACCTTAATAATTAAAGGATACATAGCATTGAGCTTTCCCAAAATAAATTTCTTATCAAGCTTAATTCTGACGCAGAAATGCTAAATCCACGAAAGCAATCTTAAATATACCTGTCTCAGAAAGAAATGTATTTAAGATCGCCAATTTTAATAGCAGGACTCGATTACTAAAGTTTCAATTAGCAAATGAATTTATTTAGCTAACGTGCAGCTGTTTCCTTTGGACTATTAATTTTCCATGCAACTTTCCATACTTTTGTCACCCTGTTCTAGAGCACGATGTCCAATATTTCAGAACTGATAAAGTATAAATTTTTTTTTCTTCTTTTCGGCTATTTCTACTTCAAAGATTTAATTAAGAGTCTCTTTATGGGGTTTCGAGCGGAAAAATGAGTCCGGCGAAACTTGTTGATGCAAAATTTGTAGCATACATGTTATGTAACAGTAAGGAAAAATTTTTGTGTTCTTTCGTCACGTCACAAAATTTCCATAACAAGGAAAGTTGGGAAAGTTCAGCGGTAATTTTTATTGGCTTTTCTACTTTATTTTTTTTTATCGCGACACAAATGACGGTTCAATAGTTCGTTAAACTTTCTAATGAACTGAAGATTTTGAGACAAAGGGGAAGGAATCCTGAGAATTTTGTAGTTAATTATGAAAATTGAAAAATAAGATTGGTTTCGAGGATTTAGCACAGGCGTATTGTAAGTATCAACTTAATAGCTTTGTTGAAACTTTTAGGATGAAATATACCTAAACAGCTTATATTTTATCACAATAAGGTTAGTTTTAACTTATGGCATACATTTCTCTACATGAATATGATTTATAACGTTCTCAAAGAAAACTGAATTTTTCCGCAGTCGGTTTAATTTAATACTAGAACCGTGGGAGGGATTTTTTGTGTCCAATATTCTCAAAAAGTTGACTAATGACACTGAAATAAATTTCTTGACTTTTCATAATTTTATACCCATAAAAACCTATGAAAATAATATATTGAAGAATTTGTGAATATGCGAAAAATGGTTCATTTCTAAATTTCCTAATATGGAAACAAAAATGTGAATACAGTCGAACTCGTTTATAACGAGCACAAAGGGATCGTAACATTTACTCGTAATAAACGGGTTCTTAAGGCAAACGTGCAAACAGAAGGGAGGGGGGCATGGAAAGTCAAATGATTGAGTTTACTTAAAATTTAATTAATACTTTCTTAATTTAATTACATTAATTAATTTAATTAAATACTTTCTTAATTTAATTACATTCATTAATTTAATTAAATACTTTCTTAATTTAATTACATTAATTAATTTAATTAAATACTTTCTTAATTTAATTACATTAATTAATTTAATTAAATACTTTTAATTTAATGACATTTAACCCCCCTCCAACCAAAATTTCTCTTTGCGATACAGTCTTAAAGGAAAGAAACAATAAACGGAAAGAAAAACAAAGGAAAAACATTTATTTTTTTCATTAATCTACATATTTAAAATTGTAGCTTGTTAGCTTACTCTAAACTCGTTCAATGTCTCTTACCTGTGCTATTGTTCCACATTAACCCTCCGAGTGGAACACATCTCGGAAAAAATTCTCCAAAATACGCTAATGTCAGTGGTCAAAGAGTTCTATGATTTTTACCTTCATCCTTTGTCGACTAGAATGGAATATGGAAAACCCATCCTCGTTATTGTCAATTTACTTCCGGTAAAGATATATAAATAGATATTATAGATTGTTAATTTTTAATGTACATAAAGTTCGTCAAGCCTGGAGTATTATCTCATAAGAAATAATGGATTCTAAAAGTACAAATAAAAATATTCTTTGAGAGACTTATTTATATTTTTTTACGAAAGTCATCCAAGATATTTAAGGGGTGCAATTAAAGATACATCTGTTACCGCAAACGAAATACTTCGAAATAAAGATTTACAAAGCCATGAAAAGCTATAAGCTTCTTTGTGCCTCAGGGGATAGCGTTGCATCTCTCAAGAAATGTCAGTGAAAGAGGGGTGCAGTTCCTAAATAATAGACCTGACCTTCCTACCTCAAAACTCCATGGGGGAAAGCACTGGCAAAAATGTACATTACATACATTTTCGGAGCGTTTTTGAAGGTCGAAAATTGTACGTTTTGAAGTTATCATAGTTTGGCGGAATTGTACGTGTGAACCGCTTAGAGGGTTAAGCCCCACCTATTACACTGGATTTGTGAACCCTCCGTATTAGAATGCTGGAGGAATTTTTCCTACAAAAGTATTAAACCACGGAGAAGAAAAAAAAAGATAAGACAGAGAGACTAGAAAGATGAGAAAAAAGATTGCAAGTCAGAAAAATATTGCTTGCTAATACCAGGTCTTGCTCGTTAAAAGCAACTTCTGTTCCATAGACTTAACATAGTCCAACCAAATATTCTCGCTTCCCTTGGTAAGTCCGAGTTCTCGTTAAATCCGAGGTCGTTATAAACGAGTTCGACTGTATTTGCTCTAACTGTAAAATACCGATATCGATAAAATATACAAGATTATATACAGGGTGCTCCAAAATGACCGCATAAACTCTACACAGGTAGATTCCTCGTTGGGCGTACATAAAAACTGCCCAAAGAAGCGTTCCTGTACGATCCATAGTTTACGAGAAAAATACGAAAAACAAAGTATAACGTCACTTCCGGTGCAAGAAAAAGCACTTTATTGAACATATCAACAGCAGTATATGAACAACTTAAATCTTATGTTCCCTAACAGTTCGTAAGGCATTTCCATTACATCGGCCGTACATCAGATACATGTAGAGATGTAAAAAACCTGGAATTTTGAAGAGATGGGAACAAACACGGAATTTTGGGAACTTTGGGAAGAAATCATTTTATTTAACAACTGGCATATAGCCCGTCATATGACGGGATTAGTTAAATTTTTAATTTTCCAGAATTGTAAAGTACCATTTGAGGCAAGTTTGGTTTTTGGCTGAGAATTATCTGGTACACCCTCAATAATTTGTTTATCTTCATACTGCTCTACAGTCTCCCGATACTAAAACTGCAGTTTAGAATCAAAGTCAATTCATTTAGTCAAACCGTGTGGTTATGTATAAAAAACAGACACATAAGAGAACAAACAAAGATGTATATTTTCAAAGATGTATAACTTAAACACTAGGTATTTATTAGTTCGTGAAATTGACCCCTATACTTTTATGAAATTAATTTTTTGTTAATACCGGTGTTAAAATTTTCATTGCAACAAAATATAATCTACGATTAAATTTAAAATTATCTCATATGTACCTAATCCATTATTTAACTCTTTAAAAACGACAAGAGCAGATGATTTTACTACCCTTAAGTCCTAAAGTTTTCAGCAGGTGAAAATGTAAAATGGACTGTCCCATTTCTAATATTGTAATATATAATATATATATATATATATATATAATATATAATATAATATATATATATATACATATATATATACATACATATATATATATATATATATATAATATATATATATATATATATATAATATATATATATACATATATATATATATACATTCTATATAAGAACTCCTTTTAAAAATTCATATCTCACTAACTATAAAGATAGCAAAATTTAGTCGATTTCTCTGAAAAGAGTAGCTCAAAAAGTTTTACTCATACCAATTGGGAATGTTTGTATCAACTGTTGGTGGCGCTGCAGGGCGTTGACCTTGAAATGACGTCGC
>CM063498.1:55565989-55568489 GCA_032207245.1 Pardosa pseudoannulata
GCTTCTGCCTGACCGGATTATGCCAAAAGCTTACGTGAGCGTGGGTCTTTTTCATTTACTTTATTATTATAAAAGAGTTCTCTTTTTAAAATCGTTATTAACTCACATAATTTCCAACTACCCCTTTTTTAGACACCTGACACACACACACATATATATATGTATTTATATGTGTGTGTAGTATATATAACTGTACTTTTATTTATTACTCCAAATTATTTTCAAAAGGCGATTTTACTCAGAAAATATTTTTTTCAGAAGAAATATTCAAAATTTCAGTCCCAAAGTGAGTTTGAAAGCCTCTTTGAGTGACAAGCCGTTTAGCATTTAAATATTTTCAACACCCAAAGTCTCACACGTTTATTTTCCTTTGCACGAGAGACTTTTATTTTTGCGGGGAAACGCACTGAATAAACGTTAAATAAACTATTTTTCAGTTCTTGATATGTTGAGGAAAAACATGAAGTCAGAAGTTTAAAGAAAAAAAAAGGGGAATTTGTATAATTCATGTACTTTTTTTTTAAATTTACATTATTTTAGAGGTTTAAAGCGAGTAGGAAAAAATATGCTTCATAAAACTGACAGCAAATTTAGGCTTAAAGCGGTATCAAAAGTTAAAGAAATTTAACGATCCACAGGACTTAAAATAAATTGAATTTTAGAATTTTCAATTTTAAGCTGATAAAATAGAGCAAATTCAGCATTTCCAAAATTTTATACAGTAGAACCTCTTTTTAACGACTCCACGATACAACGACCAATTGGTTAGAACGACCATCTTAAAAAGTCCCAATTTTTTTACCATAGGAATAATGTTAATTTTGAATCATTACAAAGACCCCAAGCATGTGATTTTTCAATAGAGCGACCGCCAATTTTAGACCGCAGAACTCATGAGCAAGTGGGTTATTTTAAAATTATTGTACTGTGGTCCAACTTCAAGAAACCTGTACTCCTCTCTTGTGTTTACTTAAAGGACCCTTTCGTCATGTACGACATTGGTGACCTAGGTAGATGACACTTCAAGCACTAATGAAATGACCCAGCTCCTCAGTGTCAAATTTCCGGATATTCAATTATCTTTTGATGAGTTAGTTGCTGTAGACGAAACTTTACAGTGCTGCGAAGAAAATTTGAATGAGGACGATTGCATTGCCCGTATTACCGAAAATGAAGAAACCTGCGATTCCGACGACGGAGAAGAAATCATCCAAGCTTTTGAAAAAATGAATGAAAAAGAAGCCTTCAATGCCATCAATGCCTTGCGTCCATATTTTGAAGGATAATTTAATTCTGAAGATTTCTTTCAAAATCTAACGGATATGGAATCAGTGATAATGAAAAATTCCCAAATGAACTTGAAACAGGCGTCAATCAAAGACTTTTTTTCAAAAATTCAGTAATGGAAATACAAATAAATAGAAGCGTTCTCTAAGTATGTACTGTTACATCGTTTCTTTGCTCATTTTTATTTATTTATTTTTTCAATTCGTTACAACGACCATATGATATTGGTCCCACAGGGGGTCGTTATACCGAGGTTCTACTATATTTATATGTGAAATAAATATATAACTTCTCCACGTATAACACTTTGGGGATTTCCCTGAAATGTTTTTGAGTTTGTCATTAACAAAAGTTTATTAAAGTTTATGAACAAGTAATTAAAATTGAAAAGTTGAAGTGCTTTTCACACACAAATATAAATGGAGACTAAAATATCCTCATCTCCTCGTACTTAAATTTTAAATCACATACTTAGCAATCTAATATCTAAATGTATGGGATATTATTCATAAACTTTCAGATGGAAAAGCTATATCTAAAAGTGTTCATCTAACGGATGCTTAAATTATCTGAATACAGAACGCTATTTAGCCATCTGGTAATATCTTAACTAATTCTTAGAAAGTAGGATAAAATCTGCATGAGTAATTTATTTTCATAAACTTTCAACGGGTGAAATACCTAATATATATATATTACGCCCTAAGAATTCTGTCACTATATAAGGTATAATTAGAGCCCGATTCAAGTTAAACGTAAATTTCTCGCATCTCACCTTCTGTTCGCAAATTTTCGGATGTAAGCAAGATTCGGGTTTGGTTTGGTTGGTTGGTTTTGGAGCGCTACGGTCTACTTTTGTGTCACGAGCTATAATGAGGCCGGGACTTACTGGTTAAAGCTGATTCCGTATGGCTACGAACATCCAGCCTCAATAGTGCTAGGGCGGGAGTTCTCTGACGGACTAACCAACCAGAAAGAAACTACCGACTGGTGTCAAGTAATGCAAGAATCCGCAGAGAGAACAAAAAGGGAAAATTCTTCGAAAAGAGAGGGAGACGTACGTGGTGGGAATATGTGCGTAGTATTTCCTGAGACATCTCCTTTTTGCCAGCTCACCCTGAGCTGTGAGTGTACATTAAGTTCGATTTCCTTTTTTTGGAGACCTAACCTGTGATCTAATAGTTTTAGATTCACCTAGAGCAGGGATAATCAA
>CM063498.1:55575989-55598489 GCA_032207245.1 Pardosa pseudoannulata
AACATTTTTTTATAATGCTCCTTTTCAAACAATTAATAACCAATAACTTTTGAAACCATTCTAACCATTATATAATTTTGATTATAAATTCTTTTAGATTAGAAAATAAAAGCTAATATTAATGTATTTCGAACGGCAAAAACTATCATTTTTGAAGTGAACAACAATATAAAACAAATTTTATCTGGAAAAAGATGGATATTTTAACAAGTATTGTTTTCTAGCTGCTCTTCATTTTAAAGTAGTTATTTTTCATTCTAAAGCGTAAAAAGTATCCTAGGAATGAAAATGGCTAAATTTTACGTAAAGGAGATGGCATGAAACATTTTTATAATGCTCCTTTTCAAACAATTAATAAATAATAACGTTTAAAACCATTCTAACCATCATATAATTTTGATTATAAATTCTTTTTTTTTTGGTTTGGAGTGCTACGGTCTACTTTTTGCAACACGAGGGCTAATGAGACCGGGACCTACAGTTTAACGCCGATTCCGAACGGCTACGAACATCCATGCCTCAGTGGGATTCGAACCCACGAACTCCGGTTCTGAAGGCCAGCACCCTAACCAATCGGCCATCGTTCGGCTTATAAATTCTTTTAGATTAGAAAATAAAAGCTAATATTAATATATTTCGATAGGCAAAAACTATCATTTTTGAAGTGAAAAACAATATAAAACAAATTTTATCCGGAAAAAATGGATATTTTAACAAGTATTATTTTCTAGCTCTATTTCTAGGTGCTCTTCATTAAACAGTAGTTATTTTTCATTCTAAGTCGAAAAAGTATCCTAGGAATAAAAATGGCTCAATTAAACGTAAAGGAGATGGCATGAAACATTTTTTATAATGTTCCTTTTCAAACAATTAATAACTTTTAAAACCATTCTAACCATTATATAATTTAGGTTATAAATTCTTTTAGATTAGAAAATAAAAGCTAATATTAATAATATTAATGTATTTCGAACGGCAAAACTATCATTTTTGAAGTGAAAAACAATATAAAACAAATTTTATCCTGAAAAAGATGGATATTTTAACAAGTATTATTTTCTAGCTCAATTTCTAGCTGCCCTTTATTATACAGTAGTTATTTTTCATTCTAAGGCCTAAAATGTATCCTAGGAATAAAAATGGCTAAATTATACGTAAAGAAAATGGCCTGAAACATTTTTTATAATGCTCCTTTTCAAACAATTAATAATTAATAACTTTTAAAACCATTCTAACCATTATATAATTTTGATTATAAATTCTTTTAGATTAGAAAATAAAAGCTAATATTAATGTATTTCGAACGGCAAAAACTATCATTTTTGAAGTGGAAAGCAATATAAAACAAATTTTATCCGGAAAAAGATGGATATTTTAACAAGTATTGTTTTCTAGCTCTATTTCTAGCTGCTCTTCATTTTACAATAGTTATTTTTCATTCTAAGTCGAAAAAGTATCCTAGGAATAAAAATGGCTAAATTATACGTAAAGGAGATGGCATGAAACATTTTTTATAATGCTCCTTTTCAAACAATTAATAATTAATAACTTTTGAAACCATTCTAACCATTATATAATTTTGATTATAAATTCTTTTAGATTAGAAAATAAAGGCTACTATTAATTTATTTAGAATGACAAAAACTATCATTTTTGAAGTGAACAACAATATAAAACAAATTTTATCTGGAAAAAGATAGATATTTTAACAAGTATTGTTTTCTAGCTCTATTTCTAGCTGCTCTTCATTTTACAGTAGTTATTTTTCATTCGAATTCATAAAAAGTATCCTAGGAATAAAAATGGCTAAATTATACGTAAAGGAGATGGCATGAAACGTTTTTTATAATTCTTCTTTTCAAACAATTAATAATTAATAACTTTTAAATTCATTCTAACCATTATATAATTTAGGTTATAAATTCTTTTAGATTAGAAAATAAAAGCTAATATTAATGTATTTCGAACGGCAAAAACTATCATTTTTGAAGTGGAAAGCAATATAAAACAAATTTTATCCGGAAAAGTGATGGATATTTTAACAAGTATTGTTTTTTAGCTCTATTTCTAAGTGCTCTTCATTTTAATCGATCTAATCTTTTAATCGAAAAAAACGATCTGAGAAGTATGCAGTTTTTTGTTAGTATTTTACAGTAGTTACGTTTTATTCTAAGGCGTAAAAAGTATCCTAGGAATAAAAATGGCTAAATTATACGTAAAGGAGATGGCAGGAAATATTTTTTTATAATGTTCTTTTTCAAACAATTAATAATTACTAACTTTTAAAATTGTTCAAATTTTTACCTTGAAATTGCACCCCACATTCCCATAATCATATTACTAACAACTTATTAAAATTTAAAACATTTGGTCAAAAACAAAATCAATTTTGATTGTCTACTTAAAGTGATTAGGTACCAACCACACTTTCGAACAGAAATTTCTGAAAATATTGACTGAAAATCAGTAAGCACTATTAACTTTAATGTAAAAAGTATTTGTCTTGTGAAAATATTAATTTTGAAAATGTTCTGAAAACTACTGAAAATGTGTCAACTGTAGTAATATGTTAATATTACTTAGCTTATATAACTTACTTAGTGGAAGTAGAAATCAGATCACATTTGCACCGTAATGTAGTCAATTTTAAAACCCCTGTGACCTCATAAGAGAAATACATTAAGAATAAAAAATATTTTACATGTTTCATCTTACTTAAATCTATCATAACTTTGTTTAAAACACCTAGCTATTCATCACATAGGATTCCCTTAGGTACATGTTAATCTAAGATAAATTTTTTTTCGAATGGAAATAAGTGTTTCAAAGTTTCTTTAGTAAAAAAATCCTCCTTGACAGAAAAGTATTTTTTAGTTAAATACAGCTAAAAAAAATTTCAAGATGATCAGAAGGATATTTTTTTTTATTTCTGATTATTCCAGACAAATATTGTTGAACTGTTCTTGATGCAAATACTTATCTTTCATTAACAGATATAAAAAAAATTCAACGTTAATTAATAAATTTTCAAACTACTTTCTTTTTCTAACTTTCAAGATATTTTTCCGTATGAGTTTGATTAATTATAATTCTGTAATAAGTTAGCAGACTGAATTTTACGAATATGGTAAAATATTGTAAGAAGTAAGCAAACTGAATTTTATGGTTGTGATAAAATTTCTTAAGAAGTTAACAATCGGAATTTTATGGATATGGTAAAATATTGTAAGTAAGCAAACTAAATTTTAAGAAGAAGTAAATAAACTGAATTTTACGAATATGATAAAATTTTGGGACAAGTAAGCAAACTGAATTTTAGGAATATGGTAAAACATTGTAAGAAGTTAACAAACTGAATTTTACATATATGGTGAAATTTTGTAACAAGTAAGCAAACTAAATTTTACGAATATAGTAAAATATTGTAAGAAGAAAGCAAACTAAACTTTACGAAGAAGTAAATAAACTTAATTTTACGAATATGGTAAAATTTTGTGACAAGTAAGCAAACTGAATTTTACGAATATGGTAAAATATTGTAACAAGTTAACAAACTGAGTTTTACGAATATGGTAAAATATTGTAAGAAGAAAGCAAACTGAATTTTACGAATATGGTAAAATTTCTTAAGAAGTAAACAATCGGAATTTTATGGATATGGTAAAATATTGTAAGTAAGCAAACTGAATTTTACGAAGAAGTAAATAAACTGAATTTTACGAATATGGTAAAATTTTGTAACAAGTAAGCAAACTGAATTTTACGAATATGGTAAAATTTTGTAAGAAGTAAGCAAACTGAATTTTAAAAATATGGTAAAATGCTGTTAAGCGCTTGTGGAAGACCATATAATGAGTTGCATAGGCCAACGAGACAAACTCTTCCAAAGTTGTTACTCTTATCACTGTACAGGAATCTAGACTTTTTATCCCTATAGAAAGTAAAAGAAGTATTGTAATGAAGTAAAAATTTTGTCTTCAGATTTCAATGAAAATATTTATTTTGATCATGCTTGAATCAAATTTGGATAATTTCAGTTTTTAATCTTTACGTACATCGTCCAAGCTGTTTGGCTATCGCCCGACACATGTTATATAGTCAAAAGCAATTGTAATTTAATTTGTAAAACCTATGTAAAGTATCTGGTTACAAATTTCAAAATATAAATTATTTTCCATTGAAGCTGATCATAACATAGCATAGTGTTTCATCAAAACATACTGAATTCTCAGGTAATCATTACTATCAACATGGTCCAGCATTTGAGTTTTCTTTACTCGTGACAACTTTTGCAATTTAACGTTATGTTTGTTTTTAAGTTCCTTGACCTGAGTTTGCAATCCAACTCTTTTGCCAGAATCTCACTTTTCCTAAAAACAGCGGGTGATGCCTATTACTTTTTTCTTTGTCAGTTAAAAACTAGGTTAATCGATCTCTAAATCGTTTATTTTATCCGTTAATCTTTGAACGTGCTCTAAAATGCATACTTAGTTTCGCACAAAGAGGATTTCAGTTATTAAATACCTATTAAACAGAATATTTCATCTCTAATATTCTTTGGAGTATTGAAATTTTTCATTAGTACTTTTGAAAGAAAACTTTTTCTTTTTTTGACATTACAAAAGATTTTTCATTGTTCCTTAGCTAAATCTCTTCCACAAATAAATCGACATTCATATAAAAGATAATTCTACCCAAAGTTTTACTAAAAAGTCCTACTTTATCTGTAAACAGAAGAAAAAAACGATCTCACAGAAGTATGCAGTTTTTTGTTAGTATTAAGGACCACTGTATAAATTAAGACACGTATTGTGTCAAGTTATAAAGAATGAAGCGAATGACTCTGTTTAAAAATATTCATCGGAGTCTCGTTCATTTACTTTTATGCGTCTAAGGTTTTTATTTATACTTCCGTATGTGGAGGGAATGAAAAATTCATTTTTTGACTCCTGATGCCCATTAGAATTAACTCTTATTTTCTTTGTTATTGTTGTTATTTGTAGACTTCTTCCAGAATTTTATTTTCTTTTGGCAGTAAACAGCTTTGCATTGTATTGGCAGCGATAGTAATGAGTCTTTTGTAAGTAATGTTTTTTTTTCCTTTCGCGGATGATATATGAAGTTCTTTCGAAAAAGTAATTACTTTCCTTTGTAGTAATTTATATTCATGCCCCATAATGTGCTTTAACCATTTAGTAAATAGCACTGCATGAATTTTCATAAGAAGAGTATAAAATATGAAAAAAGTAAAAACGTTTCACTAAAGAATTTTCAGAAAATTTTATGAAACATTCAGCTATTTTTTATTAATTTTTTACCAGTGCCTAGTTTGGTGTAATTCTTCCAGGACGGAGATAGCGAGACTATGGCACGCGTGCCACTAGGCTGCATGTGACAGTTACTTCGGTGGCACGAAACACATACATAATAAATTATTTGTATTTACTTGCATTCGCTGAAAACAAAATTTTAAAAAGAACCTGGCTCCAAGACTAGCAGCCATCAAAGGCTAATTGAAAAAGGAGTACAAGCATGAGAGCTGTAAAGAACTACTACTTTCCTTATGCCAGGGATGGGAAAACTTTTTCAGTCGTGGGCCAAAAATCGAAAGAAAATAAGTTTGGCGGGCTTAGAAAAATTTTTCTAAAATTTTAAAAACAATATACAAATATTACAGTTTAAATATGTTAATGAGACTTTCTTAATTTTCGTAAACTTAAACACAAACCACGTACAAGCTACCGGCTGAAATTGTTCATATGTTTTCGGCGTACTCCGGTGTGATACAAAGGTACCACAAGCATGCGCGCGCATATTTTTTTCTAAAGTAGTGGGAGGTACAAATTGGCATCACAGACCAGCAGTTACGGTGAGAACAGTTTTGTCTTATCGACCATGTCTGCCGTTGTCCAGTCTTATTAAAAAGTTGTATTTTTCAATCTAGCTGCACATCTTACAGGTACTTTTATACGATTTTATTACACCTGCTACATATGTTTGTGGTTCCGGTACAAAATTTGTAATTGATTTTTTAATAACTTCTATTTGTCCAAATATTGGAAGTTTTCTTCCATTTTTGGTCATATTAAAAGTTTTGTTATGCTGGTGATGAAAAAAAATTATTTTTTTTCTTTTTAGTGCAGTTACATATATTAATATAATTGTATTTTTTTTAAAAGATTCTTTTTTAATTTTTATTTTCATCAATTTAATAATGATAATAATTTTGTACTGGTGACTTCAGAAAAAAATATATTGCATATTGTTCGCATTAATAAACATTTATTAAGTATGAAATTTAGTTTTATTTAGTGTACTACTTTTTTAGTGTAATAAAAATTTACTAAACAAGCAGATTTGGTTCCCAATTTTTTTAAAAATTGTTGTAATGTTCATATTTGGCTCTTTGACTAAGAAGTTTGCCGACCACTGCCCTAGGAATAACAAAAACAAACAAAGTGGGTTGTCTTAAATCAGAAGCAGGTGCCTAGTAGAAGACCACCAGACTTGGTCTGCAACCTCCAGAGGTACCGTTTGGAAATTTGGAAAACACTGAGACCACGAACCTATTATATTAAGGCAAAAGGCGGATCTTTGGATGAATCAAGCCCCTTCCTCAACTCTCCTGTTATGAGATCATCCCCTTCGCGGTTTGCCAGTATTTGACTATATCAAGAACACTTTCAAAGACATTTTGCTCGGAAAATCCTGTTATTTCACATACCTTTTCATTCTCTGGTGTTAATTTTTTGCAAAAATTATCCCATTTTCAACACACTTTTGCATAAAAGTTAATTTCAAATTCTTCTATGTTGACTTCATAGACAAAAATGCTCAGTAGAACATATTCTAGTAAATTGACACTTTATGAGGGAAAAAAAAAGGTTAAAATTGGATTTGTTAACTAGCAAAACGCTAGGAGCAAACAGTAACGTCAATTAACAAAACATCTCTCATTTAAAAAGTTAATTATCTATTTGCATTTTGTAATTAACCTTCCGATTTAGTGTAATACGAGATATTTATATGATCTGTTCCGGTATCATATGCAAATGATTAATGTCGAACCGTAAGAATATCTTGCATTGTGAATTAACGGTAAGTTATTTTCATTACTGCAAATATTCCCTCCCCATTTAAATATTAATTCATGGCTTTCCATTACAAGCAGTCGGAATGCGAAGCTTACTTATTTGATTAGAATCTGGAATTTTCCCCCCTCTCACAGCTTCCATGTATCCTTAATTAAACTAGAACTGAAACAGAAGCTCGATTTCAACCAAAGCCCTTCATCTGATTCCCCTACGTTAAAACTCAGAATGCTCGCTTTCATTAGTCTTTTTCTTTCTCCTCATTTCAAATATAATTATTGAGGTACGGACTCTTTAGCATCAGAAAGAAAGTAATCAAGCGCGATATTTAATATTTTATTTTCGAGAGTGGGCACATTCTTCTGAGAATCGTGGGCTTATTAGGAGGAATCTCAAACTTACAACGTAAAACCGCAAATCAAATAGAATTCTTTAATAATGAAATATTTTTCATTATTTTAACAGGTTGGTAAATGGACTGAAGGAACGGTTTATTATTCATTTTGTTCATTTATATGGATTCCAATTCATGCGCACCAAAGTTGTTAGCTTAATTATTTTATTGCCAACATTTAAGACTCAAAACAATTAAAAGAATTAAGAGCAGTGATCCCACCTTACCATTAAATCTATTTACTGTCATAAATAGCTTCAACATTTTTAAAGTTGATAAAAATTAGCTTTAACCTTTTTATTTGGCGGGGGGAGAGCCATTAAGTAAAGGACTTAATGGCAAAGAATTTTTTAACGCCGTGGTCCCTGCAGCTTATTTTCAGGGGTATTCAACGGCATATCTGTAGGAAAAATATATGTATATATAGGTAATATGTCGAAATTATTACACTTAAAATATCTCTCTAAAATTCTTCTTTTCCTCTTCTTTTCATTCTTTTATATATGTTTCTTGCAATATATATGAAAAACATTCTTGTTGTTTATACAAATCCACAATATTTGACAGATTTGTTTGTAGAATCAGTGGTCCGAAATGGGGTCTATTCAACTATTAGTTTACATAGATCAGCACTGTCTACGTTATTTAATTCGAAAATTACGCACTTATTCAGCTTCCGATTTTTTCTGGTCTCTTTTATTTTATTTGCAAATGTACAAGCAATTTTCAAAAGTACACGGAAATTTTTTTGTGTCATCATTTTACAATGCACCATAAGCTATACCAGGGATGGACAAACTACGGCCTGCGGGACAAATCCGGCCCTCCGGAAGGTTTTATCCGGCCCGCGGATAGAATTTTAAGTTGCCGGTCCGAGGCAAATTAAAAGAAATATATATTTATACATTATATATCCATCTCCTTTTCTACTTTGCTTAAATATTATATCCCAAATTTATTATCTCACGCCCAGAAGATCAGCGGTATATTTGCTTCTTATATGTGAACAAGAGTTTTCAACTTTGAACCCTAGAAAGAATAATTTCAGAAGTAGACTGACAGATGAGCACTTAGCATTGTTCCTTAAAATCAACACATCTCACTTCGAACCTCAGTATAAGGAACTTTTAAAAATGAATTTCATTCATCTTATTAACGTACTTAAACCGTAATACTTGTATATTGTTTTTAAAAATATAGAAAAATTTATCTTGGCCCGCCAAACTATTTTCTTCCGATTTTTGGCACGCGACTGAAAAAGTTTGCCCATCCCTGAGCTATACATTTCTTAATAATTATTTGTGACGTCATAACTTAGCCGGATAAAATAATTAAATTACTCTTTCTACATTAATTTTCTATATAAATATTTCTTACTTCTTGTTATTCTCAAAATAAAATATTCTGCAGAAAATATAATATAAATAATATATAATAAATTATTAAATGTTATTATTATATAACTAGCTGCTTCGTACCCAGCCTTCGGTCTGGGTTTTAAAATATTTTGATGAAAGATTTAGAACCACTATTAAAGATAATAAGACGTATTGATAGAAATGCTGAATAAATCTCGTATGTTTCAGATTGTTGACGATTATAAAGTTTATTAATAGCCGAATGTCCAGTAAGTGCACTGTGTTGCCCGTGAGCCGATGAATAATAATTCCCAATTCCACGACTTTTTTAATGTAGGACTCAAATTACAAAATACTGTGGAGAGTAATATATATGTAGTTCTGAATGGGATAATTCATTTCCGAGATTGGATGTCTTTTAGTACGAATGTTTTACATACATAAAAATTAAATTTTAAACAACAAAACCTATAAAAAAACTTTTTCTTTAAAAAATGGCAATTGTGAAAAAAAAACAAATGTGATAGAACATGGCGAATTTGTAATTATTGAAAATAAAAATCAAGCCAACATATAACAGAAAAAATACTAACTTCTTAAAAAAATTTGAGAAAGTAAAATAAAGATTCACATATTTTGATGAAATAAAAAATTTAGCTATTAAAAATAAAATGATTTTGATACTGAGATATTTCAAAGAGAAAAAGTTATTGCGTATGACAAATAGTTGTAACTATAGGCAATAAATGCACAACTCATTACATATTTTAATTAATATACTTTTAACTGATTCTAATTATGATATTTTAATGGTGAAAAGAGTATAAGCATTCAGCGGATTGGGCGAAGTAATGCATCCAAATGTATTTGTGTTTATAAATGCATTTATTTACACTGGAATTTTAATGGTATACATATAGAAATATGTTATAAAGAAATATATCAAAAGTAAGGTCTTGAAAAATTCTTCAAGAATATAAAAAATCACTAACAAAACTACCAAAATGTACCGCACTTCAAATTTTTCAAACAAACAACGGTTTGGCAGGATAGGCGATAGTTGTTCTCCATTAATGTCAATTCTATTACCAATTATCTGGCGAAAACGAAGACAATGAAAATATGGTCATTTTTCACGCCAACTGAACAGTTAAAATGACTGTACTACATAATTAAAACGGTGTTTTTGTTGGTTTTAAAATAATATATTTCGAACTAATTAGAATATCAGAACGCGATTGACCGAAATGACTTCCTTAAGTAATTCTGCCAAGCCTAAGTATGAATAGGTGTTAGTGCGGTCTCAAAATTGGATAAATAAAAATGGCGCAATTGAATTGACAATGAAAGAAAAATACCAAATATTGATAAAATGAACTAAGCACATAAGGTCAAAAGCCGAGACAGTTATATTACCTGAAAGCGTTATCATAAGAATGAAGTTACATAAAGGATTTCAATTTTTATAACACGAAAGATATACCGAAAGTCGCCAAGCTTATAGGTGAAGTACAGAGTGAAGTCTTAAAATTGGATAAATAAAAATGGCGCAATTGAATTTAAAATGAAAGAAATATACCAACTTAATATTGGTAAAACAAAATAAGTATATAAGACTAAAACACCAAAAACAATTATATTATTTGAAATGAGATTTTAAACTTTAATCAAAAGTGGCTACAATATCTCAACATTTCATAGTTGCAATTTCTAAAATGAAAATTTATTTGCTCCCTGTATATCATTTACCAATTTCTTTTATCTCTAGTGTAGTTGAGTTTTAGATAACAAAACCTATAACCATATGATAGTTTTTATTTAATAAATGGCAACTGCGAAATGAAAACAAATTTGATAGAACATGGCAAGTTTTTAATTACTGAAAATAAAAATCTCGCCAAGCAAATAAAATGGAAAAAAGAAGTGATTTCCTAAACAAAAATGAGTTTACCGTTTATCATATAACAAAATAGTCTTATATACATAAATGCCATCATATATTTATATAATTACACTGGAATTTAAATAGCGTAAATGCGTTTTTGTGTTTCCCGAATACCAAATATCTGGCGATAATAATACCAACAATGAATAACATTGCCATATTTAGACGCCAACTCAACAATGGAAAGCTCGTGTCGCAAAATTAAACGGGCATTTTGTTCGGGTTTTCGTCAATATCTTTCTAAACTAATTAAAATATCGGAACGCGAATGGGCGAAATGACATCCTTGGATCGTTCCACGTCTTTTGGTACCTTTGGCGCCCATCTGCGTCCAGCGGTTCGCAAGGAGATAGACTCACATACACACATACATACATGCATAGATAGTCACAGTAAGATTTTAATCTCTGAATTCAAGATGTATTAATATGGAATATGTTCATTTGGCGGTATCAAGGATTTCTGTCTAAAGTTAGTTACTCTATGACTTATCGGGTAGATTTGTATAAAAAAACATTAAAATGAAAACTGTTCTTAATATCAATATGTTTACATGCAAACGATTAAATCTTCCCAGGGATGTACTTAATAATTTCCCAAATTTTCACGGCGATTGGATGCATGGTTTTTGAGTCTATCGAGTACATACAGACAGACAGACACAAATTCATTTATATATATATAGATAATGTATATCACCTTAATATATATCTTTTTAATATATATATTATTAATACATAATATTGCATATGCCAAGAATCATTTATATATTTTATAAATAATTTTACTGATTTTAATTTTAATCCTCGATTAACGTTTATTTTATTTGCAAATGTACAAGCAATTTTTAAGAGTAAGGGAATTTGTCTTCATTTTACAATCCACCATAATCTATACATTTTTAATAATTATTTGTGTCTAATAATTATTTCTTAAGCATTATCCGGCTGAAAATTAGTCAGATATATGAATATTTTATGTCTTTTAGGAAACAATTTATAATAATATTTTAAAGTTGTTTTTTAATGGCTTTATTCTTGAAAAAAGTGTGATTAAAAACTTGTACAGCTGTTCTTTTATAATGTTTCCTTGGTTTCTTGTAATGTATTTTTTCCAGTAAAATTATTAACTATTTCCCTTAACTTATCAGACATACTACTAGGATACCGAAAAAAAACGGGTGAACGCCACAAAAACTCGTGTCTCTCACAGATTAGGCTTTTTTGTTTTTTTAAACTTGTGTTAGAACATATATTTCTGCATGAGTTGATCAGAGTGCACAGCTCGAATAATAATTACGCTTTGCAAGATCATCCATCGATAAGACTCACTCGTGATTGTTTTAAGCGATGGCTTTTGACGCAAGGGGGCAATGCATGTTGCCATCCAAGAAAGAAGGGAGAAATTCGTAAAAAATTCAAAGAATAAAAAATTTGTTTGTTGGAAAGATTTGAGAGTAAATATCGTAAAGCACATAACTTTTTGTGGAGAATAATAAAAATAAATTTAGAAATTTGTCTTTTACATGCATATACATATATATATATATATATATATAATATATTTATATATATATTATTTATTATATATATATATATATGTATACATGTGTATGTGTATCTCGTATGTAGATATATGCATATATATATGTAATATTAAAATCCCTTTTTTACGTATTTTAATATTAATTTAATATTAATTTAACTTTTGTTCATAAAGTACGTTGGGGTATGTGCAGTAATTCTGATTGTTTCCTCCAGACACGCTATAGACTTAATTCAGCCTCTGTCTGTACTACTTTAGCCAATAGTTAGCGCATTTTCTTTAAACATGGGTGTTTTTTATCTCGTGATCAATTGTTCTTAGGGATTATTCGTAGTCTTTTTACCTGAGAAATCCCTACTTGAAAAGTGTATGTGTGGGATCACATTGTCTCGGTGCACGAGGTTGTAAAAGTGTTTGCCTGTTGTGTGGATTTCATGTATCTTACCAGAAATAAAATGTGTTGCGATTTTAAATGAGTCTCACCCATATTACACACACACACACTTAAAGTAAAAACAAGTAAATTTATTACAATTTATATATATATATATATATATGCATGTATGTATATATGTATACATATACATGTATATATATGTATACGTATACATGTAAGTACATATATATATATATACATATATATACATATTATCGATTTACTAACCAAAAATTATACTATTTTAATACCTGTTATCTACTTTTCATGTTGTTCAGGTAAACCAATATACCGATTTTCCTTTGCCGAATTACTGGTAGATCAAAATGTATGTAAATTTACGAACTAATGAAGATTAATATTATATATATATATAAATTTTATTTTATTTATTTATATAATATATATATATATATATATTATATAAATATATATATATTATATATATATAAATATATATAAAAAAATATATATATATATATATATACTAAAAATATAATATATAAATATAAAAATATATAATATAATATATACATATATAAAGATTATTAAATATATTTATATTTATATATATAAATATATATATATATATAGTTAAATATATATATATAAAAATAACAATATAAATAAAATAATAAAAATATACTTATAATATAATATATATATATATACAATATATAATATATATATATATAAAATAATAATAATAAAAATAAAAAATATAAATAATAAAATATATATATTAATATAAAATATAAATATAAATATATATATAATAAAAATAAAATATATATAATATATTATAATAAATAATAATATATAAAATTATATATAATAAATAAATACATATAAAATT
Organism: Pardosa pseudoannulata; assembly: GCA_032207245.1. NCBI lineage: Eukaryota > Metazoa > Arthropoda > Arachnida > Araneae > Lycosidae > Pardosa > Pardosa pseudoannulata. Next base: position 55,589,615 of record CM063498.1, read on the forward strand.
ATATATAATATATATAATATATAATATATATATAGATAATATAGTATATATAGATATATATAATAATATAATAATAATATATATAATAAAAATATATATTTATAAATAAATATATATATACGATATATATATATATATATATATATATATATAAAATAATATAATATATATATAATATATAAATAATAAATATATATATATAATATATATATAATATTAATATAAAAAATATATATATAATAATAATATATATATATATATATATAATAATAAATATATAATATATAATATAAATATATATATATAATATATATATATAAAATATATAATATATATAATGTATATTAATATATTATATATATATATATATATATATATATATATATATATATATATAATATTATATAATATAATATATATATAAAAAATAATAGATAAACCAATAAAATATATATAAAATATATATATAAAGAATATATATATAATATAAATCATAAGAAAAATAATATAATATATAAAATATAAATAATATATATATAAATATAAAATATATAAAAATGATAATAATATATATAGACATAAATATAAAAAAAATATAAATATGATAAAATAATATAATTACAAATAGCTTTATGTATTTGAAAGATTCCCTGTACAGTACTGTGCTTAGCAGGGGATTAGCGAAAATTCTTCCAGTATAAGGTCTTCCCCTGTAACTCATCAAAAAATTAATGTAGAAACTTTTACATAATTATTGTCTATATGTCGTGTATCTCTCGTTTAAATTTAGGTATTTGCCTATGATCAAACTTATAGTGGTATTTATTTTTTTAGACAACAAGACCAATATAATTTGGTTTCGTTGCGTAAAATATTTAAGTATTAAATTCAACCACAGGCTCTGAAAGACTACAGACTTAAAATTAAAAAAATAAACTAATAAGCTAAATTAAGAGTGACAGAAATCAGCTTTAAAGTAAAAACAAGTAAATTTATTACAATTATATATATATATATATATATATATATATATATATATATATATATATATATATATATATATATATATACTATATATATATATACTATATACTTTTTCAACATGATCAAATTAGGTACCACACTAATTTAGATTTAACAATAATAATTTCCTATCACTTAACTATAAGAGAGAGGACCTAATCTCAATTTCAAATATATGTAAAAATGAGTATCTTTGTGGATCTATATGGTGTGCCAGGAACCTTGCTGGCTGAGAGCTATCCAGGACTGGGTATGTGTGGTAGCAATTTTCAATCTTTCGTCGGTCTGGTCAGGGTCTTCTTTCTGAGTACTTGAGGTGCGCCCGTAATATTTTACACAAGAACACTGCTGTTAGCCGCGAGAGATTCCAGATGGTTCCGGTGTCTCTGTCGAATTCAAGGCTATTCTCCTTGGACTCCCGAAGTCTCACTGTCACAGTCGTCTCCTCCGACTTCTGACCTCCGCCAGTCGAACTTCTCTACTCGACTCGATTCCCGAACACCTCCGCCCTCTTGACTTTTCTTTATATTATGTATTTTTCATCAGCGTCCATTCTTATCTCTCTTCGTCCAATCAGGAGAACTGTAAAATTCCAATTGGTCTCTTATACCCCACCTTTAAACCGCAGCTTGGAAAAACCTTATACCTTCAAAATGGCCACTGTCCCTTAGGAACTCATAAATAACTCCATAAAGGTACATTCTTATTTAATGTCATGTACGGAGACGCGATTCTAATCTGGGACTGGGATCAGAACCCCGCCCGAGAATCCGGCACAAGACGAAAAACCGTTGAAATAAATTTTTATTGTCCTCTCCCCTTTACAAAAGATGTGATGAGGACAGATTTAGATCCCAAACATTTTACTTCTCATATTAATTAATCAATTATATTACTGATCTAAATCGCCTCATCACACTATACAATAATTCTTATTGGAGGGGATATAACTCCCACATCCCCTCATCACACACCCCTAGTGTCAACACGGGATACCAAACAAGTCTCATATAGCTCAGTTTTCCTGTTTCATATAGATGGCCTACTTTGATGTTTAAGATCATAGGTTCTCTACGAGAGAGAAACACAAGGGGAGTACCCCCATTGGAAGCTGGAGCCTTTCAGAAGGCCTTGGGGTTTCAGAGATAAAGAGGGATTAAAGCTGTCATGGCGGTTGATCGCAACATACCTACCTATTAAGTGAATTAATGAAATACCTTTGAAAATACCATCAATTTCATCAATGGTTCAAATTCTTTAGTTATTCAAATCTAACTTTTTTATTCTATAGTATCCACGAGAAATGTGGAAGAAAAATGTTATGTCCGTTTATCCAACGTTATAAATGGCTGTATAGTTAAAATATTTATTTCCTTTTAGATAATTTATCTTGCGACTGATTTCTGGATTTCATCTTTAGTTACTATACTTACAGCTCTTCTTACTACCATAGATGTTTACACGATTGGATTTGATTTGGAGAGCTGTGGCGTAGGGTTTTGTTTTACGAGGGGTAACGAGACTAAAACATACTGCCTAAAGCCTATTTCAAACAGCCAGAAATATATATGCCAGCTGTGAGATAGGAACCCACAAACAAGCCGGGAATGGCACACTCGGAGGTTACATACATATATATACATGCATATACACATATACACATGCCCATATATATATATATATATATATATATATATATATATATATATATATATATATATATATATATATATATTGTAACGATCCGTCACATGACCCTAGCGAAAGAAGAGCTGAAGGGGACCTTTCGCAGCGGGCAATTAAGGTTAGCGGCAAGTAGAAACGTGTGGTTCTAACAATAGCCGTTGTGTACTAGATCCCGTCAACAAACCCACGACTTAAGCTTAAATGAACGTAATTGAAAACTGTCGGTACACTGGAACCAGCTAGTCTAAGCCTTTGTTGCAGTGAAAAGACTCGAGTGATAATTATTAGTAGAGTGATGCTGTAGTGCACATCTGGGGCTAGTTACCGGTTCCGCAAAAGGAATTTAAGTTGTTTTGGTGGTTTACTTAAAGACGACCTTTCGATCACATCTGAAAACGGATCAGCTGATCCAGACGGGGAGTGACCGCAAGATTGAGTCCCCCTGGGTCCGGAAGGTTCCGGGAGAATCACGTGAAGGGAACCGGGACCCCTATAAAAGAAGATTGGCTGAACCAAGAAGGGGGCTTTTCTTAATGGCAATTCTTGTTGAAGTTGGCAATTCTTAATTTTATTGCCAACAAAATACTCAATCGATTGAAGCATTACCATTGTCAGCAAACCCAGTACTAGAGGGCTTGGCCCAGGGAGTACTGTTGCCAATCCATCCTGTGTGGCTCCTGTGTGAAGAAGGCGGCTTTTTCCTTGAGAGTTGCACTTGAGAGTTGTTTTGTGGAGCTCTAGAGGAGTCCACTCGTCTCTCCGATTTTCGGAGCTTGCTCTGCTTTAGAGACCGCCAGCGTCTATGCTTTGCCAAGCATTCGACTTTCGACTTTGGGATCTCATTTCAGTCATCCTTCATATTTTTTCTACTTCGTGCTTAGAATTAGGTCGCTGAGAGTGACCCTTACTCTCATTTTGGATCGTCCTGCATCCTTAGTGTTCTTCGCCGAACTCCAGCGGGATACGCATTCTGAGCGTTTGAGCCTCAGTGTGAAAGCCCACTGTACTGATCGTCAACCCGGAGACTATGGTGTCACCGTTTCGTACCGGTACTAAATAGCGAACTGTTCCAGTGTTTGAGAATTACTAGCTTCACTGTACCCACGCATTGTAATTTTGTTAACTTTATCTCAGCATGAGATTTCAGAAGATTTAGGATCTACTGAACCCTGTGCATAGCTGTACAAAATTATTCACTCGAATAAAGTATTTAATCCAGAGTAAACGGTTGTCCAGCCTGTGTCATTGACGGCTTTGCCTACCCCTACTTCAGGACGTCACAATATACATACATATATGATCTCACGCTGTTCGGCAATGAATCCTTCTTACGGGAATCACAGTCTGTGGGATCAACACCTGCTCTGTCTTAATTGTTATTGGTTAAGTTTTGGCGTAGTGACGGCACAACGATGGCACTACAAATCACCATCTATTCTAACGAATGATACAGACCCGGTCTATCCGTCGAACTCATGTTCAAGGCCATTTGCAGCTATCTGTTTAACAGAAAATTTAATCTAGAACATAATACAAAATTAACTTAAACATTGGACTTATATGCCTCAAGCATATAATCTACAAGGAATTTTTACAAATCCATACCTGTAATTTACGAAATGGATAATTTAAAAAACAAAATCAAATTACAACTTAATAGAGAATGAAGAATCTGAATCTGACCAGAAGCCCGTGAAGAAGCTTTACTGTCAAGGCTCTTGGAGGTCACTTATTTCGCTTGCATTATCTCTTGCATTATCTCTACGGTACTTTCTTTTCAACCTGTGTCTATATTCTTTGCCACAAACTCCAGTACCGAAGAGCAGCGTCCAACACATTCGACAATCCTGTAGCAAAATAGTAGGCCGTAGCACTCCAGCCAACCAAAGATACATTAAGGTAGAAACATGCAGTTCTAACAATAGCCATTTGTGTACTAGGTCCGGTCAACAAACCCACGAATTACGTTTAAATGAACGTAATTGAAAACTGTAGGTACGCTGGAGCCAGTCTGAGCCTTTGTTGCAGTGAAAAGACTCAAGTAATAATTATTAATAGAGTGATGCTGTAGTGCACATCTGGGGGCCAGTTACCTGTACCGCAAAAGGAATTTAAGTTGTTTTCGTGGTTGACTTAAAGACGACCTTTCGGCCACATCTGGAAACGGATCAGCTGATCCAGGCGGGTAGTTGGCAGCAAGATTGCGTCATCCTGGTCTGGAATGCTCCGGAAGAATCACGTGAAGGGAACCGGGACCCCTATAAAAGAAGATTGGCTGAGCCAAGAAGGGGGCTTTTTCCTTGAGAGCTGCACTTGAGAGTTTTTTTGTGGAGCTCTAGAGGAGTCCACTCGTCTCTCCGATTTCCGGAGCTTGCTTTGCTTTAGAGACCGCCAGCGTCTCTGCTTTGCTAAGAATTCGACTTTCGACTTTGGGATCTCATTCCCGTTATCCTTCATATTTTTTCTACTTCGTGCTTAGAAGTAGGTCGCTGAGAGTGACCCTTACTCTCATTTTGGATCGTCCTGCATCCTTAGTGTTCTTCACCGAACTCCAGCGTGATACGCATTCTGAGCGTTTGAGCCTCAGTGTGGAAGCCGACTGTATTGATCGTCAGCCCGGAGTGTCAGCGTTTCGTACCTGCACTAAATAGCGAACTGTTCCAGTGTTCGAGAATTACTAGCTTCACTGTACCCACGCATTGTAATTGTGTTAACTTTATCTCAGCACGAGATCTCAGAAGATTTAGAATCTACTGAAACCTGTACATAGCTGTACATAATTATTCACTCGAATAAAGTATTTAATCCAGAGTAAACGGTTGTCCAGCCTGTATCATTGACGGCTTCGCCTACCCCTACTTCAGGACGTCACAATATACATACATATATGATCTCACGCTGTTCGGCAATGAATCCTTCTTACGGGAGTCACAGTCTGTGGGATCAACACCTGCTCTGTCTTAATTGTTATTGGTTAAGTTTTGGCGTAGTGACGGCACAGCGATGGCACTACAAATCACCATCTGTTCTAACGAATGATACAGACCCGGTCTATCCGTCGAACTAATGTTCAACGCCATTTGCAGCTATCTGTTTAACAGAAAATTTAATCTAGAACATAATACAAAATTAACTTAAATATTGGACTTATATGCCTCAAGCATATAATCTACAAGGAATTTTTAAAAATCCATACCTGTAATTTACGAAATTGATAATTTAAAAAACAAAATCCAATTACAACTTAATAGAGAATGAAGAATCTGAATCTGACCAAAAGCCCATGAAGAAGCTTTACTGTCAAGGCTCTTGGAGGTCACTTCTTTCGCTTGCATTATCTCTTGCATTATCACTACGGCACCTTCTTTTCATCTTGTGTCTATATTCTTTGCTACAAACTCCAGTACCGAAGAGCAGCGTCCAACACATTCGACAGTCCTGTAGCAAAAGAGCAGGCCGTAGCACTCCAGCCAACCAAAGATGCATTGATGTGCAAAATTTTGGATGAATTGAAAATCGTAATGTTAGTGAAAAATTGATTATCAGATTTACTCCTAAGCAGAGATCGACCTAAATGAAAGCGGGTAAAATGAAAATCCTTAGGCAAGGAAACGACAGTATTACAGAATCATTAAACTTCTATGCCAGCGGTGGAATTCAAACCATTGAACTCCTGTACCGCAAAGAAGAGCCATACACATTCGACCATCGTGTAGCAAAACAGTTGGCCTTAGTGTTCCAGCCAACCAAAAATACATTAGTGTGCAAAATTTCGAATGAATTAAAAATTTGTATGTCATTGAAAAACCGATTACAAGATTTGCTCTTAAACGGATACATAACTCAACTTCAATGAAAGCGTGTAAAATGAAAAACTTTAGGCGAGGAAACGAAAGTATTACAGAATCATTAAACTTATATGCCAGCTGTGAGATTCAAACCACTGAACTCCGGTACAGCAGAGAAGCGCCCTTAGCCAACCAAAGATACATTGTTTGCCAACAATGCTCCAGCAACAATGTTCCAGCCAACCAAAGATACATTAGTGTGTAAAATTTCGAATGAATTAAAAATCTCTATGAAATTGAAAAACCGATTTCAAAATTTACTCTTAAACGGATACATAACTCAACTTCAACGAAAGCGTGTAAAATGAAAATCCTTAGGCGAGGAAATGAAAGTGTTACAGAATCATTAAACTTCTATGCCAGCTGTGGGATTCAAACCATTGAACTCCGGTACCGCAGAGAAGTGTCCTACATATTCGACCATCGTGTTGCAAAACAGTTGGCCTTAGCGTTCCAGCCAACCAAAGATACATTAATGTGCAAAATTTCAAATGAATTAAAAATCTGTATGTCGTTGAAAAACCAATTTCAAGATTTACTCTTTTAAACGGATACATAACTCAAGTTCAATGAAAGCGTGTAAAATGAAAATCCTTAGGCGAGGAAACGAAAGTATTACAGAATCATTAAACTAACATTGTTCTATAATCTTGAAATTCCATTCTCCAGTTTCTCACACGTGAGATAAGAATGCAAGCGTCTCCATGCATCATAATAGGTTTGGTGTTTGTTTCCAAAAATATCCCCCTACTGAAGGTAATCGACCAGCAGCAAGCTTCTTCCACCAAAATTCATAGTTTAGTGAGCCTAACTACTTCAATGTATCTTCGCGAAAGATCTTGTAGTTGTTTATCACGCTGCTGACTCCGTGGGCGCCAAATGGGGGAAATTTCCAAACCACTTAGAATTCTTCGTGTTCCTTTTTAACAGGATGGTAAAGCGTATGTAGATTTCTGTTCAACGCTTGAAACAATGGGACATTAAAAAGATTGTTGAACCCTCAGTGGCGATAATGTTCGAGATAGTCTACTTGTTACAGTGAACTAAATCAGGTAAGAGGTCTGGAATTAAAATAAATACGGGTAAACGGGAAAATAGTATTAATCATATTGTGTATTCTACTAAATTATGTATAAAGTGAATCGATAGATGTGTACATACACGCACAGATATAAATACTATATATATATATATATATATATATATGAGTGTGAATACAGTCAGTACCGGCTATATGGTCACCTGGTTATAAGGGACCCCGCTTATATGGTCAGTTTTCTAAAGTCCCGTCTAACTTAATAGGGAACATGTATTAAAGACCACCACTTATACAGTCTTTTCTTTTTCTTGTTACCGGTTATATGGTCAGTTCATGCTTTCAACGAGTTTCCGTTATTTTTTTTTTCTTTTCGTCAGTATGAAATAGGAGAGGACCTGAATTCAAGCCTTAACTTTTCTCCTTTTCCCCTCTCTCAGTTCTCCCCCCCCCTGATAACAAGTGGACATCTGTTTGTTTATTGGTTGAAGTTATCTTCTTATGCATGACCTCAGGCGTTATTTTACTAATTCCGAAGCAGCAGATGATCATTTAAAAGCTATTAGGGACTTAGAAAAAGTTGTGTTAACAACCAACAAAAAGAAGCTAACTTATAGATCTGATTATTTTTAAATACACTGAACATGAATGTACGCTTGCTGTACATTGATTAGTAAGGTAAGCTAATAAATTTCCCCCCAATAAAATATTGCATATTTTTACTGTAACTTCTCGAAATAATTTTTAAAATGTTCTTTAAGGTATAATTATGTGATTATGAGTACTACATTCTGATAGGTGAACATAATCCTGCCACAATTCAATAGGTTTGTGTTGTTCCGCATATATGATCACCCCGCTTATATGGTCTGATTTTTCTGGACCGCTAAGATAACCATATAACCGATACAGACTGTATATCCAAATTGTTTCACTTTAAAATCTCTTAAAAATTCTCCTCTTTCCCATTTTTATGCCTTCAAATCTATTTTCCCAGCCAGAAAATATAGTAATTAAAGGAGTTTTCGCGACATAAAATTCTTCAAACCCATTTTCCAGAGCTTTCTCTTCAATAGATGCAAATGTTTTGTCCACTCATCGCATTTCCCAGCGGTTGCAGGCAAATGGCACAGTTTTTCCCATCCAATCTAAGTTACTTTGTATTTTTGAAATCGATGTCTAAGTTGCCTGTTCCTTGGGAAAATTCTATGCGTCGCTCTCTGTGGGGTAAATCCCAGCATGTGTTTCAATGATGACTCCCTCGTTTGCTTTTGACTATTAA
>CM063498.1:55600989-55610989 GCA_032207245.1 Pardosa pseudoannulata
CTATTACGCTGTTTGTTCGAACTAGTGGGCAGGGTTGAACAAACGCGCTTGTCATGGTAAAGTTACAAAGTATGCAATATTTTACATTTTAGTCAACTTTTATACCGGATGCCAGGTAAATTTGTTTCAAATTTAACCCTCTTGCTTAACTGAACCTGATATCGCCTAATTTATACTGCCTCCAGAATTTGAGAATTTACCTAACTTTTTCAAGATAAATGTGACTTGCGAAGAAAAATAAATTTCAAATAATAACCATAATAACGTTTTTTTTTTTTTCCTGTTCGTTTCAAAATTAACCCTCTCACTTAACTGAACCTCGTATATCTTAATTTATACTGGCGCCAGAAATTGAGAAAATATCTAACTATTTCAAGATAAGTGTGACTAATGAAGCAAATAAAAGATTAATAATAAAATAAAAGATTAATAATAAAGGTTATAATGTAATTTCTTAATTTGTTTCAAAATTAATCATCTCGATTAACTAAACTTAATATCTCCTAATTTATACTGGCTACAGAAATTGAGAATTTACCTAACTTCTTCAAGATTAATGTGACTTGCGAAGCAAATAAATTAACAAATAATAAACATAATAATCTTTTTTTTTCTTCAAATTCGTTTCAAAATTAACTCTCTCGATTAACTAAACTTCATATCTCCTAATTTATACTGGCTACAGAAATTGAGAATAAATCTAACTTTTTCAAGATAAATGTGACTAACGAAGCAAGTAAACGATTAATAATAAACGTTATAATGTAAATTTTTAATTCGCTTCAAAATTATCATTTCGATTAACTAAACTTTATATCTCCTAATTTATAATGGCTACAGAAATATATCTAACTTTTTCAAGATAAATGTGACTAACGAAGCAAGTAAAAGATTAATAATAAACTTTATAATGTAACTTTTTAATTCGTTTCAAAAATTAATCATCTCGATTAACTAAACTTCATATCTCCTAATTTATACTGGCTACAGAAATTGAGAATAAACCTAACTTTTTCAAGATAAATGTGATTAACGAAGCAAATAAATGATTAATAACAAACGTTATAATGTACTTTTTTTTTTCAACTTCGTGTCAAATTCAACCTTCTCGTTTAACTGAACCTCGTATCTCCTAATTTATACTTGCTCCAAAAATAGAGAATATACCTAACTTTTCAAGATAAATGTGACTTATGAAGCAAATAAGTGATTAATAACACAGGCCTGCGATGAAAAAAATACAAGGGATGTGACATCTAAACTTAACGTATTTTTTAGTACTGATTTTGAAAAGAATCATTAAATATGTCTATCACGTCACATTTTTTTGAAAAATTGAATTTTATGTGGTTTTTTATGAATATTTCTCACGTATTTTGCTTTCATACTTTCCTTCGTTTTTTGACATTTTACCGTGATGAAACCCTCAAAATTACTCTTCTGTGGAAAATTACAAAAGCGCAGTTAGTATTTTAGGGCTTTTAAAGCTTCAATGTTGATCCAGATCACCAATTAGACAGATTCCTGCAAGCGCGCGAGCCTGGAAAGAGCCTAGGAACGCGCAATGTCCCTCTTCATCATCCCTCTCTCCCGTCGCAATCGCTGTTAACCTATAGAGACGCTCGAATCCTTATCAGTGACCTCATGTAAGCGAAGACGAGAACCTCATTTATTGCTCAGATGTTCCTGGATTGATGAGAAAATTTAAGATTCCCTACAATAAAGATGAATAGAGGCTTTTTATAGATTCGTGAAAAAGGAACCTTAAAGCTGTCCTACTTCATGAAGGAAACCAATGGTCGTCTGTGCCAGTTGAATACTCGGTGCATTTAAAAGAAAGGTATGAAAACCTAGCTCTCGTTCTCAACAAAATAAAATATGAAAACCATGGCTGGATCATTTTCAGTGATTTAAAAATCATCACCATGCTTCTCGATCAACAAAACGGGTATACAAAATTTCCGTGTTTTATTTGTGAGTGAGACAGCCATGACAAAACACAACATTGGGTCAGAAAAGATTGGCTCAAAAGGCAGAATATTGCTCCAGGCACCAAAAATGTAATTCGAGAAAGCTTAGTTGATAAAAAAAAATATTACTACCCCCGATAACGATAAACGATAAACGATAAACGATATAATGTATTTTTTTATTTCGTTCCAATATTAACCCTCCCGCTTAACTGAACGTCGTATCTCCTAATTTATACTTTCTCCAAAAACAGAGAATATACCTAACTTTTTCAAGATAAATGTGACTGACGATGCAAATAAATGATTAATAATAAACGTAATAATATATATTTTTATACGATTTATAATATAGGGGAGAGTAAGGATGGATCGGACAGTTAACAAAACATTTTTTACAATTTATTTTCTACAGGTAAAACATTTTTTCATAGTGACAAACTAAAACCTTTTAACATGTTTAAAAAACATAAACTTGGTGATAATTATACAAATATAAGTTTAAAAAACAATTACAATAGTAATGAAAAAGTTGCCATTCCTTCCTTAGCAGGAATCCAGGTGAGCAATAATTACCATAGAACATAGAATTGCAACCTTAACTGGTCTACATGTTTCCTTAAAATCAATTAATAAATATTAATTCTTAACTTTATGAAAATAAATTCAGATTTTAAATGTCTAATATATGTTTCTACTTTAAGTATTTAAAGTCTATCGATACAGAATTTTCACCATTCCCCACGACTCCTTATGAAAGTATTAGTTTTAAGTTTTATGATTTTGTGTGGTGGCGCCATCTAGGTTCATTAAATAAACTTATTTTTTCATATGACTTATTTTACTATTTATTAGTGATAAGCATGTCGATATTTGTAAAATGAAGACCTTATTCTATATAAAATATTATATTAATTGCATCACTATAATTCAAATAAAAAATACGTGTCATTAAAAAAATACTATACTTAGACTAAACTGAACTAAAATTGAATTGATATCAAATCAGTTTTAGTTCAATTGGTCTTGTGAATTATATCTATACAAAGATTAATAAAATTCAGTTTTATAGCCCACCTTACTGGTAGTCAGTTTTAAGGTGAAACATATTGATATAATTAGATTAGTTACGCATAAATAAAAGGGAATTTTTATTTGAATTAAGAGTGTTTATAAGATCTATTCCTGCAATTTCTTTATTATCTAGGAAAATATAAATTTGTATGTATGTACTGAAAATCAAGAGAAATATAATAGAAGTCAATAAAAAATTCTTCATCTGAATTTTATGTGGTGGCGCCATCTAGGTTCATTAAACAAATTTATTTTTTCATATCAGTTATTTTACTATTTATTAGTGATAAGCAAGTCGATATTTGAGAAATAAAGACCTAATTCTATATAAAATACTATATTAATTGCATCACTATAATTCAACTAAAAAATATCATTTAAATATAGAAAAAGTGTCATTAAGGGAAATACTATACTTACACTAAACTGAACTAAAACTGAATTGATTTCAAATCAGTTTTAGTTCAATTGGTACTAAGATTAATAAAATTCAGTTTTATGGTAAAACATATTGGTATAATTAGATTAGTTAAGCACAAATAAAATGGAATTTTTATTTGAATTAAAAGTGTTTATAAGATTTACTCCTGTAATTTCTTTATTACCTAGGAGAAAATAAATTTGTATGCATGTCTTCAAAATCAAGAGAAATATAAAAGAAGTCAATAAAAAATTCTTCTTCTGAATTTTAGATTACTTACCGATAGTAAATAAACTAATCGAACATATTGAGTTTCAAACACTAAAATCAATTACAAAACAACATATTGGAAACAATTTCAATAATTTCTATAATTGTCTCTTATAAGGTCTATAAAATCTGAAATAAATTTAAACAATGAAATATTAGGTTGAAGATTTTAGATCATGTTAAGATATTTAACAGTATATAGAATTTTCTCTTCTCTCTCTCGTTCTATTTCCGTCAGTACTATCCAAATTATCTTTCCAGTGATAATTATTATTCCAAATTTTCAGTGTTTTATTTATTACTAATTTTTATGTTAGTAAAGTTAAAATAGTACGAAAATGGGCGTTGTTTTCATAATGCTTTAGAATTACATGCTCTAGATACAAAAAAGAAAATTTTGGTAATCAAACTAATTGAAAATGTAAATAAATAATTTCACCCACAATATCTCTTTTTTTTAGTCAGAAAATATAACATTAGTTTCTACATATTTATAAGCTTCTACTTTAAATTTAAAAAAAAAAAATAAAAAATTCGGAAAAAGATGTATGCGTAAACTTAATTTTAGTATTTTTAACCAAAACTTAAAAAATACGCAGCCGGTAGGATTCGAACCTACGCGGGGAAACCCCAATGGATTTCAAGTCCATCGCCTTAACCACTCGGCCACGACTGCACATTCGTTTCAGCGTTACATAATAATATTAATAAGTAATACAATATTTTAGTTAAATACAAAATTTATACAAACTATTCCAAAAGTTTGACCAGAATCAAGATTCAGAGATGCGTAACATCTCATACTAAAATGTCTCTGACATTGGTTTATTTAAATAGCTGTTATTAAAGTTCGCCATAATTGTTTTCCGTAGCTGAACGCTATCCATATAAAATTAGTATGCAAAATGTGAAAGATTACAAAATAGACGGCTAGAATTTATCATTAGTGCATGCTTTTATATTCATAATGTCCGAATTAATATGAAGTAGCACGACTATCAACTATATTTCTGAATTAAAATCTTAAATAAATAGGAAGAATTTGCTTCTTTTTCTGTGATTTCCTATATTTATAATTAGTTTTTATAATCAATAGATGATTTATTGGTGCATATTTCATTCTGTATTAATATAGAAACTATTTGATTAAAACAACGCCTTGGTATGCTACTATTTATGCTACTTAGTATTATATTACTTACTATCTATGCTACTTAGTATTATAGATTTAAATAATGGTTCGACTTACGATGCAAGTTTCAATAGCAGTGCATTTTTAATTTTTATTATTTTCATCCAAAATTAGCACATTTTTAGATTTATTTTACAATAAAGGGTTACATTTTTTTTTACTAAAGTTTTAATAGTAAAAAGGTTGATAGTTTGTATAGGAATTGACATATTATGCTTCCGAGGAGCTTGAGTTCGATCCCCGAGCAAGGTTTGGGTGTATTAGTATTATCTATTCATAGGAACTAATGTTGAACGTCTATTTTGGAGCTCTCACAATAAAATTTTTGACAAAATCTGTGGCATTGCAAAGGTCAATGTTAATAAAGTGAAGTGTAACCCATCACCCTACCCCACCCTTCACACACATACATAGCTCTTTGAAAAAAAAATCTGATAAATTCGTGATTTTTAAGAACGTATTGAGCAACGTTCCCCTACATACGCAGAGAACGTGCCTAATAAATTTGTGGATATCCACTAGCTTCTCAATATAGAATAGGCTCCAGTAAGCGCATACTCGTGTGTTATTAGAGTTGCTACATTTGGCAGTTTATCGCTATTTTGGCTAGTGAAGGAAATAATCGCCAATTGAAATAAATATAGCTCTTATTCTGAATTGGGATGCGACGAAAACTTAAAATTATTGGATAGGCTCGCAAATACCAATCAGACTATAGGACATAGGATTTATTTAGACTTTGTTTTATTATAACGTAATTTATGTACGTAATATTATTTTAATTGTTCAATATCTATACAATGTAAAAAGCATAATTTAATGCAGTTAAACCATAATCTTTTATAAATATATATTAAATACAGTATTCCAAAATATATATAAAAAATAAGTTTCATGTTAGATAATTAGTAATTTTGTTTTCTTAAACGACTTTGTTCGCTTTTCTTTTAAAATAAATAAATAAATGTAAGAAAACACAAATTATGTGCTAGGCTACTGTTTATTTCTTTAAAAATAATTTTATATTTTCACTGATGATAAATCATCAACGGTCAAAATACATTAAACATGTGGTTAAAATCAAAGCGATCGTAGCTACTTAGAGTCAAAAAGCAACAATACACAGGTTGCTATACTTTCATAGAAATGATCGCCAAGTGAAAAAAAAATGTGCCAAACATGAGCTCATGCGCTGTGATGACTCCCACAGGGAGCCTATTCTAGATCGAGCTTTTACAGTGGATATCCTATCAAAAAAAGATCAGCAGGAGGAAGAAAGATAAGATATCAGGGGCCAAACCCTTAAAGCTCCTTGTGGAACAAGATTGTTTGTAGTTTTACCAATAATGTTTAAACATGGCTTAAAATAAATGCTAAGCAAAAACTCTTTCTTGTGAGAAGTCATTCACACGATTTTCCTGTCTTCGGGACGGGCTTTATACAGAACAAACAGAAGCATGTTTGTCTCTTGTAAGACACGTCCGTCACTTCTCCATCATTAACTTGAAATAAAGGATTTTTACCAAGAATTTTGTTTGTCTTGAGTTCGGAGAGTTTTCTTAGCCACGATGACTGCATATGAGTTTGCCAAACAATTAAAAATATGGGCTATTTCTCAAATGTAATCAGTGAATATATATATATATATACAGTGAAACCTCTCTGAGCGGCCACTCCTCCGTACCGAGAATATTTGGCCGCTTAGAGGGGTTGGCAGCTCCGAAGGGTTTTTATTTACTTTTATAAGATAATTACTATAATGCGTAATATAAACAAGTCTGACATATATTCCTTATGTAAATGAAATTTAAATTTATCTAAAGAGAAAATAGTACTTTATTTCATGCTTCTTTATATTTTTTTAAAAAAGGCTACAATTTGTTTCTGTTTGTTCTGTATTCTTCGTAGTCCTTCAAAATCAAATTCTTTTCTGTAATGACTTTGTTGAATTCGTTCTTTCACAGTTAAATTATTCAGCTAACTTTCTTGCCATTTTGCATATTCTCCTATTCAAGCAGAACTTCAATGCTCGAGATTTAGAAAAACGCATTTCGATATCGTTGCAACTCAGATCACTGACCAACTAATGAAATGAAACTGGTGTGAATGAAGTTTTTTCTGACAGAGGTGCAATTCTTCCTTAATTTTACCGATTGCAATACCAAACAAAGACCCTAGGACAAATTCAAAGCGTGATTGTACAGTTCCTCTCTTAGTTTCTATGGATGGTGCAATAGGGATTCCCTATCTGAAGGGTGTGGGGAGAATACAAAAAAGATAACAGATTTAATCTTTCTACGAAAGGGGGACACCGGTAATGGACTTCTCAAGTTATTCCTACTTGGGAGAATCGTCCTCTTTGAGACACTTTCCATCACTGCGCTGCCCCCTATGACTGATGCGCCCATGCCAAATGCCACCTTTACCACGCCTCAGGGCGGTAGCCAGAAATTGTTTTCCGAGGGGGAGGGACAAAAAGAAAAAACATTGTTATTTGTGAATGATAATTCAGTAAAATAAAATTAAGGCATTAAGGCAGGGATGAGGTTAGACAATTATCCATTTTTAACTAAAAGAAAAAGC
Organism: Pardosa pseudoannulata; assembly: GCA_032207245.1. NCBI lineage: Eukaryota > Metazoa > Arthropoda > Arachnida > Araneae > Lycosidae > Pardosa > Pardosa pseudoannulata. Next base: position 55,608,500 of record CM063498.1, read on the forward strand.
GTTAAATTTTCAGACAGCTGATCAGCAAAACTTTTTATAGCACAAGCGTCTTTTTTATGTTCTTATACAGCTAGACAGATGACACCTAGACACACGTGGAACATTTTCTTTTGACGAATTGGTCTTCTAGAATTTCAGGAGGGGTCCGGTCACCATATAGCCCCCTTGCCAAGCCCTAGTTACGGCCCTGTATTTTTCCGTTATTTTATCGAACAAATCAACACGTGACGGGCACTTGCGTCTATAGCCGTCAAAGCGAAGTTCACTATGTGGCATGACGGCAATAGCCGTCCAAAACGAAACGGTCGTTTTTACTGAAACTACCGAAAAAAAACGACCTAAGTTTTTTCGAACATTTTCGCGTTTTATGTACAGTGCTTAAACTCTCCAATTAGGTTATATTTAAATTTTTGTTATATTTTTTGTGTTCCTTAAGTTCTGTTCAGGGTTGCTGTCCTGACGATAAGTTTTTAATTCCCGTATGGCGAAAGTTGGGTCGGGTGAAGAAATTACTTACTGAAACTACCGCTATAGCGGTAGAAATGTGCATTTACCGGCGTACAAGTAGAAGCCTAGTGTCATGTTTTGGAAACAATTTTTTAGGCTGAATTTCGTTTTCCCAGTTTTTTGACTTACATCTTCAGTATGCAAGTGGGAGTAGTGCGATCGTGTTTTCTCTTGAATTTATCTTAATGACTTTATTTTAATGACCTACTGTACAATGGAGCAACTGTTAGCCTGGAAAACGGCATATCCTGACACGGCCATCGGCGTGATGAATGACAAACCTGGATTCATCTGACCAGGCAACTCTCTCCCAATGATCCATGGACCAGTCGCGATGTTCCCGGTCCTAGCGTAGGCACTGTTGGCGATGACGCTTGGTCAGCAAAGACACACGAGTTGGACGTTTGCTGCCTAGCCCCATATCCAACAGTGTCCTCTGAACAGTGTGCTCCGATACTATTCTACTTGGCCCTCCATTGTATTGGGTTGTCAGCTGAGCCACCGTCTGGCTCCGGTTTTGCTTCATCCTGCGAGACAGTCTCCGACTACCTTTTTCTTTGATAGCATGTGGACTCCAACACCATGTGGTCTACTGCTGTTTCACCCTCATTCATCCACTTTGCATAAGTACTAACAACTGTAGATCGCGAACAACCCATGAGTCGTGCAGTTTCGGAAATACTCGTTCCGAGCCTTAGAGTCATTACAATCTGCCCTCTGTCAAAATCGCTTAGATCCGCAGCCTTTCCCATCACACACAGAAGTAAGTAAAATAATGATTCTTCAGACTCTCCAGCAGCAGTTAAATACCACTTCCACCTCATCACGTGCCTTCCACGTCATCTAGGCAAGTTCATTGCAAAATGCAGGGGTGGTCATAATGTTTTAACTCTTGGGTGTATTTATATCTCATTCAAATTTTCAATCGTTTATGAAATACTTTTTTTCATCCACTCAAGTTCAAATACATTTTTTTTTTACATTTTATACATATTACACGTATATCTTATGACATGTTAAGTCATATTAACAAGTATAAAATAATTTGAACGAAATAAGATATATATTCAAACAAGCAACCCTTAAATCCTAATCGGTTTAACGGAGATCTACCTGTTGAGGTAAAGCCAGGATGACTCCAAGTGTCTTCGAGCAGTCTTCCATCATTGCTTGTCCCTGAAAAAACAAAAAGTACAGTTCTCCAGTCACTCCCTGAAAAAAATTAACGATGTTTAGTACATACTTTTAAAAATAGCTAAAATGGATTTTAAAAACATATTTTTTTTTTCAATTTGACTCACTGAAAAGTTCGTTTTGAATTTTATTAGTTAACCGCCAGTGATGTATAAAAGCCAGCGTCTTCGACTGAGCAGCCTTGTGTTGGACTGTTGAAGAAGGCTTGAATGTATTTTTACTGTCACTCTCAAGGTGTAATATGGTCCGCATATATGTGGTACTACTTATTTTTCTTTATTGACTCGACAACCCACTGTGAGCCTCGGCCTTCTTTAGAATCTTCTTTCATTCTATCCTCCTCTTTGCTAGGTGTTCCAGATGGTTACTATTTGTGTTTTGAAGTTCTTATCAATACATTCAACTCACCTTAGTCTGGGCCTGCCTCTAAGTTGGATACCAATCTGTAAGGAATTTGCACCCACGACTCATGTGTGTCTTTGATGATATCTGCAGAAACGCCCTATTTGACCCCTTTCACCCGGCGTTTCTTAGGAGAAGTAAGAAGCCGGCCGGCAAAACGGAGCCTGAAAAGGATGTTTTGGTGTCGTTGTTTGTTTTCGCAGGGCCTCGGAGAAGGAGGATGTGCCCTTTTCGATAGGGCTCAAGTTTCCAGACACCCCACCCCCATCCGAAGAAGGGAGAGATCTGCAAGAGGGCAGTTGGAGTTCAGCGAGGCGGAGAGTTGGATTCGAGCCGGCGACCGACACACATCCCTCTGATTTGAAAGGGAGAGAACTTAATAACTTT
>CM063498.1:55615989-55716153 GCA_032207245.1 Pardosa pseudoannulata
ATGCGATGATTAATAAGTTTGTGACGTATAACTATTATTTATATGTTACATTATATGGAATATTGAACCTGTTACCAGTGAATGGGATTGCAAATAGGGAACATGTACTATATTCAATACCTTGTAGTACATTAAGGGCCGGTCTCACTAAAGTCGTTTAAGGGCTAACCGCGATTAACCCATGGCCCCAACCAATGATAGAACGAAATTCTCCGTTTAAACAGAGATTGATAGCGGTTAGCGTTAAATGACTATGGTGAGACCGGCTCTAAGATTCAATGTATGTATTTAGCAAATTGGAAACTGATCGCTTTCATTTTCTCGTGTACTATCTATGATTGAGAATATATTGTTATCGCCAAAACACTTAACCGGTAGATATTGCTAAATATCGATTTTTCAGACCTTCCACAGTTTGAACTAATCATGTTTGGAATTATATCTGTGTTTTGTAGAATTGTGGAGTAATGAAGACAAGGGCCAAGTGAAAGAAAAAGAAAATGTCGTAAATAATATAACATCTACTAAACACCACACTCACACAAAACAGTACATCAAGATATAGGATTAAGAAAATAAGGGAGTTTTCACATGATGAGGTTTTGACAAAATAAAATGGTCAATGGCCAAATGCTCTCAAAAACATTAGTCTTATTTACTCTGTAATTGGACTCATCTCTCATATTTTCTTGAGATATATAGACTTCTATTGGGAGAAGTTTCACGCCTTTTGGACCTGGATTCTCACGGATACATACCGAAATCTTCCATATGAACATGTTTTATGATGTTAACGAATTCTGTAACGTCAGAATTGAAGACTTGAATTTTACTGTCTATATAGTGTAACTGGGTTCACTCAAATGTAGATTATGAGGGCCTGGGGATATAAGGTATAAACAGGTACGACAAATCAATCGAAAAAGCGTAAATTTTATGACATTTATAATCTTAAGAGCGTTTTCCCATTTACCGACACGATAACGTCTGTATCGGCCGGTAAATAATGCAACGACAAAACTGTCGACGAGAAAGCAATTTTTCCTCTCTACCGATATCGTTTCATTTAAAGATGGCTGTTAGCTCGCACAAGTTTTATAATGACTGAAGCAGTCACTGTTATATACTTAGTACAACAATTATTGTTAGAAAAGTAAATTTTAACGCTCTTTCAATGCACACCTTTTAAAAACATTGGATGCCAGGCACCAATTTCTTATATTCTTTCCACCGGTGGTATGCTAGTAAAGCATTGGCTCCGCCTCTTTTTTTTTTGTGAAAAACTTAATTTAAAACTTAATGTGTGAGTCGTTTTGGTGTAGTGATAGCGCGTTGAGCTAGCATTTTTCCTCCTCGGGTTCGATTCTCGGTGGGGTTTTTTACTATTCCATTAAAAAAAATTTTAATTTTTTTTCTGTAACTCTCTTAAATCTGCTAAAATTCTGGCATTTCTTCTAATAATTAAAATGATTTTTGTTTTAAACAGTAATATATTAAAAAATACGAATAAAATGTTTTCAATTTTAATTGCTCTTTTCTAACTTTATGTAATTAATTTTGTCCTTTTCATTTTCCTTTTTCAACTCCTCTTCTTAGCCCACCCTCCTGTTTCTAATCATGGATCTTGTTGGTGCTTCAACCACATTTGGCGAAATTGGCGTGCTTGCAGCTTGCGTGCGTGGCGTGCTTGCAGCGTGGCGTTTGAAATCTGGCGAGGGGATCGTAACTCAACAAATTGATACATAAACAAAAACAACATTTTGAGGAAAAATTTTACAAAAATTGAATATTTAAAATCTAATTGAATTAACAAAGAAAACACAAAGGAAACATATAACATTCATACTAAATAGACTGAAACATTCACTTAATCACAAATTAAATAAACTGAGTGTGATTTTCATCACAAATTTGTGATTTAGTGTAAATTGTAAAATTAATTTAAACAAAAAAAAAAAGAAAACTGTATTTTGAGTGGAGGTTGAAGAGGAGTTGTAAAATTGAAATTTTTTTTTCAAATCTCTTATTAACCCTTTAAAGGACAGTGGTTTCGTAGCAAAACCACCTATTAAACATCTTTTTTTTTTAAACTTTACTTTTTGGAGTACTTTACTTTATCTTTTTATTATTATTTACGGCTTCAGTCTCATACATCTGTGATATATAGAAGCCAATGATGTAGAAGAGCTTTTGCAGTTAAAAAAAAGTTTTGGAGATATGGATGAGTTTTCGATTATATACATATATGTATATATATGTATATATATGTATATATATGTATATATATATATGTATATATATATATATATATATGTATATATATATATATACATATATATATATTTGTGTGTGTGTGTGTATATAATATTTATATTTATTTATATATATATGTATATATATTTATATTTATATATACAAATTATACATTTTATATACTATATATACATTATATATTTTATATATTTTATATATTTTATACATATTATATTTTTGATATTTTAAATATATAACAGATGATAGTTCTACGTTTAACTTATTTATTTCTTTTTCTATTGAAATATATGTATTTAAACTTTCTGTACTTGAGAAGTCAGATTCAATTTATCTTACTTATGACCTCAAATAAGAGTATCTGTACAAACAACACTTTTAAGTTGTTAAGATGTTTATTTATTATGCCTGTATAAGGATTATCATTTATTGTTCTTCCAGTATAGTTAAACTTTTAAAAAGGCATAATGTTCAAGCTGTACAACGGTAGGGGTTATTCAACTGAACCACTTCTCAAACCCTAATTTGGTATCCTCTAAGGCAAACCCTTCTAAGGAATATAAAAAAAATTTATATATTTTACATATACAAGGCTTATAGATAACATTTATAAACAAATTACATTAAATTCCCATGAATTTATTTTGGTGACCTTTAAAGGGTTAAATCTATTTAATTTTAACTATTAACACATTTACCCGATCATTTTTTTTTCTTTAGTAACTTTACCTCTTTATAAATTTATTAAACAGTCTTAAGTGAAAATTTGATACACTTAGTAATTTGTTTTCAAAAGTAACAGTATGTGATAAATGAACTTGTTAATTATTGCAGATGAGAACTTAATATAACAGACGTGAAATTCAAACAGTAATAATAGCAAATCTACTATACTAGCATTTAGCCCATCATATGACGGGATTAGTAAAATTTTTAATATTCCAGAACTGTTAAGTACCCCACGAGACAAGTAACAAATGGTTTGTTTTTTGGCTGAGAATTATCTGGTTCACTCTCAATAATTTATTTAACTTCATACTCCTCTAGACTCTCCCGATCCTGTGAATGAAGTTCAGAATCACATTGAATTCATTTAGTCAAACCTTGTGGTTATGTATAATAAACAAGCACATTAAAGAACAAACTTCTTAATTTCCAAATATATATAAATTAAAAGTTAGATAGTTATTAGTCCGTGAAAGACTCCTAGACTTATATGAAAAGAATGTATTGTTAATACCGGTGATAAAATTTTCATTGCAACAAAACATGATTAAATTTTAAAGGATCACATATGTACCTAATCTATTATTTAAGCCAAATATAAAAGAAAATCATTTACGTTATATCTAAGTTCAGTGATAAAAGATATTAAAATAGTGTAGACGATATTTAAATAGTTTAAAACAAGAAATGATTAAATGAGATGTTTAAAGGAATGACGTCACAATGCTAGAAAAAATTGTTGTTTTTACCCATTTATTAAGTGATAAATGGATAAATTTAATTGCCTGCTCTTAACCGGGGAAAATAGGGCTTGAAATAATGGCATTAAACTCTCGAAAAGGGGGGAAGGGTTGGATTTCGAACGTTTTAAAGACGACAGTATTTTTTGCTGTGATATGAAGCATATTTATACAAATTTATTTTAGAATCGGATCGATAGTTTAGGAGAGGATAAACTTTATTCGCTTTGAATAGATGCCTCTATCCATTCCAGGTCCAACCGCTTCATAAATTGGAGGACAGACGGACAGATAACTTAGGCTATTATTATATAAAGGATAATTGCGTTTTGTGATCAAGCAAGTGAGAATAATATAAAACTAAAATCTGAGCAGAATGTGTCAATTTAATGCGTAAGAAATCTAAGTATTTAAATATTATATTAATAATGAATTTAAAAATAAAGTCATGTAACAACTGTATTACAAAAAATATAATTTATTAATCCAAAGAAAACAACGCGAGTAGCGATAGCTCTCAAAATGTCTGACCGATTCAAAAGGAATAGCGCTTGCGGAACGACAAAACTGCCCGATAAACGATATCGGCCGTTCGAAAACGACAAAATCGTCATTGAATCGGTAACAGTAATTCATACAAAATTTCACTCTTCTATGGATAATCGCTTTTGAGTTGTGTGAGGTGCAAAGGTATGAACGGGCAGACGTCAAGATGCACTCATAAAAGATGAAAATGAATATTTAAAGTTTTTTTGTACGCACGTACAGACGTAACAGTGAAACTGTCCAAAATGAGTATTCGGTTGAAATCTGACTACTGAAATTTTTCCCGGTTTACAAAAATTCCTTTATTTTGTATAAGAAAATAAAAATAAATGTTATTTATATGGGATCTTTAAAAAAAAAAAAGAACAAACACTTTTAAACAATAATGTAGGATACCGTCTTTTCTTTGTATACATTTATTCTATACTTAGTTTAGTTCGGTTTAGAGTGCTAAGGTCTACTTTTTGCAACACGAGGGCTAATGAGACCGGAAACTACAGCTTAAAGCCGATTACGCACATCCATGACACAGTGGGATTCAAACCCACGAACTCCGGTGCCGAAGCAAGCACCCTAACCAATCGGCCATTGTTAGGCTGCTCTATTCTTCAACTGACAATATGTTTAGAATATCATTGAAAAGAAGTTTCTGTTCTACAGGCCACGAGGAAGCTAATAAAAACATAAAACCTTTCCTGATACACCTTCTTTTCCCCCTTTTCAGCAACGAAGCCAAAGAAAACGCCAAGAGTCCAAAAAGTAGAGACGGTGACATCCGGGTAAAAATTAACAGTGACGATCTTGTGCCCGAAATAGGTGTTCAGGAAGGAAGTTACACGGTCGGCGACCACAAAGACAAGTCGGGAGACAATGTGAACATCCGAGTGGTCGAGGAGCCACCCTTGCGAATACACACTTTCCTGGGTTACCCGAAGAAACCTGATGAAAAAAAGCTATCTCCATTCAGTGGCCGGATCAGGTATAATATCCGCTCTAAATAATGAAATATACAAGGCTTTACGGACATATTTTGGGAGATGTGGAAATCAAGCCATTACGCGCTCGATTTCACTGAGCGGGAGTGACAATGGAGTCCTTGTGGATCCATGTGGAGGAACACTGGTGTTTCGTGGTCCGTACTTGTCGTTTCATCAACTTAAGGATAAAGCTCTTACAGTCCTATTTCACTGGGCGGTATATCACGAATAATTTTAAGTTATTGCTATGGGGAGGATCACGGGTTTTTCGAGGGCCGGCCCTGTTGTTTCATCAACCTAAGGATTCAAACCATTACAGGCCTACTTCACTGGACGAGATCGACAGCGGAATACCACGAATGATTTTAAACTAACGCTATGTGGAAGATCACTGGTGTTTCGACAGCCGGCCTTGTTGTTTCATCAACTTAAATAATATATGGTACGGTAAAAACATGTTTCCACGTCATCATTTCATTTCTTTTGCTAACGGAATCTGTTATTGGTCAACTAAAAGCGGAAACTGCATTAATATATTTAATCTGTTTTCGTGTAAAGCTACACAAATAAAAACTTTTCACCAGTACAATCCTGCGAGGAAAATAATATTCCATCCACACGAAAGATGAATCCCCTATTGTGATATTCTGTAAAATACGTAAGTATGGTGAAATGGTTCATGATTCTGCTGCTTCTTAGAATAATATTAGAATCCTAGTTCTTGTATCCCAAAGTAATTACAAACAACGAGTCTTCTAAGAAATAATTCTATAGACATATATCTCTTAAAGCTGGCAAAGCAAAAACGATGGACGAATGGTTTGGATGAAGCTCTTCGGTACTGGTGATCGTGATTTCTTATCCCATTGAGACATGGATATTCATAGCCGTTCGGCATTGGCTTACCGTAGTGCTCCAAATCAGAACCAAAAACTTAAAGCTGCCTAAACTTGAAAACTAAAAGTATAACGTACTAGTCTGTAATCTCTTACATGACATAAAGCTCTTTTTGTGACTGTGAGAACTTTAAATATTTAAGATTGAAATTTTTAATATATCTTAGAACATCAAAATGCAGGAGAGTATATAAAATGCTTAGAAAGTTTTTTTGTATAAAAAACATAATTTTTCCCATAGTGTGACACATAATAAAATATAGTATATTTTTTATACCGGGACCAGTACAGCGGTCAGAAACAGCTACTAAATATTGAATGAAGATGAAGAAAAGGGTTTGCAACATTGTCTTATCTATAAGTATGAAACGGTTTTCTAGCTAGACTACTTTTATAGTCTATAAAAGAGGAAAAGTTTACAGTGAACGTGATATCATTGTGCACCCCATTGTAAAACACTATCGAATTCCGGGAATCCATGGTTAAGAAAACGTTAAGTATTAAATACGGATTTACATTTAAGTCTATGTAGTTAACTAGAAGTTTTGGCATTTAAGCTATTTAATTTCTTTACAGAGATATGTGACATACTTTATTACCTTAGTCTTGGTTTTGAGTAAAATTCTCTGACACCAACTTTACCATTCTCAAAGTATGCTCTCTCCTGTACCAGCGCTCATGAGTTCCAATTCCCCTCTGGCATAGATGTTTGGAGCCGTTCTATATCGGCTATAAGAAGTAGGTCCTGGTCTGATTAGCCCCGTGTAGAAAAACAATACACCGTCGCACCTCAACAAGCGTTTCGTACTTGTGTGAGATTCAGCTTTTATATCTCGTCCTTTCTTTTGTCGTTTTAATACGTTTTTTTTTCGCCCAAAATTCTTAACTTTAAAAAAATTCTCCTGGTATTTTCATGTGTTGAGCATATTAGTTTGTAATGGTCTTTAGCCAATGTAGCCTGCTCTGGCAGAATTTAATAAGTATTGTGTAACGTGACTCGAACCTTCTGGCTAGGGTTTGTCCGAGTGATGATTGAGATTTTTCCTCACCTTCTATGGCTCTTTGAACAGTTGCAAACATTTTGATATTGCCTGAGGGTGTAGGTGTTTGTGCTATTTTTTTTCAATTTATTCCATAAAAGAATAAAAGAGTTGTTCATTTTTTAAAGTTAAAACAATTATTTAACCCAAAAGTTTGGTACTCGTTGTCTTAGTAGGAAAGTCCCAGACTTTTGCCGAAACAACAGGCAAATTAGGTGGTGTCCACCTTATGCAAAGAACGAGTATAACTGTAGCACATATTTATTCTGTGACTTAAATATTCCTTTTGCCTAATAACAAGAAAAAAAATTACAAACATAAATCTGATTATTTTACAGATAAGGCAAAAAATTTTAACTTTTTGTGTATGAGCTACGCAGGTTCCCTCCTATTTTTCAATCTTAATATTTGATCTAACGGTAGATTATGATTATACCCAGATATTTGCAGTTTTTCCCGAAGCTCACTGTAATTTGTGGCAGGATTCCATGAAATACCCTACTTCTAAAGTGAAAAGGGTCTCGATAAGAGGGTAAGAAGAGAACGGGAAGGATAAATCTGTAGGACTGTGGATGTTTTTAGGTAGTATGTAGTTCGGTGGCAAGGAGGTACGGAATAAATAATAAAAATGCTCCTTGAGAATGATCTAAACCGAGGGGAATATCTAGTTTTGAATCACAAACACCTTACACCCGTCAGGATATGTGGTTTATTGCGAATAGTCAAAAGAATATAGAAGAAAATAGGCTCTGTTCCCAACATGTCAGATAAGTAAGGTTGATATACCAAAGTGACCACAAGTTATTGAGGTTGAGTTCTAGTGTACGTAAATTATTTTCAGTATACATTTTTTCAATCCAGTTAATATTTTTTCACAGACGTCGTGCCCTGAACTATCATTGGCTGCACGAACCCGATAAAATGCATACTTATCATTGTAGTTTAAAAACTACATGACTTCATTAAGCATTTTCGTGAAATGTACTTTTAAATTTTGCCTTTCTTTTGTTAAAGGATATATCCCCGTGGAATGTGGTCATCTCAAGCTGCATTAGATTCACCAAACGAATCAACCGTTACTGAGAGCTCAGATCAAAGCCTCCCAAAAGAGGAAGAATCTTTCATACGCCGGGGGAAAGAGATCCTCCTCAGAATGTGGAAACGCTTCAAGAGAAACAGAAATAAAAGCACTCCCGATGATCAACAGCGACAGAACTTTAACGAAGAACTCGTGAACAAGGATTATTCTTAACAAAACTTTGGTAGTTAATTGAAATGTTTCAGTGTTACTCACTTTCCAACAAGCAATTTTAAACTAATAGCCATTATGTTTGTTCCAATAAACTTTACTGTTTAGTCTACTTTCACCTTTTCTGTCATTTTCGTCCATTTAAGGGTACAAATGAAATAAAATGACAAAAATTTTCAATTTTGAGCTTAAAAACTAGAGCGAGCTGGGACAAATTCAAAAATATGTAACTTATATAGTTTTACAATATACAAATGCCTAGAACAGATATTTTAATAGCATAAAAAAATCTTTGCAACGCTCAAGAACTTAAAGAGACATCTAATACTATAAGTTTTAATAAATCCTTAATAATATGAGAAAAATTCCAGCATAAACATCCATTTTCAGAAAGTGTACCATGAACAGTAAAAAATGTATTTCTATCCCTCAAAAACTTAAAACTTCTTTTAAAATGTACTCATGGTTGAACCCAAACTCTCAGATAAAGTTTCATCACCTCACGTATGGATTTCCATTTCAAAAGCTGTTTTTGTGACATTTGTAACGGCATTCCCGCTGTTTACAATGTCAGACAATCTACAAACCCATTTCTCCCGGTACTTGTGTCAAGTTGTCCATAAAAATACAGTAGCCTTTAAAACTGAACTTATCTGTAATTTTAGATAGAGGTCCAACGGTAGCGTCTAACAGAAAACAAGGTCCCATGCACAATGGCAAATAAACCTTAAAAAATCGCCCTCTAAAAAATATACGAGATTTTTATACAGTTGTTCACAGTTTCCGTTTCCCTTTCGTTATTTCCAACCTTGGGATTGTAACGTCACGGGATCCTCATGTAGCGTGTGGGTTTCGAAGTGGTTATGACACGACGTACAGCTTAGAAACAATAACAACGGTTATTCTTGATTAAAATGGAGTATGTACAAATTTTCCAAATGGAAATCACAGGGTTCAGGTGGGCTGGTGAGGACCTAAAAGTCCCAGGTTCAAGACAAACCTTAAAAAAAAAAAAAAAAAAAAAAAAAAATCTGCGGACAGGTGCCAACAGATACCGTTGTACAGGGATACAACTGGGTTTCCTTGAGTCCCACACAAAGCTGGAGAAAAAGCTCTCCAAAAAAACCAACCGCCACAAGACGAACCTCTGTCCGTTCTATCGTGCTGGGGACTCTCCGGCGAAAATCTCGACACCTTTCGCCTCTTCCCATTGGCTTTTTCTTTCCGCATCGCTGTCCTGGTAGCCCCTGATTGGCTCCTACAGTGGCACCTCACTGTCTGCCTTTTTGTTGTCCCGTCCGTCCTTCCGATTCACCTCGGACATCTCAAGGCGTGGTCGAAGCGACAACCTTTGTAGTGTAGTGTCAAAAACCCAGACAGAGTGCCGCCCTGCCATGGGCTTTAACAAAACCCCTTTGTGAAGCCAATGGGGCGTAGCGAAGTCACAGGATACATATGTTAATTTTTATATCAAAATTGTAGATCTACATCGATTTCATGTGTTGTTTCTCGTCATGGCTTTATAATTTCGTAAGCAACAATGGCCTAGCGTCTGTCTTAGAATTTAGAGGCACAAATCAGTCTAAGGTTAGCGTAATAACATCGTCACAAATTTAACGTATTTATTTTAAAATTCTCATCAGTTAAATATCATTCGTATTCTCTTTGCCTAATGTTTCTTATTGTTTACATGTGAAGTATCCGCCATACCACTGAAATCACCTAACTTGATGTTAAGTTATGGAAACTATTCTACCAACCGTAAATGTAAATATTCCATAAAATGTAAAGAATGCAAAATCCTCTCAATTCACGTGAATCCAACTTTTTGATACAATAAATAATAATTTTAATTAAAAACTGTCTGAGTAAAGTTTAGTATACTCTTATTTAAACGTAAAATATTACAATACAACTGAATGAATTTCTAAAAAAAGAAGGGGGACAATAACGTAAAAAGTTCTGAAATGGAATTTGAGATTGATTAGTCATCGTGTCTGGACTGTTTTTTAATATATAACATATATATATGTTAACTTAATATACATGGTGATAAATACTGACAAAGCAGTCCGTTACATGGTTGAATTGCTAAATACTATAAATCTAATCTATTTTTCATAGCATAATATCACACTAGGAATTGAAACATCCCCGATATTACTAAAATATTTAAAGTAGCCAAAATTTTGTCCTAACATCAGGTTGAAATCGTAATATAAAGTTTTATATATATATTTTTTTAACAAGTACAACATTAATACAGATAAAATTACTGTGAAATTAACTTCTCTCTGTAATATCAATATATATATATATGTGTGTGTGTGTGTAACGGGTGAAAATATTCTTTCCGATTACACAAGAAATTGTAGTCCCTATTAGATGGATTATCCTGAATTTGGGGAACCTAAGAGAACCTAACTGATTTGCAGTCATGGCTGCATTAAAACAGAGAAGTACAACGTAGCGGAACTCTACATTTATTGAGACTAAAAATGAACACCTTTACAAGACAAAATCTTTGCATCGAATGCTCACAAATAAACACTTCTTTCATAAATTTCGATTCCAACAGATTACTTAGCGTTATTGGCAGTCAGGAATGAACTTTGATCATTTAAGGTTAAAGTAACCCAAAAAAAAGTAAAATTATTTTTCTAGATAGCAGGAAGATGTGGCAAGTGGATAGAACTTTAGCATTTATTCTAGCGTTAGTTCCAGCGTAAGAATTTAAGTCGGCGAACACTCCTTTAAATCTGACATTTCATAGCTGAGAAATTATATATTCAAGAATTTGAAGGGGGAAAAGAAAAATTTTAGATAGTTATTTTAGTGTAATATTTTTGATATTATCTATCTATCCATCCATATATATATATATATATATATATATATATATATATATATACTGACTAAGAGAATCAAAGTATCTCAATATTCAGCTAAATCTGACTAAAGTAATTGAAAAAGGAAAAGAGCATTTAGAATATGGAAAATTCTATGTACTAGAAAATTGCAACAGGTTAATTTATTTCGTTCACCTTTTTGAAAAAGGAATCTTATAATTTACAATCTGGCCACTTGTGGGCGAAAGAACTTTTCGCCAAGTTCCTTTTGTGTTGAGGGGAGCATTTCGCTTCCTTATTTAAACACCCTTAAAAAAAGAGTCAACAATGTTGCAGTATGATACAGGTGAATACTGAGGAGAACAAGTGCTTCTATGTTGACTGAAAAACAATATATATATATATATGTAATGAAACTAACTTCTCGATGGGGGGTTGCAGTCATGGCCATAAAAATGATACTGTTTCAGCTAAAGACCTTTATTATGATAACGTTTATTATGATAACGTTCCCATTTCATCATAGGGACAGGACAAACTGAAGGGTCAGCTAGTATGAAGTTCTATGTACAAGATACGTAACACCTGGGTCAACATCTGTGGGAAAATATCTAGAAAAACCTGTCTCTGCTAGCGTGTATCTCCTTTTTATTTGGAAATTCCTAAATTGTCCGCTAGGGCCATGTAGGTTTATAATTAGCCAGGCCTCTTCTCTGAGGGCATAACCTGTGGCCCCTGTAGCCCTAACCAGTGGTCAATTTAGGTTAGGGGTTAAAAAGGGGAATGGAAAATGACGCGGGAATTTTTACCCTTGATTTAAGTTTTGAAAACCCCTGAGAAATTTCCTTACATATATGTTTGCTCAGTTTCTCAGAATTATTACTGTTAATTAAGGTCTTATTTTTATTGTAATAAATTATAAGTACATATGCATACTTCATCTTAATTACTATTGTTATAGAATGTTGATGTGTGTTTCTCCTCCTTTGTAGTGAAGATGTTTAACCCCATGATTTCAAGAACTAATTATTTCTTATTACCTGACAAAATAATACCAAACAAAATTTCTGATTATTTCTATTTTCTTTTGACTGGCATCAATTTCTTTATGTGTATAATGCCATTAAAAATAGAGAATTGAATTCCCCATTATTAATATGATTAATATTTCACATTTTAATAACAAGCCAGTTTATATGTGTACATATATATAGATATAGATATATAACTGAATGTGTGCATGTTATATACATTAATAAATAAGTGTACTGATATTTATTACTTAAGATATAGAAGTACTTAAATTTTCTAATTTAGAATGAATTTGAAATCTCTAAATTTATATTGTTCCAAAATAAATTCTCACTATTCCTTTTTTTTTCTTTTTTCCTATTTTTGGAGAAAATATTTTCTTGTTGACTCCTATTTTTTAATTTTTTTTACTCCTATTTTCCCTCTATTTTTTGGCAAAAGCACAATTTGGGGCCTATTATCTACTGCATTAGGTTTGGTGATGGTGTTTCATAGTAAAATTTTATTAAAAGATTTTCTCATAGGTTAAATAAAATTTTGCAATTTTTTTATGAGAACTTGTTTGAGTTTTATTATATTCCTGTAAATTGTAAAAATGCAACCATATTCTAACTTGTAACATCATTTCTGTATATTTGTTTTCAAAAACTGCTTTGTGGACCTCCATTTAAATAAACCACAAAGAACAGCTGAGTGAAAATGTACATGCAGAAATAGAGGTGGTAGAACACTCATTCTTTGTAGGTCAACAATTAACTTCTACAAAACAAGCATCTTTTACAAAAAAAAAAAAAAAAAAAAAAATTTAATTCTAATGCTACTTGGACAAGCCAAGCCTGTGAGTCAGAGGCTACTCAAGGGATGTACTTTTTGTTTGATGAGCACTGATAGAGTGAAAAAGAATGACTTTGCTCAAGTTGGCCCTTGTTAATTTAGAAGAAAAGATGAAGCAGAAGACCCCCAGGCTTGTTCTGCTACCTCCAGAGGTCTTGAGAACTTGAAGAATCCATTCCCAAATTCTCGAGTTTTACTACTCCAGAATATTGTATGACAACTTGATCTCACCTACACACTGGTTATGAGATTATTGCCTTTGCTGATTGAGCCACCACAGCTCATATTTTTTTAATGTGTTAAGTATCATTTAAAATAAGTTATGTTTAATAAAACAGGAAACAATTCCAATTAGTGTTGTAAATAATCCCCTATATAATAATAGTCTAAGTTGCCTGTTTGCAAATTTCTGAAGCGGTTGTACCTGGAATGGATACAGGCATCCATATTGGAATTTTCATGAGTTAGGGTTAGCAAAATTGAAAGAGTTTGAGATCCACCCCATCCCCCCTTTTCGAGAGTTTAATGCTATTATTTCAAGCCTTATCCTTCCTCTTATTCTATTCAAAATTCCTCCTTGATAGCATGGCAAAGGAAGAGATTAATATTTAAATTTTTGGACTGTTTCTACTTGAATCTTCATATACTCTAATTAGTTGGCTCACAATGTGCAGGCGTTGTACATTTGGTAGAATGTCTGCCTACTTGATCATCGTACTTCTCAGGTTAACAGTTCTATTCCCGACACAGCCAGTTTTTTTTAATGTCTAATAAATTTAATATTTTCTGCTTTTTCTTTTAAATTCTTATTCTGAAAATTGTTTTATTATTTTTAAAATAAATTTTTACTATTTTTTCAACATTTTATAATTTTTATTATTTTTATTTTATTAAATTCACGTATTGCTTTATGGATGTCCCTATATAAACATTTCATGTTGTGCATCCTTAAACTTTCTTCTCGTAATGTAATAATAGCCTAAGTTATCTGCCCGTCTGTCCTCGAAGTTATGGAGCTGTTGGATCTGGAATGGATAGAGCATCCATATTGGATTTTTGATAAGTTAGGGTTTTCAAAATTCAAAGAGAGTAAAGTTTATCTTTTCCTAAACTCTAGATCTGATTCTGAAGTAAATTGGTATGAATAAGCTTCGTATCACAACAAAAAATACTGTCCTCTTTAAAACGTTCAAAATCCACCCCGTCCCCTTTTCGAGCGTTTAATGCCATTATATCAAGCCCCATTTTAAGAGCAAGTGATTAAATTTATCAATTTATCACATAATAAATAGGTAAAAACAACATTTATTTTTCTAGCATTATGACTTCATTCCTTTAACCATCTCATTGAATCATTTCTTATTTTAAATTATTTAAATGTGTTCTGCATTACTTCCATACGTTTTATCACTAAACCTAGATATTACATAAATAATTTTCTTTTTTATTTGATTAAATAATAGATTAAGTACATATGTGATAATTTTAATCGATTATTTTTGTTGAAAGGTAATTCTCAGCCAAAAAAAGACAAACCATTTTTTTTTTTTTTACCTGCCTCATAGGGTTCTTTACAATTCTGGAAAATTAAAAATTTTATTGATCCCGTCATATGATGGGCTATATGCTAGTAAACTTATAGTGATACATTTTATCCAATCTTCACATCAATTTCCTATATCCATCATTTTCCATTTCCATACCCTTGAACAACAATGGATTGAGGTACCACTAAACATCTTTCTTTTGATATATTAAATAACATGAAAAGGAGAAAAAACAAAACTATCCAAAAGAATCTAATCTCGGAGATAAAAATAATCAAATTAAAAGAAAAACTGATAAATTCAAATTATGTTCTTTACAACTATCAAAATGTAAAAAATTTCCATCTAATTTATATAAAAAAAAATTTATGGAAATCTAAATTTCAGTATTATTATTGAAGTTCCTAACAAACTAAAAAGTAGAAATCACTGTTCAACAAATCACTGCCAAACAATGGCCGAATGGTTAGAGTGCTGGCCTTCGGAACCAGAGTTCGTGGGTTCGCTATGGCATGGATGTTTGTAGCCATTCGGAATCGTCTTTAAGCAGTAGGTCCCGGTCTCATTAGCCCTCGTATTGCAAAAAGTAGACTGTAGCACTCCAAAACCAAACCAAACCACTGTTAATCAAACTTTGTGTGTACTTTTTATTTTTAAGTGCTGTTAGGAACTTTTAAAATAACCTATAAAATAAACATGTTTATGTAATAAGTTTAAAATTTTAGATAAAAATAAGTCAGACTCAAACAACCAAAACAATTATGAAATATTGTAATAGGTATTGTATTTTCTGTCACTATTAGGATATAAGAAATTTTACATTCAGTACTTTACATCTAGTTCAATCAGCTAATCAGTTGAATTAGAAAGCATTAGAATAATTTATTATTACTAATGCTAAATGCTTATTTTTTAATAAATATAGACAAAGCGGAATATTAAGGCTTTATGAATTTAATGTTTTTAGTTTAAATAAACACAACTACTGCTATAATAAAACATAAAATAATTTTACTATGAAAATAAATACACTACGATAGAAAACGCTTTTTAAAATTCACAGCAATATCTCTGAATGGTGTAGAGCTTTCATTCCGAGTACTTGGTATATTCATAATTCGACGACATCTAGGTGACATCAATGCAATGCTCTGGACCAATCCAAATGTACTTGAACATAACCAATAAAAAGTAACAGACTGAAAAAAAAAGAGAAAAATATATTAAAAATTTAACTATTAATTCAAACAAAATCAATTTTTCAAAAAATTATTTTTTAAAAAAAAAAGAACAAATCCTTAAAATGAAAATCAATATGAAAATTAAAATTTCTTTAACCTATTTCAGTGAAACATACTCTTAATTAAAAGGATCTACCTTTAATTTTTTTAAAAATGACAATACTGAAAAATAGCATGCATTTATAAGAAACAGAGAGCACTTTTAAAGTTACTGTTAATCAAACTTTATGTGTACTTTTTAATTTTTAATTTACAAAATGAAATTGAATTACTCTGAATTTTGGCCATGTGACATTGCACTTTCCATTTTTAAGTCATATTAATATTTATTCAATTTTCACATTAAGTTTATCTCAATTATGATCAGTCATTCATAAATTTATATAACATTCTAATTATTTATTGGTTCACACTTCAGTGTTCTTGTTTAAATTCTGTTAGCTTTAAATTGTCAGTCATTTACATTTTCATACTTTCATTTAAATCTAATTGGTATAATTTCTGTTTGGAAAATTTTAGCATTAAGGACAATTGAAACTGATTCCAGATTTATTTCCTCTCCCACACAGAAATAACATATTTTCCAAAGAAGAAACTTTAGATTATCAAAGTTTGAATAATGGGTAAGTCAAACAAGGGATAGTGATCCACAATGGGTTCTAGGACTTCATCTTGATACCGGATAACCGTCACAGAACCCCGTTTAGAATGGTGCGGTAAAATAATGACATCCCTGCCCACACCATAATGCTTCCGCCTTGAAATTCATGATGTTCGGTGATGTTTTGGGACTGATTGTGTGTTCCTTGTTCACGCCATAGCCTTATATGCTTGTCATCTGGCTCCAGAGCAAATCTTGACTCATAAGTAAACATGACATTATCCTACTCAGACACAGTCCAATTGATAAGTCCCTGGCACCAATTTAATCATGCCCCTCTTGATTGGGTGGATAAAAAACATGAACTCGAGGTACCCGGGCGTACAGTTCACTCATATGTAATCTTCGGCGCACAGTAGCTACAGATATCGCCTTACGAATGGAAGCTGTAACCATAGATGTCACACATGTGGAGGTCACTCTTCAATTTTGCTTGGCTAAAATAGCAATATATTGATCTTCTGCGGGGGTTGTAACCCTTGGAGCACCAGCTACGGGCCTTTGGACAACTGTCTGTGTGGTTTGGAATTGTTTCCATACACGTGAAATTACAGAATGATGAATGCCGAAGAAAAGAGCAACATCTGTGATCTACTGTCCTGCTTCAATATGCTCCACAGCACACCAGCACTCAGAATCTTCCATTCGTCTTTTGGAAGTCATAGAAACATGTATGTCTTGAAAAAAAATTGTACAAAAGTTTTAAACACCTTTTATCAGCACTTACAATTAACTTTTGTAGCCCTTCATAAAGCTGGCATCTTATGAGACTGACCTTTTTGCATATTTCTTGACATGAAAGCTTGATTGGCTGTTAATTAACATATTTGCATACTTCCATCTACCTCTGAAGCGAATTGCATCCTCTTCAATTCTGATTAGCTTCCAGAAATTAGCATTTTCATCTTTGGCCTTAACGTTTGGAAGTGAGTGTACATATATATGTGTGTTTATTAAGGAAAAAAAGTTTTTCCGCAAGCCGCAATCGTTCTGCAGCAAAGTCAGTTGTTCTGCGATGTGCGTCGCACTTTTTGGCACATTTTGCTTTGGGGGTAATGTGTATATAAATATACATATGTTATATATAAATACATATATATATATATACATGGCTGAGGTTAGTATGCGTGCACAGCATGCATTCATGCAGGCAACCAACAGAATATACAATATTTAAACAAGTTAAGAGTTCTTCTTAAATGTTTTATTGAAAATATTTAGTGAAGAAATCTACTTTTTCTCTTTTACATCTGAGAATAACTGTTGCAATAACCTGATTAGTGTTTAACAAATACGTTTTCATAGATTTAGTTATTTTTTTTAAAAAAAGATTGATTTACAATATGTTAAGAAATTTTAAAAAGAATTTTTTACTTAAAATTTTTCAGAAATGTTATATAAAAAAATTCAAACAGATTTGTAATAAGAAGTAAAATGTAAGTTATCATATATAATTTTAATGTGAATTTGTAAAGTTTCTCTATCCCATTGGGTAAAATTATTCATAATTTCCTACTTTTTCATTAGTTTTTATGGGAATACATGGGAAATCTATATCCATAAAATGTATTATGGATTCAGACATCCATGTGATATTGACAAAATTATAAGGAAAATTATATTTATGTGTTATAAAACAAAATTTTCATATTTTTTCTCTGCATACAACATTTTCAGACAATATAAATGCTTAGTTAGTGAATGGGATCATCATTATCTATTTTACAGTCATGCTGTTTGGTGCTAAACTTTCTGAGTTTGAAAAGGAGAAAGTAGTTGCTTTTAAAAGTTCAGGACTTATTGCCCATCAAATTGTGACAAACGCTAAATAGATCAGGAATAATTATTTATAATTTTCTTAAAAACCCTGGCAAGTATGGATAGCAATGAAAAACAGGTAAGCCATTTTCTGTTTCTCTGCATATAAGTAGTATGATAATTAGGTGAGCTTGCTCTAAAAACAACCACCATCGGAAACTAAACTTAGGGTGGAATGCTTAAAAAATAATAATAAAAAACTTACTGTTGGATTCACAGTTGCAGCTCCAGCCACTATAATTGAAACAAATCTGGATGCATACAGTAAAACTTTTTGAAATTTCGAGCTTTCACCAATCTTTCTCAAAGTATGAATCTAAAAATTAAGTTTAAAGATTTAGATGTATTTGGAACAATCTGAACTGTAATATATATTTTCATTTATCTGATCATTTAATATTTTTCTAAAAAATTAAAGAAAAAAACACTATTTTTTAAAAGAAAAAGTTGTAATATTCATTAAACTGTTTCTAATGGTTAAGTCACTAAGATAATTATGAAAGATAAGAAAAAATATAAACAACAAAAATGTTCACAATTGTTGACATTATTAATCTTCATTAACATTGCACTAAGTTTTTTCCTCGTGTTTTACTATTATCTACAAAAGGATTAAATTTAAAGATAAATAAAATTTCAGCTAAATTGAAAAGTTTTATATAAAAATTTATAATGGTACACTGGCTAGAATATTATTTAATATTTTTAAACATATTCATTGAATACAAACAAAATTTGTCAACTGAAACAAATTGAAATTAATCAGGTAATCCATCAAAAAACAAAGATTTCAATCAAAAAAATTCATTAAAAGAAATAAAGTGATAATCCTTTACAAAGAAATAAGATTAAGCAGAATACTATGATCAATTCAAGGCTTTAAAATATGTAAAGTTTATAAAAAATATCTTAGGTCTATTTCAAATATTTTAGAAATATTACGAATTTTAACTATTTAACAAATATATCATGAATCTTAATAACCCTTTATATTAGAAATCTTAATTATACTATTTAAAGAATTGTAAAGAAGAATAAACACCATATACAATACCTCAATAAGGGCCAGATTAACAAGTCCAAGTAAAATAGGTATATAAATACTATCTGGAATTGTTAAATCTGTAAACCATAAAGTACCTTCAGACTGAAATTGCTGTTGTAATGACTGGCCATCTGAAATAAATGTGTGTGTGTATGTATATATATGTATATATATATATATATATATATATATATATATATATATATATATATATATATATGTATATATATATATATATATATATATATATATATATATATATAAGGCTGGTAACTTAAAAAAAAGTTTCCACAACTAAGCTAGTATTTATACTTAAATTAAACTAATTTTTTCACTAGTAAGAAATATATAACAGAAGGGACAACCAATATGAAATGTATTTGAAAATTTTAAAATGTATATATTTAATGTAATATATAATTAAATATAATATATGTAATATATATGTAAAATAATATATGTGTTAAAATATAATTTCTGCAAACTGTGTAACAAGTCAGAAATTTAAAAGAACCTAGATTAAACAACTACTACATAAAGTTCATACATATCTAAATATTAAATAGCAATTTGTGCTTTTTATCAAATAAGAAATTGTTGTTGTTGGAAATACTACTTGAACAAGCCAAGTATGTGAACCATAGTCTACTTGAATTAAGGTAAAGGGATGTGCCCTTCATTTAACTAGCACTGCTACAGTGAAAAAAATGACTTAGCTTAAGGGTGTTCTCATAATTTAGAAGTAGAAGCCAAGCAATAGACACCCAGGCTTGGCCCGCCACCTACATAGGTATCATTTAAAAACTTAGAACATTACAACCCCAAACCTAATTTATATGCCTCAGCTGGCATTAAGGAATATGACAAATCTTTTGCCAACTCGAGCCTTGACCTCTCTACCCACAGGTTATGAGACCTTTGATTGCCTAGGCCAGGGATGGGCAAACTATGGCCCGCTGGAAGGTTTTATCCAGCCTGCAGATAAAATTTTAAGGTGTCGGTCCAAGGCAAATTAAAAAATATATATATTTATACATTATATATCCATATCCTTTTCTACTTTGCTTAAATATTATATCCCAAAATTATTATCTCACACCCAAAAGATCAGCAGTATATTTGCTTTTTATATGTGAACATATATTTTCAACTTTGAACCTTAGAAAGAATAATTTCAGAAGTAGACTGACAGATGAGCATTTAGCATCATTCCTTAAAATCAATACATCTCACTTCGAACCTAAGTATAAGGAATTTTTTTAAAATGAAATCGCAATTTCATTCATCTCATTAATGTACTTAAACTGTTTGGTACTTGTATATTGTTTTTAAAATTTTAGAAAAATTTATCTTGGACCACCAAACTTATTTTCTTTCCATTTTTAGCCTGTGGCCAAAAAAGTTTGTCGATCCCTGGCCTAGGCTATTGTATTAACAGCCCCTTATAATCAGGACCACTTTTGAGATTTTATGCACTTCCTACCAAAACACCTCAGGAATATTTTCCATTGATTATAAATTTAATACTTGCAGGAACAAACTATTTCCTATAATATATGATTTTTTACACCCACCTGTCATAATCTTAAGATTTTAGTATAGATAAACCAAATATGCAATATTAATAGTAAATAAATATCATTTAAAAAATATTACACCATTTCAAAATATAGGAACTAGATGAAAAATTTCGTATTTTTCCAGAGAATAAAGTTAAAATTTAACTCTTCTAGTTTTTTCTTCAGCTAATATATCATTTTTCTATTAGTGGAGGTCTCTTGTACAAAGTGTCATTAATCTTACACTGAAAAGTGTTATTTAGACTATAATTTAACACTGTGATATATACAAATTAATTTTTTTTTTAATATTCCCAAAACTGAAAAATGCAGTATACCTTATGATTTTTGACTATACAGTGTATCTACTGTTATAAATGTAGACATTTAGCCATTATTGGTCAAAATAATTATAATTTTAGTAGAATTAACAGCAATCAATCGAAACTGAGTTGCATGTCAGTTTTGAATGGCCCTGCTCATAACTAAAACATACTTTAAATCCCTCTTTTTTATGTAAAAAAAAAAATAATTCAGTGAAACTTACCTAAATTCAGTGCCCATGGGTTTAAAGTAAGATTTCTCAGGGATACAGAAAAGAGCATCCAAGCGGGAATTTGAAAAATGGCCAACAAAGCAATTTTAAATGGATGACAGTTATCGCGCAACATAAATTTCTGATAATATTCTCTCATCTATAAAATAAATGACAAAAAAAAAAAATCACACAGGAATTGAGTAAAAGAGTCAATAGATAAACTGCAAGAAGCTGTTAGGATACAGAATTTAAATGATCTTTTGATAAGAGTATTATTCATATTCCATAAATAATAAAATGAGTGTACCCAAGTGGGATATTCAGTAGAAAGTAAGATTAACAACATTATCAGTTTCAAACAATAATTTATACAACATATAAAGCACATGTATGTATCATGTACACAAATTCTAACAGAGGAAAAATAAGACAACTATAGAAGTCCAAGGATAAAATAATTTAACTTAAGATTTATAGCTTCAAAGAAAAAAAAAATGCAAAACAACTTATAGAGTCTAAAATAAAACATTTGAATTACAATACATGGATTAAAACATTTTGGGTGGTGTTATAAATAGAAAGAAAACAACAGTATTATATGAAACAACAATATGTATCACTGAATACATGTTTATAAAGCTTTTTATAGGAAAACTCAGTCTTCTTTTATTAAAAAGTAATTTTATAAACAAATTACATTAAAGAATATATAATTTATTTGGTTTTTAAATACACATAATAATCCTAACTGTTCAATAAACTTATATAGACTTTAAAACATTATTAAGATTATATATACAAGTTTAATGCACTTAATTTATATTCATAATCATGATATAAGTTTCAGGCAACAAAAGAACATATCTTGCAACAGTTCAGTTTGTCAAAGCTAATGTATTCCAACAAAGAATTTTTTTACAGTAAAAAGTAATTACAGGGTTCCCGCTCTTTTTTCAGAACAAAAATTAAGGACTATTTAAAGACTTTCTAAGGACCAAAGTAACTTTTTATAAGGACCTACTTGAAATACACAACATATGGGCATAAACCCTATTTCCTGCAGAACATATTATAACGATTTGGAACCTGACAAGGCATGTTCAATAAATGCCCTACAATATTTCAAAATTATGTTTTTAAAAATGCCTAAAAATTAATATAAGATATATCTATTTGACAAAAACTAATTTTGAAATATGTACACCTAAAATTTGAGTGATTAAACTTAAAAATTGTGAATAAACAATACTTTCTGAACAATTATAAACAATACTTTCTGAGGGTTTAAAAGTATATGTGTGTGTGTGTGCATGTATATATATATACATATATATATACATATATATATATACACACACATATATATACATATATATATACACATATATATATACACATACATATATATACACATATATATATACACATACATATATATATATATATATATATATATATATATATATATATATATATATATATATATATCTATACATATATATGTATATACTAGCTGATTATATCCAAAGTTGCCAGGGAAAGAGGAAAGTTTTAGACTTTTCTATCACATTCAATGCAAAGAAAATTAAACTTCCATAAGTAACTGAAATATCTACACCCCACCCCCAACCTTCATACTTCATTTAATTAAAATCTGAATGACTGTTAGCTATAAGGAAAGGGCAGCTGACTTTATTCTTTAAACCTTTTCAGTACACAAAAGATGATTTATTTATCAAATAAGTAAATAAGAAAAAAACTGTCATATAAGAAAACTGATAGGAAATCACATGACGATGGCAGATCTCGTTGATGGAGAAATGGATCGCGTTTCAATTTACAAAATAAGGAGTTTTCAAGGATCTTTGACGAAAATTAAGTAGTTTTAAGGGCCCTTAAAAATGAAAGCTAAAATTAAGGAGTTCTTAAGGACTTTTAAGGATTGTGGGAACCCTGAATTAAAAATATGTCACAAACAAGAACTAGAGTAGAGAATGTGTCAAACTGTAAAGTTAGTAGATATATCTCAATAGTACCATAGGTTCTTACATTCTTTTTAAAAACTTTTCTTGCCTGTGTTTCATCCCATCCATACATCTTAGCTGCAATATTGACTTCTTTGTTCAACTCTGGTGCCATCTTTCCAAGTTCAACATTTATATTTGATAAACGAGCTATAACTTGATGCTGATGAACTGCTAGTGGAAATACACATAATGTCCTAATACCCAATGTAGAAATCATAATAACAGTCCACCATGGAAGTCCTGAAACACTATGCAAATCTAATAATAAATTTTGAATGGTTAATACTGGTGTTGATACTGATATGGAATAGTAAAATCCATCCCATGAAAAATATCGAAATGGTATACAATGATGACCTTTTAGACATAAATTCGAAGGTGATTGAAAGAAAGGATGATAACTTTGAGGCGATTTTTGAAGAATTGCAGAACATGCCTTTAAGTTCAAAGCTCTTTTTAAATGCCAAACATACAATATAGACATCTTTTAACAAAAAGCTAGTTAAAAAATATTACAGATATAAATATATAAAATGTTTATTTGTATATACAGGTATTTGTGTGTGTATGTGAACATTTCATTATTAAATAAAATATTTCAAATCAATAGTAATACCTAATTAAATATATAATTTTAATGTAAAACAAATTAATATGAATATCAAATTATCATCAGGTAGAATATCGTGCGCTGGACTTTACACTGTCTAATTTGGTGATAGAAAAGTGACTTATTTTGGACTGAAAAACTATTTAAATACCAGGATTTGCAATATAGTTCAATAGAAAGTTTAATAAATTAAAATACACATCATAAGCGAAAATTATTATAAACCAAATAAAATGTGTTGAGGGACGGAGGTATAATGCACATGTCAATATTTAAATATCTCTCAACTTTATACAGAAAGTCAAAATCTTTTCTAGCATTCTCAGAAACGCATAAAACAAAACACAAACATGTGTTCCGAAGACCGGTTAGCAGAAACAATTTTCATAATCTTTCTACCGACAGATGGCAATGTTTCTAACGCTTAATAATCTTTCAAAATAAATGCATGTCAACACTATTGTTTTCTATATTATTTTGTTTAATATTTAGATAAAATATATTTTCTCTTAAGTTTCCTTGTGTTTCTTTTCTAGCTCTTTTATTACCTTGTATTATTTGTTAATACGATCATAACCGTGTCTGTTAATTGGTTTGCATTTGCTTATTTTTGCTTGGTGACAAACTTGCTTTTGAAGTTGTGCCTATGGGCAATTAGGACGTGAAGTGTGTATTTATTTATAGAGAATATCTGTGAATCAAAAAAATATATACAGATTATGATATTAAGATATCCTATTTCTTTGAAGCTGCATCCATAATATTATCGGAGAAATAAATGTAGTTGTAAATATGTTTATATAATGTATCTGTTAAATGTAATCTTATATTTTTTATTTTGTTGACCCGTCTTGAAATGGCGTTTCTCTGTCCTGTGAGGATAAGAAGGGGAAAACGGAAGAAAGGTATTATCTATATCTGTTGATTACTTATATTTTTCTCTTTATTAAATTTATGATTTCCTTTTAACGAGTATTTTACCTACAAGCTCTGTGTCCTGTAAAGCCATTGACAGTTACAACTTACAAAAATAAGAACGACTTTAAAATACGATAAAATTAACTTATGTAATTAATTAATTATTTTTATTTAAGTATAGTACATAAAAAGAGTTTGAATGACTTAAAATTTTTGATTGCTAAATTACAATTTTATCGTAGTTGCGTGTGTGTCACAGCTGGAAAAAAGTTTTATGTACATCTTAAATAAAATAATTTTTATTTTAGTTATTCTTACTTAAAATTAAAGTATTAAATCAAAGAATTTAGAGGTTTCAAAATTTAATTCATTTTTACCACAAAGAATTTTTTTTTAAAGTTAATGTCATGTAGTCATTAGCAAAAAAAAAACATTTCAATTCTTTTCATTCTTTTTACGAACTCATTAGATAAATAATTTTGTATTTTTATTTTTTAAATCGTGATTTTTAATCTTATTGTTTTGTTATATTAGTTAGGTATATACTGTAACTTTCAAGTACCAATTGTCAGAAAATATTGTACATCAAATTATTAATATTTTCAAATTCTAATTGAATTCCTATAGTATTTATTAAATTAAAATTTTTAATAGACTAATGAGTTTGGGTGCTGCTTGAATTTAAGTATGATTCAGAAGTTTACTAATAATTGTTTTCAGTTAGATCAAGGTAGTGATTTAGTAAATGTCATTTTATTTCTCTAAACATAGTTTCTTATCAGATGAATGAAACTTTATAACTAATAAAATATGATCAGTGAAATAGATCTTTTTTCTCTTCTTTTAATTTTGACAAAGATGTTTAATAGTGAATTTAAGATATATAAAAGTTTCAGTATAGTTCAGAATAATATTTTATTAAGACAGAATTATTCAATCTATTGTGAATGTAAAATATGATGTGAATATTATACTATAGTTATTTTTATAAAAGCTATGTTTTGACAAATTATTTTTTATTGTTATTTGTTAGGGCATATTTTTTTTATAAAAAACTGCAATGTTAAGAAATATTTGTGTAATATAATTATTAGCTTTTTTTACTCTTTTTAAATTTGCATTATTAGTAAAATATCTTTAGATTCATAATGCTTTATCAATTAATATGCATATTAATCCTTTGAAAGATAAGGAAAAACTATTGTTCAAAAATTCTAAATATAAATTTTTTGTTTAAAAAAAAAAAGAAAGAAAAGTACCTGTTATTTCACTTAAGTGATTATGATATGAAAAATACAGTTTCAGAAATAAAATATTTAGCAGTCATGATTTTTAGTTAGTGAAACCATCATGAAAAGTTTTTATTTCCTATATAAAAGCTATTAAAATATCCAACTGTTAAGAGGCATATAATATTTTATGATATTAACTTTTGATGGTAAGTCAAGATCATTCAGTCTAATTTGAATTTCAAATAAAATTTGAGTATTATAGTTTTTTTTTTCCTTTAAGATATGTTTTAACAAATTATGTTTGGTTATAATTTACAAGGGCAAATCTTTTATAAAGAAGTGTAAGATTAAAAAATATTAATGTACTATAGCATTTAGGTTTGTTTATCCCTTTAAAAATTTTTTTAAAATAGACTCTTAATACTTTATCAATTGGTACAGTCTGTCCTTTGAAGGATAAGAAAAAAATTATAGTTGAAAGACTGAAAATTAAAATTTTGCGTTTAAAAAAGCACTTGTTTTTATTTCATATAAGCAATTGTGGTATAATTAAAATTTTGAGAGTGAAAGATCAAACCATCATTAATACTTTTACACCCTATTTAAAACATATTAGAATGTTTAAATATTAAAAGATAATACAATCATTAATATTTTGTGTTTAATATTAATTCTTAAATCTGATATAACAAAGTATATTGGATTAAATATGAAAAAAAATTTTCTGCTGAAAAAGGTTTAACATTTTTTAAAATTTGATTTTTCTGTAGATGGAGATAAATTATCAAGTAGGACTCCTAGTATTGGCAGAATCACTGGAAGTGCTAGCATTGAAACACTAGTTCGTGTTGGCATTGAGAAAGAAAATGGATTATCACCAGATTCCAAAATGGTTGTGCTACATGACTTTACCCCTTGTGTTGATGATGAACTAGAAGTTAAGAGAGGCCAAAGTGTTAATATGTTGTATCAAGAAAATGATTGGGTTTATGTTATAGCAGAAAATGGACAAGAAGGATTTATTCCACATTCATACTGTGCAGCATATGGAACACATTTTGCTGATCTAGCCTTGAATATTAAGCACAAGAAATTACCTCGAAATGATAGAGAACAAGAAATTGATCAGAATTCATCCCGAGGGACACAAAGTGCAGATAGTGGACAACATTCGGATGTTGAAAGCTATGGTGTAATTCCAGAAACTGGTTCAAACAATAATGTGTTGTCTCTGAATCAAAATAATCAGAGCTCCTCTTCACAAAGTTCACTCCCTGACGTCCATCCATTTTTTAAAGATCCAGCTGGAAGATATATAGTTTTGTATACTTTTATAGCTAGAGATGAAAATGATGTGAGTGTTGAAAGAGGTGAATTTGTAACTGTGTTAAATAGAGAGGATCATGACTGGTTTTGGATTGTGAGATCAGATGGTCAGGAAGGTTTTGTTCCAAGTGCCTTTGTTTACCCAGCTGATGTAATTCAAGGTAATAGATTCCTTGTAATTTAAAGTAGCAAAATAAATAGTAAGTAGTATTATAAAAGTACCATTCCAAATTAGTGCTGCTGAGAAAATTTATAGATTTTCTCGGTGTAACTTTGTTGAGCTTGCCTATTTCTTTTCTATCTTTGCTTGTGTTTGATGAATAGACGTGATTTATCATGAAAATCATTTTCTTTTTCCATCATTCCTATGAAAGTAATTGCTGCTTTCATCATGATTGATATATAAAGTTAAAACTCAATATTTTTCTTGTTTAATTTTTTAATTCTTTGACATTTGTCAAAAGTTATACAGAAAATATATACATAATACTTGTCCCGTAAAAGTTTAATTGGTAAAAGTTATGTATTTTACCTCAAAATGGTTGAGACATTAAATCTGTAATATGATACAAGAAACTGCTTTCTCTTTTATTAACAGCATCTTTTAGTAAAATAATAATGTTCTTAGAAAAGCAGAAAACTTTCAATAATATTCTACATATCTAAAAAAAGTGGATTTGTTTTCACGAAATGTTTGTATAATTTACTTGATTAATAATTATAAGGTAAAAAATTTTGAACTGGTAGAAATAATGCTTGTGGCACATAGTTTATAAATATCTCTCTAAATATACTACACACTTTAAAAAAGTTTGATCAATCTTGGTTTGGTTTGGAATGCTACAGTCTACTTTTTGCAACATGAGGGCTAATGAGACTGTGGCCTACATCTTAAAGCCAATTCCGAATGTCTACAAACATCCATGCTACAGCAGGATTCGAACCCACAAACTCCAGTACCGAAGGCCAGCACCCTAACCAATCGGCCATCGTTTGGCTGGATTAATCTTGATAAAATTTTTGCATAGATGCAGCTTGACCCTAGGAAGTTTTTAGGCAGGTCAAATTTGTCTGAGGTCAAGATATGCTTTTTTTTTTTTTTTTTTTTTCCTCCATAGCCTGGTGACCACATAGTAAAACATTATTGGATAAAATGCATTTTGCTAATGTTCAGTGAGCTGCATCCATATGTTCAGTATGCAGCTTCTTTTGTTTTCCTCTTCATATTTCAAGATTTTTTTCATTCATATCTTGTCATTTAATAGTATTATTATAGTTTCATTGAAGGAATTTATTATTTCTTCAAAACATCATGTTTAATTTTCAAGAAACTGATCAGTTAATGGTCATCAAAAAATTAAATCTTTATTTTTGAAACTTTCTTTTGAATAAAATAAAAACTATAGTATACTTAAAAACTTTTGAACATCCTTACTAAGCTATATATTATTGCTTTTAGAAAAAATTATAATAGGAAGAAAATCTTTTAAAGTCTGAACAAAAATATCAATTAGAAATGTTCCAAGAATGAATGGGATTCAATCAAAGAGTTTCATATAAGTTATATCACTTAATTTTACAGTTAATCTAGCCTGCCTTCCCTGCTAGATGATTTGAAGGTTTGGATAAAGATTCAAGCACAAGTTATTACAGGGTTCCCACGGTCATGAAAATTCATTGAAAAGTGCTTAAATTTTCTTTTGGTTTTTTAAGGCCTTAAAAAAAGTTTTTTTAATTTTCTTTGAGGCCATTGAATTTAAGGTCTGGTGCTTGATTTTTCTTTTTCAAGTCCCTGCAAAAATGTTAATTCATGTCTGTACCGGAAAATTGAGAAGGATCGTTATCGGCAGTTGTGAGCGTGTCATGGGACTCATCTTTCATGCACTGCAAACTGCGCTAGCTACTGTCGCCGGCTTGGACGGAGGGGGAGACAAACTCAGAGTTCAATGTCAAATTAGAAATTCTTGCTTTTCATTCGATGAAAGAAAGATAAGGGCTTTAAAAGAGATTTTTTAAAGGCCCATCCCACTATGGCCCACTGCAAGCCATTACCACCGTCTGGAGGGGCTTTGGCTTATTGTGGCCGATGGCTTCTGAGGCGGTTTTTCTCCAAAGATCAAAGGCATCCAGATGCGCAACTAAAGTGAGCAGTAGACTCTATGGACGAATCAATGTGCTTGGCTCATTCAGTGGCCCAGCTTGTGGATGACCCAAGAACAATCGTTCAAGGTCATCATCAGGAAGTGTTGAACAATAGGTCATAGTGTTTAGGCTACATTAGTGTTGTTTTGCTTTTTTTTTTTGCCATTTTGTGCCTGGATGCCTGAGTAGCGAAGTAAAGTTTGACTTATTTTCTTTGATTGCTTATTTCTGTTTAGTTAGTAATGTGAAATATATATAAAAATAAAAAGTTTTGAATGCTTTAAAAAGAAACTGTATATTTTTAAACCAGTATTCGTGTGCTTATAGCCCTTCATTTTTTTTACACCATTTCAAAAGCCTGATTTTTTTTTCTAGGAAAAGAGTGAATATTATATATATCTAGTTCTACTGTTTTGGGAAGTTATTTTAATTTTTTTCAATTATGAACAGTGTATCAAAGAGGTGCTTGAAAAAAATATCAGGTTTTGGAAAAGTCATTGAAAAGTGCTTGAAATTTTCAGAAGCAAAAGAGAAGGAACCATGTATTAATACCAAAATATATGTAGGTACATTTCTGTTTATATCAGCCAGAAAATTTACACGAATCTTGCTGGATGTTCAGAAATAATTTAGTTGTGATATAATGAGTCCTAACACTATAATTTCCTGTCATCAATAATTTTCTGGAACAGAAATCATTTGACAAAAAATGCCCATTTAAGCTAAAATAATTAATATTTTAGGTTGTTTTTAGTTAATATCTCAATTCTCATCCTATAAAGATGAGACTTGACAAAATGAAGCTAAATCTGTAGGTCTGTGTTTCAATACAATACTCCCTGATAGTTTCAAATAGTCAGATACAGAAAATTTGATCACATTTTAATAGTATTTAAATGATATCATAAATAACATTAAAATTGAACTGCAATCTATTATGTTATGCTAAACACATAAAGATATTAAAATAAATAGGAATGATGTTATAGAAATCAAAATTATGTACAGACGATAATAATATATATATATATATATATATATATATATATATATATATATATATATATACAGAATTAAGATATTCTTATGTGGAAACAGATTAAAAGTGCTAAATATATTTCAGAATAAAATAATTAAAATACAGAAAGTAGAAAAATATTAAAAATTGGAAAACTTAACATAAGATAGAAACACCTTTTTTAAACAAAAATTGGATAAAAATGAAGGAAATTTAAGAGGAAATAAAATATTTCAATGACTTACAGGCATTAAAGCAAAAATAAATAAGCTTATTTAGTTAGTAGATATCCATGGAATATTTTTCAGCAATTTATAAACTTATCCACTTGTTGAATTTTCTTGAAATTAATATCAGTGTAAGAGAAATCAAAGGATATTAAACAAACTGAAAAGTTGCAGATTCTGATAAAAGGAGTTGTAGATAGATCCATGAAACTGCAGTAGCTGCAGGTTCAGTCAATAAGGCAATCTTCATCTGTAATAATTCAAAAAATAATAATATTTGAGCCACTTAATCAAAATTTTTAAATTGTATGTTAAACTGTAGCATTTTTAAAAGACAATGCCACAAAAATATAAATCAAAGTTTTGATTAGATCCAGAGAAAATTTTAAAAATCACCCTTACAGAAAGTGAATCATGTATGATGATGAAAGAAGTCCAAAAATATTTTTAATTTTAAAATTATTTGCTTGAATTTTATAAATTATTTAATTGCTTAAAGTTTGTAAAAGCACTTCAAACTATATAAAAAAAATTTAACTGTTAATAAGATTTTTTTTTACTATTTAAATTTTAAATAGTGTCATGTATTGGTAATTGGATGGACATTAAAATTTGTTATATTGATATTTTACATTATGTAGAGTACAGAAGTTTTAGCATTAATAATGACCTCTTGATGGTATCAAAGAATGGCTGTTTAAATTTGGTGGTTCTACAACAAATCATGTCAATTTGTATCAAGAACAAATATATATACATACATGTACTTACTTTGAAGTAGAAAGGATTAAAACATTTTGATATTGTCTAAGAAGTGCTCTTTCAAAATCTGAGAAAGCTATACTGTTTAATCCTGGGTAATGAGCAAAAATGTCATTTTTATTCAAAAGGATTAAATTATGCATAAATAGCATGGCCACCAATCATTTTTTACAGTACATGCGAAAATATTGTTTATGCTTTGTTGTAATATAAAATTAATTTCTAGATTAATAATATATAGCAAACAGTAAAATTTAAGTGATATTTAAGCACCATTTATTGAACATTTTGAAAATTAAATATCTTGTACTATGTATAACCCAAACTTATTTTTTTTTATCTTTTTATTCTTTTTCCATTTGTATATCTGTGAACTCTTTATAACTGATATGTAATTAGAAGGCAAAATAGTTTTGTTAAAATGTTTTAAGAAAATAACTTTTATTTGTAGTTACTGTTTGATTTTTTGTTAACCTAGCATACATTATTTTTGTTTATAAAAGCACACAAATATTATATAAACAGGTGAAAAAGTTAAATTATAAAACTAGTTCAGACTATGCTGTCTAAAACATTTGGATTGTTATGATGGCTGTTTTAGAGACTTAAAATAATTAAAAAGATAAAATTAAGCTTATTATATTTATTACCCTGATTACATAAGTAAAAAAAATTATAAAAATTACTTGTATATAGAAAATATACTTCTGTTAAACATCTAAATAAGATAAAAAGCCTCTGCGTCAAAATATAGCAATGAATGCAAAACTAATGTCAATAAAGCACAAATAGAGAAGAATTTACAGACTATACCGAGAGATGTTTTGTAACTTCAAACAAGCTGCATTATCAATATGAGCCCCACAGCAGAATACTTTTCAATGTTCTGCAACAGGCTTTCAGATAATCAAAAATGTTCTGCAGGAGATATATTTATTTTATCATATATTTACTCTCCCACAATATTATTCCTATTGTGGTACATTTTCAACTGTACTAATATGTATAACTAAAAATATTTAATAAAACAGTGCTACCTGAAATTTAGAAAAATATTTGTATTAAAACCAAGGCATTAACATAGAATTTACTGTTCTGTGAATTACTTTTGATGTAAGATATTTTGAGATATCACTACGATGATAAAAATGGGGCTGGTAATTTGTCCCAAACATTAATGCAAGGGAAGTTTTTAATAATTTCCTGACTTATCTGTGTCCTGGTGGAGGTCTATTGCAAAAAATAAACATTCTTTTATCAGTTGTCCGAATACGAGTTTCATTACCATCATTTACATTATGCTTATAGGAAAAAATTTTATCGATTGTTGATCCCTATAATTCGCAAATAGCCTCTGATATAGGAATAGATATAATGTGTATTAAGAAATTGATAAATTTAGGGATCTTTGGTTTTAATTCATTTACATCTTGCACTAATATAGCTTTCATTTCAAAAAACATTCTATTTTGCCGAGAATGATCAGTTGCATCAAAAATCCAGTTAAGAAAAATTTGATATTCAAAAAATAATTCTTTTCTTCTTCAGAGGGTGAAATACTTGGAAAAAGTTTAATAAGCTCCAAAAAAAAGTGGAGAGATCTAAAGCTTTGTTATCCATATTTGAACGTGGAAATAATAAATAATCAAAGCAGAAAAATATTTTAGCAGTTGATATTACCAACATCAAGTTCCTTACTTTGGTCAAAATAAACCTGGTATTGCTATAAAAAGGAATCAATGTAATCCAATAAGTATTTTACATCCTTTCCTACTTACGGAAAACCATCGATTTATATATATAAAGGAAAAGTTTTTCTGTGATTGTTCTGCAGCAGAGCCAGTTGTTCCGCGATGTCTGTCGCAGTTTTTGGCACATTCTGCTTCGGGGAATATGAGAACGAGTGGTAGGACAAAACTAATAGACTTCTGCTTCAGCTATTAAGCTTACAGTTGTCTACATTCAATTTTTCTCTATTTGTGTCTTTTTGGTTGTTGACTTTGCTTTTGTTGCTATATGGAAAGTTAAGTTTGCTATATATGCTCATGCTGATACTGAGTTTTAATAACTGTTCACTACATAGTCAGAGATTTATGCAAGAGACTACTAAATAAGCTATTAAGTAGGATTATGCTTTAAATATAGCAAACAATTTTTTTAATATTAATTTCCAGTTAGCATTTATTACATTTCATTGCTGTATATAATCAGTTATTATTATTAAAAATAACTGACATAAAGATAATGATCTACTTAATGTAATAATTAAACCAAAAGTTGTTGGAAGGTCCTAGTTTCATTAAATATAATGTGTTGATAGATTGTCCTTAGTCCTTTACATGTTTAAAATTATGAAGCATCTGAGTAATCTGTTATGAATAATGGTTACTATTACAACTTGATCAGCTACTTATTTATTTTTAAAATTTGTTTTAGATCATGTTGGAGCACAAATTACTGCTGGTAATCAGTCTCATCAGACTACATCTATGAACAATAATCATCATTCTACTTCTCCAACATCTGAGGACCTCCGGTTTCATGGAAGTGAACTTGTTATGCTTTATGATTATAAAGCACAAGCTCCAGATGACCTTAGTGTTCGAAGAGGTGACTGGGTATATGCTGATATGAATAATCAAACCGTTGATGGATGGTTATGGGCATATGCACCTAAAACTAGGAAGTATGGTTTTATTCCAAAAGCTTATGCAAGACCACCTGCAATGACTTCCTTATGATCATTTTGCATATGTTTATCTATTTTGTTAAATTTCTATAACTTATTTGCATTGGAAATTTATATCTATTAAATCAAAACTGTAACAGCCAATAACATCTAATGTACTCTAGTTTCATATATAAATCAAAACATGGATTATAAATAGGATATCAGAAATATTGAGCCATGTTTTTGTTTCTTGTTGATATTTTATATTAATTATTGAAGTTATTCTGTAATTAGGTTCATGATCGTGTCACATTATATAAACAAGCCAGAATCATTTGCATGTATGATATAAAATTCCTTTTAAAAAAATGTGGTCTAAGTGTGAAAATTCAGTAAAATTTTGTAATCAACACTTTTCATCAGATTTTTTAATTTTCTGAGATTTTTACTTTTAAATTTACATTAGCAAAAAAAGTAAGTTTTTCTGCTTTATATAATGCACATAAAAATGAAGAATTATTTCCCCATTCTTTAAGTAATTTATAAAAATCAGCATTAAAAAATTTTAAGTTATTTTAAATTAAATTGCTAATCTGTGATTTTAGTTTCTTTAAAAAAGTATTTCTCTGTTTTCAAATATCTGTAAAATATGATTATCTGCTTAAATCCTTATTTTTCATTGACCAATGCTTATATGTATCATTGTTTTCAAGTATTGATTGTATTTCTTTGAACATTTTGAAATTTAACAATTTGAAGATATTCCTGTAAAATATTAACACATTCCTTTCAAAATGCATATTGTTATATTTTTCATGTTTTAAACCTTGATATTTTTAGCTTTGTTATAATTTGTTCATAAACATGTCTTGCTATTTCATTTCATCTGCAAATTTCCTTTTAAAAAAAAATAGAACTTGGGAAAGAAGTTTTAAAGTCATGTGAATTATTGTGGAATTATCATCATATAGCAGCCATGAACCAAAATAATCATAAAATATTTTTAGGGAAAGAAAATTTTAAAATCTTTTGTGCAATTTTTTTTTTCAAAGTAGAAAAATGTTTGATAGCCTGTAAAAAAATGTTTTTGGTATGGAATTTTGATAGATATTACTAACTAGCATGTTATTTTGATGTTTATTAAATTAAGATCAGAAAATGTGTTATTTGTACAGTTAAGTAATTTAATCAGATTCATGAATGTCTTGCTTACCAGTCATTTTTATCAGTGTTAGTTAAAAAGTTGAACCTTTCAAGACAACAGTTTCATGTGACACTGAGAAACCCATGCAGTTAAATTATTTTTTTTATATATATTTTCTCATTTTTGTAAAATTAAATAGAACAATCTTTTTAGTTATGAAGGAGTTTACTTGTTGCTTAAGACAATAATTGTTTATTGATAACATGATTGATAAGCCAAGCAGATGTATAGGGGTGTTTGTATGCTGAATTTTCCTTGAAATTTTGGAGTATTTCTAAAACTTAAACTTTCTATTAGTTGACATATTTCTGGATATCCAATACTGCATAGTTTTGATGAAAAGAATTACCAATGGACGAGTATTGGTATGAAATATTTTAACTTAAAAACAATATAAATAACCAAAAATTCACAGTACTTTCTAAGCTTGTTAAATCCCGTCTAACTTGTTTTCATGGGACATTTAATCAAAAGTGCTTTTAATTTTATAACTATTTTTGTTACAGATACGAAATTGTTACTCAATAGAGATTTCTTAGATGCTATTCAAACTTAAATATTTTCTATGTTAACTGGTTTGCTTATAGAACAAGTGAAAAATATGGTTATGATTATCCTAAAATTATTCCCTTGTATAAAAATTTGATTAAGAATTTTGTGAACAATTTGAATGTATATTGACAAGAATTAAGGAGGACAATGATACAGAGCAACAGTGCTTTCACTGAATCTTCTAGCTATAGAGTTTCTAATTCAGCTGTACATATGTTTCAATTAAGCAGATGTAATTGCTCAAGAGCAAGATTCTCTACTTTTAATTATCATGTCTCTAAACCCTATTTCTAGAAAAAGTAAAATTCTGAAAAATGCAGTGCAGTAAAAAAAGAAAGAAATTTTTAAATGAAACTTATTTAATACCTAAAATGCTTATTGTGGATGTATGTAAACAAAACACTATTATGTGTAAATGGTATAACTTACAGACATGAAATTTGGTACAGGGGTTCTTTGCTATACCATGCAAAATTTTACAAAACCCTTTTTTTTTTATTTCAAATTAGTTTTTTTTTTTTTTGTTTATTTGATTTCAAAAGTTATGCTGATTATACATTTGTTGCTGTTGTTCCTGTTAACAATTTACCTTATGCAATCAGTAAGATCTCTAAGTCCTTACCTTTCAGCAACTCTGACAAATGAATGTTTTCTGTGCCAAATATATCTTGCCATCATCATTATTCCTTTACATACTGTGCAAACATGCCAACATTCAGGCACTTGTGTCCAGAGCAACAGCGTGGTTTGAAATTTTAACATGCTAATTACAGTTTAGACATAAGTACATATCTTATTGGTTTCTAAATCAAAATTAAATTTAAAATATTTACACAGTAATAAATTGTAAAATGTAAATTAAAATTTATCCATTTAAAAATTTATAAGTAGCTTTTGAAGCTTTAACAACTTATTTTTCAGAACAGTGTTTCTTATAGCAACATTGACCCTGATTAAATTATTTCCATTTTTCTATCATCAGGTATTCTAGAGTTTGTTTACTCAAATTTGACCTAAATTCAGTTTGGTTTTTTTCGCACAGTACTGAAAACTTTTAACATGCAGCATTTCTATGTGAAAAGAGCAATATTCAGCATTATTTTTTTGCAAAACTTTGCATTTAATTGCTGAATTGTAATTTTTTAGCTGTTCAAAAGTTTTGTAATTTTCGGAGAAATCTGAGGAGTTACTGAAGTTATTAAATTCTCTCATTTTTTCGAAGCAACTCCGGAGTAGTTGGCATGTCTGACTCTGCTTCTCTAGGCACTTGAATGTAGCAGATGCTGTTTCTTGTGAGTGGAGAACTTGGTAATTTTTAGTATTAAGTAAATGTAGTATTTAAATTATTTATGCATTCTGTTTCGTATTGTAGGTTCTTGAGAAGTTTACTGTTTCTAGCAGTAGACTTTTAAAAAACATTTTATTTTCTATATATGTTAGATTTTTAATTAATTTAAATTAATTAGGTTCAAAATTTCCATGCATTTTTAATAATTTTGTTTATAAGTTTTTTATTTCTGTGATGTATTTGCTCATATGTAAGATTTTTTAAAAAAATATTCACTTCATTCATTACTTTTTTTGCATTGCCCCAATATTTTAGCCCATTTTTACAGGCTTTTCAACTAGCTGATTATTTCGTATACAATTTTTTTTCATAACATTAAATCTATACTTATAAAATTCGTAATTTCATTCATTTCTTTTTAATATATGTGTATTATGTATCTTCAATTAAAATAATTCTTTAAGTACTGTTAAGTTTAATTTTAAAGCTGGCTGCTTGTTTATAGATTATAAACATTCAAAAATAGTTTGAGAATTTTTATCAAATATTACAACCACCACTGGGTTTATCATCTATCTCTGATTCATATTTAATGAATAATTTCTGAAAATATTAAACAAAGAATAGGGAATAAGAGAAAACAGTATGATAGATTAAATTTTAGCTTTACAAGCATTCAGTATGAAAATGTTATAACTTGTGCAAGACTTTTGTTATGCTCAAATATAAGTTTGGATTAATATTAAAATGTTATGTTCTATATACTGTATAAATTCTCAAATATGCATTATTTCTGAAACCTAGAATGATTGTTATGCTTAATGCTTTCTTTACTGTAAGGTATATAAAACCTGATATCTGCCTTAAAGTTTATTTAAGGGCATGTAAGAATAAGATAATGGCTGCTATGAATCAGTCTTTGCAGTTACTTTCATAAAATAGTATATCATCAAAAGTAAAAGATTAATTTACTATTATTTTATATTTTATCCTTAGTTTGTTACTAAACAGTTTGTTTGCCGCTTAGATAATTAATATAAATATAAAATTATTTATTCTAATCTATAATTTTTTTATTAAAACTGTTAAATTAAAATCTCTTATTTTATGTATCTTTGTTTTAAAATCTCTTTGTCTGAAAAGGATGGTTGCCATAATTGTTCTACCATTTGTAAAGCAATATTTTCAGATTTGATAGAAAATTGAAGCAGTAACAATTTGCTTTAATTATTTTGGACTTATTACTTATACGTGTTATGTAAATATTTTAAACTACTGTTATGTATATATAAACACAAAAAAATTATATTGTTAATTAATTCTTTGTTCTTTTTTTTTTTTGCAATAAAGTTACATATAAAAAATATTTTTTCTATAAATTAATGTTGAACTTTGTAAAATTAGTATGTGTATAGTTTTAAAATGTTTCAGTTCGTTTTTAATTTAAAACAAAATTGTATGCAATATTTGCATTGTGCCACTGTTTACACTTATTATTCTCTGTAACCACTTGTTAAATATGTATATATTGACTTGCACATTAGATGGCAAGTAATGCCAAACTTAAGCCAAATGCATACGATAGTTGTGAATATGTATATCATATATTTTAATGTGGTGGAAATGGGATTTTAGACATAATTGTTTACTCAAGTTTTATTGGTTTACACTATAAAAGTCGAAATCTTCTTCATGTTCATTTGCTTGATTCAGTAAACTATTTTTCATGAAACTTTAGAATATTTGCATAAACGAAGAAACACACATGCATAGATATATAAATGTAATCTATTTCTGTATTGCCTATCAATTGAAATTGTATCTAGATATATTAACAAGTCCTTTGATATATTGTCTAATTTACACTCAATGTTTGAAGATAATTAGCATGAGAAAATAGGATAATACCTTTATTTTTTAAAAAACAGTATTTTATCTCCACTATTCAATATTCCAACTATAAATAAATTTAAGAGCTATTAGACAAATTGAAAAAGTTTTACATGAAATAAAATTGTTGTAAAAAATTTATATATATATATATATATATATATATATATATATGATTATTTTATTCAAGGCTTTATATTATTTAAATATATTGTATTTTTAAGTTTAATATAAGGAAGAAAAGGAAACCGTTTTTGTCTGTTGAGAATGGGTGATAATTGTTGATTTTGTGCTCTTTTTTGTATTGTCTTTTAAAAATTAATTTGGCCAGATTATTAAAATATTTAAATGCCATAGGCGTTTAAATATTTTAACATATGAAATATACTCTTTTAATTTATATAATTTATTAACAAGTCTTGTAAAAAATTTTAAAATTTTATAACCATTTTAAACATTCACAGTGATTTTAGTACTTCTCAGAATAGCAGTATAAATAAATAAAGAAATGTGTAAATAAGTTTCTTCTTATTTTAAAATAAATGATTAAAAGTACTTTATTTCCAAATGAAAAGCTTTTTAAACTAAAGTGATTAAAAATTTCTGATTTAATTAATATATTTGTTGTGTGATTTCACAGCCATACTAAAAGATATAAAAAAGATGACTATCAACTTATTTTTGAATATCCTCCATGTAATATGTAATCCATAATTAACTAGCTCTAAATGAAAAAATATGTATTTTATAATAAACATTAAACATTTATCTTATTCACAAAATTAATTTTGTATTAAAAAATTCTTTTAAGGGTCTTCAAACTGAGATATACAAGTTAAAACAATGTTGAGATCATTCTATTAAAAGGATTTGTTCATAAAAAAATGTACATTTTATTTGATCGAAATGGTGCATTATTTAGACATTTAGAAGAATTTCCCATTTCCAAAAGCTTTTTTACTACATAAGATAACAATATTTGTGACGATAGTAATATACCTTGAAAATTGTAATGGGTTGCAAGAGTATATGAATTAAATTAGATTTTAGAAACAACCTCTATAAAGCAGTAAAAAAAAATGAACATCGGAATTATTTTTTTAATCTCTGCTTTAAAGCTGCAAATGTAGGAAGTTTTTACCAACAAAGAACTGTTGCATTTTATGCATAATGAGCTTTAAATTGAAAATTCATGTATTAATCATGCTAAAAAAAAACTGTATATAATCAATTCCTGTTTATTAAATTAATAACAATGTTTCTCAGAAAAATAGTTTTATTTATTGTTATAACTTTGACTTAATTGTTTTCACAGTAATTCTGAGCATACTTCAACCTTTTCATGCTCACCAACTGTAGAGAATTTAGGTTACTAAGTATGTAGTACTTAGTATCCTAAATTTATATTATATAAATGTTGCTAAAATATAATTTATATTAAGAACACAGAACTGGTTCATAATTGATACATTCTTCATGTTTATTCAGTTTTACTATAAATCTGAATATTGCATGTATATAATCTTTTTTAAATATTAAATGCATGCTAAACTAAGTGCTTATTATGTTCCCAGTTTCATCTTTTATGTCAGTGAAAATATAGGTGACATACTACCTGTTTTTTATTATTTGTTCATAGTTGAAGAGGATGCTACATTTACTCTGCAATTATCACTATTTGCAGAGTTTCCTTTCATTCAGGAAGCTTGCTTCTTTTTCCATACAATTTCTGTTATTTATCTTTTTAGGCCTTTTAATTGAGTGTAGTGTGTGTGAAAACTTTTTGGGATTATAAAACATTTTCATAACATATGTTTGGGAAAGTATGGTATATATTAAAGTGCCCTGCCTAAGCATAAGCAAGGCTGTCTTGTACCAACTCATTCACTCAAAAAGTTGATCAACCTGTAAACTGTAAATATTATTTTGTTTTATTTTTTTCCATTATGAGCTTTTATTATGAGTAAGAGACTAACTTATACTCTTGCTCAGATGTTTTAACTAATGTAATTTATAAAGTTTACACATATGTATACATGAACAAATGTTTTAGAACATTAATATTGATGACATTCCATGCTAATTTTCAAATGGTTTCCTAGGTTACTTATTGATAGATATTTTGTACATAATTTTACAAAATCATACAATTTTTTTTCTATGATTTTTTAAAGATACAAATTTTTAGAGCAATGATTTGGTAAGGGTTGTGCCAAACTCTATAATATGTTTGAATCTTCTGTTTTTAAAACTGAATATTACTTGATATTTTTAAATACATTAAAATACCGTCCAATCAGTGA
Organism: Pardosa pseudoannulata; assembly: GCA_032207245.1. Classification (NCBI taxonomy): domain Eukaryota; kingdom Metazoa; phylum Arthropoda; class Arachnida; order Araneae; family Lycosidae; genus Pardosa; species Pardosa pseudoannulata. The sequence continues at coordinate 55,657,729 of CM063498.1, forward strand.
GAGCTTGTATATTTATACTGGTTATTGATGATGTGTATAAAATTGTATTTTTAAAATGTTTTGTGTCTTTATTTACTGTCCAAATTTGTGCAATCAAAACAGATCCACAATTCAAATTGGAAAATATTAACAGTTTTATTTACAATTTTTATTTAATATGAATACATTTTTTAAATTATATTGTAAATTCATTTCTGCATAGAGGACATTTTGTATTATTAATAGAGCGAAACCATTTGTACTGTAAAAGAAAAAAGGAATGTGAGTATACATAATTATGAAAAAACTGTCAATCAATGGTTTTAAAGAAATTGCACAAGTTATTTTAATCTAAGTGACTTCAAATGTATGTTAAAAATAATCTATACTATAAATTATTTCTCTAAAGAGATTTAAAATATTTTATAGAGGCCAGAAATCCAAAGTGTCACATAATATCAGAATTCAACTTTCAAAGCTGTAGAAATTAAAATGTTATTTAAGAGTAAGAATAAATTTTTCAAATGACCTATGAAAAATTTTCACAGGAACTCTCTCCATGTTGTATGATTTCAATATATTAATAAATAGAATTAAATTTATTTATTAAACTATAGTTAGAAAGTAAGACATCATTAAATTGAAAATATGCTAGAAATTTTCATCCTTATTTTGTTAGTTTTATTATTCTGGAAGATAACTTTTTATTTCTTTTCCATACAAAAAGCATAAGCTCACTTTTTAAAGGGGCTTTTTTTCCCTTCTTAGACACAATCTTAACAGAATTATAGTAAAATAATTTAATCCTGAACCAATGTATTGTATTAAATTATACTATATAAACATACATATTGCAAGGTTCAAAAGTAATAATAGAATGCAGCAGGTTATTGTATTCTTTTTTAACACTTAAATACTAAACTAGGGCCACAAGTAGGTAAGTTTATAAACAGATCCATTAACCTTACAAAAGAGCATACTTTTCCATTAGTTTGGTTGAAATGATATATAGCCAAAAATAGCACTTTTAACTAACTACTTAAGTATATAGGAAAAAAAAACTAATTTTAAACAAAGAGATTCATTCATTTTACAAGTTTGTTTTTTCACAAATTAACTTATAATGGATTGTACACATGTTGTCTTTTTTAGTTTGGCATTCTCTGCTTAGTTTTATTTCTCCAATCTTGAATTAGTTTCTCATTTATGAAAAAATGTTTAGCTACCATACTGATTTTGAGTATTCAGTGAACACAATCACATGTAGTTTGGAATTTGCTGTATGCGAATTTCTCTTCTAGCTCATCTTTCATACACATGCACAAAATAATAATAATTAAAATATTAGAAATGAGACTCAGATTGGTATAGATAGCAAAGATATCTATACAAGACAACAAATGAATAGAAAGTATGGGGTAGTTTCAGAATTTTAAAAGTTGTTAGCACCTAACATATAAAGTAAAAACATTAATGGTCATTTACTTTAAGCAGCATTTTACGTTACAATGTTTGATTGGAAAATATTGTACCCATTTTAAACACTTAATATATATGGCTTCTTGTTAACATGTTTGAACATTACAGGAAATTATTTTTTCCATTTCAGCTTACATACAATTTTTTTGGTAGTTTCTGAAGAAAAAAAAAATGTAATTATGGCTTATATTTGGAAATATATGACAAATATAAAATTTTCACTTACCAGACAATTTGAGTGAAATTTTTTCTTACATGTAGGGCAGGATAATTTAGGTAATTTTAGAGATGAACTGTGTAATATGTAGTAGCAAATCATGCATTCCTCAACACCCTCAAATTTCTTATCTAGATTCTTTTTCCAAAGGTTTAAACCATCCAAAATAGATCCATTCTAAAAATAATTACAAAAGTTATTCAAGCATAGCTGCAAGCATCAAAATAAATTTTTAAATAATAAAAAGGATAGTGATACAGATCCCTCTAGGCACATTTTTGCTGTTGGCAATAATAAAAGTCATCAAAACAAAAAATATGTCAGGGAAAATAAAAGAAATGCTTAACACACCAAAAAAAGTTGAAAGATAAATGCACAAAAAAAATTTCTAAATGTAGGCCTACTGAAAAGGAAAATTCAGAACCTTGAAATAACATCTTGATATTTTTAATAAAACATATTAAACATTTTACAAATTCAAAAAATATCAGATTTCTGTAAGCATAAGGTTTGCTTCTAATTTTTGCATTGCAAAAATCTTACTAAAATTAATAAAAACTTGCCAATATTTCAAGAGGGGCTTATATCACATCTCAGGATCAGTTTAGGTGAAATTTGGGTCTGTTAATGGACTCTTCACAAAATATTTTAAAACTAGACATTTCAGAATGTTTATTTTAAAAGCCAACCCTTCTTTTGTGAAATACAGATTTTTTGAAAATCTGTATAACTTTTAATTAAAATTTAACCCCTGAGTAAATGTATCTTTATCTGTATCTTTATATATATATATATATATATATATATATATATATATATATATATATATATATTAACTTAGTTCTGATTTCATATTCAAAAATTGTAAATTTCCACAAAAACTGGACTCCATTTTCCCAAAACAGAACTTGTTGAAAGAATCAGATTAAATGCTGATTTCAGTTTCATAAAATTATGTATAGATTTATTTTTTTACAATTTCATAAAACCAGGCTCCTTTCTGAATAGTCTAGGCAGATAGTCCTTGCATCTATATTAACAGAAATTATGCTACCTGACTGACCTGTCAAAACTTTGATGTAATTAGATTGTAAAGTGAAAATAAAATGACCTCAAAAAAGTAAAATTAAAGACAATTTTTATTGTTTTTTTATTTTTTCCTTTTTAAGGCTGCTCATATAATTGAATAAGATCAAATCTGATAAATAAATATATATAGTGTGAATTCTATATAATGACTATATTATTCGATATTGAAAACTATTCTAAATTTTTACCTAATTATAATTAATCTAAGATGCAAGAAGCATTTTTTAATCTCTTTTTTCCATAACTATGGTTTAAAAATTACATTTTAAAAATTGTGTTACAATAATTTACATCTATGATATATTTTGATACACAGGCATTGTGGTAAATTTTAATTTTAAATGATTAGCACAACACTGATTGTTTATGCCAATAGTACTACATAGAAAATTTATAATACAACTAAATTTTAAATCAACACAAAGCAAATAAGAATGTAAATGTTGATTGTATAATAGGCATAAAAATTCATCTATTTTTTAGTAATAGCTAAAATAACAACTCTATAAACAAAGTAGTAATAACGTTAGAAAACTAACCTGATAATTAAGAACAGTTGTTAACTGCATTAGCCAATGTCTGCATTCTTGCTGAGCTATGATAATTTTTCCTTGCTTTTCAGCTGTGATTGGACCTAAGGGATAATTTGCAGGAAGTTTCACACACAATTCAATGGCAAAGTCATCAACAGTATAAGTTGCAATAACTTCTCTTGATCCTGGTCGAGCTTTCACCTGGAAGCATTATATTCAACAATTATGCACAAACTTTTGATATTTTAACAAATAACTTCTAAACAATAATTTCACTATTCTGTTATATTTTTATGCATATTCTATTTGATATTTTACCATATCAACCAGCCACAAAAAATATCTAGAAATGCACTGATGACTGTCTTGTTTAGTGAAATTTAATAAAAGTTACATAAGAGAAAACTAAACTTAAGAAGTAAATTTTAATCTATTTTTTTAAAGTTAAATACTGCATGGTGATTGTAAACAATATATATGTGAATGCATGTATGTATGTATGAAACAATTAAAAAATTTCCAAAGGAAATCTTGAAATAGATTTGATATTTTATCTAAATGTAGACCAATTAAATATATTAAATCCACAAGGCACATCAGTAATTAAAATTGGATAATCATGCTTAAGAATTTTTACTTTCCGAAAAACTAGTTATAATTACGTTTAGACAAGTAAAAGACTTAGAAGGGAATTTTCTCATGGCTTTATGGCCTAACATAGATTTCCAAAACGTGATAATCTGACATTACTTACCTCTACATTTATATATGTGCATGAGCTCACGGGCAAAGCTTAATTTAGGTGTACATTATCTGTTCTCGACTTTTAATAAATTTCTACACTGAATTAAGATTAAAACTGAACATTAGATTTCAATACTTTATTGCATTCATTTTTTATCGTTATATATACAAAATATGATTTGAGAACTACAGGCTATTACCCCACTTTTTCTCGTCATTATCAGGGCCTATTTTATCCTATTTATACATCATATTTACTTCAGTAAATTTTGAACTGGACTTGTATGTTGCAAATCAAGAAATTGACATTTTGTGATATTCCAGACATGGTTCAACTAATGAATAATTAAAGGTAATAAGATCTAGAATAAATTTATGGAAAATTAATTACACATAAAATCTTTATATTCAAATTTAACAAAATTGAATTTGTTTTCTTACAAAGTTCTATACATACCACCATATTTTTAAATAAATTTTCATTGTTTTGAACAGCCTGAATTTCTTCAGCACACAGAATTCCACTTATATACTTAAAGGTGAATCTAAAAAAGAGATATGATTAAGTTTATTATATGTAGATAAGTGTATTAATAAAATTTAATACCACACAAGAATTTAAAATTCCTTTACTTGTTTACAATATCAGCAGAGTTTTTGTCTAAATTATTCCACCAGGTTCGAACAGAGGCTGGGACTTTTCTAATAGCAGTGCAAAAAGTATAACATGCAAAAGTCTGAATCTCTGCAGCAGACGAGTTACCTAGAAATGATAAAAAAAATTGAGATTTTTTTTAATATTTTATGATTACTTATAAAAAATTAGTTAAAAAAAAAAATCTACACTGATAAAATTTTCCTATAAACTCAAATAAATCCAATATAATTATAGACCACATTTTACTGAAATACAGTATATGGTCATTTGTTATATGAAACTGGGATCTACTGCTTACAGTCAATTCCAAACAACTACAAACATCCATGCCACAGTGGGATTCGAACCTGCAAACTCTGACACCGAAGATCAGTGTCCTAACCATTTGGTCATAATTCAGCAAGATATTAGCATAAAACAAAAGAAAAATAATGCATCTAAAAATTCAGTGCCATCCAAAGTGTATTTATGTTTTTGTGCTTGTTATGTTATATAATATAATAATTACTGTATTATGTAATCATATGTTATATTTTACAAACATTTAAATAAAAACATACTATTATATATGAAAATTAAATTTTCAAAATTAATTTTTTTTAAACAATTCTGTATCATTAATGAAAAAATTAATATGCAAATAATCTTTAATGAAATGCTTTGATATTAATTTGAAAAACATGACTTTAAAAAAAATATGTTACTCTTTATTTAATACTTTTCATTTATAACAATTTCTTTATATAAATGCTCTAATCTTAAGAAAACACAAGCTGCTGTTGAGCTTTAATGTTAAGAAATTAAGAGCAATTTTTAACTTTATTCAAAGTATACACACGTAATTTACTTACATTCATGTTCAAAATTTAAAAAATTTGCATATTTTGTTGAATTTCAAGAAAAAAAACACAATATAAAATATTAAGCCATTGCTTTAAGATAAAAGTGTAAATCTTGTACATTGATTATGTAAGCGTAACATGTGTGTGTTCAAATTTTAGGAGTAAAAATGAGTAACTACCAACATTTAAATGATGAAATGAGGTGGTTAATTGTGGGAAGAATAAAAGTAGACCAGTCTCAAATCCAGATTGGTAGAGAATTCAATTTCATTCATAGCACCGTGTACAACTTACGGAAACAGTTTCAGGACACTGGATCCATCGAGAGAAAGCCTGGATAAGGTCATTCAAGAGCCATAATGGCCAAAGAAGGTAGTCATTTGTCCATTATAACAAGGCATAACAGGGGTGGTATAGCTTCTCAGCTCTCTCATGACTTGTATATGGCCATATAAACCTAAGTTTCAAGGGCGACTGTTTCAAAAGACTTCAAGAAAGGGTTGTTTGTAAGTAGACCTAGTATTTACATTCTAAGCACTTCTATGAACAGGAGAGTCAATTTTGCATGGTGCAGAGAGCAAAGAGATTGGAGTATGGATCAGTGGGTGCCAATTCTTGTTACTGATGAGTTCCAGTACAGCCTAATCACCAATTCTCAGTGTACATTCCTATGGAGAGATCCATGGATCAGCTACCTGCCCTCCAATCTCTGCAAATTCAGCCACCATGATACCAAAGCTTTTAGGTCTGGGCAGGAATAATGTTGGATAATTGCACATCCCTCCATGTCTTTGAGAGGCTCTGTAACTGCTGTGAGACATAGAGATGAGGTCTTGGAGCCCTATATTTGCCTTTTTAGGGGTGCAGTTGGACTTTAGTAATTGATAATAACATGAAGCCACATTTAATACATTTGACAAATTTCCAGAAGGTAAGGATATTTGTCAGATGTATAAGCCAAACTTTGCTTGGCTTATACATCTGACAAGAGATCTCAACCCTTTAGAGCATATCTGGGATACTCTGGGGAAGGCAAATGTAACTTGCAACCCCCTTCAATAATCATCCAGAGCCTGAAAACAGTGCTGCTGAATGAGTGGGACCAGTTGCCACAGGAATTCATATACTGCCTTATTTCAAAAATTAAAATTGTGCTGCACGGTTACTGTAACTGTAAGAGGAGATCATACCCTCTATTAACTCATCTGTATTTATTCTATTCTGTAACCACTGTTTGTTATGCATGATCCTAGATGTGCATTATAACTGCTAAATGGTTGGTTGTTTTTACATTGAATAGTTATTAGTACCTATAAAATTTCATTAAAATTATTTTTGTCATAAAAATCAGATTATAATACTGGAGATATTGACCAAATTTGAAATTTCTCTTAATTTTGAACATGAGTGTACTTATTTTATACATGGAGTTAAATGATAACATAAATGATTTTTTAAAATTCTTTTAATATTTTTTTATTTTTATTTTTATTATTTTGCTAGGCGTATTGACACAATTGTTTGAAAAATAAATGTATTTGACCTTTTATGCTACAAGATTGTTATTTTTATATTTATAGTTACTCATTCTCTCTAATGCATATTTAATTTTCTGTTAGCAGAGTGCAAGAATAAACTGCCAAATGTTGTCAAGTATAGCACTTTTATTTCTGTATATTTTTAACATTTATGAAGAAAGTTAAATTGGTGCTGCATTATTAAAAAATACTCTCGTATATTTCTAATTTTAAAAAGTGCTATTTTTGGCAATGTATCAACTGCTTTCAGCTTACATAGAATTATGTTAATTGGTAGATTAACTAATATGCTACTGATGTAATACTATTATTTTGGTGCAGTTATAACAGAGTAAAAACTATTGTAGATTTATTTTTCAAATTTTGTGCTTTTTCTTATTTTAAAATTTTTGCAAACTGTTTTTGTTATATTTTGGCCTTTTTCCCATTATTTTGTTTTTTAAAACTGTCTGGTTCATTTTTGCCAATTCGGTAACTTTTTGTCACCAACCGCAAAAAACATTGTCAAGAAACACATATCCTATATCTGTTCAATGTATCTGTATAGAAACTGATCCCCCTACTTCAACTCTAAAAAAAGCTCAAAATACTCTTGGCTAATACAAAAAACAGTACTTTTAATTTCATTTTCAATTAATTTTGTTGGCTTATGTTCAGGTTTTTGCCACTTAAGCTTGTATTTTAGCTTGTATCTTAATATAAATTGTTTAATTTTGTCCAAATTCTTTATTTTATTTATTTATTTATTTATTTTTTAACTTTTTGAAATCCAGATTTGTGTACATATGAGTTATCAGGTTGTATGAATTACATGAAAATTTTCAGGATTTTGAAACTGGAATAAAATTCTCCATTGCACTAAGTTGAAGCAACTATTTTATGAATATAACAGCATAATAACATGATAATTCTATAAACACTTTTAATGATTTATATAACACATTTAAAAACACACAAAAATATTTTGCATGAATAAATAAAAAAAAATTAAAAATTAAAAAAAAAAGTGGGAATAATAGAATACTTATTATGCAATTAAATGCTTTCTTACCTGCAGATATAACAGGAGAATGAAGAAATAAGGAGACCAGATTTTCTTTCTTTGGTGAACCAGAACTCTTCTTAAAACAAGCCATAGGATTTTCAGGCATCAAGCGGCACAGGTTTGAAAACAAGGATGATAGTAGTTTTTCCTCATCTAGGTGTGCTACACAGCTAGATCGAACCTGAATAAAGATTTTATTTTCATAACTCAAATGAAGTTTAGAATAAAAACTTAAAATGTGCAATTTAAAGGAAGAGCAAGTTCTTACATAAAGACTAAATTAACTTAAAATTATATTAACCTACTATTATCAAAAAACAGGATTGGCATGATTTAAATCAGTTGATTTAAATCATGATTTAAATCATTTGACTTATTTGAAAAAATCATTGATTTAAATTATTTTCTTTTTCACTTCTTTTAAAACCTATATTCCAAAGACAGGAGAATTGGGAATCAGTCAGCACAGTAATACCAATAAGTAAATAAGTGTCAATAGATAGCATGTGCTTTTCAAGAATTTAGGGGTCGTACATAGTAGGGGTAGTACAATAATTATGACTGGAATTCATTTTATGTAATGGGAGATAAATAGAGTATTACAGAACTTGAAATCCAGTTTGTCTACCAAATAACAACAGCCGTGTCTTCATCTGCTGGAATGGAAAGACAGTTTTCTTCTTTTGGTATTGTTCATTCTAGCCTTCATAACCAATTAGGAGTGGATAAAGCATCAAAGCTAGTGTTTTTATTGAAACAATTAAATTCATAATTCGGTGCTTAAAAAAATATTGAAATAATTGTGATTTGTTTTTTAAAATAAAGAGTTTGTGTTAAAAGAATATTAAATTCGTTCTTTAAATTTACATCTTATTTAGTTTGTACTATCCAATTTCAAAATAATGGAATGTATTTAGATTAAAATTTATATATTTAATTTTAGGTAATCAGTGTGTAGAATATACTAGATAGATGTTATTTCTTCTAACAAACTATTCTATGTATGTTGCAAAAAACATAAAAACAACAATTAAAATTAGCATTCAGAAAAAAAAAATTTTTTAATCCGATTTTTAAATAAAAAAAAAATCTGATTTTTTTATTTTTATTTATTTATTTATTTTATTTATTTTTTTTTTTTTAAGAAAATCATGATTTTTTTTTCCAACCCTGTCAAAAAATAATAATAATAAAATTCATGAAATACAAAATAGGATGAAATTCTGTAATAAAAGAAGAAAATATTTAAGATTCAAGCTAAAATAAGAATTTTCTTTAGCTGATGGAATAAAATAACTGATATCAACATAACACATATATTCACAAGCATGATTTCTTTTACAAAAAAGAAAGCCCTGTGCAAAAATTGAAATTATGCCCCCCCCCCCAAAATTAATCTTATGAAAACATCATAGTAATCCACTTTGAAAATTTAATGTAAGTTTATAAGATTTTGATATCTAAGCTTTGTTGTCCACATTTTTATGAAAATATTTTTAAATCTGTAACATTATTAAAATTCTAATCTTTCTTAAGTTAGTTTTAATAAAGTAAAAGATGATAATTTTGATTGACTAATCAAGGTTCTTGAGGAAAATTTAAATCCTTTTAAATAAAGAATAGAACCTTTCTCTTGTACAGTTAGATATTAAAAGTGATAAAAAGAAATTTAATGCAGTTTCAACAATTAAAATTTTTTTTCTTAGTTCATAATATTATTTCAGATAATAATACATAGTGAATACATAAAAAATAAAAGAACGTTTGAAATGGGAATATGAACACCTGTATCAAATTTGGCATTGTAAATTAGCCTTTGTTCACAAGTCTCTAGAGTGGTGTCAAGTTTTTCTGTCCATATGTTAAAGTTTTAAATAAATTTTAATAAACATTTAAAATAATTGGCAATAATTAAATAATGGAAATATTTTGATTTCTAAGAAAATTTCTGCATATGCTTTTAATTTATCTTTATGGTCAAACCTATGATGGTCAAATTATGATGAATACATTTTAATATTATTTATACAACATATTTGTTATACATCAAAAAGATTTGCAATATTTCTTAAAATTACTGAAATAGCTTAAATTTCAAACACTCAAAAACTCAATTTTTCCTTAAATGATTTGATTTCTTATTTATCTCAAAAAGTCTTTACAAATAAATAAACCCAGAAAGTTAAGATTTTGTTTCATAAAATAGTTGGATATGAATAAAACATTTTGGCAAAATTTCATTTTAGATTAACTTTTAAAGAAATAATATTCAGTACACACAAAAATATTGAAAAACTATTTTTCAAAAAAAGGCATTTAAAGGATTTAATAGAGCTGCTAGGTATAAATAACAGAATATAAATAAATGGCACAAATACAAATATAAATAGAAGGATAGAATTTTTATTCATTTTTAAAAAAGCTTTTTTTTTAGGTATATATGTTACTGTGAATGCCCGAAATTGGAGAATGCCAACATACACCAAATACCTCGGTGAAAGACCGAATATTTTATTAAATTCTTATATATTCAGACTATCCCTGGTGTATGTCGATAATCCCCATGCACTGATGGGGAATGTTGAAAAAAATATTTTTGTTACGCTTTTAAATCATACTTTATTATTAAAACATATAATGATATATGTCGAAATACCACATACCATGAAGGAATACTCCAAAGTCCCTGTGTCCAATCCGAAGGAAAATATAAAAGAGGAGCTTCAACTTACTACGCCTTCTATTAAGCCCTAACTAAACAGCGGAAGTTTATTTCTATTAAAGACCGGTTCTATTAAAAAAAATGTTGCTGAGAGAAGCATATGCAGCTAATTCCAGAAGTGGAGGGCAAGGCTATAAATGTTGTCATTGTAAAAAGAAATGTTTCATTACTAAATGCCATTGTAAATGTAAAGGACTCTTGTGCAATTCAAATTGCTATAACTGTTTAAATTGTTGCAACAAATAAGTTAGTATAACATCAATCAGATAATTAACTTAATTATTGATGATTTTCTGTTCTAAGAGTGTTCGCTTTGTTTTTAGTTCAACAGTTACATGTGCTAGTGCTATAGATTTGAATGAATTGCGGAGAAGAAAATATAAATATCCGAAATGTTCAACATTACCCATTAGTACATGGTGAATGTCGACATTTACCGGTGTAAGTCAGAAATAAGGGTATTTAGCAAATATTTTGGTCATACATTAAACGACTACGTGAATGTTGGCATTCACTGGTGAAAATCTACATTCTCCAGATTTCGGTCTTTCACCGTAACATATATACTGTATAAGGGAACAAAAATAGTCATAGAACTAATTGCTTACAATTTACAACAGTATAAATGTACACTTTCAGTATACAAATTTATAATTAGCTTATTATTTAGACTATAAGTTATAGTCTCTAAAACCAAACTCCTCAGGCCAACAAACCCTAGGAGGCCGGGGCTTACAGTGCCAATCTCTGTTTCCAAGACCAAGGACCTTGGAGTGCTTGGTCAGGGGAGCGTGAAGTGCCTCTAACAATCATAAATACAAATATCAATCATTTTCTCACAAGTATGGCTTAAAAAATAAATAAAAAAGAAAAAAATATTTCACAACAAATATAAAGTAGGCATATAACTATATTAAAATAACTAAATTGAAAGAATAACAAATGTATTTAACTATTAGATTAATGTCCTATTCAATCTGAATTTAAAAACTGCCATACCTGTGATGGTGATTTAGAAATAAACTCCAACATTTGTAGCCATGCATAAAAGTATGCTGATACAAATGTATAAGGCTCAGTATTTGGCATCACTATACAACATTCTCCAATTTTAAAATCCCATAGCATGCCTGCCATTAGTTCATTCAATAACTTTAGTGTATCAACCAGTGGTAGTAACCTGAAAAGTAAAATATTTTAATGTTTTCTTAAATGCACTATAATTTGACAGTAAACCACTTCTAAATGTTATATTTCAATAAATTCAAATTCAGTAACTAAATTTAAAAAAATTAATAAAGTCTTAATAAAAATCTGTACAAATTTATAAAAGAAGTATTTTAAAAATGGAAAATAATAATATTTTAAAGAGCTATATTAAAGTAAAATCTAATGTTGATTTTAACACGTTTACATCTATGGATGAGCTATCACATCTTCTAGTAATATTTGCTATTTCATTAACCCCTTCCCTGTTTTGCCTGTACGCTATACGGGAACAAGTTTCAGGCCTTCACTGATCTACCTGTACGGCGTACAGGCAAACTGATTTCTATTTTGCTTACACTGTTTTGCCCGTATTTTTTCCAATTTTAGTAACAAATTATTCATGTAGATGTTTTGTATCAAAAAACAAATTGTTATCTTTCAGTGTATAGCTTTCTGGTTATATTTTACTAACCGCCTGATAATTTTATTGATGTAAGAGTTGAATAATATATTTTTACTTTTAAATAATGGATAATTCAGAACATATGGAGCTAATTTCTTGTGATTCGATCTGTGACTCAGAATCAGAAACTGAATTATCTGTAAATGATAGTAGTGAAAGTTTACTAGATGGCCTGGATAGTAGTGACTCTGATAGTAGTAGATGGAATCAGTCAAGTAAAACAATTTTTTTTAATTAATTGTGATAATCCTTCGGATCAGCCTCCTAGATTTGCTTTCACTGGAATTCCAAAAATTAACTTGGATATCAATGAGACTAAAGGTAAACTTCAGTTGTATGATACTTTCATAGAAAGAAAAAAAAGTTGTAATAAATGCTTAAATATATTAGAAATGTTAATTTTAATTATATATCTTTACTTAAAAATGTAAAATGAACAAAAATATGCAATAAAAAAAAATGTGACATATTTTTGACCCAATTCTTGAAAAAAAAACTGTCAAAGGATTAATTGTGTTACATTACTCGCATTCATTTATCAAGCTTTACTTGTCTACAATACCACTACATTGGCTTAAGACCTTTGTTCTGTGGGTTTTTTGCTGTAACAAGACCTTAAAGTGCAGTAATTATAACATCCTATGCACTAAACAAAAATAAATCCTTTTACTCCCAACTAATGTAACTGAATGAGCTATCATGCTTTCAGTTCTCAGCAGATATTGATGATATATATTATATGAGATATCTCATCAATAGTGACCAGTGTTATAAGAAGTCAAAACAAAATAATAGAGGAAACAACAATTAAATATTCAAATATTTATTTAAAAAAATAAAAAAATATGAGAGAAAAACAGTAAATATTTCCATTTGTAATATGAAAACCATGACACAGAATGGATTTTATACAAAATGACAGAATTCTTCAAATTATTGCTAGCAACTTTTTTGTCTGTTTTTATTATACAAAATCTGAAATCCTTGTATCTGAGTGTTAAAACTTTTAGTGATAACACATTTAGCAAATGGATAACAATAGATAATCATCATACTTTGCCAGGATTTAAGATATAATTTATGCTGGAAATATTTAGCAGAAATGATTCAAGTAACTACTGATCATTAAAACGAATTCAAACCAAAACATGTTAAAAAGTTTTAGATCTACACGTATATTTTGATATTTATTTTTATTCTTTATATTAACCAAGAAAAAAATTACTTTAAAGTTTCAGTCATAAGTTCAGAATGAGTTGAGTACTATTTTAACATGTAACAAATCTCTCAAAACTACAAAACTGAATTATTATAAATAATCTTAAAAGTAACAACAATATATATAATTTGTTTTATGTTTGTTTCACTTAGATATTTAATAAATATCTGCAATATGTGGTACAGTTATCAGTTTGTTAAAGTGATATATTTTTCATTTAGAATTTAAAACATAATATAACATCTAATTAACTTTGACCTAGATGCAGAAAAGGATGTGAAGTCTAACCAATAATATTACAATCTTAAATTATGAAACTTATCTTTTAGTAGATCAAATAAATTGTGATAAAACTCTATACACCTAAGACTTTCCTTAACAATTTATATATGTGTCTTTTATCACTGCCTTCAAAGAAAAAAATAATTGCCATTCCTACTTTGAAATAACAAAAAAGATACCTATATTAATAAATTTGTAAAAAATGAACACTTAAGAAAAATGAATCATCTTATAGTGAAGTGACATAAAACAATAAACTAGCATTTAGAAGTTTTATTTAACATAAATTTTTATATGCATGTAGTGCCAAAAAATTAACACAATCATTTCTTTCCTTTTAACTAAGACTGAAGTTATCTCTGTACTAAATTTCATGAATGCAGGTTATACCATTTATGTACAATTGTGTTTACATACATCCAGACTAAACATTTAAGGTATTATATATATATATATATATATATATATATATATATATATATATATATATATATATATATATATATATATATATATATATATATGTATAAATGACAACTCTCAATAAGTTTGAATTATTTTATGTTATGTTAGAAAAAATAATTTATACTAAATATTCATACTTAGATGGAACTTTTTCCTCTTCCTCTTCATTATCATCAGGCTCACTTTTAGAAATATTAGAGACTGATTCTGAGAGTAGGGGCATTATGCTAAAAATATTATTATAAAAAATTTTAATTAATAAACAGAAAAACTATTTTGAACAAATAGATAGCACAAATATACAACAGTCATGACTATTTCTGAAGAAAAAATTGTTTTTGAATAAAATCTGTAAATTTAAAGGCTACAAAAAAAAAAAAAAAAAAAAAAAAAAAAAGCAATTTCTACTGTTATACTATCTTGTTATTGATAGATACAAAATTTTATAATTTTTGAAAGCTTTTACAAAAATTTTAAGTTTTGCAATAAAAACTTTCAAAACATTTTGCTGTATGATGTTTAACAAACTTTTCAAAAATGATATTGATATGAATTTAGTTTTTAACTACTTTTATGGATAGTAAAAATTGGCATTATAAAAATTAGATATATGTATAACTTTAATACTGATATATAACTTTAAAAAAGAACATGCTAAAATGATAGTTATTAGATATTTTCTAGAGTATTTTATTCTTTAAAAAATTGGTAGGAAAGGGGAATTTCCAAACAAAAAGTTTGCTATTGGAATTAATCAAAAAAATTCAACAAGAACTCTGGACCTTTTGTCAAATGGCCTGGCTAAAATGTTTGCAATTTCCTCTCCACTCTTAGAAATGGCAGGAATATCTCCATCTTAGTCTACTTTATTTACATAATCCTACCAACTTAACTGACCTACCTGATTCATGGAGTGCAGTTATCACCATATGGATCTTACAGGCATATTGAGTCTAAATTCATCACACATTTTAATGTTTTATCCAGCATATTTTCACTCATACCATATCTGTATCCTGTGAAATTTCTTTATATATTTTGGCTAGGCCTCCCCAGTTTATGGATGCAACCAAAACATGTATACATGTTGTTTTCTTTACTATTCAAAAGTGTGAAGACAGATGTAATCCCTTAGAGCCTCCAAATACAACTGAAAAGTTTCACCCCATCTAAGATTATTGAGAAAAATCACCTCATAACCACACTAAATGACATAGATGTTATGTTTGACCTATGTTTGTTGCATCTTTGAGATAGGTTTCAGAAAGAAAACAAATTACAAATGTAAAGATCTCAATCTACCAGGTTTAAGCAAATAATATAGTTTGCATAATGTACTTATATCAATGCCCATCTGCTGTATATCAGTTGACTTCAAATGCATCTCATCTTCTAAACTACAATTTTTAGATGATTTTCTTTAAACCAAACTTTGAAGTTCTCCCCTCTAAACAACACCCATGAATGTAACTGATTACTTTTAGAATACTCAAGTTTAAACTAATGCATATTAAAAAATATAAATTGTGATTGTTTTGCTTGGGTCTGTCAGATCAATTGCACAAAACCTCATCTCTTTGAATATTACTCTGGTATAGGGTTAAAGAACACATTTAACATATTTTTATTTTAATATATAGATTTTCTGATTTCCTGAACCTGAAGAAATATTAAATGCATCAGTTGTATATATTTTTAAAGAGAATTACATAATTTGATTTACATACATAAAATACATTCAAAGAACATTTAACTGTATGAATGTTTTATGGTTTAACAGTCAGTGTTTAATTTTGATATTTTGCAAGCGATTGATACTCACAGAAAACTCTGTATTCAAGGAAATAAAAATTGCCCACAACCTTATTTATAAATAACTGTCTAATGTAAGTCAGAGAAAGCTAATTTCTTGCTAATTAGAAAACAAAAATTCTGTGAAACATATTCAATCCATAATCTATTTTATAAAAGAAAGAAAAAATATAACTAACCATTACTTTAAAAAACTTCTATATACTTGTACTATGTTGGAAATTCTCCATAATTTTAATTATCCTCAGGTGGGGTGGGGATTTTTGATACTGATTCCATACCTTTCTCCCATCACCTAATCTTTTAGGATAAGAATATCCAGACCCACACTATACTTTGAGTGTACAGGGAGATGTTTTGTGCACCTCCAAAGCTAGAATCTGGTATTACAGTAATTCTAGCTTTGCATGCTGACCACTAGACTATCTCATGCCAAAAAAATTCCTCCCAAGTAGAAAACTGAATGACAGTATGTGGCATGACAGGCGATATTCTGATCACAATATTATTGAGAAGCTATATAACAGACTTAAAACTACAAAGATATTTGTCTTAATTACAAGACTATGTGTATACATCTATGCCTATTACAAATATATAGCCAAAAGTCATGGAATTCCTTATACATATTTTAAAATTCAAATGTTTTTTTAATATCTAAAAAGTTCTTGGTTAGTTGTTCAATAGCATTTGCTATTTAAAGTACATGCTAGAGTTCGCACATTCCAACAGAGTTTTAGTGATACCGACATTTACAGCAACATTCCAAATTTTTAAAAAAAATTTAAAAGATTATTTCTGATCACTTAAATTATTTTTGATGATCTAAAACTCTTTCTGGTGTGATGAAAAGCTAAAAATAATTTATAATTTTTTTATGGAATTTAACAGACTATTTGTAATGGTTGCATGAGTGTTTTGTAAAAATAGTTCTTATATTCAAGATATAAATCATCCAATTTTAAAGCATCCAATTTTTTTCTTAAAATATCCACAATTTTTATGTAAAGTCATTGTGTGTAAAGATAAAATATATATGTAAAGTCCAGATGGTCCTTTGAATTTTGACTATATAATGTGTGTATATACAGATATGCACACACTGGAAAAGGTAAGATATGTATTATCCCAATATCAAACATGATTAATTTGTCAGTGAATTTTCTGAGTGTCTTTATAAGGCTTTTGGAAACCAAAATCACTTGAAATCAATTTACTACAAGAATGTTACTTACTTCATTAGCATCAAATGAGCTGCTATTTGAAAAGACTGAATATCAGATAGCAAAATCGCTAAAAGACTATCTATAGGATTTGTAAGGTTTTTGCTTTTGTCACCGCAAGGTGACTTTATAATATAGTTTAGAAGAACATTTCCAGGAACATAAGCAGCAGCTTTCTGTAAACTACTAAGAACATTTTCAAAAGCTTGGGGTAAAGCATTGAATCTTTTAATAACAACTGCAAGAGAAAGACAATGAATAAAAAGAAAAGAAAATGGGGCATTCTATTATTATAATATTTTTTTCTGTATCATCACTGAAAAGAATTTTACCTCCTACATGAATAAAAAGAGAGAAAAAGTTTTCACTTAGTTCTTCAGACATTCTAGGGGTCCAAGACATATCAGTGACCTTAGTAGCATCAATGAAGAAGCATGAAACTGCATACAGTAATGAAGTTTGAAATAAGAGAACCATATCCTCTGGTTTGTCAAACTCTGTGGACATACCAATCTAAAAATAATAATAATAATAATAATAATGAGAAAAAAAAAAGATAAGTCTGAATTTATTTATTTAGTGTCAGTAAGAAAATAAAGTGACAGAATATTTTAACACGCTTAAAGGTTGATATATTAGCAATCAAACTATCTTGCTCTATAGTAACTTTAATACTGTAATTTTTTTACTTTAATTGAGTAACAGGAAGTAATTTATTAAAAGGATGAAAACTTGAAGTTTAACTTTTAAAAAAATGACACATATTGTAAATACTAGAAAGGGTGTAATATGTGATATATTAGAACCTTTAACCTAAACCTTGAATGTGTTTATATGTGGCATCAATTAAAAATTCCAAGCAAAAGCCAAACAGGATAATGAATTTATCAACTTTAAATATCTTTCTAAATAAGGACTTCACAAATTTGTTATGACTAGAAGCAACTTAAATCCAGGGTGATTCATGCAGAGGCTGACAAAAATTACCTATCATGCATTGTTTATAATACCTAGATCTATCATGTTATTAAAAAATATAAGTGAATTAAATTTGATGCATGAAACTGCTTTGATTTGACAACTACTTTAGTATTGGTTCTATTTTTGTAGTTATATACTACAAAACATATTCCAAACTGTTATTAGTCAAACAGTTTCTAATTTTCAATTTGTTAATGTTCATGACTGAAAAAAAAAAAAATTTATTTACATCAACAGTTGAAGAAGAATCAAGATGAGCTCAGCAGATATGTCAAATGGAGTTTCAGTTTTATACAGTGTGATTCTTAATGTTTTAAAGAAGATGCAATCCTTTAAATCTTTTTTTTCTTGACTTTAATAATCCTAACATATGAATTAATTCACCTTTAAGGCAGTTCCTAGGAGGGGGGTCCTATGAGCAGGGCACTGTGACCAGAGAATGCTAACATATGTTTTATGCATACCTTCATATTCATTGTGTTCACCCAATAAGAAATAATATATCCTTTCCCCTCTTCTTCTACAAACCAGAATTTTTTAAATGATCATTTCTCCAATTCATTAAAATTGTAGTGGCTGATAACTGGAATAAACAATTTTATCTTGTTGGTAAATAAATCAACTGTGGGGTGAAATCTGAAATGTAACTAAATTCTCGAGAACAAATCTAAAAATGTCCAATCTTTAGGGGCTATCATACAAATATTGGATAGACCTTCTAAGAAATGGGATTTTTAGGATCCACTTTTATTAAAAAAGTAACCAATTTTAAAAAACAAATGACTGAAAGTGAGAAAAGTTATTCACAACCCTGTTGAATGAATAAATGAATTTTTGAAGTTAAAGATTAAATTCAGACAATATAATTATAATAATTACTAAAACTAATATTTTCTTATACCTTAAGAAACAAAACACTATAAAACAACCTTCAAAAAATTCTTATATCACCTTTAAGTTTAGAGTAAGATTAGACTGAAGGTAATCCCAAATTTCTTTTGTTATTAAGTCTGGAGAAGCTTGTACAGTATGTGAAATTAAAGCAGCCATTTGCAGAGAAAATGGAACTTTCATGTCCTCAGGACAGTCATTACTGCAAAATAAGATAAATTAAAATTTAAACAAAAAAGAGTTTAAACATTTTAAACAATCTTTAAACTTTTATAAATGATCTTTTCTAAATACTTTGATCAAAAAGGGACACTTACATCAAGCCTGAACTGAAAAGTTCAGAGATCAGTTTTTTTAATTCATCATCAAAAGAATTACAGCCTTGTAGAAAACAACAAACTTCTCCAAGTTTCCGGACACAATCTAAAAACACAATTAAAAGTTTCAAAGATGTACAAATATCAATAACAAAAGATTTTTATAAATACGAAGTCCCTTTTACCATCTCAGGCAATTTAATAAATCACAAAAACAATATTACAAGCAATATTTTTAACAAATGAAGAAAACTATAAAAAAAAGTGTTATGACTAAATTTGAAAAAGACTATAATTAAATTACATAAATACAGTATATTTCTGAATATAAGCCCATCCATGTATAAGTTCAGGGCTTATTTTCTTTCTTTTCAAAATTTATCAAACTTCAAAACTATATATAAGCCATAATGAAAAACAAGTTCTCATAACATTCAATTATATTGGCTAGAAGGTGAAAACATTTTGAAGCAGGTAAAAAGAAATCAAATATTTACCAACCGAACTGCACTAAAGTAAAACAGTAGATCATAAAGTAAATGTGATCAATAATACTTTTACTTTACGCACAACATGTCAAAAGTAAAAGAATTTTGATATCCAACCCTATCTGAAACAAGGATATTTTTTCTAATCATTTGTTGTACTTCATTTGTGCACCTTACATAATCAATTTGTAATGTCTGTCCTAGTTATTTTTTATCATCTGTGTCACTTTATTTTTTGGTCTAGAAGTGAGTAGGAAAAAATTCTAATACGAAAATTTCATAATAGTTTCTCACGTATGTTAAACATTCTAACAACAGCTTGGCTGCTAAGCACTTCTCTAAAAATTAAAAACATTTTTGAGAATGGAGAAAAAAAGTCTTGAACAAAATAAACATTATAAAAAAATTTTAAAAACAAAACAACTTAAATCTCATAGCAAGTAACAACAAGTAACTTATATAAAAAAAAAAAAAAAATCCAGAAATTTAAGCAACTAAAGAAAATTAAAAAAAGGGGGCAGAAGCTATTTTTGGTGATTTTTGTCAATTTGAAGTCTGCACATAGAAAAGTATTTATTGCATACTAGCAAGTGTGCCCATGCTTTGCTAAGCTGAACTTAATATATTACTTTTAAACAAAGATTTTTTTTTTCATGCATAACTCTCTAAATATGTCACAGTTCAGTTCGAGTCATTGGCATATTTATATATTTCTATTATAAGCGTATTATAACAATATTCAGTTTTTATAATTGAATTTCTGTCATATATTAAATTTGCTCAAACTGTTTTATGGTAAAATATAAGTTTAACTCTAAATTACATTACTGTATTACTACTGTACGTTGATTAGCAACATTAATAGATCTTGCCATATTACGTGATAGAATAGGAAGCAGTTTTGACAGCAACGTGTTAATTTTGTTGGAATTAATAAATGTTGTCCAAAATTAAAGAAATTTATGACAAACCACATGGTTTTGTATGAAACAGAAACACACATTCACAGTGACAATCATATGAATATAAAGATAATTATAAAAAATGATAGGTTTTTATTAGCCTATGAGTCACTGAAGTTTGTACTTTTTGTTGTTAGAATATTGTTGATAAACATTTCATTGTAATGGAAAAATTAACCAAGAATTAAATTTAAAATTAGTTCTTATATAAAAATGCTATAATTTGCATCAAGTAGAAATAAAAGTTAATCATTTTATACCTAAATTTCCAAGTCAAATCGAATTGATACTAAGCAGACAAAGTTTAAATAATATAAAATAAGAAAGGAATAAATAAGATATTTAAAGGAATGGCGTCATAATGATAAAAAAATATCGTTTTTCCCAATTTATTATGTGATAAATTGAAAATTTTAATCTTCTGCTTTTAACTAAGGAAAACTGTGTTTAAAACAATTACATGGGATTAACGGGATGACATCACATTGCTAGAAATATTACTTCTTTCACTTAGTTATGATGCGATAAATTAAAAAGTTAATCGTTTGCCCTTAACCAAGGAAAATAATGCCTGGAATAATGACATGAAATGCTCAAAAAATGGGGAAGGATTGGATTTCAAATGTTAAAAATTTTCAAAAACCTTCCTAGGGATGTACCTAATAATTTTCCAAATTTTCACGGCGATTGGATGTATGGTTTTTGAGTCTATTGAGTACAGACAGACAGACACAAATTCATTTTTATACGTATAGATTAATGGATCCATATAAAAGCCAACCCTCTACCTCCTCCTTTTAGATTTATCCAAAAGGATCCAAAAATTCTTGGCTTATATAGCGAAATATATAGTAATTTGTGATATTTACACCAAAGTACAAAAACTAAAATTTTTACTTAACACTCCCCAGTTTTAGTTAATATGATAAATACCTTTATAGAATCTATCTTTCTCCACTAGATCTTTTAATAATTTCTTCAAAAAGTACATTTTCTTATCTTTTTCCATATGATGACTTAAAACTTGTACATTTAAAGATGCATGATCACCTTCCATTCTAATTTAAGAAAAAAGAACCAATGTATATTTATAAATACAAAAAGGATAAATAAGGATAATAAAGAATAATGTGTGGTAATGGAATGTCATAATAAATATACTTTGATATAATGAAGTATAATCATCACAGAAATAAGAAATTTGAGAAAGAAAGCAAAACAGACAGAATTCATACATATATAAACTCTATAAGGAGAGAACTTCAAAACATTTTCTTTATTTTTATATATAATGTTAAATTGAGAAAAATCTACTTATAATTTTGGGACTAAAATTAAATCTGGTTCTTTCAGAATGGGTTCTGTTATGTGAATTTGTGAAAATATAAAATTTATAAATCTCAAATTAGTAATTAAGTTTGGTCATATTTAAAAAATCAATAAATATATTTGTAGTCCATTTCTTATGATGTCTATTTTATGGAGGGTCCATTTTTATGAAAAAATATTTTGTGCAGGGTTTGTTTCCATGATAAAATATTCTGTAAATAGTCCTTTAACAGAGCCAAATTTTGCCTAAACACGTCCATGAATATTATATATATATATATATATATATATATATCAATGATCACAGGCACAGTGAGGAATTTTCTATGGAGGAGGTTTCTCCCTTCAACTTCTATCTCAAAATTAATACAGTAATCCTTACATATGTATATGTATATACATATACAGCAATCCTCATGTTGTTATAACCTCCCTTGTCAAAGTATCATGAATATACATGAAAATTTAAAATAAGTGATAAATAACACTATGCATTACAACATTTTTTAAAATTAAATAAATACAGAGAAAGAACATTTTGAGGATTTAGATGATCAAGAATTTCAGCCATTTGAAACAAAGGTCAGCCATAAAAACATATAAATACCTAAAATAATAACACATATCCTCTTTTTTACTTTCCCAAAAATACAATGTGCCTGTATTTTTTACTTACAACATAACTTCAGAAATTGAACCAGTAAGTAGATCAACATTTTCAGGATGCAACAGTTTTCTGTTTTCAATAAAGAAATCAAGAGGGAGAGCCCAGCAAAGACCTTCAGACATGGAGCTGTAATATAAAGATTAGATTTCAGTTATATTTTTAAAAGTTTATTCTTAATCTATTAATTATGAAAATTTAAAAACATTCAAGTGTAACTTACCGATTAAAAATGTCATTAAAGACATTTTGTAAATCTTCAAAAGAAAGGAACTTCAAAACTGCATGACAATAATCTTCTAACAAATTGCAATCCAGTTTAATTTCATGATCCTATAGTTAGAAATCATTCACATGAGATAGTATAAAATAATGTATAAAAATAAATGAGGTGTGGTTTAAAGTAAGTGCAACTGTAGGTCTCTGGGATCAGGGATGGGCAAACTTTTGTAGAGAGGAACAATAAAGATAAGAAAAATTTTAGTGAAACAATATAACTTATTTTAAAATTTTAACAGAGAACAATATTACTAAATCTATTCATCTTTAAGAGCATGACACTGAAACATTTTTCAGTAAACATTTGAGGTTGAAATATTTTTAAAATATCCACAATAACCTAAAAATATACTAACAACATTTTATTTTTTAATAATTCAACCACTAATCACAATGGTGCTGCATGTCCACCATTTTTCCATATGAAATAAGTAAAATTAGAATTTGGGCTGAGAGAAAATGGTACTAGGCAGTAGGTAGAGCTTAAAATAAACAGTCTGTCAAATGCAAGTTCTAATTCACCAATATTGTATTCCTCTAATTAACGAGAAAAATGCCTTCATATGTGCTTCAATTGGAAATGAAACTACATTTACATACATGATTAAACCTGGAGTGACCATTTTTATCAAAGAAAATTCAAAAACATAGTAATTTATTACTAGAATTATAAATACTTGCAAATAAGTAGACACATTTTAAGACAAAAAGTAAAAATAGGGTATTTTCATACATATAATTATATATACTACATAGGTATCCATAGGAATACTTTACATATTTTTCAGAAGAATAAGTCTTATTTAATATATCATAAGGTGTTTGGAAAAATTTAGATGATACTCTAAAGCAAGGGTTCTTAATCCCATACCCATAAAGCTATTTTTGTGGAATGACTGTATGTTATATATTATATGAACTATAGCCAACCCACAATTTTCAATTATTGAGCCAGTGGCTTCATTTTTTGTAAACCCATTCAATCCTCAAATTAATATTTCTGAAATTACAAATCCCATGGGGAAAGTTATTCAGGAAGAAGCATCCTCAACTGATGATAATATTTGAAATATTCAGACTGATGTTGTATTAAAATCGTGCAGACTTAATGAAGATATTTGGAATCTAGCAGAAAATAAAAAATAATTTTTTGAAAAAAGGAGTTTAAATTAAAATCCTGTTTTGGTTCCAGATATTTATGTGAATCATTGTTTTCGACAATGAACATAATTTAATCAACAATCAGATCTCTACTTAACGATAGCAATCTTGAAGATGCTATATGATTAAGAATATCATCTTATACACCTGGCTTTGAAAAATTAGTGGATAATATGCTATGACAAAAATCACATTAAATGTAACTATTTTGAACTTTTTGTTACCTTTTTAGTGTGGGATATTTTTTATGATGGTTTTGATTGCAATAAAATAAATATTAAGAATTGTTGTACTTTTTTTTAACTGCACCTGCCAGCAGTTTCCTGTTTGTCAGATGTGCCTAAAGTTAAGAACCCCTGCTCTAAAGTTACTTCTACTTGCAAAATGGCTTTGTATCTACTTTCATTCTTGGTTTCTCATCAGTCCACGTATTACTCCTGCTTGAAGAAATTATTTTGACAAAAGCCTTTGTTCCTGGAAGACATATTGCCTATTCAGCCACTTTTTAAATGTTAGTATGGAGAACTGAGGTGTTTTAAAATGCTCAAGCATGTTGACCATTTTAGACTAGCTTTCTTCTTCTTTACTTGAACGGTAATCTTGAAAATAAGCAACTATGTCAAATAAATTATTCTTATCTATCTGAAAGTTACAGCACTCACTTCTCAATACGTAAGATAATTTATCAATATCCATATCAATGTTATTAGGTATTGCATCATAAGTATGAAATTTCCTATTTATCAAGTGCCATGTTTCTTTTCATTTCTTTTCCAATATAAACATTACAAGCATGTTACTTCTCTCCTTTTGTCCATGCCAATAGGAGTCTTACTTTCTTTACAAACTATAAGTTTTGCTTATAACTTGACAAGCAAGTATTTATCTTCAGAACCTTTGATTGGGAATTTTTATCTGTGAGCACATTGTGTATTTTTTTGACTCAGTGTTTCAATTCAAGCAAAGGTTGTAGGTTCTAATGAATAAAGAAAAAATCCTCTTAATGAAGGTTTGAGGATTGACAGTTCAAGAAAGAAAAAAAAAATGAAATATTTCTGTGTTAATTACTTTTTTTATGTGTGGATTACTAGATAAAAGCCTGTTGTACATTAATATTATCAGCATAACTGCAAAACTATTGGTTTTGTTACTTTGAAATGGTATTTGTAATTACCTAAGCAGTTTCTTCAATCATTTCAAAGTTACTTTCATTAACTTACTCATTTCAAACTCAAGCCCTTTTATTTCATATTTTTGAGATGTGCCACAGACAATTTCAGATATTTTTAGCTGTGCTAAAAATATCTGAGTATTTTGAGAAATATTTCAGATATTTCAATCTAGAAAGGGTGAGGAACACTGCCCAGGACATCAGCTGAAAGACATATACCTGTTTTGGAACATCATCTGACATATACAAAATAGAGTTAAAGCTGATACTAACAGAGTGTGGATACTAAACTAGAGACAAGCATGCCTTTGAAAATACAAAATGCTCTAAAATCAGTGAACTCTACAATTTTTACCACTAGCACTTTCCCAACAAGCAGTAAAGCAATCTATTTAAAACTTAATTTTCTTTATTTCTATAATACATAATTTTAAGAAGAAAAATTAAATGCAAAAAAATATAAAATAAAGATAAAAATTACCTTATCCATATATCCATTTCCACTGCAGTATGATAGACACCAAAATAAGTTGGGTATATGTATCCCCGCCTGTGACTTAAAATATTTTTCCCTTTCAGGGTAGTCAAACATTTTATTTTCAAATGACTCACACTTTTCATTTTCAGAAGACTCACATTCTTCATCTTCAAATGATGCATCTTTTTCATTTTTAGGAGACTCATGTTTTCTAAATTTGTGAATAAAAACCTTTACAATTACTTTGGCAGCATAAAACAACTTTGTAACTGCTTCTACTGACACTGAGGTGTTTTCCTTTTCCTTTGGAGTAGGGTACATGATTTTTCTTTCCAAAAATGAAGGTATTGAGCTCTAAAAACACCAAGAAAGAATTAAATGACTAAAATTAGCAGTATATAAAGTACAAAAAACAAAGTAAATATAAAAATATAAGATAATAACAATAAAAATTAAACAAGTAAATTGTTTAGTTAATAATAGAAACAGTTATGTTTTAGTTAATAACAAATAATAGGGGTGTATTATGTTATGTGTATGTTATTTATCAGAGGAAAAACACTCTACAAACAATGAAAAATTTTTGATTAAGCAACTATAGTCTGTTCACAGAAACTAGACACAAAAACTAAACAAAAGGATTGTTATACACTCACCAAGTTATACCCCTTACTGATCTTAATGCCCCCACCCTTTTTTTTAAATTTATATATCTAGACTAAATTTTTATGTTGATTTTTAATAAATGTGCATGCTATTATAAGGTGGTATATCAGGACACTCTTTCACTGTGTTAAAAACTTATAGTTTATAATTTGCATTTCCATTCATACGAAAAATTAATGAATTTTTCTTCTAGCGGAGTTTTTGTCAAGGATCCATCTGGAAGGTTTTGACTTCTTTGGTGAATAAAGTGCACTCTCACATTAGTACTCCTGAACTTGAGGAACAAAAGCTTTGCTTACACTGGTGTGGTGCCCAAACTTTGAGATTCAGAGTAAGCTGCTAACTCACATGCAACTCAACTCTATCCCCTACAGGCTGTATGAAAGAGAGATGCTCTTGGAATAATTCTTTCATGTACATCCACAATGCTCTTTGTCATTAGACTTTTTGTACAAAAAGAAATTATGCATGTGAATAAAAAAGTGTAAAATTAATTGTATTCACTTCATGATTCACCAAACTGGTATCATGTGCTGTAAATTCAATTATGCCCATTACTTCAGCATTTAGTGTTTAAATTTAAGCTCTATTCTGAATATTTTTAAAATAATCTCCTTCTCTGCGTTCTTAGAAGGTAATCTCTAAAGCCTCTTTTTTTCCCAAAAGCACTGATGACTTTCTTATTTCCATTCTCTATTTTTGTTTTACAACACTTAAAATAGCACAGGCTGCTTTCAATCAGCCACGTGTAAAAAAGCAGAAATCCTCCTCTATTGGAATAAATCAGAACAATATACCCTCCCTGTAAAGTTACAATGTTATTTTAAAGGCCAGCTATTGTATGATTTTGTTTAATTTCAGTCTATGATTATGGTGAACAGACCACATAAGTCATCAGTTATTCAAGTAATCAAGTAAGAAGTCAGAAATTCAAGTAAGAAGCCATATCATATTAACCTTTTATATCTCAACAACTTTTTAAAATATATTTCCTAAAATTCCTTGAATTAAAAAATATTTCCTAAAATGTTAGAATATATGAATTCAAACATATAAAAAATAACTTTAAAAAATAAAATATAATTATAAAAAGGGAACTACTTAAAAGGTTTAGATATTATTTGTTGAATGTTTATTAAATGTGAAGTTAATTAAATTTGCTTGTTCAAAAGATATAATTATTATTTACATGGCTAGTTCAAGAATTACTTACAAAGGAAAGACTTTCTCTCAGAGTTTTCCACTGACTATCAGTGAGTAGAATGCTTTCAAATAATTCATGAAAAACTAATTCAAAGTTTCGACCAATAGAAAGAGCTGCATGAGCCTCTTCCACTACATGAAGGAAATTTACAATTTCACGGAAAATCTTTAAGGATCTAAAAAGAAAAATTCATTTAGAATTTAGTAAAAAAAATTCTGCATATCCATAATAACATACAACCCTATGAAAAAAATAAAAAATATTAAAAAACTAATTTATTACTATGCATTTCACACTTTCTAATAATTAAGGACTGTTCAGTTATGTATTATAATTTATATGGACTTTCTACATAAAGTTATGATTCAATTAAAAGAAAACATGTTCTGAGTTAAGTGCTACAATTTTCAATATCAAGGATAGTCCAGATAAGATTATACATTATAATGGAGTTCATACACAATTTTGGAAATAAACATGCAGGAATTTAGTAGGGGAAAAAAAAAACTTTTCCAGACCACTTTTACAAAGTTCAAAATGTTCTTTTACTACCATCAAGATTTCTTTTTAACAAAATTCTCAATTTTGGAAATAAAAAGCATTCTTTTTGTAAAAATTTTGCAGGTGATTAATGATACTTTACAAAATCCAAAATGCTCTTTTATCACTATCAAAGTCTTTTTCACAAGGCCACTTTTCAAATATTTTAAACAATTTAAACAAAGTCTAAAAGCAAACAGTTAAATGTCCAATTTTTTAATAATAAATCCATAAAAGGCAACTAGGGATGAAACTGATATTTGGTGAAATTTCAGTATTCGGCTAATTTTTAAATAAAGACAAAATAAATAAGACAAAACTTAAGAGTTTTGAAGAAGATTGTACCAAAATTTAGAAGTTTGAAGAATCCTACAAAAAAATTTCTTTAGTACAGAAGTTGTGAAAGAGTGTACAAACCCATATTATGATCTAATTAAAATCATAATCTGTTCTACTACACTATTACAAAATGAACCAAAATTTAAAGCTTTAAAGCACTCAAACTCAAAATATTACTATTGAAAAAACCTAGTCCTTTTAAAATTTGGAGGAAAATTATTTAAAAAAAAAAAAAAAAAAAAAAAAAATTTAATACAGTTAAAAGTCTAATCACTTACAAACTACAATTATTAGCAATTTGTATATAAATATTTTATAGACAAATACATAAAAATGCTCTTAAATATAAATTACTTCAAAAATAAATTTCTTTTGTGTTAAAATGAGCATGAGAAATTTTCATTAAAAAATTCAAATTAAAATACTTATAGCACATTTTAATCATTCATATTAACAATGCTGTTGTCTCCAATCGATATATAATAATTTATAGAGAACAGTATGTTACATAAAATATCACTTAATCCTACAATATTAAAGCTCCCATACATTTTGAAGTTTTCTATAGATTTCAGTTTGAGCTGAATCCTTCCAATTTTCAAATTTATTCCAGATTCCTAACCAGTTAGATATTTTCTCCCTGGTTTCTCACTTTATACAGGGTATCTGCCAAAATAAAATTTTTCAAATCCATGACTTTTCATGACTTTCCCTGATTTAGCAGTTCATTTTCCATGACTTTAAAAAGCTTTCATTAAAAGTATATATGAATAAAACTTCTGATGTACATACAAATAAAATATATGCTATTAGAGAAAATACAGGAATTTTATCATAAAAAAAAACTATAAACTTACTTTATAAGTGTTAATAAACTCACATAAAAATAAATTGTTGTATCTACATACCTAAGTTTAATCATATAGCAATTTTTCAATCAAAATGTTTCCAATTTGAATTCAGGGTACTTTAGTATTATCCAGGTGACCATGAATAATAGCCAAATGTAACCCTATAATGCTTATATACAATATCCCTAGAGATAAACTTATATTTTTGCAAAAATTTTAACTAATTTTTATTAAAAAAAATTATTATATTAATAAAATTTTAATCTATAATTTAAGAAAAAAAACCAGAATAATATACATTTACCCACCCATTAAGCTTTCTTGCTTTGAGTTTCCTTGGTGAACAAATTTTACTTGGTCAATAGGATAATACATAAATACCAAACTCAATAACTTCAGTCAAATGACAAGTAAAAATAGAATTAAACAATTCAATGCATTTTTTTTAATTGGTAGTTTAGCAAATCCATGACTTTCCATGACTTTTACTCATTTTGCTTGAAAAATCAAGACTTTCCATGACAAAATTAATCCATTGTCTAAATCCATGATTTTCCATGACTTTCCCTGACTTTCCAGATGTGCGGAAACTATGTTTATAGCAGTACTCTGCTCCATAAGAAAAAATGACATACACAAATCAATTATGTGTAATATCAATTACATCACATCTGTCTTGGTATGTCAACAGAAAATACCACCACTACTGAGTATTTGAAGTAAATAAAAATAGTTGATAATTTCAAAATAAATTTCAGCAGAAGAAAAATGCAAAGAAATAAATGTACTTTTCACTGATAAGAAAAATATGATGGATATAAAGATGCCATGAACACATCTTTCATTGCAGTCTTCAAATCGTAATTGATTTTTTACTCATCCTCTTATTAGTAAGTCTGCTTCTTTTTCCCTTGGATTAAAAAAACTATAGCAAAACCATAGCATAGCAGCCCTTAGCTTGTTTTGTACTTATTAACAGTATAGTTTATTAAATGAAAAATAGCATTATTAATCTACAAAAAATTGAACTGGGTGTCACTTATGCAAGGTATTCTTATTTGGTGCTTAAATTTACTTTTGCTGTTTCGAGTTCATAGTAGCTGAGATTTTTTTAAGAAATTATACTAATAACCTTGAAAGAAAATTTAATTGTATCAAAAATATTCAGTGTGACTTAAAGTATTACAAATTTAATAAAATTGCTCCTGAGCCAATAAAAACTCTAATCACTCATATTCTGAAAAAGATTGCTTACCTTTCAGTAGTATTTAAAGACATAAGACATGAATTCAATTCTTTGGCAGCTCTCTCAACAAAAATACCACTTTTATCAGCTGGTTGGCATACATATGATGGAAGAACAGCATTGCGCCAAACCTCGGATAACATACGGCAACTTTCACCTGAATACATATGAGAATAACATCATTTATATACCTAAAATTTCTTCAAAAATTTAAAGACATTAATGCATATATAATAATACATTTTAAAAGACTTTTGTATATCACAGTTTAAAAAAAAAATTTTTAATTAGTCTGCTTTCTTGTATACTCATAAAGAAGAAAAGTAGCTATTTTTGTTAGTCATGATTTTGTTCTTACTTCTACAAAACATATGAAGGCTATTACATAAATAATCAGGGTTGATTATTTTGCCAGCAAAAAGGTATTTTTGCTAGGACAGTGGCAAAAACTGGTAATAACTGACAAAAACTGGTAAAAACTGGCAAAAATCAAAATTTGCGTAAATAAATTTAGTGACACAGGTTATATGAAAAAGAATCATAACAACAAATAAAATAAAATGTTTTCTTAATAAAAATAAACAAATGAATAAACAAAAAATATATTTTATTTTTTTATTTTATTTTTGCACTATTATCTCTCTCAGCTAAAAGATTTTCATGCACCTGCACTTCCATTCATCATCCACAAACCAGTTCAAACAAGAACCCACCTTTCTAAGCAAGTGTTGATCCTCCCTAAAGTGTAATTTTTTGTATTATAAAAAAAATATAATTTAAATAAGAATTTTAAAACTCCACTTATTTGAGCATAATATATTAATATATATTTACCTATCACTATTGCTTATATTTTGCATTTTTGAAATATTGCATTATGTAATTGATTAGGTTGATATTTTAAAACTGGAAGTGTTTGTTTATAACAGCTATACATTTTGTAATATTGTTAATTTATTGCAACATAAAAATCAGACTAAAAATATGATTTTTTTTCAATTAAAGATTTTTTTATGATGAAATTTATAATTTTGCAGAAATTAAAATGAGAATATTTGATCATCCTAATGTATTGTAATACTAGTCTGTGACTGTTAATTTAAGATAGGTAAAAAAAACAAATGTCCATTAATGTGTCAAAAATCTGTTTTTGCCAATTTTGCTGGCAAAAACCTATTTTTGCCAGGGTGGTTTTTACCCGTTTTTATCACACTTTTTTCCATATGGCTCAAAAACTTGCCAACCCTGTAAATATATATTTTTTATGATAGCCCATTATTTTGTCAACTTAAATAACAGCACTGAAATCCATATAGTAACCAGACGTAACCCTTTGATAACTAGAACCCAAAAGTTGATAGAAAACTACAATTTTGCTGTAATGTACACATTCAAAATTTAGTTTCCTGTCATAATATACTCAAGTTATTGTGTTCACACACAGGCATAGTTTTAAAATGATATTTTTGGACTCAGGGGGGTCTAACACATGAAGATAAATCAAAATCTTAGGTAAAATTTACAATTTTTTTCTTTGCTACAAATAAAAGAAAATAAAAATGATATAAACTTAAATTGGATAAACAGATAAGAAAAACTGAACTAGAAATAAAATATAAATCAAGAACAAAGTATATATGTTTGTCCCCTCTACAAAAAATATACTCAAATAATTTTCACGTACACGATCAAATCAATTTCTTTTCATTAGTTTCTAATTTAGTTTTGTAAATAAAAAAAAATTACCTAAAATGTTTCTTTTACAAAACCTTACTACAAGGATAAAACACAAAGAAAGAAAAGTTTAATTAGTTTTAAATATTATTTCAGTAATATATTAAAAATAAATCTTCTGTTTCTATTTGAAATATGCTAATAGAGAAGTACCAATTACATAAGCAGCAGGCCTTAATAAAAAATAAATAATTAATTAATAAATAAAAATAGGAGAAAAAAACTAAGAAATTGAAAATATACTGAAATCACTATAATTGAATTAAAAACTGATAAATAAACAAAAGTTAATGGACTACTGTGAGAACATTTGTTGACTATAAAAAAAATAAAGAAATAAAATTACTAAAACCAAAAGGCAAGAGTATAATTTATAAAATTCAATATACTGTAATAAACGTTACAGATAGTGGAATGTAAAGCAATAAGATCAGTACAATAACAGTTGCTGATTTTTAATATATAATAAAGCAGATTAATATGCTCAATAAAATGTCTGTCTACAAAGACTAATTTAAATAAAAATGTTGTCAAAAACATTTACCTGTTAAACCATATTTTTCAGGAAACAAATTCCAGTGAAATAAAAGACTCAACAAATCATGAGTAATTTCCCATTCCCAGCATAGCTACAGTCAAAAAGAACATTAAAAAAAATTATATCTATATTGTAGAAAAATTAATAAAATTTAAAAAACAGTTTAAATAACAATGAGCTAATGAGATCATGATAAAAGCATACAAATGGTAACAAAATTACTTGATTCCTTACAATCAACTCAAATAAATAAGAATTTATATCTGAAAGTAAATAGCTCTAAAAGAAAGATTACAAAATATACAAACATTAACACTTTAAACTCCTTTTAGAAAGAAAGAATAAAAACATTAAAAATTTTGTTTAAAAAAAAACTGCTTTATTTATTTTTGTATGAAATTGATATACAAGAGTCAGTCAAAAAGTTACACTGCTTAAAAAAATAAAATAGAATCCAAATTTTACAGCTTTATTTGTATCCTAAATTCCATACAAAATCTACCTTTTGAAATAATTACTTCCATTATTTAAATATTTGTTGAAGAATGGCACAAGTTTTTTCAATGCCCTCTGATGAAAGAAATTCTTTCCAATGAAGCCTAAGGGAATTCCTTCAATTCTTTCCATAGAAATTCTTTCCAATGTCTAATAACTTCATATCCCTGCTAGTATTTCTAATTTGGATGCAATTTGTAGCTACCAAGATCTGTTTAAGACTGATTATCAAATAAAATTGCTGCATGAAAGCCACTACATCACATAATAAAGATAAATATTTGAGGTATTACTACAAAGTTTTATGAAAATAACCTTTCACTGAAGACATTTATGAAAGAGTGGAACTAACTTTTGACTGACCTTTGTGGTTGTTGTGTGTATATAAGCCTGTACTAAGTATTAAAAATCCTTTTGTCATTTAGTGACCTAATTGTTTAAGCAGTTCTCTGCTACAACTCATACCTCAAAATTAATTAAACATATTTTATGGGGGAGTTAGAACCCCCATATCACCTCCAAAGCTACACCACTGACAAAAACTGAAAAATAAACTTATAATGGTATCGTGCAATTTTCAGTACAGCTTTATAAAAGTAACTTTTAATTATTACGCTGACTAATTTTAGAACAAAAACACATTTGTCACATACAAACAAATAAGTTAGAAATTAATTCAAAAATGCTCAAGTATTAGACCAAAGTAACAGGTCACAAGCAATGTCAAGTTAGTAAAACCAATGCAAAAATCCTTCCAAAATAGCAGAAAGATACCAAAAATTAGAAAATCTACAAAGAGGATCTTTACTACATCTGTATCAACTGAACTCCTTCTTAGAAGAAAAATTTATCAATTAGAAGAATAACAGCATCAGTTTTACAAAGGAAGGGATGGAGAAAAGGGAGCGTAGAAAAAGAGGTACTGTATATATATATATATATATTTAAAAAAAAAAAATCCTAAGATTAATGAATATATCTATCCCCATATTACCATAGTGTGGGATTTAGTTTAATAACTTTAATGAACTTAATAGTAAATATTAGTAAGTTATTCTTTTTAATATAATCCCTTTACTTAACAGTCACAGAAAAAATTAACTAGATTTGCAGCCTGGTACAAAATACCCATACTATGCATTAAGGATTTGGTTACATCTGAACTAGAAGATTTCTTTACAAAGTCCTTGTATACAACATACTCATGTCTTATTTATGGGTTATTAACTAGTTTATCTTCACAACAAAGGAAAAGGAGGAGAAAAAAAAATAAGTTTATTCAATCCCACAATGAAGAAAATGCGGAATCACAGGCCATTACAGTAACTCTTAGAAATAAAGATGAAGGAAAGTGCGAGTAAGCATAAAATTAGGCAAAAAAAAATAAGGAATTATGTGAACAATAGAATATTATGTGGGCTTCTGCATATTCCATATTTTTGTATAATTTATGTGACCAATAAATGATTTTTATTACTATATACTTGTTCATGTGCTAGAATACACAAATTAATTTTAGTTCTACTAACAAAATTAAAAAAAAAAAAAAAATTCATGTGAATTTTGGATAAAAATAAACTGCTGATCACGATTAATCTCTATTATAATGGTTAAAATAGAGCACAAATAAATTATAGCAGAAGATAAAATACTTCAGTATTCATTATTAAAAAAATAGACATATACATATATTTGACTTTTTCAAAATAAATGAAAAACAGAAAATTTACTTACCTGCCAATATCGCACAATTTTTCCAAGAAAAGAACAGCCCACCTCAACAACCTTATCAACATTATCAGAGTTTAGGCATGATTCAAGTAATTTTTTGCAAGCATCTACAACTTTCTCAATATTTCCATTTTCAGCTAATGCACCTGAGGAAAATGAGACACTATATTTAAATAAGAAAAATAAAGCATTTAAACATAAAAAATACTTGCTGTCAATTGGTAATAATAAATAAGAAAAAAAATTCATTACACAATATTAAACATATAAGACATATTTAGCTATGATGACTCTATTAATTTTTCAAACAGTGCACCAAATAATAATACAACTATCTTAAGCACAAATTAATCTATTATAAATTAAAAAAAACAACTTAAGAACAGTTAAAATAAATATTCTCTATATTTTTCATAATGAATAATTCATAGGATAAACAATAAAAAAAAATCAATTAAATACATTCAAAACAAAAAAGTATACATCCAATTACAGTATAAAAAAGAGAAACAATCCAATTATGCATTAAAAGAACAGTGATCTTACCCATAACTATCCATTCAAATTTATGCCTTAACCCTCTATTACTAAAAACTTAACTAATGTATTATCGATGCCAGCCAGTTTTATAAATTTGATACTGCTTCACACCACTTTTGTGCTCACATTACCAAGGGTGTTTGAAGGGGGGGGGGAAATCCCTGGAAAATTTTATATATCAATGTATAAATTTTATACAAAAACAAGTGTTAGTGAATGATGTTTTGGATGGGAGTAATTAAATCATATCTATAAAATTAATGAAATTTTAAAAAAATCTTTAAAAGATATAAAAGTATACTAAACACATTAAAAAGGGGTTAAATTCTACTCCAAAATTTTATTCTTGTATTACCAGAATTATTTCTTTAAATAAAAACAAGAACCCTCCACCCCTCTTTTTTTCTTACGTTAACTGATATGACAATACTCTTCAGCTTTGCCTGTACTTTAATCCAGATTCAATAGAACAATATCTCTTTTATTGTTTAACATTCCAATGCTGTTACACAGTCTCCCAGACTCCTTGACTTTCCCTAAGCATTTCTATGCCTAAAAATTGTAAATGATCCTTGTTTTTTTTATAATCTTACTACAATGTGCTGTCAAAATACCTTACACAGTTTGAACCTGTTAGTTTAAGGTTGGAAGTTTAGTAGAATGTATCACAGAAGCTGGGGAATTTGAGAAGTAATAGACAGTGTACCCTATTCTATGATTAGCTTTCAAAATAAACAGGAAGGAGTAAGAAGAAATAATTCTCCAAATTATTTCTCTGGAAATCCTGGAGATGGTTGGTGCGAGACACCCAGAATTCTGGGCTTTTCCAGGAGAACAAACACCTTAGCCTTATTTGCATAACTAGTATAATGAATGTGATAAGTAGTGCTTATACAATTGTTGCTTTTCAGGATTTGCAGAAATCACCATCTAACAGTCAAACATTTAGTTATAACTAAAGAAGTTTGTTTCAATACTATAATCAGTCACTATGAATATTTCTGTACCTTACTACAGTCCTAAATATTTTTTAAGAAAGATCAATTTAAGAAAAGATCAAAAAGAAATTTTGCAATTTTTGAATTAAGTAAATGATGAAACTATTGAAGAGCCAGATGAAATGCAATCAAGCTCTGATTAAGAGGATAGTTGTGAAGAAGAAATTTATAGCCTAACTGTGAGTGAGAATTTGCATTATCTTCTGATAAGGAACTAAAAATTGTATGTTAGGCTGATTTGTTTAAAATGAATAAAGGAAATATAAAAATATACTTGCTACTAAAATTTATAGTCTATGAGTCAAACAATTAGTAGCAGAGTAACACCGACTTAAGTTTAGAGATCTAGGGTTAAACCAATGACATAGAAATAAAATTATATTGAACAAAAAAGATAATCCACAATTCCAGTATTATGTGTTTTTATAAATCCCAATGTTAAAGTATTAACATAATTCTGAAATTTTAAGTATAATCATACCTTGGAAATTTTTGTTACTTATGATCATATGAAACATAGCCAAATGAGATGAAAATAGGTCTAAACTGTATTTAGCATGATCCTTTGTTAAGGTTTCAACCATTTCTATCACGCCATTCACAACATTTTCAACCAAGGAAGAACTTCCCAGCCACTGGATGATGACAGGTCGACAACAATATTCATACACTGCTTTATTCAAAAGAACTTCCAAGAGAAGTGGATTCTTTACCTGAATTAAATATTTATATGAAATATCAATGATAATAATGTATTAAATATATAATATAATCATTTGCAAATGAAAGTTTTAAACATACATTCAAAAAATTGCAATAAAAAAAATCTAATGCTGCTTCACTTATGAATGTTAATTAAATTTTACTTATGCTACTACAAGATATACAGTTTCATTTTACCATCATAATTTATAAATATATCTAAAGCTACAGTTTGCAACATGGACACATGTCTTACAGAGTCCACTTTAATTTTTAAGGGATCAATTAAGAAGATTAGTTATTAAATTTTTTTATTTACTATAAGTTAATTTAAATTAATATATATATTGGATGGCTGTTTATTCCATAGAGCTTATCTATGTATTACATACAGATATAAAGCATAAAACAATAACAAAAAATTGTAAAACACATAAAATAATATAAAAGGAAATATTTAGTATTATTTTTTTAAACTCAATGTTTAGAGAAATACAAAAATGTTGATAAATATGCTTACAAGATTATTTCATTAGTTATTACAAAATCTGGCTAAAAAGAGGGATAGTAAAAAGATTCCAATTTGTGTATGAAACTTCTGAAAGGATGAATGTATAGTCTTATACTACACATTTTGCATTTTTAATATATTTGTTTGTTCTTTTGCTGTTTTACTGAGACTCAAAAGCAAACAATACATTTGAGAATTTTTCCCCTTCAAGTGAATATTAAAGAAATGTTTTCCTGTTACCAAATTAACCTTTGATTTGATATATTACACTAATTTTAAAGAGCAAAGTTATTAAATACTATATAACACAATCAGGAAAAATATTTTTTAAATTTAAGTTTTTATAACAATTAAAAATATCTTTA
The DNA here is from genome assembly GCA_032207245.1 of Pardosa pseudoannulata. Classification (NCBI taxonomy): domain Eukaryota; kingdom Metazoa; phylum Arthropoda; class Arachnida; order Araneae; family Lycosidae; genus Pardosa; species Pardosa pseudoannulata. Next base: position 55,696,429 of record CM063498.1, read on the forward strand.
TTATTCTTATTAATAAAAATGCTACTCTTACAACTTCATACTAAAATAAATATTATAATTTTGGGTAGATAAGCTGCCTTGGTATACACACAGCATTCATAATTATCTATAAAAAAAATGACAGTTCATAAAGTCATTGCCTCTAAAACAAAGTTTTTAATTCTCATCTTATTAACAATTACTTTTAATTGAAGGCCAATTATAACAGTTGACACAATAATCTCTTTTCTCTGATATATTGTCTATTTTCCTAATAAACAGGTCGGTCTATGATACCATACTGAGCAAACTACAGTACCTCTCTAGCCTCCACACACTCTTACCTACCCAAGCTTCATTGCATTTACATAAGAATAGCATTCAGTGATACTGTACAGCTTACTACATTGGGTTGGCACCGTAATGTACAATGTGAAAAAAAAATCCTGAGTCAAATGTGTAGTAGCAGAAGCACATGAAAACCTCAAGTTAAAAAATTTGGGGAGGGGAGAAGCAGGTAACAGGAAAAATAAAAATATTTTGCATATGCCATCCAGGTATATATGATGCAAATGTTAAATTTGAACTTTGAAGCATGTTTAAACTAAGGCTTCTCTACCCAAAATTATAGTATGTTAGTTAATTTAAAATAAAGATTAATTTATATATTTTATATTTTGATTTGGTATAAATGTTTCAAAAAGATAAATATGAAAGCATTAAAGTCATTAATATAAACAAAAGACTAAAAAAATTAAAGAAAAATCAATACCTTGCAGCAAGCATTCAAAATTCCTAATGCTTCATCCTCAGAAATAGTAAAAAGCAATCTGTAGATAATACCACTAATAATATATGCAACAGATGAGCAATTAATTTCTTCTTTTGAAATCCATTTAAATATGACCTCATTAAAAAATATTAAACTACTTTTTTCACAGCTGGTGTTTGATTCTTCATATGATTTTAAAATGTCATTCAGAAATTCAGAATTCAATGTATATGTTAGAATTTCATCAAGTATTTGCAAGTAATATATATTAGTACTCTCATTAATGCTTTCATCAGTTTTACAGCACAACACTTTGATAAATTTGATCATGTGTGTAAAGGTTATTGGCATTTTTTCATATAATTCTACAGAATCCAGGCATTCAGAAGAATCGTGTGATGAAAACATATCTTCAATTCTTATTTCATCTTCAAATCTTACTTTGTTTTTCTGAGATTTAACAGAAGATGGTAACAATGAAAATATGGAGTGGAAAAAGAAATTGATGTAAACTGATATTTTCATTATATCATCACTTTTTTTATCAAAACACTTTATAAATATGTTATATAAATTATTCCAAAACAAATTTAATGTCCGAGAAAATACTTTTGATACTTCATCGCCATTCAAGCATTTATTTTCAAGTTTTTGAACTAAAGAACCTAGAAGGGTATAAAATTTTGATGTAGGTAGGTGAGAAAAATTTCTGTCAAAGAATGAAGCTTCAACAAGTTGTAAAACCTAAGGAGTAAAGAATAAAGCAAGATTGTAAATGGTGAAACAAAATGTAAAATGCACAAGAAACCTTTAAATTATATTTAATAGTGAATGTAATAAGCATAACAGTGGGCTCTTCATTTTTAAGTAACAAGAAAGAAATCTAACTGCAGTAGTGGTCTATGCAACTTCAACAGGACTATGGACCAGATTAGAAATAAGAAATATTACCCAGGATGGAGTACTTTGTGATCCTTATATATATGAAAATATTAAAAATATGAATACATCTTAATTAGTTTAATATCTCTCTTAGTACATATAAACCTTTGTCACAAAATACAAAAGACTATAAAATACACAATAACATATTATTTCTAAGGGGGGAAATGCACTTTTTAAAATGATGATCACAACTTCATGAATGGAGAAGGTAAATCTTCCAGGATACTACAAAATTTGAAACTTGAATGTGTTTCTCATGTGCACATCAATAATTTGTATTTTGGTGTTGGGTTTCACAAATTTTATCCATGAAAAATAGTTGCTCACATTTATAGGTGCTTACATTACTCTTTTCTCAGCAAAATCTGGCAGATTTGGAAACTTGTAAATTAGATATAAATTTTATAAAGGTCAGTGTAAAAACCTCAATTTTTATCTGCTGAACATGGCTCTTTTGTGGTTAATTAAAAATAACCCATGTTAGTATCATGAGACCCAGTGTTACCATAAAAAAATACAATACAAGTATAAACAAGCCTTACCATGAAGGGAAATGGGCAACATTCAATAATATTTGAAAAAGTCACCACAGGTCATACAAAATCAGGAGAAAGGCTAGATATTGCTAATGAGGTGTGTTTCCGGTGCTTGGTTTATGCAATTATACTATAAATAAATGGCTATAAAGCATTTAACACTTAAACTAGATTTAAATCTATGGTACAAGTATACAGTATAGATAACTGTGGTATAACATTTAACATAATAAAAAATTTTAATTTTCAGCAACAAACCCAGAATTCTAATAAAATAAATAATAAAGACTGAGCTTAAAAAAAATAAAAAATACACAAATGGGGAGAGTGTCAAACTTTGAAAACACCTCATCAGTTTTAATGACAGTTATTTGTCAATGAGAAATTTCTAGACAGAAGTGCTTTATGTAGCTCCAAAGCAGTTACAAGTCATGATCACTTTTTTCACTATTAATCCTTTGACTGTTTAACCCACATATAAACATATTTAGTCAATGTTTTTCCTACTAATAAAAGCATAAGTGTTAAACTTGTACATGGTGATTCTGAATTGCAACAATCAGTTTTTGATTTTATCTTACGATTTCATTACCAAGTGTTTAATTTGATGCATGAAAAAAGTCAGGGTTTAGAACAATTAAAAAGACAACACCTTTTCTTTCTTAATTTTACAGCCAAAGACCTAAAACTGGTCCTTATTTAATGCTAATTAATCAATTGTTAATCCTTACTTGCTAACAAAGATACAACATAGGGGTAGGGGACATAAAGGGTGTCCATCCTTGGCAGCACTTTGCTACAAGTGCCAAAAGCCATATTGTTGAATTAATTTTAGAGACATATATTTTAGAAATATATATTTTTATTTTGAAAAGTGATAGAAATGATTTTCTTCAGTTTAAGAAAAAAAAAAAAAAAAAGTATATTGTGACAATCAGTAGCTTTTACATTTCCTATCCCATAGCAATAAATTTTCTTAAAGTAATAACGCTATTTTTAGAGAATTTAATAATATTAGAATTAAAACAATTTTTGCAATTAAATTTCATTTTCTAATTTATAAGAATTATAAATTTTTGGAAAAAAAATCTGAATGCAGCTTAGCATTTTCCTCACTCTAGAAAATTTTATTGTTATAACAATATCATATTTTAAGAGGAGAGGCAAAAAATTTTGCCTCTGCTCTGGGAAGCAGAAACTTTACTATGCCACTGCTTGTGAAATGGATCATTAAAAGAATAAATATACAATTTATAAACCAAATATATGTAAAGACAATTTTGTATGTAAAGTGAACTCACATGATCAGAAAAAACTTTTTCCAATAGTTGAGATCCTTCCTGTTGATCATCAAGAACATTAAAAGAAATGTATAGAAGACATTCAAAATATGTATTTAAAACTGCATCACATTCCATTGGTGACAATTTCACAGAATCAAGTGATAGACTGTAATGATGCAAAAATAAGCAAATTAATTAGTTAACTGTGAATTTCATAATATTACTAAATATGAAAAGTTAAATTTTTAATATAGTTGATACTATCGTATAAAAGAATAAGCAATTTTTAAAATGACAACTATTGTAACGATTTCTTTTAAAATAAAATTGATCTGTTTTGCCCATTTAATCACAGCAGATACACTAAAGAAAATACCTTAACTGTTACTCTAGAACAGTGGTCTTGAAATTGTGTTCTGCAGAACTCAGGGTTCCACAGTACATCTCTAGGTGTTTGGGGAGTCAAAATAGAAATGAAAAAAAAAATTATAAAACAATCACACAAGTTGACTTTGACAGTTTGAGTAAAAAACATGCAAGCACACATAACATAGTCCTGAAATATAATTGAAGAATTGATAACATCTCGAACATGTTAATACCATGAGTAAATTACACCATTTTGTTAAAAAATTTTAGTAAAAATTATACTTCTCTTTAATTGTCTTTGTATGCGTAACATATTCATCTACTTTAAACATTATTTTCAGAAGATATACTTTTTTTAAGTATAGTTCTTAAGGCTTCTATGAGTCAATAAAGTTCAAAGACCACTGCTCTAGACAAATTATTATTTCGTTTGACAGCGAGCACAAATACTTATTTTGTAAATTAGAACAAAGACTTATTCAGCTGAAAGTTCAACTACAATTTTCTATATACACATAAATAATTTAAAAGTCTATTACCATGATTTATAATTCTCCATGACAATGAATATAGGTACTTCAGAAAAAATATTACCCTTGTACATTAAAAAGCATTAAAAACATGAATCAAAAAGTAAAAAATATTATTTTTAAAAAATCATTTTAATTTAAAAGTAATAAAAAAATTTTTAAACCTCGGTTTTAAATATGATAATCTCTGTTGTCTATTAAGAATTAGTTCAATGATAAAAGGCATTACATAGCTGGAATTATATTAAGCATTATTCTACTGTGATATAAACTTTAGAAAAAAAAGAGTATTAAAAATAAATAATAAATTAAAAAATAAATACATAGTAGTATAGTATTAAAAAAGATATAAATAGAATTATAATTAAATTAAAATATATTTTTAAAGTATATTCAAAATTAGGTCAAAGACAATAAGCTTTACATGATTATATTATTCTTTAATGATAAGTCTTTATTTCTAATTTCTTAATGCTTATACTAATTTTAATTAAGAACACTTACCTGTTTTTTAAACAAGTAAAAAATTGCAGTGAAAAGGTGTCTTTGGAAATAACTTCTCTTGGAAATTTGCTTAGAAATGGTAAAATACATGGATAAAGTATATGAGCATTACCCTTTGCAGCTCCATTCAACAAAGTCCATATTTGAGGTAATACCATTTTGGGGATATTTATCCCCTCCCAACAGTTCTGTTAATAAACAGATGTTCATTAAAATATAAAACATTATATGAGATTTCAGAGATAAAAATATGATTAAATTAGATAAATATTATATAAATTTAACTAAAAGCAAGAAATACTACAGTTAAAAAACAATGAGAATGAAGAATTCATTTTTATTAAAAAAGGTGGAAAATGTTTTAACCAAAACAAACTTAAATTAATATTATATATAATTGTCATTATGTGTATCTGTAAAGAGCACATCTAGGCAGAATGCCTAAAAAAAGGCAAAAAAGCTATATACATATAAGGAGTGCAAAAAAAAGTGAACTCAGAATTTAAGCATTAAAAATATTGTTTAAAGTTGGCTTAATTTAGAATTTCAGGTTATGACATGGTATTTTATTATTTTATAAATTATATGTACATGTTACTATAACTTTAAACTAAGGAGTACCTAAAAGTAAAACATTTAAAAAAGTGTATGTATCTGTGTAAGATATCTCATTCCATACTAAAAATTTCTTAATAATTGATTACACACTAAAGCAGTAATTAAGATGAATCAGTAGCTTACCTCAATATTAAGTACAATATGTAAAGATGCCTCCCAAACAGATGGGGCAACAACTGGATCACTTTCAGATAAGCAGCCAAATACAGCTCCTACAAGTTTCTTTTCCATTTTGGCAAATATGTTAGGTCTTGTTTTACATAAGACACTAATTAATGCATACCATGATCCACGAATCTAAACATGATGAAACACAATAAGCAAAAACAATTTTTTTTAATTTAAACAATATAGATCTACAGTAAGCAAAGCTTAGCTGCAAGCTGATCTTACAGGCAAGTGCTACGGCTCTTATGGAAATAAAATGTTTGTATGAAATCATAAACTGAAACTGACAATGTATAAAAGTAATTAATTTATTTCATTTCTTGTTAACTAAGAAAATATAATTCAAAAGCATGAAAAATATAAATACTTTACTGATTCCATCAAGTGCATAGCATGGCTTACAAGCTGCATGCTGTTCTCACAGGCCAGTGCTATGAAACTTATGGAAATAAAATATATGTATGAAATAGCATGAATTAAAACTAACAGTATATAAAAGCAATTATTTTATTTCATTATTTGTTAGCTAAGACACTTGACATTATTCAAAACATGAAAAATATACTTTGGTGATTCTATCAAACATATTTGTAAAAAAAAAAAAAAAAATTAAGTTAAATGTTTGCTTCTGAATGCTGAATGAATATTGTCTATCTTAGTAATTATTGATAAAATGATTTGCAGTTGAAATAGATGAAATGCTTTTAGATAGGATCAAATTTTAGGCAAAATTTTGTTTTATTAAAGGATGATGTAATTCACATAGAACCTCTATTTTCATATCTACTTTAGGACATATGACTGATTTCAGTGAGGGGATGCCATGTGTAACTATAATGCAGCTTTTTACGTTATGAAAAAATGAAATGTAGGTCTGGTTGACCTTATGCATGGGCACCCATGATATCGATAATACAATTTAAGAGTAACATTAAGCTTCTCCAATACAAATATGTGCTATACTTAATGTCAAAAGATAATTTTAATTATCATGGATTTTAAATTATATATCCCACAAAATTTTACATTTAAACAGCTTTCTTTCAATTCAGATGGAAAAAGAAAATAAATATAAATACATAAATGAAAAAAAGTTTATTTTTTTCATGTTAATCAAATAGAGGAAATAATATAATTTAAACATCACAAAAAAAAACTTCATAAATTAAAAATATATATTTCATGGTTTTGCATTTTGAAATTTTTCTATGCTAGGAGAAATCTAATTAAAACTTGAACTCTTCTAGCAGCAATATAAAAATTTATTTTAGATCAGGGCTGACAAACTAAGTAAATCTCAAAGGAAAATTTATTTATAGTACAACATCATAGAATAATTTCTCCTAAAGTAAGCTGCAACTTTGTTGATGATATTTATTATATAAATATGATTTATAACAAAAGTAAAGAAATATATCATACTTGAGGTTCTTTGCTTTTGGCGAATTTCCAGAATTTATTATCTGATACAATAGCAAGGTAATCATCGTGAACATTTGAAATGTCACTACTTGATACTATATCCAGAAAAAGTTTCAGGGCTTGCAGAGTAGCAGATATAACTAAAGTATATTTAGATTCTACATCTTCTGCACTAGTAGAGCTACATAAAATACACAAATAAAAAGTATATAATTGTGTTTATAAAAAATAAAGTTCTAAAAAATTTACAAGCTACAATATCAAAAATTCAACAACAAATTTTAATAATTTATAATAAAAAAAAAAATTCTATAAACATACATATTCATCTACTAAAATCTCTTATCAGTCTAATTTGCAACATTAAGGAAATAAAATTCTGAAATCCTTGATGTTGGTATGTTTCTCTAGAGATTAGATATTTCTGGAAGAGAAATCTGTTTGAATTTTCCTTGCAGTTTTTGACCAACAACTAATCAAAAATTAGAAAAGGGGTTTCGAACTTACAGGGTCTCAAGGGCCACATTGGAAAATATGCATAATAGCAGGGTGCATTTTCATAATAGCCCAATTTCTGTAAAATTCTGCAAATAGGACAAATGTGCCAGTATGAAGTAATATCAATAATTTAATTAAAAAGAAAGGTTTAGTCATTTTAGTTGCTTAAAACAGTTGGAAACCCTGTTATGTAAAATACATTTCTGGGCTGGTGACTGTTTATACATTTTAAATGTAAGAATAAACAAGAGAAAGTAGGAAATAAAAATAGAAAAATAGCTTTCTTAAAGCTTATAATTAAGGCTCTTATTGAATCACATAATTTTACAATTGCATAAAAAATGAAATTAAAAATAAACAAAAAGCTACTATACTTTAAACAATTGAATTTTAAAGACTATTACTTAGTCAGCCTAATTTAATTAATATGGACAAAAAGATAACAAGAAAAAAATTAAAGGTAAACTAAAATTAATAATGTAATCAAAATAAAATTTTAAAAAGGATTATTTAATTGGAGTACTGTGAATTGTCACTTATATTAGCCAATGAATAGATAGCTAACATTAACTTCGTGAATGCTAATTTTAAAAAATAAAGCAACAATAAATTTGCAAAATGGGCTTTGAACTGTTGACCAATTGGTTAGGCTGCTGGCCATTGGTACCTGAATTCGTGGGTTTGAATCCCACTGTGTCATGGATGTTCATAGCCGTTCAGAATTGGCTTTAAGCTGTAGGTCCCTGTCTCATTAGCGATCGTGCTGCAAAAAGTAGACCATAGCACTCCGAACCAAACCAAACCAAAAAGCTTTTGTGGCCAGCAGAATTAGCCTTGCAGGGCCCCAGTTGGAAACTTATGAATAAGAATTTTTTTAGTTTAAATAATTGCTCATACTTAGAAGGAAATGAATGCATTTGCCCTTTTCCAAAAAGGTAACAATCAGAGTTGCATAAATTTCTAATACCCATGAACAAGAAATAATACAAGTTGAAAGTGTGTTCTATAATAACTAAAAATTGAGAATATTTTTCTAAAATAAAACTTAATAAATAATAGGATACAAATAAATCATACATACGCTGCATCACTCATGGTTTTAGCAGTCTGCTCAAAGATGTTATCTTTAAAATACTGCAAAATAAAAAAATATGATTATTGTCACCAAACATTAAAAACAATAAAAAAAACTATATTAAGATGTCAATCAAACCAAATTATGGAACAGTTTGTCCCTAGAGGATTTAGTGCCATTAAACTTCAATCAACCAAACCAAATTATAGTTGAAATATATTACTAAGGCTATGTCAATGGTAACAATAAACATAACTATATAAAATAAATTTTAAAAAATTTAAGTAATACTTTCAAATATTCATATAAGTTTAACAGGTCATTCTTGTCACAACTGCTAAAAGAATAAAATAAAGAATGGAACTAAAATTCTAAAATAAAACTGAGACTTTCAATAATTATAGTAAAAACCGTCAACATAGTTCAATCTAAAAAAGCTCCTTTGCTATAAGAGCAATTTGAGCAGAAGTCATAGAGCTTTAATTCAACTACCTATTACTAATATTTATTCCTACTTAAATCCTTTACTATTTTAGATTTCTATGCAATAAACGATTTACAAGGATAAAACTTACAGCAAATATTTCAGTTTTACAGTACATAAGTGCTTCAGCTTGTTTAGCCTCAGGAAAAGTATCAGCAAATGACAGCCGAGCAGCACTAGCAGCTGGGGGATGTAAATCATTTTGTCCCAGCAACCAAACACCCATGATATTCTTTAAATATGGAGCAATATCCCGTTTTACAGTTGAAATGAGTTTTTTGTTGGCATTATGAGTAGCTTCTCGTACACGTCTGTCAGAATCCTAAAAATTCAGAAAGCTATATTAGTAATACTAAACCTCAAATAGAAATCAGTAAACTATATTGATTCAGTACAATAGCTTCCCATCACTTTATTTGTTGGCAATATTTTGTTTTTTGCTGTTTTTCTAAATTTTTTTTAACCTTTTCTCTTCATATTCCAACAATACATAAGAACAAAATAAAACCTATATATCACAGAAGACTAAAAATTGCTAACATATAACAAAAGAAAATAAATAAATAAATAAAAATAAAAGAATATTAAAAACATTTAATCAATATGCTGTTAAAATAAATTTATGAAAAACATTTCTAATTATCCACAGACTGCAAAGATAAAACAAACATTATGCAATGACATAAAAAGTAATAAGATATTTCATAAAACCAGTAAAATTTCAATAAAAACCTTTGATCAATATGCATAAAAATATTGAATACATTTTACAATTTTAAATTATCCATTCATTGTAAAGGTATGAAAAAAGTATAATTAGTCCATTAACCTTTAAATCTAATTCTTTCAACTATATCACACTGAATAAAATATAATTTTAAAAAACATTTCACCACTCTGCAATTTAAGAAATTAAAAATAAAAGGTCCCAACATTTTTTTTAATTATTAATAAAATAGAGAAAAAAATGTATTCATAAACAAAATATTGATAAAATTTATTAATTTGGCTCCAAAATTAAGTATATATGACCTATGGATTAATAATATATATATATATATATATATATATATATATATATATATATATATAACAAAAAGTATACCAAGCATGCCAACTATTCCGGATTCTCCAGAGTTGCTCTGGAGAAATAGAAAATTTGATCACTCCGTTAACTCCTCAGATTGCTCCGGAAAATAACAAAACCTTTGAACAGCTAAAAGATTACAATTCAGCAATTATATACAAACTTTTTCAAAATATAATGCTGAATATTACTCTTTTCACATAGTAATGCTGCATGTTAAAAGTTTTCAGTACTGTGCAGAAAAACCAAACTGAATTTAGGTCAAATTTTTAAGTACACAAACCCTAGGATCCCTGATGAAAAATGAAAATATTTTAATCAGGACCAATGTTGCTAAAAAAAAAACTGTTCTGAAAAATAAGTTGTTAAAGCTTAGCTACTCAAATTTTTAACGGCATACATTTAAATTTACTTTTTCAATTTACTACTGTGTAAATATTTTAAATTTAATTTAAATTAGGAACCAAAAAGATATGTACCCATAAATAATCTGTAATTAGCATGTTAAAATTTCAAACCACGCTATTGCTCCTTACACAAGGGCCTGAATGTTGGCATGTCTGGTATACTAGAATAAATCAGAAACATCAGCCTTGAAAATGTGATTCTAGTACCATATATGTGCAAATCATACAGTGTACAAAAAATGCAGCCTATGTGAAATACTTGTAAAACTGCTATGAGGTTAAAAACTTTAAACAATATGTGAAATATACTTTTTAATATTTACAAAATTATTTTGCACACGGACTACAAGGATACATGCATACAATATAAACTCCATAACTTTCAGCAAAAAGTGACCAATAAAATATTACATAAACAAATTGGATATTAAAAACCTCTAATAACAGTAGGACCTTTATTTGTAGAGCAATGGTCAATTTTTTGTAACATGATGACTTATTAGATCGGAACCTATTGCTTTAAACAGATACCACATGCCTACAAGCATTCAAACCAAAATTAGGATTTAAACCTGCAAACTCTGCATCTAACCAGTTTGGACATAATCAAGTTTTTAATCAGTTTGAAAAAAAATCCTAATTGGCTCATTTCAAAAGTATATAACTGCACACAATAAAATATTTCAATTACTGTATCCTCTTAAATTTACCATGTAGTGCTAGCTTGTTTTTTATCTAGTGTTACATCTCTTTGTCAGCTTTCGCTTGCACCACAATTTACATCTTTGACTCTCTTTTTCCAATTGAACACTCTTAATGCTTTAATGTCACCCTAAACATTATCCAGCCATCACTTTCATAGTCTACCCTAGCCCTAGTACACATTGGTTTACATAAGCCATTTTTTTATTAGTATTATTAACTTCCTGTAATTTTTTTAATCAATTGACAAATTAATACAGATCCAATTATTATGATAAGAAAAATTCTTAAACTTCAAAAAATGAAACTATAACAGAATGAAGTCGGTAAATAGTCAAGTCAATATAGTCTTAAATTATAACAGCATTCATAACTAACCTAGATGAAAGTTGAATTTGAGGCTAGCTGGCTTACTTCAGTAAACTCACATAAGATTTTCCCTTTTAGAAAGTAATTTTCTAATGAATTCTAATACCTAAGTTGTGTGATTTGAAGAATTTATTCATTAAAGTACAGCATACTGGATAAACAAAACCATATGATTTCAAACAATAAATTTGGTCAAAACAAATATTGCAAGTTTTCTCAAGGTAACCCAAGATGGTTGTTCTTGTTGTTGTTGCCAAAGTGTCTTGGGCAAGCTAAACACATGAGCCACAGACCACACAAATTAAAGCAAAGGGGAGTGTCTGTCATTTGATGTGCAGCACTAGGGTGAAAAAACATCTTAGCTCAACAGGGTTCTAATAATTTAGAAGCAGGGACCAAGCAAAAGACTCCCAGGTTTGGCCTGCAACACTCAGTTATCACTTGTAGGACATCGTGACTACAAACATATTTTACATGCCTCAGTCACCATTAGTAAACACGATGGATCTTAGGCCAGCTCAAGCCCAAAACCCTCCAGTTACGAGATTGCTGCCTTTGTCAGTTGAGCTACTGTGGCTCAAATCCAAGAGGGACATGGAATAACAGCCAAACAATATTAATCAAATTTTAAATATTAGCTAAAGAGCAGGAAAAGATCAAGTGATTCTAAAATTTGGAGAAATTTTACTAAAAAATTCTAAAAGTATGTAAAGAATAACTATATTCTAAAAATGTTTTATTATTTTATAAAACATAATTTACATTTTTTCATATCATACACCTTTACTATGATATTGTAGATTACATAAAAATATGTAGATTATTAACTTACCAAAGCCAATTTGTTGAATAAACGAGGCCAAAAAGGAAGAACATTTTTCACAATTTCTTTTTCTTTGTTAGCACAAAGATCACCAAATTCTTGTATTGCCTAATTCAAGTTGCAAATAGAAGATATAACAAAATTTTTAAATATGCTTTAAAATAAACTCATTATAACAATTACCTCAAAATTATTATTGATAAACTTTATTAATAAACTTTAAACTGAATAATAATGAAAATATATTATAAATACATGATTAAGCATTAAAATGAATTTATTTTAAATTAATAAAAAATTTTATTTAAATATATATAGTTTATAAATTGATAAATAAGTTCATGGAGAATATTTTATGTTTACAATCATTGGAGGGGGAACAAATAAAACTTTCCAATTTTTGGATAAACAAATTAAAAAATAACTCTTAAATCTGCTTAAAAAAAAAAAAACTTGTATTTAAAATCTCAGTAGTAACTAGACCCAAAATGATTTTTAAAAAAATCCAAGAACAAAAATTTAGACCTAATACATGGAATTACTCTAAATATAAGAAGCAATTACTTTTAATCTTGTGATACTATCTCTTTTCAGCAATTTCCTCATAACCATACGCAAATCAGAATCTACTGAGAGATCAGTGGTATCGGAAGAATGCTGACCAGTTACAGGAATATAACTTGGTATATCTTTTTCTAAAGAATCAAATCCAATAAATCCAGAAAATGATTGTCCACTCAGAGTAAGAAGTTGTGCACTATGTTCACTGTTAGAGGGCTGAAAATAAAAGAAAGGAATGTTAAGAATTAAACTTCATAAAAGTATAAAAAATAATAACAAATAAAATAACTACCAGTAAATTATTTATTTTGCAACAGTAAAAAATGTATTATAATTCAACAAATTTAATCTGTATGAATCAACTAACAGGAAAAAAAGATTGATATGAACCATAAAGTTGCAAAAATGATGTTAAAAATGATAATTTGTAAGCTCTGCCGAAAAGGAATCTTAAATGTTTGGCAGCAGAACATGCTGTAACTTGTATAGCAAAATCAGAATAAAACATAATATATAAATACTTCCTTCTAACAGTTAAATTTCAGTTTCAATGAAGTGAGGAACATCACATTGATAGCATAAAAGTTTAGAAAAACCTTGTGATAACTACTGGGAAAAACAATCAAATAGGAGCAACATTTTGCGCTAACCAATTTTTTTTTAAGATCACTCAGATGTCCCAGACAACAATTTAAAAACAGAGTCTGATTCTAGGCATATTAAACTGATTTAGTTATGAATGTGTTATTGCAGACCATCAAGATCAATATATCCCCCGTGACAGATAGGATTTTAAAATAAAGCAATGGATAGCAGCATGTGGCTGGAAAAACAAGTTAACAGCTGAAAATGTTAAACAATTAAAGAAGTCTACATAATTTCCTGATTCTGTAACTATACAAATTTAAAATCAGCATCTATAAGAACATTTAGTTTTGCTCATTCTAAAAATTTTCTATTGTAAACATTCCACAGGATGTATAGTATAATGTTGTCTACATCACTTCTGACACCTAAAATAATTTAAAAGCATTAACTTACTAAGAGTGACTAGCTAATATCCATGCTGCAAATGTATGTTAGTCTGGATATTAGGTAGAGGTATTCCTAACCTATGTTAGATAAGGATCATCCATATTATAGTTTCTAAAATTATATGATTAAATGTCTATATTAAGATAAGCAATAAAATACACTGAAAAGAAATTGGTTGGCCAAGAAGCTTAAAATATGGCTTTTTAATACTACATACTACCAACTATTTTGCTTGGTAATAAGTTCATTTCCTGACTGAATCAATCAAATTAATTATGTGGGATTTTTTAGTTGGGTATAATTCAGTCAACTTTTTGTTAGGGGAGAGTGTAGCTCTTCATCCCACCTTCCTAGGTTGGCAACTTTTTGGGGACGATAATTATTTTGATAATGTACCCATGCTGGCAATCTCTTTCCCTCATGTAGAATACAAATATCAACTTGCTACCCATGCGAAACCCTCAGATATAAAAATTCTCCATATTTGGTGCAACTGTGGTTTCATCTTCTGTTCTTAAGGCAATATCATATATGAAAGAGATCCACAATCCTGGCTTCTCATCTTTAATCTCTTAAACATTCTCAATCTCCAGAAACTGAATTTTAAACATATTTGAGGTTCCCATAATCATATACTATTAATTGTATGAATAACAATGATTTATAACAATATATATACATATATATATATATATATAACTCAATTTGATATATATATATATATATATATAACACAAATTAATTTGTTTTAAATTTATTACATCTGAACAGGGTTGGCATGATTTAAGTCAGTTGATTTAAAAAAAAAAAAAAAAATCATTGATTTAAATCATTTTTTTTCACTTCTTTTAAAATCTATATTCCAAAGACAGGAGAATTGGGAATCAGTCAGCACAGAAATACCAATAAGTAAATAAGTGTAAATAGATAACATGTTTTCCAAGAATTTAGAGGTTGTTATCAGAAAGTATGTAGTAGGGGTAGGTACAATGACTAGTTATGACTAGTGGAATTACTTTTATGTAATGGGAGGTAAAGAGAGTATTACAGAACTTGAAATCCAGTTTATCTATCAAATAACAACAGCCGTGGCTTCATCTGCAAGAATAGAAAGACAGTTTTCTTCTTTTGGTATTGTTCATTCTAACCTTCATAACAAATTAGCCTTGGAAAAGCATCAAAACTAGTGTTTTTATTGAAACGGTTAAATCCATCATTCATTGCTTAAAAGAATATTGAAATAATTGTGATTTTTTTAAAAATAAATAGTTTGCATTAAATGAATATTTAATTTCTTTAAATTTACACCTTATTTAGTTAAACTATCCAATTACAAAATAATAGAATGTATTTAGATTAAAATTTATATATATAATTTTCAGTAATCAGTGTGTAGAATATACAAGATAGATAAGTTGTTACTTATAACAAACAATTCCATGTATATTGCAAAAAATATAAAAACACAACAATAATTAAAATTAGAATTCAGAAAAAAATGAAATAAATCTGATTTAAATCAAATAAATCTGATTTTTTTTATTTTTTTAAAAAATCCTGATTTTTTTCCAACTTTGCGTCTGAAACTGGTGAAAGGGCGGAAACAGATGTTCAAAAATAACAGGCAAAACTCTTGGGAAATGATAATTATTTAACATACCAATCAGATATATAAGAGAACTAATTTATGGCTTAAAAATACATAGTGAAATAGCAGACTAATTTGTTAAAATATTTTGAGAGACTTAATCAAAATACCAGGATTTGGATTTTCTTTCACCAAAGAGATACATTTATATACACAAAATATTCAGGAAAGTACTGCTCTTTGAATGGATAGGAGTAAATCATGATAACATTGAAAAATTTTACATTGAAGACATTGAAAAAATTGATGATTTTTTTCAATTGTTACATTTTAATATTGAAAAAATCATGAAAATTTTTATTACAGCTCTTTTGACTAAACTGTCATAATGTCATTTTAGTCAATTCACATATTTGGTGAAACAGAATTATATAAAAGTGTAATTCAATACATATATACCAATATACTTTAAATTAACACAATACATATATATACATATCAAAATAAATCAAATAGAAGAATTTTAAAATTACTCTGGTATTTCCTTTAGTTCTGTTTGCTTTTTTCGATTTCCCCATGATGCAAGCGTTATGACCTTCTGCGAAAAGGGCAATTAAAGTTCAAGAATATTTCAGATTCAAATCATAACAATATGTAAGGAAAATCTTTTAATGGTAATTTCAACCGCGTGAGTCACTTCAAATCAGTCCATTTTTAGGGGCGACCCTAAAGTGCATCAGGAAATCCACGTTTTCTACGTAGCAAAACATCAACAGAAAGAGAAAAAGGAGTTAAAATTGAAGTTAATTGTGGAGAGTACCTATGACTTTCATTAAATACGTTTTAATAAACACCAAATTTAATATTTCACTGTCGTTTGACATCATATAAAATATTTTTAGAATGAATCTTGTCTTATATTTTAAATCTTTACATTAAAATTTATGAAATAAAAGTAATTTTATGAAACTGGCAGCGCTAAAGTTGTTATTCTACGTTTAAAAACCTGTCAGCATTATATCTGTCAGCTGATCGTTGTAATGGCAAATAAATGGTTGTGAATCTTGGATGTAAAAACTGTAGTAGTTTAGATCTGTAATTAATACACATAAACGTTAATTTAATCTTTTATGGCGATATATACACTTTTCTGAAATGAGAGTGGCTTTTCTTCATCCCGATCTCGGTATTGGAGGTGCCGAAAGACTTGTTGTAGATGCCGCTTTAGCTCTTAAATCTAAATCTCACGAAATATGTATTTTTACCGCACATCACGATGAAAGTCATTGTTTTTCAGAGACTAAAGATGGATCTTTGAAAACCATAGTTGTAGGAGATTGGCTTCCTCGAAAGATTTTCGGACGGTTTTATGCACTCTGTGCATATCTTCGAATGATGTATGCAGCGTTTTACCTAGTCTTTTTTTCTGACTTTCAACCAAATATTGTTATATGTGATCAAGTATCAGCGTGTATACCAATTTTAAGGTTCAAAAGGTTGAAAGTTATATTTTATTGTCACTTCCCAGATCAATTATTGACTGACAGAAAAAATTGGTTTAAATGGCTTTACAGATTACCCCTTGATTACCTGGAAGAAAAAACAACTGGCATGGCAGATAAGATAATCGTTAACAGCAATTTCACAGGTATACATTTAAAAAATATTTTTCTTCTTTTATATTTGCAAGTTGTAAAACAGAGAATAGAAAAAATAATCATTTGACTACCACTTGGATCGGCTGGCAAATGTCTGTTGTGATTAAAATGCTACAACCATTCATAATGTGATAATGTTTCTCATGAAATCATGGTATGAAATAGCAATGATGTGGAACTATATTATCTCAAAATATAGAGTAAAAAACTGAATGTTTATACTTTATATATGACACAAAATTTAAAAAAAAAAAAAGTTATTGAGGCAACAACCTGTAATATATATATATATATATATATATATATATATATATATATATATATATATATATATATATATATATATATATATTAATTTACTTCCTCAATGAATTTTGGTATAATTTCAGTATAAAATAAAACAGAAAAAGCATGTAATCTTTATATAAATATACAGTACAGGAAAGATTATAAAAATCCTTTATATAATTTTTGTAAGTTTAACAATTATATAAGTTTTATTCAAAAGTTATGTTTTAAAAGTATTGTACAATACTTTATAACGAAAGACTTAGGCTCTTCATTTAAGATAAAAATCTTAAAACACTTGTAAAATAATCATAATCATTTGTTGTCACTGAAAATAATTGAAATTGCAACTATAAAAATATACAAATTTTGTAAAGTTACTAATGTTCAAGATAAATAATTATGTATAAATTATAAATAATATTACTACTGATATTTAATTTTATAATCTCTTTATAAATGTAATAAATTATCATATATAGTATATATTTATATATATATATATAGGATCAATTCTGGGCAATTAGCCACCTGTGTGCAAGAAATTATTTAACTACTAAAGTATTTAACTGCCAATTATCAATGTAGATTCCCAGTAAATTCATAACTTAGCCCAATGTACAGAAGCTTACTTTTATGTTCATATGAGTGCTCTGTTTAATTGACTGGGAATTAAAAAAGTAAAATAAAGCATCATCTATTGAAAGATTTTTTTAAAATGTATATCCTATCAAACAAAAGAAGAGAAATGCACCCATGAACTGCACTCTCATTCCTTTCTTAGTTTCCAGTTCATCAAAAATATCTGATTATTCTAAACATTTTCATAATTTATTTTCTATTGCTAATAATCTAATTCAAAAAGAATACATCACAGTACCATTTGATATCAAAATTATACATCATAACTTACATTTTATCTCCTTACGCTTTGTTTTTACAAATTATTTCAATTATTATTTTAGTGGACATTACTAAATTTTTTTAAATAAAATTTCAATTTAAAATGACTTTATATGGCACAAATCAATTAATTTCTTTAAATAAGAAAATATGGGATGAAGGAATAGTCAATAAACACTAACCAAACTATATAAAAGCAGTTCTTCCTAGGCATAAAAAGTAAAGAAAAATAGATTTTTTTTTTCATTAAATATTTTCAATAAAATCCTCTTTTATCAAAAAAGTTTTGGTTAATACATTTTAATATATATTCTATCACTGCATATATATATATATATAATATATATATATATATATATATATATATATATATATATATATATATATAATATCTTTACTCATAAAATATTTGAATATGTTCTATTATATTTTATTCTTAACATTATTGCAATAAGCTTAAAGTTATGTTAAAAATAATTTTGAGCTTTTAACAATTTTAGTTCATGTTGGACTTTGAGTATTGTGTAAGGTCTTATAATTTTGGCTACCATTCACATAAATTAGTTCTGTTCCTTTTGGCATAGGCTTGATGCAGCTTTTCATCTGAATTGCAGAAAATTTACATTTTATTCCATTCAGTTGATTACTGGCAGGTTGTTAATGTGATTTTTGTGAAAAGACAAACTGCTAAACCTTTAGTGCCTCAGAAAGTAAGAGGGTTAATTTAAAAACGTTTCCATATATAAACATATTGTTTAGTACAAACTGCATGATATATTTAAAGTAATACAAAATAGCAATCATTTTAACCTATTCAGTTGATTTCTTCTGAACCATATAATTTAATTTGGTTTCCCAATTCTATTTTGTAATCTTTGCATTTTTTTTAATCCTTTATATGTTTGTATGTAACACTTTAAAAAATTTAGAAAATATTTAGAAAGTACTATAATAATATTTACTTTCAGCTAAAGTCTTTAAGGAAACATTTAAGTCCTTGAAAAATAGAGAATTAGATATTCTGTATCCAACAATCAACATAGAAAATTTGTTGAGGCCTGTTGGAAAAGTGGAATTGAATATCAAGACAAAAGCAACAACTATTTTTCTTTCCTTGAACA
>CM063498.1:55716253-55763753 GCA_032207245.1 Pardosa pseudoannulata
TCCCAATCAGCTCCCCAGAAGGTTTTAGAGAAAACATTTGATATGTTAAGTTTCCGTTCGCAGTTATTTCGGAAATTTCTAATATGGGGTGCAGATGTGAGTCTTTTGTCAAATATTAAGCCAAGAATATTTACCTCATCTACTATTTTGATCTTATTACGAAGAAAATGAATTTCTAGATCAGGGTTCAAATTTCTTTTTTTTTTTTTTTTTTTTTTTTTTTTTTTTTACAAAAATGTACACAACGAGTCTTTGAACTAGAAAAGTTAAAACTATTTTCGCTCGCCCATTGACTGATTTTGTTCACTGCATTCTGACGTTGTTTATTAATAAACCTCATATCAGTTCCTTCACAAGAAATATGGAGGTCATCCACATACAAGCTTCCTTTAACGGAGAAAGGTATCTCGTTTAAAATTCCGTTTATAGATACAATAAACAAGGTCACACTTAATACACTTCCCTGAACGACCCCCTCTTCTTCGATGAAACTGCGAGAAAGAGAATTTCCAATGCGAACTTTGAAATTCCTTAAAGCCAAAAAATTTTGTATAAAAATAGGCATATTGCCACGCAACTCAAAATTATAAAGATATTGTAAAATGCCATGTCGCCAAGTGCGGTCATATGCCTTTTCAATGTAAAAAAAAAAAAAAAAAAAAAAAAAAACCCGGAAACCAGATGGTTTATTTTAACGAAAGCATTCCGGATTCTGGTTTCCAAGTCTGTCATATTGTCTAAAGTGCCCCTTCCACGACGGAAGCCACTCTGATAATTTGATAGACAGTTGTTTTCCTCCAGGTAATATTGGGTTGTTCGGAAAGTAATTTCGTTTTTTCCCTCAGAGGATTTAATTGTATTTTTTTTCACCCAACTTCACATTTAAGCCGTATAATTTTTATATGCTTTGATAGCTCATATAGCAAGGCTTGTGTGTGAAAAATTCCAATTAATTCTACGCAGTAGTTTTTGGTTGGTACCCTCTTAAATATGGAGAGCGATAAGCAGAATTTTCGACATATTTTACTGTTTTACTAAAGAAAGGGTAAAAATGCTGTTCAAGCCAGAAAAAAATTGACCGATGTGTATGGAGAAGGTGTGTTGACAGTACGCCAGTGCCAGAACTGGTTCGCTAAATTTCGATCCGGCAATTTTGATGTCGAAGCTGCACCATGTTCGGGAAGTCCGGTGGAAGCTGATAAAGACGCGATAAAGGCATTAGTTGATGCGAACCGGCGAATAACAACACGTGAGATCAGATTGAGGTTAAATTTATCAAATTCAACAGTTTATGACCACTTGAAAGGCCTGGTATTATCCTCGAAGCTCGATGTATGGGTTCCCTATATTCTCACAGAGAGAAATCTGTGTCGCCGCATTGACGTCTGCGATTCGCTTCTCAAACGTCACGAAAATGATCCGTTTTTGAAGCACATCATCACTGGGGACAAAAAATGGGTTATATACAACAACGTCAAACGCAAGAGGTCATGGAGTAAAAAAGATGGACCGGCTCAAACCATTTCCAAAGTCGATATTCACCAAAAAAAGGTGATGCTGTCTGTTTGGTGGGATTTTATAGGAATCGTTGTTTTTAAGCTTTTACCGGATAACACAACGATTAATTCGGAAGTCTACTGTCATCAGCTGGACAAAATGAATGATGAACTTCAACAGAAAAGGTCAGAACTAATCAACAGGAAAGGTGTACTGTTTCACCAAGACAACGCGAAACCTCACACAAGTTTGGTCACTCACCAAAAGCTTTTACAGCTTAAATGGGATACAATACCACACCCACCAAATTCTCCAGACCAGGCACCATCGGATTATTATTTGTTTCGGTCATTCCAAAAATTTTTAGACGGTAAAACCTGCACCTCAAATGAGGAGGTCAAAAACCACCTCGATCAGTTTTTTGCCAGCAAAGACCAAAAATTTTATGAGCGTGGAATTATGCTACTACTACTAAAAGGTGTTGGCAAGAAGGTGGCCAATAATATAATTTAATAAAATATTTATTAAAAAATTCTTTCTTTCCCAAAAAAAAAAAAAAATGTTCCGAACAACCCAAAAATACGAAATAAAATCTAAAAATTATAAAATCTATATGCTTTTTGTCTAGATATGTTCACGACTTTGCATCATATATTGTATTTATTTGTATGACTCGAACAAACGGTGCAACCAATATATAATCTATAGGTAGAAATAATCGCTCCAAAAAGTTACTATTAGAAAAAATTCGCCAAATAAAAAATATTTAGATGAAAATTAACAAATAGTATAAAATTAATATATTTTTATAAAGATTTGTTTACGAAAAATTATAAAATTAGATACGTTTCCTATTTTAATAAATCCAAAAATTTATGTTTTTTAAAATAAATTTTTGAAAAGTTAAGGAAAAAATTATTTATAACTTGATGATTTACGAAACGTAATTGATTAATATAGAAAACTCGAGGATTCGATTCTTTATTTTTTTAAAATACCTATAAACAAATGAAACAATGAAAAAAAATAAATAATAAATAAATATATTTAATAAATTTTACGTAGAGTATAAATTTAATTAAAATTAATATCCAACATCGAAATCTGGTATTTCTCGTGTTTTACTTAGAAATACAACATACAGAAGAATTTTATTATAAATAATCCAAAGAATAATTTTTTACAATTAAAAATTTTCTATGATCAAATTGTGAACTTTTTAATTAATTTACACAAAATCATTAAATTAAGTAATTCCTCGTGATTGTTACTTTTACTAAACACACATACAGAAGAATTTATTATAAGAATCCGAAAAGAAATTAATTAAATAAAAAACATACAATTAAAACTTAAAAAATTTCGGAACAACAAAAACATTTCCATAAAAAACAATAACAAAAAATTTAAGTCAGAATTTTAATTTTTACTTAAAAAAAAAATGAAAAAAAAACTTTTGAAAAAAAATTTTATAAAAATACCTTTATAATTAAAAATATCTTTTAGTATGTTTGAAAAGGTAAAGCCAATACGTTCGGAATTAAATCACGAATACTGTAATCAAAGTAGGGTAAATCTCCACTTGGCCCCACATTCTCCTACTTTTGTTTTTTCGTCATCAAATGAAGAATACAAAACATGCATCTATAATTTTAAATCAGCCCACATCTAAATTTTTAAATGTAAGAAAAAAAACTGTTGAAAATTATGCTTTATAGACACATGACTTTCTTGAAAAATA
Organism: Pardosa pseudoannulata; assembly: GCA_032207245.1. Classification (NCBI taxonomy): domain Eukaryota; kingdom Metazoa; phylum Arthropoda; class Arachnida; order Araneae; family Lycosidae; genus Pardosa; species Pardosa pseudoannulata. The sequence goes on from CM063498.1 coordinate 55,719,492, forward strand.
AATAAATAAATAAACATCTTTATAGTTGTTAAGAATAGTTAGAATGCGTTGAGAATAGTTCGAGCAGAGTCCAAATTCGTTCGAACTTAAACAGAAGTAAATACGGTTAGGTTTACTTACCCTTGGCTCTCAATTCCTCGGCATTCTTCTTGTGTTTTTCGGATCACCTCTACGACTGTAAATCACCTCACTGCATCTATATTTTAAATCAGCTCCTCCTAACATTTTTACAATGTAAGGAGGTCCGTTCTCAAACTGTTCGTTTTCTCATTTTAATAAAAATTTTAATTAATTTTGAAGAGATCTAAATCACCTCATTACATTTTCCTTTTTTTCTCTCTGTTTTCAAAGAAGAATAAGCTTCCTCTAACCTCAGATACCACGATTCTTCGGGAGCAAGTCAAATATCCTAATTATTTTGAAAAAGTGAGGGTTGATGGTCCGCAAATTGGAAAAAAGGAGCTAATGTGGATGTAACGAATATTCAGCCATTGTTCGGTATTTGGTCTGTACGAACACTAAACAGAAGACATTCGGTCGAATACCTATAACTGAATATTGTTAGATATTTGGCGAAGGAAATTAATGATAGTAAAAAAAATAATTTTTTATTTTGCTTTTATAATATTTATCTAAGAATATTACAAAGTTTGATTTCACTGCTTTAAGTAACAGAAAATTTAACATATACTCAATTTAAGTTGCAAGCACAAAACTGGAACGTTTTATTACCTTATAAATTTGAATCCCAATCTTTTATTCTAATGTGAAAAAAAGAATCAATTGTAAATAAATTTTTCGTGGTCACACCATAGAATGGAATAGCGTATCCATAATTTGCAAAATGATAAAATTTCATTAATCACTGATTTCATATAAGTAAAAGTAATATTACCATATAAACTCGAATACCAATCTTATATTCTAGTACACAACAAGAATTCTATGGCAAATAAAAGCATTCGGGTTCACTCTGTTAAAAGATAGCTTATCCCTTATTTGCCCAAAAAATAATAAATGTACGCAATCCATTGATTGATTTTTATCCTAATTAAAATGGAGTTATTTCATAATTATACGAATTATACGAACTCATATTCTAATTTATAACAAGTAATCAATCGTAAATAATGTATAAAAAGTCACACTGTCGGAAGGAGTAAAATAATAGAAGTTCACAGACCATTCGCAGATTTTATCCCCACAAAAATGACGTTTTCGGATGGGAAGGTCATGTAATGACATATTTACTTACTCACAGTCACTTGTTTCTCCCGCAAATTCTATTTCACACGTGGTATAATCCTCTAGCCTTTGTCTCAGAATTTCGTGGTCCTCCGGTGTCGTGTTTTTCTTAGACATTATTTGAGAAAAAGTTATCAACTAAAAAAAAATAAGAAAAAAGAAAAGTGGGATGTAAACATCACATGAGGTTCTTGTCTATTATTAAATGATACACATTTTGTTTTTGTTGTATGGTGTGTCATTAGATTTAATATTTGCACATTCTCTTAAAGTTTAAAGTTTCGTTCCGCAAGGAGACAGTGTTGTCTGAGGACAGCTGAAATACTGAAGACGGCACGCAATATTAATATTCTTAACAATGAATTTTTTTAACACTGTTATTCTTTATAAGCTGAAATTTATCGTGATTACTGTTACGATCACGAGGTTCATAACAAAGTTCAGCAGAGTTAATAGCTTCCAGCAGAGAAAAAAAAACAGATTTGATGACGGGATTAAAAAAACAACTTACTTTTTATTAAAAAAAATATAAAACCATCGAAAGAAAAACACAGGTTCACATAGCAAACAAGTTCACATAGTTTCCGTTCGAAGGCAACCTAATGGTTACGTTGCAACCAAACGGCTCCCACCAGCGGCAAACATGTGCCGGGTTATATACTTCCTCAGTTGAAAAAATTGGAATATTAATTGTTGACAAAACAAAGGTTCCGAGGAAGAATAACATATACAGTGACGTCACAGTTTAACCGGGGCAAACAAACTGAAAGGAATTGAAATGAGTCCCGGTCACACTTTACAATACCCGGTTAGTTATCACACACTATTACCAAATTAAGCTTAGTAAAAAGGGAGGAGAAAGGGTAATTACCTCGTATTTAACAATTACAATACTCCTTTTACTCCGTATCAGGAAGCAATAAAACGATAACAAAAATATTTATTGCAGATAAAAGATTTTGATTTTTGTTTTCTTAAAATGGGCTTAAGGAGCATTATTTCAACTAAAGTATGCATACGTCACTGTCTGATGTACTGTTATAGTTCTCAGCTCTGCCATCTGGAAGAGACCGACAGAGTTAACATTCATTATATTGAAATTTTTCGTTATGTAGATTACGAATTATAATGAAAAGTGGAGAATCAAAAGTAGATGTTAGAGTCCTAAATACAAAAATGTTAGTTAAAATTCACTATAGGGAAATATTTCATTATATCGAGTAAGGATTATTATGAAAAATAGAGCAGAAAATGTGGATGTTTGTATCATAAATACAAAATTTTAACATTCTACGAGAAATTATTTATTGAGTTATGCCTAGTATGGCTAAATCGTTTACCAATATATCGGCAAATATTGATATAAGTACCGCGATAAGAATATTAAAACTCTGTTCTGCCAATATATCCCTATATGTATGCTTGCGGTCTTTTCTGTTTAAGAGTACGATACTTTTATAAATATTTCGAGCATAGTGATCATAACAGTTAAAATTAATCTGTTTATAAATGCATATGACCGATTTTTAGAATACCTGAGTCATATGTTTAGTTTATAACTTATCAGTTCTGCTCGCTGAAAGTTATTGGTCATATTTCCACTTGCCAGATATTGGACCAATGAAACTGTTTTGGTTTGGATCGCTACGGTCTACTATTTTTGCTCTACGAACACTATTGAACGACACCTATGACTTAAAGCTGATTACGAACTGCTACGAACATCCTTACCGATGACGAAATTCGAACCCACGATATATAATACTGGAGATTAGTTTACCAATGAGTCTAATTTTGATTTGGTAAAAATAAATTGGCATAAATAGGAATGTAAATTAGCAGTAATGGTTTCGAATTTAAACAAGCAATTTTGATTAGTATGTGAGGAATATATATAAATTTTTCTTTTAAGTGTTAATATGAATGACTCCTAAAAAATTGTTTTCAGCTTTCAGAAATCTTAATTTTTTTAATCAAATTGTAATTGTAGGAATTTTAATAACTAGGAATAAAAATTTTTGAACGATATAAAACTAAGGTTATTCAAAAATAGCAATATAGCCTCCTAGTTTTAAGTATTATCGCAATATTTTAATAATATCAATATAAATATGGGGATATATAGCGATATTAAACTTCTAATATCGTCCAGCCCCAATGCCCGGCATCGTTAAGACTAAGATCGGATTTAATGGAATGTTACTGGTAGAATTTGTTAATATCTTTTACCCAAATATATCTGATGCCGATTATTTATGTACTAGTAAATATAATAATAAATCAATACAGAATATACTCACATTTAGGTTTGGAGTCACAACACCGTCGAAACAAATCTCTGGAAACTGTTTGCAAACAATGTCCTTACCATATGTTGCCAATGATCGTGGTAAACACAGAGAAGCGCCGTAAAGACCGCATATCTCTCCAAAATGATACCTAAAATGGCAACATATATATCACGATCAATTACCATTCAATAATTGCATAGAAATAAACGGATTTTCCGCATATACCACATATCTGAAAATTGATAGCTGAAAGGACATGTTGCTTCTATCCATTCGGATATTGGGAACAATTGACAATAAATAATTTTATAGAAATAAATGGATTGTCTCCAAATTGCACATTTCTCCAAAATGGTATCTGAAACGATTATATGTTGTTTTTATTCATTCGTATATCAGGAACAATTGACAATAAATAATTTTATAGAAATAAATGGATTGTCTACAAATCGCATATATCTCCAAAATGGTACCTAAAACGATTCTATGTTGCTTTTATTCATTTGTATATCAGGAACAATTGACAATAAATAATTTTATAGAAATAAATGGATTGTCTCCAAATCGCATATATCTCCAAAATGGCACCTAAAACGATTCTATGTTGCTTTTATTCATTTGTGTATCAGGAACAATTGACAATAAATAATTTTATAGAAATAAATGAACTGTCTCCAAATCGCATATCTCTCCAAAATGGTATCTAAAACGATTATATGCTGCTTTTATTCATTCGTATATCAGGAACAATTGGGAAAAAAATAATTTTATAGAAATAAATGGATTGTCTCCAAATCGCATATCTCTCCAAAATAGTATCTAAAATGAGAATATGTTACTTTTATTCATTCTGATATTAGGAACACCTGACAATAAATTGTTTTAATAAATAAGCGGATTGTCTAAACTATTTTCCAAAATGAACCAGATTGCTCTATTGACGGGTGTTAGAACGTTTCAAGGAGAGAAGGGAGATGGTAAATTCAGTTTCAGTTGGGAAAGAGTTCGTGCTGTAACAGGACAGTGAAAGAAAGTAAAAGATAAAAAAAAATTATAAAATCATTTTATGCATATATTATCTATTCAGCCTACTTTTAAAGGCGGGTTTTATTTTATCTTCAATCTAGTAAAAGTTAATTTCGGAGTAATCAAAGTAACTTTTTAAATGTTTCAAAGTTTTTAAAGTATTCTTGTACAAACGTACTGTTTACAACAGTCTGAGCTAGTGATGGAACAATATTATACCATTTTAGGGTGTAAAGAATAGTTGGCTATCCCGTTTTAGGCGATGTGCTTTGAAAATACTATAATTGTCGTACAAGCACACCATCTAAAGGTATCACAAGAAAGTTTAACGATTAAATGGTTGAACGATGGCTTGAAAATTCTTCAAAAATCTATATAAATAAAGAAAATTGTCTGTACGTAATAAAACTTCGTCAACAGTTTTATTCTGTTCTCGATGTAATTTTGCATACTAAATCTTCCTGACGAGGGGAAGATCACTGCCTATTTGAAATTATCTTGAAACCATAACTGACAGAGGTATTAATTAAAATCTTCAACATGCTAATTTCTCAACCCTTTAAGTGTACTCCTTAGCGACGCTGATCAAATCATCACGGACGACAATGTTTGCCTAGAGTGTCGAAAATTTTAACAATTCTGAACTTTTTAATGTAGCAAGTGTGGTTTGTAGTCTACCGATTTATTATTATTATTATTATTTACGAGGGCTAATAAAATCGGAATCTGCTGCTTAAAGCTGATTCTGAACGGTATGAGCATTCGTGCTTCAATGGGATTTGAACTAATGAACTCCGATGCCGAAGAGAAGTGTGTTATATATTCGCTACCGTTTGAACCGTTTTAGAAGAAATTTGACTAAAAACATGGACTATATATATATATATATATATATATATATATATATATATATATATATATATATATATATTAACAATTTTTACGAATTTCTTTCGAAAAGATGATTTTGAAGCACTTTTACTAAGCAGATTTTTAAAATGCCCTGTACATTTTCGTAACTTTCCTATTCAGTACGTTTTTGTATCGTTGAAGAGTTCAGAATTTCCTCTCTCAGTCAGTGTAGTTAAAAAAATATCTTTCCATAATTTTTTTTTTGGGGGGGGGGGCGTTTAAGAAAAAAGACTTAATATTTGATTTGAACATTTTAAAACTTTGTAATTTTTCATTCAAACAACGTGAATTTCGAACGTACGTCTTCAATAGGTGACTTAAAATTTTATCCCAAATCAAGAAAATAAAATTAAAAAAAAAAAATAAAAGAAAAAAATATTTTTCAGTTTATTGGTTAAACGTTTAGTATCACCGTTACTTTCACATAAATCTATCGGGAAAGGGGTGTTATCTTATCAAGGAAGAACAGAAACCAGAAATTAAAAATATTGGCATTTCACTTTTGACTTTCGTATTACACATTCTGGATTTTCGAATGCTTTTTGATTTAAAACAAGTTTTTTTTAACTTAAAAATAACATATTTTTCCGCCGCACAATGTGAGTTTATATTTATATATAGTAACAATTTTTACGAATTTCTTGCGAAAGGATGATTTTATATAATTTTTTAAGAAACAAATTTTCAAAATGCCTTATACATTTTCGTAACTCTTTTATTCAATGCGTTTTTGCATCGTTGAAAAGTTCAGAATATTCTCTCTCGATCAGTGTTATCTTTCAATAATTTTTGTGCTTTGAAGAAAAAAGACATAACATTTGATTTGAACATTTTAAAACTTTGTAATTTTTCATTCAAACGATTCGAATATCTTTTTCCGAACGTGTGTATAATAGGCGACTTTACTAAATTTTTTTTAAATCCCCCCCCCCCCCCAAAAAAAAAAAGAAAAAAAATTTTTTTGTTTCTTGGTTAAGCGTTCAGTACCACCGTTACCTCTCACATAAATCTATCACGCAATGGGTTATATCTTATCAAGAAAGAACAGGAACCGAAAATTAAAAATAATGGCATTTAATTTTTGACTTTCGTATTGCGAATTCTGGACTTTCGAATGATTTTTGCGTTCAAAACAAGTTTTTTTTACTTTAAAAAACTATCAGCTTTATAATAAACCACTTTATAAGTATCAGCTTTATATGTAAGCCACTTCCACCGCTTTCATGCAATCAAAATATTTAACTTTAATCTAAATAAAAATTTCCAACCCCACATTTATCCTTGACACGCTGGGTAAGTTCTGATAACTATTTCTAAGGGATGAAAAGCAGACAATTACGTTCCATTTTAGCTTTTATTTTCTTAATTAGAATTAGTGATATGTTCATAATATTTAACATTATAAGTAGCGGTAATGAATACTCAATAATGTGAATAGGAATTATGAGGTATGTAATATTATGTTACGAAATAATAAACAATATTACTATAAGTAATATATTACCATTATAGTGAACCACATTTCAGACAATCTCTCCAAATAGCTGGGAAGAGAAAGAAGTATTTCACAAGTTTTTAAAATAAAATGTTCGAAAACCAATAAGAAAGTAATTTAAATTTTTAAATCACGATTAGGTTTAATATACTGAAGAACCCAAACCTTGTGATTACTAGTTTTATTTCTTCAGTATTATAAATTGTAAAACCGCGAAACTTTACTGGCTAGTGTAATTAATTATAAGTAAATTCTTTATATGGCCAAAGTTAGAGAACAAGGACATTACCATAATGCACACAAGATATGTCACAGGTGACATCCGCGTTATAATTATATCAGAATTCGTCATTATAACTCTGCAGAGAAGGGAATTTATGGCTTTAAAATCTATCTCTGTCGACTTTTGATATCATTATGACTCGAAGTTGCGTGTGACATACCGCAATCCTAATGTGGAACACCCCAAATCGTCAAACATTTCTTTAAAAATTAAAAAAAATAAGGCAATTTGTCGTAACGTCACGAACTACTATAACTCCCTTCCCATTCATTTTCAGGTTTACAACAACCAATAGACAAACAATAAACTGCCCTTCCATTTGAAACTAAAGCCAGATTTGTCATAATTTGAGAATTTGCCCTACTGCGTGAAATCGCCTTATAGTTTAAACTCCTAAGGAGAGACAATATTTTTGCTCTTCGGTGAATATTCAGCGAAAATATTGGGTTAAGGATCAGGGGAATAAACTGAGAGAGAGAGAGATATGGTGACCGTTTGCGAGTCGCAACTCACCTCTATGGATTAAATAAAATAATAGAGTAGACTTCCTCGTAACCGGCTTTTATTTAACCTGATCTTCACTTTAAATGGCCATAATTAATTTGAATGCAAAAATTTTAAAAAAGAAAAAAATTAAAGAAACATTTATATTTTTGTAATTATATATTTTACGCATAGAATATACCTTTAAGCTATATGGAACAGAAATACATTGGTTTCCTTTATTGACGGGTTTAATTAAAAAAAAATGGCTAAATTATGCAATGAATCACCGAATTTTTAGCTTTCAGCAAAAAATGACTAAACATTTTAATCATTCCTATAACTGGTATGTAAAACTTTTGTAATAAATTAATACATTTAATAAATGCTTACTCGAATTATAAAACATACATTTTCATCAATTAAATTCTTTTTCATTCTCCTCTTTAACCGGAATTTGGATAACCGCGGCATAATCGGTGTCATTAGGCCGGTTAGAAAAGAGTTTGCTTGGGTTAAAAAATATTTAGATAGCAAGAATATATATAAATTAAAGACAAAATCGTAATAATTTACCCAAGCGGGTTACAGATGGTGAAAGCAGGCATCTCTAAATATGTAGGTTCTACCTGTTGAATGTCGACAACAGTCGGGTAAGTCCAATACAGAAGCAAAAACTCCGAGGCCTGATAAAGGAATCCTCCTAAACACGCGAGGAAAAAGATCGCTCTCAAAACTTTCTGGGCTATAGCTTGCCTTTTTGAGACTTTCTTCATGACCAGCGTTAGGAATTTCCTAAGAAACAGCTCACGAATGGTTTAATTTGATTTGAGAAGCTAGAAAAGCACTCCTACTACAATATCTACAGAAGGACAATGTTTAACTTGAGAAGACAATCAAATCTGTAAAATTTATCGGAATGAGTCCCAAACGCAGATTGTTAAAATGTTTATACCTAATATTGTTAGTTAATGCTCTTCATTAAAAAGTATTTCCTGCGCATGTCTGATTTTTTTTTTAATTTTACAGTTTTTACTCATGTTTATGAGCTAGGGAGATAGGTTCCTTTTATCTGTGAAAAGTAAAAAAAAATCAATGCTTGAAATATATGTAAATGACATATTTAATGCATTTTCGTTGTTGCGCGAAGCATAAATAAAGGTGCTGGAAAATGTGTGCTATAGAAATGAGTTCCGGCACCAAGAAAAAATAGAGAGTCCATTTTTGTACGTGATATTTGTTTATTAACTGCGCGAGTGGCTGATCCACTGTTGATTTTTTTTCATTATAATTAGTATTGTCCACTACTTAGCGATTTTTGTTCTATTTGTGTAACACAATATTTAATGGAGCTACCTTTATCCATATTAATTCTTTAACCTGTCCATCACGCTAATGCGCGCGATATTGTGTCCCTGAGGACCAGTTTCTTAGATCACTTTAATTACTTTTGTAAAACTCCCTTTTTGGGGGGGAGGGAGATTCAACATTTTTTAATTTCTTTATTTTCATTTGCTTCTTTAGTGAATTACTTTGTTGGTGCAGCTAAATTTTTTTTTTTTTTTTTTTTTTTTTTTTTTTTTTTTTTTTTTTTTTTTTTTTTTTTTTTTTTTTTTTTTTTTTTTTTTTTTTTTTTTTTTTTTTTTTTTTTTTTTTTTTTTTTTTTTTATTTTTTTTTTTTTTTTTTTTTTTTTTTTTTTTTTTTTTTTGTAGCTAGGTGCTGCCTCTACTTATATAACCTAAATATTTATTGATGAATCGGGAAATTTTTTAACTAAATGATTTGTTGTTTTAAAACTTCCCTGCATAAAAAAGGCTCAAACCTACAATGCAATATATATATATATATATATATATATATATATATATATATATATATATATATGTTATGAGGTGATTTAGATATATATAAAATATTTTAATGTAATTGTTATAGCAATTGTATTTGTAATAAAAGTTTCCAATCTAAATCTAACCTCAGGACATTTTTTTCTGTAAAAAGAGAGGATCTAAAGATAAGTGGTAGAAGAATTCATGATGGCCGATGTGTGTGGGATTTGATCTCCAGGCGAGATATGACAAATATCTCCTGTCATAATACTAAAATAAAATAGCCCCTTTGTGAAATTATTTAATGAGCACTAGAGGTCCTTTTGGTCTTTGGGATCTCAGGTGATCGAAAGTAGAGGGTAGCTTTTCCCCGTAGGTTTGTGGTTTCAACGAGAAAATGTAAGGACCTAAATCGTCATCGAATGAGGAGTGAACATCAGATTTGTGCTATTCGGCATCGCCAAGAGTTCTTCCTAGCAATCTGAGGCCATAGCAGTGAGTCCGGGGCCGCAGAAGAATGTCAGTGGGAGTAGCTGCAATAGCTGTAAAGTTCGAAAAGCTCCCAGGATCCAAGAACTCCCCGATTACAAGTGAAATTAGGATCGTGCGAACCTGATGCAAGCGAGTGTTCTACCAAAAGCTCCCGTCTTCGTTGAAACACAAACAAAAGATACGATAGATCTCACAAGTAAAAGATTGCATATATTCAAGGCCCTCTCTTTATTTTTATTGACAAATTTTGATTTGTAGTTTTATAAGAATTTTAAGTCTCCCATACCGGAACGCTAATTGATAAATTGTTAAGTGATAAATGACGTATGTTATCTAAACATTTCTTAAATAATAAGTCAACAGTAGTTTTTAATACAAATAAATGTGTTACTTTTTTAAAATTTAAATTTGTGTAGTTCTTTAATGAGAACTTCTTATAAATGAATAGCATTTAAAAGTGAAATTGAACTCCATAATATTGTCTGTAGTTCTCAGAACCTTGGGTTGGAAGATTGTGATTCTCTTTTAAATAATTTTACACAACGCAATAAATGCATTTAATATACTAGAAATATACTAGATAAATATTTCGGCACTAACGATACCTGCAACTTAAATCTATATTTCTGGAGGACTATATGACAATATATACAATGGAAACCAATTTATACAAAACATGCTTATACGAAATATTCTGCTTTACAAAGCATTTTGCTTTCCATTGCGAAACACCCATAAAGTACATTACTAATTTAAACCACGGGTAGCACAAAAATATTGGTCAATATCAAAATTATAATATCGGCCTATCTCAAATGAATCCTCTTCTGAATGAATCCCCTCTGAATATTATTTCTTTTTACATTTAGCAATGTTTGTCAGTATTCACTGATATCCCTGAATTTCATTTTGTGATATATAGCAATGTTGGTTAAGAGTTTTCGCTTGATTTGTGCTGTATTTCTATATCTCATAGCGTTTAATTATATTTTAGAATAAAAGCATTTTATAAGCAAGGTTCGTTTAATATTTGTATGTATTTAAACCATTTAGTAACGTGATTTACACTGAAGAGCTACTGAATTAGTGAAAGCAAGGGCTATGCAAATTGTGAAGCTCATCATCTATGCGCAAGTGAGGGCGCTGTGGTAACTACATATATATAGCGTACTGTGGTTGTTCTGAATTAGTAGTTGGATTTGTCAATATGGGTAAGCAGCCTGATTTAGACGCCTTCGGTCATGAACAAATCGTAGGAGCGCGAAGCAGGGACCATTTAATTTTCGAAATCGTCACACAGCTAGGATTTTCAAGGTCGACAGTGCTGAGAGTACACTAATGCTGGAAAACCCCTTCCGCATTTTAGGATTTTCTTCGCAAATATATAATGTGTGCCTTATGGTGTGGTCACGCCACACCTGGAAGGTATAAAGCTAAATTTTACAATGAAATTTTACAATGTTGTTCACAAACCCCTTTTAGAAATTTATGGCTTTATCCACAAAGAAGAAAAATGCGCCTTATGTGTAGCTCCGCCACACCTGGTAGATAAAAAGCAAAAGTTACAAAAAAAGAAATGCTCATGCCTCGCACATTCTTGTAAATAGAAGTTTGTAGCTAGGTATTACGGAATTAGAGAAAGTACACTTTGAGTTCCGAGTTATATAAAATTGTGTTCAATACTTTAAAAGAAAACCAGGCTCTTAAAACTTACCCAAAACTGCGAGATTTTGAAAAACAACTTTTCGATTTGAACGGAATTTAAGCCAGGTGTAATGGATACAAAGATACCACACTTATAGTACATGGGAGAGAGTATTTAATATTTAAAAGGGAAAGTATTTTCTGAAAATCATAAAAGAAGCCGAGTATACGTATAACCCCCGATACCCCTTCAATACATAAAAGAAGGGAGCGTACAAAAGATGTTGAGAAAAGGGTCCAGTACAGAAAAAAAAAGGAAAAAGGTATATGGCCATGTTTTCGAGAAGTTGTGCGATAAGGGAGTCTCGAAATAAAAATATAAAATTCAAATAAATAAATAAATAGAAGTGTGAGGTGCTCTTATCCAATGAAACATCAGATTTTGAAAACTGACCACCTGAATTTTTCAAGAATGGATAATTCCCGAATGGGGGCGGAACCAAGGAGTGGTAAGGAAAAGGTAAAGGGATATATATACGAGAAAAAAAAAGAGTAGAAATGGATATTTTTTCTTTTATTATTGAGTGCTTAGATTTTTTTGGCTGAATAATGTGGCTTCAGCTTCAGTGGGGTAAGTTCTGATTTACTATTTTTAAGGTGGTGACAATTGATTTAATATTTTTTTGTACATATGTAAATTGTAAATAAATTCTTTTTTTTTTATCTAAATTTTCTATCTTTTAATGAAATTAGCTATTTTGAATCAATAACCAATATAGGTTTGAACCTGGGTTTAAAGTTAACGAAATTGAATACAATAAATTATTAAGAATTAAATAAAGTAAATTTTTAAAGTAAAGTAGTAACGACTCAGCACTAAAAATACGTGGATGATGTGAAAAAACTGGAGATTTTGAAAACTGAAAAGGACAGTTAGAAACTGAAAAGACAAGTCAGACTATGTGTGGGGAGAGATGGCTCAGTCGTAATGTATGTAGCCAGCGAAGCCAAACATTAGCTCAAATTACCACCCAATTGAATGACAGTGGCAGTCGTACAGTCAGTAAACGAACTGTACAACACTCGCTTCACCGTATGGGTTTCGGTAGCCGGCGATCTATGAGGTTCCATTGATCTATGCTCGCCATTAGGCTGCACGTCTTGCCTAGGCAAGAGAGAACAGAGGCTCGAGTGTAGAGGACTGGAAACGAGTAGTATGGAGTGAAGAGTCTTGATTCCAACTACATAACGCCGACGGGAGACTGAGAATATGGCGTCATGCTCATGAAGCCATGGATCCTGCATGCTCTGTTGGAACTGTACAAGGACATGGTAGCTCATTTCAATCACGGTCTGGAGTGTTTTATCGTAGCACTTTTTGGGATCTTGGTGCGTGTACCAACCTCCTTTAATGCCATTCGGTACGTAGAGCTGCTGAGTGATCACCTCCATATATTTATGCTGTTCTGTAATTTGCACGGTAATGGAGTTTTCCAGTAAGACAACTGTACCTCTCACAAGTCTCGATTGGCTACTGGCTGGTTAGATGAGCATTCCTCTGACTTTTCTCTGATAAATTGACCACCTAGAATCCCAGAATTAATCCTCTTGAACATCTTTTGAATGTTTTGAAACAAGGCGTGAAAGGCCATTACACAGCACCAACAAACCTTACTGAATTATGGACAGCTTTAGCCAATATTTGACAAGCCATTTCAGTAGAACGTTTCCAGAAACTTGTTGAATATATGCCTACCGTTGTGTGGCAGCAATTATCAAGGCCAGAGGAGGACCGACTCGTTACTAGGTAGGTATCCCTAATTCAGTGGCACTTCAGTGTATTTAATGTAGACAAGAAAATTCATTTTCAACTTACACATTAATAAGAAATGAGGTTTTTATTTTTGGGGGGCTCAGATAAACTTTGATCTTTATTTGACCGGAATTAGTCATTAAGTTTGACATGCTCTCTATAAATAATTTCTCAAATTTTCAAGTATGGGCTATAATTTATAATTAAGTGTGATACCATATTGCGGCCAATATATATCACAGTCGACTTCGTCAAAATGACATCCGAAGTCACTGGATAGGAATTTGGTACCATAAATTCCCTTCTCCGCCAATGACATCTGTTTAATAGCGAGTTTTCACGTCATGATGACACGAATGTCACCAGTGACAGATCTCAACTGCAGCATGGTAGTCTCCTTTGTCATTTGGTCGACATTTTATTATATTTTGAATCTTACATGATTTACTTTTTCAGTACGTACATTAATTAAAATCATGATAAACAGATATCTATATATATAAAAATGAATTTGTGTGTGTCTGTCTGTCTGTCTGTCTGTACTCAATAGACTCAAAAACTATCCATCCAATCGCCGTGAAAATTTGGGAAATGTTTAGGTATATCCCTGGGAAGGTTTTTGTAAATTTTCAACGTTCGAAATTCATTCCTTCCCCCTTTTTCGAGCATTTCATGTCATTATTCCAAGCATTATTTTCCCCGGTTAAACGCAAACGATTAAGTTTTTAATTTATCGCATCATATCTAAGGGAAAGAAGCAATGTTTCTAGCAATGTGACGTCATCCCAAGTAATTGTTTTAAACGCAGTTTTCCACGGTTAAAAGCAGGAGATTAAAATGTTCAATTCATCACATAATAAATAGGCGAAAATGATATTTTTCTATCATTATGACGTCATTCATTTAAATATTTCATTTATTCATTTCTTATTTTATATTATTTAAAATCGTCTGCTTAGTATCAATTCGATTTCACCTGGAAATCTATATATATAAAAATGAATTTGTGTGTGTCTGTCTGTCTGTCTGTACTCAATAGACTCAAAAACTATGCATCCAATCGCCGTGAAAATTTGGGAAATGTTTAGGTATATCCCTGGGAAGGTTTTTGTAAATTTTCAACGTTCGAAATTCATTCCTTCCACCTTTTTCGAGCATTTCATGTCATTATTATAAGCATTATTTTCCCCGGTTAAACGCAAACGATTAAGTTTTTAATTTATCGCATCATATCTAAGGGAAAGAAGCAATGTTTCTAGCAATGTGACGTCATCCCAAGTAATTGTTTTAAACGCAGTTTTCCACGGTTAAAAGCAGGAGATTAAAATGTTCAATTCATCACATAATAAATAGGCGAAAATGATATTTTTCTATCATTATGACGTCATTCATTTAAATATTTCATTTATTCATTTCTTATTTTATATTATTTAAAATCGTCTGCTTAGTATCTATTCGATTTGAACTGAAATTTGAGATATAAAGTGATTCACTTTCATTTCTATGTGACGCAAATTATAGCATTTTATATGAGAACTAATTTTAAATTTAATTCTTGGTTCATTTTTATGTTACAGTGAAATGCATATCAACAATATTCTAAGTACAAAAAGTACAAATTTCAGTGACTCTCATGGCCAAATAAAACCTATCATTTTATATAGTTATCTTCATATTCATATGGTTGTCGATATGAATGTGTGTTTCTGTTTCATACAAAACTATGTGGTTTGTCATAAATTTCCTTAATTTTAGAAAACATTTATTACTACCAACAAATTTAGCACTGTTGCTGTCAAAACCTGTGCTTCCTATTCTATCACGTAATATGACAAGATCTGTTAACTTTGCTAATCAACGTACAGTAGTAATACAGTAATGCAATTTAGGGTTAAGCTTATATTTTACAATAAAAAAAGTTTGAGCAAATTTAATATAAGACAAATTCGATTATAAAAACTGAATAATGTTATAATACGCTTATGATAGAAATATATAAACATGCCAATGACTCGAACTGAACTGTGGCGAATTTAGAGAGTTATTCACGAAAAAAAAATCTTTGTTTAAAAGTAATATATTAAGTTCACCGTAGCAAAGCACGGGCAAACTTGCTAGTATGTATTATAAATCATAACATTAAAAGAATGTATTTACATATGATAGGAAAAAAGAATTTTATCAGGCATTCTTGCATATATATATAGGACATATTTTGATATTTAAAATTTCATCTCATCATTAATAAATATAAACTATAGTATTCAAAGATAGTTTAAATTCCATTTCGTTAATACTTTACAGAGTCCATGATAAATTAAAATTAAGATATTCCTTATTATTTATTGAACAGTAATGATGCTCAAATATGTTTAAGGCTGTGCCTATCTTTACCTTGAAACTGTGAAACATTTTACTTTTTTTGGTCCTGAGATCAAATATCATAATTATATTAATCCTGAAATTGTGAAAAGAATTATTGCAGCTAATCGCTTTTTTTGTTGTTGTTTGTTTGTTTGTTTGTTTAAAACTTTTGCTGAAATCTCAGTTTATAAAGAGAAGAAATTTTTTTTCGTAAATGTATGAAATCAGCCTTGATTTAGGCTTCAAAAACATAGACTAACGACGAGGGAGTAGAAAGCTATGGCAATCTTAGGGGGAAGAGAAAGGAACTATTTTTGGAGATATTTTGCAGAATAATAAAATGGCTTTAAACAAATAATTTTGAATTATATAAAATATATAATAATAATAAGGATATTGTTAAATTTACAAAATTAAATCAGGTGGACAGGACATCTTTTGAAAATGATTGCAAAATGAATTGCACTGAGAGTCCTTAATGCAACTCTTTAGGGTAAATCCAACAAAGCATAGAAAGATTCCATGAATGTAAACATTACTTCAGACACAAAACAAGAAATCATGTTTTAGAAGGAGAGACATGTTCGAATTTTCTACTATGAACGGCCAGAAAGCGCAAAGAAATGTCGAGTCAATGTGTGTAATGATGAATGATTCGGACGTTTATGGGATAATACTGGAAGATTTATTAATAAGAATAAAAGTATCTTTCGGGAAATTAAACCAACTACGCCACACTAATTTGGAATATTTTTAAAATTAGTAGACGTGGTTCTTCAGGAGTAACATTAGTCGTGTAAACCTAATAATGTTATAAACATATTGATAACTATCGATTTACAGACCCACAAAGAACTGTCGAGTCAGTGTGTATGAAAATGAAGGATTTGGGAATTTATAGGATAATACTGGAAGATTTATTGATAAAAATAAAAGTATCTTTCGGCAAATTAAACGAACTAAGCCATACTAAGTTGGAATAGTCTTAAAATTATTACACATGGTCCTTCAGGAGTAACATTAGTTGTGTAAACCTAATAAATTATAAACATATTGATAACATGGAGTTCCAGGCGTACAAAGAGCTGTTGAGTCAGTGTGTATGAAAATGAAGGATTTGGGAATTTATAGGAGAATATTGGAAGATTTATTGATAAGAATAAAAGTATCTTTCGGTAAATTAAACCAACTACGCCACACTAATTTGGAATGTTCTTAAAATTAGTAGACGTGGTCTTTCAGGAGAAACGTTAGTTATGTAATCCTAATTGTAATAAAATTTTAACTTCGTTTTGCACTTAAAATTTTAGAAAAACATATATGACAGTTTCAAAAAAGTTTTTGGAAAAAAAACCAATAGAAAAGTTTCTGTTATTTATCTTCATAATATTCTCTAGCTTTTACATTTAACATTATAAATATTTATGAATGGAAGTCCATTATGGGATGGCAAACAAACATGTTTATGGAAACAGTACATTTGAAGTCTTATTTCCTAGTCTTTTGTACAATAAAATAACCACTAGAGAATACAATTGTTCACTTTGTTATCAATTTTTGATCTTTTCAAGTAAATGCAACCTTTTAACGAAATGTTTGCAGGCAACCACTTTAAAAATGCCACATAGCGTGAGAAATGCGTATTGAAAAATTTCTAATGTAGAGAAAAGTGTGTATTATACCGATCAAATGAAATTGAAAATAAAAACTTTGAATTTTTAACACTGCATAAAAAGTTGCTTTATGCCTAACGTGATTATTTATTTATTTTTTCCTCAAAACGGCTCAACTACTAATTTTTACGTTATAATGTGCATTCCACCATAAAATGCATATTTCTCAATCTTTTCTCTGGTTAATAAGTAAATAACAGAAAGTAATACATCAAAATAAAAATATTAAGGTATCCGTCTACGTTCGGAGAACTTTTTTTTTTTTTTTTTAAACTTAGAAACTAGTTCCTGTTTTTACATTTTTAGATTTATTTCTTATATTATCGTAGAGAATTGAACTTAAAAATTTATTTTTGGAGAATATTTTATAAAATTTCTAATAAATGAAGGAAATTTAGTAAAAAAATCGGGTTTTTTCAAAATGTCTAATTTTTTAATAAATTAAATTATTTCAATATTTGTTGATGCAACACATTTGTTATACACTGAACTAGTGAATCATCTAAAATCTTTGCTTAATTTACATTCGGTAAAAAAGTTTTGTCCTTCAAAATCATACACATTGAATTTTTAACTAATTTTCATTACCTTTATATCTAACTATGAGTGTAACATCATTAAAAATGATCCAAATTTAAAGCTTTTAGGTCATTCACTAGTAAATACTATCAAAAGCATTCCTAATAATTTTCAACACAATATTTTAAGAACTCTTTGAAAAAACAAGTTTCAAGTTTCAACATTTTATTAAAAATATTGTTCTGAGAAAAACGCATTTGAAGTTCATGAAAGCAACCTTAGCGATTAAAAAATTAAAATGCATGTTTAAAATTCCCCACATTTTCTTGCTTCAAAACTTTCTAATTGCCAAGTTGCTAATTATTAAAAGTACTAGAAAAATGTGCTGAATTGTATGAAACGTATACAGACTGACACTCTCTTTTATGTAGGCTGTTCAGTAAGTAGTAGGATGTATTTTATTTTCGAGAAACTACTCGTTAGAATATCAATTTCTGTGAAATAAAAGAAATACTTAAGTGTACCTTAAAAACAGTAGTTTTTGGAATGCACATATAGGCTGATATGTCGGAGTATCCCGTGACTAGACGCAAGCTCGTGTCGCAAGTATCCGCGGCCAGTTGTCACTATAATGCAAAACCACATATTGCTCGTTACATATTGGATGATTTATTGAAGAATATCTAAATATTGTTCCCCGTATTCAATATAAACCGATTTTCCGTAGGGAATTATTATATAAAGCAGTGATTCTCAACCTTTCTTAAGCTACCACCCCAACGTGCTCAACACTCCTTTTGGAGCCAAAATGTTTTCAACCGCCTCCCCCCTTTTGTAAAAATTCCGTAATTGAAAGTTAAGGGTAGGAGAAGTACTCAATTATAAGAGACAAAAAGTTTAAGTAATTTTCTTCAATAGAGTTGCAAATCAAAGTTTTGTTTCTGAGACGCCCTGAAGCAATGCTCAAACGAATGGTCATTACGTTGACCTTCGGTTTCGGAGTTCGAATCCCACTAGAGCATAGATGTTCGTAGCCGTTCGTAATTGACTTTAAGTAGTAGGTTCCGGTGTCAATAGCCCTCGTGTTGCAAAAGAGTAGACCGTAGCGCTCCAAACCAAACCAAACAAATGCTGTTCATTAAATATATTTTTCTGAATGTCTGCCCAATTTCACGCAGAACATAGGGAATGGAAATGACTAGTTCTAGTACCACCGCGTAAATTTGTTTTATTACTGGTAAAATCTATTAAAATTTATTACTGGTAAAAATTACTGGTACATCGTCGCCTTACACCCCACAACAAATTCACTGCCCACCAGCATCGTCCTATCGCCCCAACTGAGAACTACTGATATAGAGGCTCTACTATATATTTTATTTGCTAGTGTATAGTGCGCTTTTTTTAAAGCCTTAGTAAATCAAAAGATAAAAACTTCACTTAATAAAAGTATTGGCGCATCTACATTTTATGATTGTTTACTTATTTTATGTAAAACTGTAACAGCATTTGAACAGTTTAAACTGCTTGAGACCAATTAATAGGAAGGGCACCTAACTTTGTATTTTATTAAATATAAAATGATATAAAAGCTTCAAAATAAGTGCAACTTTAAATAATGCATACCTGTAAATCTTCGGGTATACCGTCGATGCAGACTTCAGGAAATCTTTTACAGAATCTTTTCGAAGCAAAACGATTCAAAGCAGCGAGCAAATATATGGATACGTTGAAGACTCGACAAAAGTGAGTGAAGTAGTAACTAAACATAAAAATTAAGTTTCCATTTACTTCAAGGCTATTATGCAACTTTCAAAATATACATTCTGCAGCCATTTAACTTTAGAATACTTTTACAAATATGGTTTACAATGTAATATGTTTGTAGTGAAAGTAAGAGAACGTGTTGCAAATTTATTCTAGTTTTTGTTTTGTTTCATTTTTCTTGTACTTCTCAAAGAAAATTTATCCGATGCATTATTTTGAAACTGTAAGTTATTTTTGCATGCATTATTTTGATACTATAGATTCATTGTGTATGTAACTTTATTTTAATTTGTTTATTAACTTTTCTTATATTTCTGAGCATTTGCCAGTTGAAGTAGGAATAAGAAACAACCTCATGATGTACCTTGGTTTTTTTTATTAATATTTGAACAATGAAAGTATGAATACTTGCCTATAGTTTAACATTGAACTGTAGGAAACTTAAAGAAGTAAATTTATCGACAAGAACTACATTTACGGCAATACAAACAAAACTTATGTGTATCAGTTTTACGCCCTATTTTCTCTCAGGCATGAAGTTTATTGAATTAAAAACAAATATTTGACATAAAAATTCAAATGTTTCCATTAATAACTGATTTATTTTTTTAAAGAGAAAAAAATTAGCATGGAAGCTGTTGTATCTTTGACCTAATTAATGGTAAAACAAAGAAACTGGCTAGAGGTACAATACGTACACTATCCAAACATTCGTTATTTACGCTCATTTTGATGTAAACTATATGTAGGAGATGTATGATAAATAAATTCGCAAACAGTATCCGATTTATAGCTAAAAATTATTGGAGATTAAACATAATTAATTTCACCTGAGAAAAAAAAATCTGAAAATTAAAATACTTTATGAGACGCAGTACCGTCCACGCGTTCAAACATTTTGTTATTGTTTGGATTTAGTGATCATATAATAAAGTTTTATTATATGATTTTATTTTAGTGGTGAAATTTTAAAATGAGAGCTATTGGTAAGGAGCAATAAAATAAATAAAGATTATAAATATTTCCCTGAGTAAACTACTACAATGCTTAGCAACTATGTTAGAAAATTTATTCAAAACCATTGTTCAAACCAATTTCATAATAAATAATAAGACAGTTAACAAAGATGCAGATTAGTATAAAGATATCTTGATTTTAGCTTATTAAAACCCGAGTCATTTCAGCCGAATACTTATTAACGAATTTATTAAATCTAGGTTACTGTAAAGTTACTAAGTTACTCACTAAGCAAAGATTATATATCATTAGCTGCTTTCTCCCCATCCTTCGGCCTGTGTGAGTAAGGTTCCAAATATAGTTTTAGAACAACTACTATAAATAAAAATAGTAATAAAAATGTTAAATGAACCTCGTATGCTGCAAATTGTAGATGAATATAAATTTATTAAAAATAAATTATATAAAGGAGAGAGTAGATATGGAATTTGTGACCTTCCTCTCAAGGAATAAGATTTCCATTTGCCTCTTGAATGTATATAGCAATCCTTATGGAAGGTTAGAAACACACCATCTCCCACATTTGCGATATTTTATAGTGGCGACATTTTTGTTACCTGCCTAAACAATTGAGTTTGACACAAGAACAGCGTACCCAAGCCAACTTGTCAATAAAACTCTGAGCATGGTAGCCTAGCATTTTCTCCTTATCTCTCCGTGTCCACACAATCTGGATCTGAATTTTAATTTATATTATTTATATTATTTGATTTATCTGTATCCAACTCTCCTTGAGCAACTCTTTTCTTATATATTAAATGCACGTAATGTTTAAAAAATTAGATATAGTGAACCTCTAATGGTCCACTACGGCTCATTTTTAATAATTTGGATAAAAATTATATTTACGAAATAATAAAAATCTAGTATAAAATACCAAAACCTATAACAATGTTACATTTTGTGTAAGAAATGGTAACTGTGAAACACAAATTCGATAGAACATGGAGTTTGTAATTACTGAACACAAAAATCTCGCCAAGATAATAAAATAGAAAAAATGTTTTTTATAAAAGATGAGTTTAGTGTTTAGCAAATGCAAAAATATTCTCACATACATATTTTCATAAAAATATTTCTTTACACTAGAGTTTTAATAGATTAGATACATTTATATGTTACTCGGATTACCAAATAGCAGCCGATAATAATGCCAACGTTGAATAACATTCCCATTTTTTGACGCCAACTCAACAGTAAAATGAGAAATATACACCAAAAGTCGCCAAGCTTAATTAAGAATAGGTGGAATAAAGATTGACGTTTCAAAATTGGATAAATAAAAATGGCGCAAATGAATTCAAAATGAACTAACTATACCAAATTAATATTGATAAAACGAAATAAATATATAAGGCTAGAACACAGAGACGAATTATATTATTTGAAATAACATTTTAATGTTTAATCAAAAGTGGCAATAATATCTCAACATTTCATAGTTGCCATTTCTAAATTGAAAACTTGTTTGTTGCCTGTACATCACTTGCCTATTTTTTCTGTAGTGTAGTTGAGTTTTAGATAACAAAATCTATAACCATATGTTAGTTTTCTGCGAAATAAAAACAAATTTGATAGAACATGGTGAGTTTTTAATTACTGAAAATAAAAATCTCGCCAAGAAAATGTAATAGAAAAAATGAGTTTAGCGTTTAGCAGATACGAAAATAGTCTGACATACATAAATGCCATCATGCATTTATATATTTACACTTGAATTTTAATAGCGTAGATACGTTTTTATGTCACTCTGAATACCACATATCGGGCGATAGTAATGCCAACATTGAATAACACTGTCATTTTTTGACGCCATCTCAACAATGGAAATGCGCGTGCCGCAAAATTAAAGTGCCATTTTGGTTGGTTTTTTGTTAATATCTTTCGAACTAATTGGAATATCGGAACGCGAATGACTTATCTGGGTAGTTTCTGCGTCTTTTGGTACCTTCGGTGCCCTTCTGAGTCCAGCAGTTCGTGAGTAGATAGACGCACATACATACATAGCTACAATCAGATTTTAATGTGTATGAGCCTGTATTAGCCTATACACAACCAAAGCACAGGATTCAGTTTAAGATTCCTTTTCCTGATAAAAAATACGCGGATTTGTTGTGGGATAGCGAACATTTTTCACTCGATTTATATGTGATCAGGTTTAAGTGTGATAAAGCCCTAACTCAGTTGAAGATATTTCACTCGGTAAAGCAATCAGAATCTTAACCATTGTTCTTTCAAAAGACACAGGTTGACGGGGGATAAGACTATAAAAATTAAACATCTTTGAAATTTACAGCCTGCCCCCGATCAGCTACTCTTTTGAACATCACTGGTTGCAGTTTATAAAAAATAAGAAACACTCATTTCAGTCGATGCACCTGTCGACAAAGTAAATTTGTGTACCAAAATTGAAAATCATAGAATGTCGGTTCAAGTGACTGAATTACACATTAATAGCAGGTATTCGAAAATTTTGTAGATTATTTATAGAATTATCATTCACTTTTGCTGAAAAGGAAAACCCTTTCCAAAAAAGCATAAATACTATATACTAGCTGAGTTTAGCAGTTCCTGAAAAGGGACGCTAAGTATTAATGGGTTAAAACTTTCGCATGAATAAAATAATTCTTTGAATTTAACTTTTCCAAAATTTTGTAACTGCTGACATACACATACTCTCCCAATAAGATAATATTTACCCAAGTGAATTACAGATGGTGAAAGCGGGTATCTCCAGGTACGTCAATGTGTTGTATGTCGACAACAGTCTGATAATCCAATACAACAACAGAAACTCCTAGGTGTGGTAAAGTAATCACTGTAAGAGCAAAACTGTTAGAATCTTCAGAGCTGTAGCTTGGCGTTTTCTCCCACTCTTCATCGTTTAAGCGTAATCCGTGCTAACTGAAATTTCAAGATATACTGCCTAACGCAATTACTGAATATGACAGGTATGTAGAACAGGTTAGATATAACCAATAAGATAATTAAACTTTCATTATATTTCAAATTCAAAATTCTCTATAGCAAGGTAATTTAGACATTATTTGTGGGTTCTGCTGTTAGAGAAGTTTAAAGATTTCCTGCGCATGACTGCATTCTTAGTTCCTTGGATTTTGTTCCGTCTGTGGATTGGGAAACATGATTTATGCCATTTGGGCACCCAAAACACACAGTCGCAACTAGAAAAAAAAGTCAATGTATGAAATTGTTCTAAAAAGTCATTTTTTAGAAGCAACCTCTACATGTAATTATAATTTGTTTTCTTTTAATAATTATAATTTGTTATAATTTGTTTTCTCTTTATAATTTGTTTTCTTGATAAAATTGCGAGAAATAAAAATATTTTGTTAAAATAATGTGTTGAAATTCTTCCTGGTTTTGCTTTATACAAGCAGGATAAGGAAGGATCATGAAATACAAGTAATCGCTTATAAAATTTTAACGTATTGAAATGATTCACTCTGATCAGTTAACAATTTTAATTAAAAAATATTATTAGATAAAATTATTCATTAGTACTTGACTTTTCGTTAGAAGTTGTAACCGGATCGGCACCTTCTCAACTTCAGGTAAATCCCGGCATTTTTATTTATTTATTTATTTATTTTTTTTTTAAGTTAACCGAGGCAGGAAATTTTACCGCCAAGTTGAGCGTCATTCGTTAAGGGAGCTGACTCTCGCTGTATGTTTGGTCGTGACGTCTGCACGACAAACGCAATGAGGAATTTGCACATGTGGGGGATTTGAACAACTTGTCGACAACAACGACTCATAGATTCCAAATATGTTCTCAAAAATGTAAAAAGTAGATCCATCATTTTAAAAATTAATTTTAAAGTTAAGCGAAAATCACTTGACATCAAAACGCTTCATGATTGGTTGTGACGTCATCGTTCATAATATCCAATATTTTCTTATTGCTTGCAAGCGTGCACTATATTCCGATTTTGTTTTTGAAAGTTCTTGGAATTTTCTAGCTATCAAAATTTATTTTTATTTAAACCTGAAAGTTTATTTTATCTATCTCGATAGCTCAATTATCTCAATTTGTTATAAATGTCTCTTCTACCTGGATTTAACAAAGGACAGTCGGACAACCTCCAAAAATTGACATGATGTCAAGGTTTTCGTTCTTGGAAAAAAAAACCCGGATTTTATGGGAGCAGAAATACGGGGAATTAAAACCCAAAGGTATCCAATTTTATCGAAAAATATCACTGTGAATTGATTCACATAAGAAAGTATGCATCTCTGAAGAAAATATTTATAATAACCTTGAAAATACATAACCTTCCCCTCCCCTAAGTTATTTATTAGATAATTATATGCTTCACATATTTATATGTTTTACGATATTTATATGCTTTATCAAACATTTATTGTACTTGAACTCTGTGATAATACCCGAAAATGAGCAGTTTTAAAAGTTAAATAGCTCTGGTTAATCAACAGTCCTTTTAAAGGTATAGATGTATTTTTATATACCTTAATTGTTCTAAATGAGTAATATTTAAACAAAAGCAAGCATTTACTTGTCGATAAATGGTCTTCACAAACCCATAGAGATGATTTATATGATAATTTGGGGTTTACTTTTTCATCCCTTTTCATCGCATTTGTTCAGATTTTACGTGTATGTGGATCTTTGGAAACGTTGAAAAATATCTTCTTATTGCAATTAGTTGCCGTACTTTTACAGAAAAGGCAAAATACAGTATTTATAATATGACTTTTTAATGTCAGACATAATAAAAAAATTCTAATATATGCGATACTTTACACAGAAACAAATTTAAAACTCACCTTTTAACATGTAAACAGCATAAGCGCTCGGTGTCAGCGTGAACGATGACGTCACAAACTCGGCGGAGGAAAAGTATCGTTTTTGAGAGACGTAAAGAGTCCATTATAAAACCCATTAGAAATCACTAATTAGGACCCCCAAATGAAAGAAAAATAGGTACTGTCCTGCTTACTTTTTTGTCTCCTATTGTTTAAAATTAAAATTGGAAAACTTGAAAATTCCTCATTGTGACTTCAACTCTCACTCGGCAGCTACGAACTGTGTAACTTTCTGATTGGCTGAGTGGGGGAAGAAGCCTCATGATTATGTAAAATTGTATGCGATGTCTGCTGGTGGATATATAAGAGGACCTGTGGATTGTTTTTTTGTACTTGTGCATTTTTCCCCGGCACGTAGGCGGACATCGTAAAATGTTATATTTTTAATATTTAAAATGAATTTACTTTTTTCGTTTTTAAATAATTTGTCATTTTTATATACGGAACTTCAGTTACATCTACAGTTGTAACTTTATAGTACTCATGGAAATCACTACCAGAATCTTGCTCTGCTCAGTACCAGTATTGAGTTGTTCGTTTCGATGCCGGTTAACTTTTATTACCGGAACACTTTTAATAAGAAAAACTGTATTAAATATATACAGAAAGAAATACTTATTTTCTACGCCTTTATATAAAGACAACGGATTATATGAAAATCGTTGAATCAAATTTTGCATCCTTAGGAGAACTCAGTGCGTAAAGGATTTCAGTCCATCTCCATGACAATTCCAAATCAATTTGACCTCAACTTTTAAGTAACTTCAGCATATCTAAACATACCTTTTTCTTAAATATCATAATTACCCAATTGAATTACAGATGGTGAAAGCAGGTATCTCCAGATATGTAGGCTCAATCTGCTGAATATTTACAACAGTAGCATAAGTCCTGTACCACAACCAGTGGCGTGTGGTCCATATGTGCACCTGGCAAAATTATGAGGGACAATAATTTTCTGCACGTATGTCTACCTATCTTTATATGGCATATAATAAATATTATTTATAATATATTCAAATATTATGTTGATTTGCTTGCTTATATTCCCGCAGTGCGTGCGGTACTATATATTGCACCACGTAGCGCGCAAACGAACATAGGAAGTTCTGATGTGTACGCACTACGTACTAAATTGAAAATTACGCTTTATATGTATGGGCTACTGGAGAAGAACAGCATACTATGGCACTGAGGCAAGTACAGCTATTTTTTCTGTACTTAGCATTCAGAATCATCCCCAAAGTACGGTTTATTAAGCGTTGTATTAGAGCGGGGACTTGCGTGCTGTAGAGCTTTTGGTTTTTTAACTGATTAACTGGCCATACGATTTTGCAGACGGTTAATGTTTAAATTTATATATTGTAAGATTTTGTTTTCATGGAAATATAAAAAAAAGTATTTCATCAATATAAAGGGAAATGTTTTAGTGTGGTAAATTAATTTCGGTGATGTATTATATTTATTGAAATAATTAGCTGAAGAACAATGTTGTTTTGTTTTAAAGAAATGAATTTTAACAGAACAATCCAAATTTTACCATTCATTGTGTCTTACAGACAGTATATAAGTTATATTATGTAACACTATAACTTTGGTTTTGTTTTTAAAAATTGTCAAGATGTTTTTTGCAGAATATATGATTTCCAAATGTTAAAAGCGATTAATAAATATAATTTAATCCACTGACCGAACAAGAAACAGTTCGCTCTATTGTGCCAGCGTGCAGCGAAATCCTCTGCACTTTGAATAGACTTTCGGTTTGTCGGCACCGCAGCGGCGGGCGCCATGTGGAGCTACGTTTGTTGAACATATGTTTTTCGTGGAAGCCCGAAGCATTGCTTTTTCGACGCCGATATGATACCATACAACAAAAGACATGATTTTTGCTTCGGTGCTAGTAGAATTCTGATAAGTTTAGCTGTTTTTATAGTTATAACTCGACTACTCGTAGGTAAATATTTTAGTTATTGCATTCTTTAAATTTATATTCCTTATAAATAACCCGTTTCAGAATGGAGAACTCGGATGTCTCAATAATTAAAAATTTATCGGAAAATCCATGTTTTCTGCACACCCTGCATGAAAACCTACCGCACGCCACTGACCACAACAGAAGTTCCGATGTCATAAACAAAGCCTCTCAGGCAGGCAAATCCAATAGAAATCTTAAAAATTTCAGAGCAATTATTGGTCGCTTTTCCGTTTCATCATGATAATCTCGCATAAATGTAGCCTATTAATTGAAAATTTAAGGCATGTTTCTTGATCCAATTATTAAATACAGCATGTACGTAAAACTGGTTAGCTGTAACCAGTTAGACAGTGAACCTCTGGTAGATTGTATATCGAATACAAAATGTCACACTTTCTAAAGTGAGATAATTTGAGAATAAAGATGAAAAGTTTTAAAAGAAAATTCATAAAGATGAAAAGTTTTAAAAGATATAATGAAAATTTTAGAGTTAAAATAAAAAGCTAAAACCTAAAGTTAACTTTCTTTTACCGATGCATACTGCAAATGCAAAAAAAAAAAAAAAAAAAAAAACCCACCTCCAATTGGTATTAGAAATATTGCGTAATATATACTACGATATATATTACTTAAAAAAGAACTAACAACTGATAAATAAAGTGTACCATAGCTTGATTAGAAATATAAATATCTAAGAAGACATCGTACCATTAAAGACTTAAAATCTTCCTTGTAACAGCTTTTATTCGTTTGATCATAAAATAAAATTTCTGCTCTTTTAAAAATAAATTTTGCAATTTTTAAACGAGTTTTAGTTTTGTAAATAATTTAGCTTTGTCATACAAAGTACTTTATCTGTTAAAATAGCAGAAAATATACGTGAAACGAAAATTTTAAATTGACTTACCCATAAGATAACTTTGTATGTTACTTTACTTCCTTTCTTTCGTACAAGGTAGTAAAAAGCTTTCACATGTTCATTTTCTAAAGTTTGTAAACGCTTTACATAAAAAAGGCGGAGTCACGTAAACGGTTGTGAAAGTTGATTTCTTTTAAATCCCCTCCCTAATTGATCACAATACATCTATAACTAACCATATAAAAGAAAACAAATGCGATTTTGGCAATTAGGCCAAGTTTTCAACTTATTAGCAATTGTTCCCATAACTATTGTGTTAACTGGCTATTTTAAAAAGGGGGGTTATTCTGCATTATAATTTTTTCGCATATTAAATCCAAAAAATCCTCCTTACTGTGTGAGAAGTATTTATTCATTGTAAAACTTCATAAAAGAATGGATGAAATCAGATAAAAAGAATACATTGTGGTGATAGTTAAAGGTTTAATTTTCTCTATTGTAACCAACCATAACATTAGTTCTACAAACTCTGCTTTTTCTATTGTTTCAGCGTATAAACTCAATAGTATTCTGAGGGTTGTACAGAGCGTGAATAATAATAAAATGAATCCCCACGCAACTGATAATAAATATTCGTCCATGTAAATATATGAAATCCTGAAATTTCACTTCAAACAAGTTCCAAATACTAGCTGTTATTTATCGTCTATTATACACTTTAATGATAATATTTTTCACTTTTTGTGACATTCATGTTGAATTTAGCCAAAGACGCATGGCATTTAATAACTGTTCTACAAAGCAAACTAACTATTGATCATTCGCCTGCCAGACTTTTAAAAAGTTCTTACTAATCGGAAATGAAAGAAATAATTTTGATAACTAAACAATTTTTTATATTAGAACTAGGCTGTATAATTATCTTGTTTTAAATGTTGAATTTTTTTCACATCAATATTTCCTGTTATTAAGTCTATTTTCACAGTAATAGTAGTTTATATTTTAAATTTTTGTTGATTTCTTGACGAAAAATCCAAGCGCATTCGAACGATACAGACGACTGACAGCGCACACATCTGACGACGCGTGTTCAACTTTTCATATGCGTGTACTACGTATCTCTGCTTTTTTTGTCTATATAAAGTACAAGTAATACATTTTATATTCCATTGTTACCTATTATAAATTAATAATACGAGGGACACTATTGAAATTTTTGAGAAACAACTAGGTTTTTAAAGTAATACTTAAAAAAATTTAGGCGTGTTCAAAGTAGTCTCCTCCAGCATCAATTCACTTTTGTAAACGAATTTTCCACAGATTAAATGCCCCAAGCCATTCATTTCTTGGAATAGATGAAAAAATGCATTTATAGCCACATAAATCTCTTCTTCTGAATGAAAACGACTTCCCCGTAAGTTCATTTTTAGATTAAAGAATAACCAAAAGTCACACATAGCTAGATCAGTTGAATACGGTGGATGTTTTATCACTTTAATTTGTTTTTGTTTAAGAAACTCAACTGTTAATCCGGCTGTATGTGAAGATATATTGTCATGGTGGAGCATTAGTCCCCTAACATTCACTTCTTGGAGAATTTGTGGAAGACATTTAATGGTATACCAGTTTGTTGTTACTGTCTTCTGTCCTTCCAACTTGATGGCTTGACCAATCCCGTACTTCTGGAGAAAACGACATACTTCACTTTTTTCAGTGCGCGTTGTCTTTTCACCATTGTCGGCGTGGGATTATCTTGAAAGATCCATACTTTGCTTTCTTGACATGTTGGAACGTCAAAAAAAGGTATGTACGTTTCATCACCCGTTACAATTTTAGAAAGGATGCAGTGGCCACCATCATTTAGCAATTTAAGAGTTTCTTTACTGATTCTGACACGCTCCCCTTTTAAGTGCTCAGTTAGATTATGGGGAACCCAACGGCAAACTACTTTTTCATATGTAATTCTTCATTAATAATTTTGTGTATGACTACGGATCCAATGTTAAGTTCCTTCTGCATAATATGATAGGTTCAGTGATTATCATCCATTAATATTTTTTGTATGGTAGACACATTATCCGGGATTACTGCAGACGGCGGCCTTCCTATGTGTTCTTCATCCTGAAGAAAATTGTGACCTCTGTTACATTCTTTAAACCATCTGAATACAATAGCTGGAGTTTCATCACTAAATGTCAACTGCAACCGTTGAAAGCATTCTTCTTGATTTAATCCTGCTTTAAAATCGTAGAAAATCATAGCGCGAAAATCATCTCGCTTCAACTCCATTTTCTTTTCTGTTTAAAATTTATTCTACACTAAACAAGTTGAAGTATCAGTCAGTAAAGAATCGTTTCCTGTGTTAAAATACTTTGTATTTTAAAATTAAACCGTTATTTTTATTTTGTAAATTCTCGTCTTCGCGAATCTCAAAAATTTTAGAGTAACCCTCGTATGCATTAAATAAAAGGAAATAGTAACAAGTGTGATTGCGCTGTTTATATTTTTTGGATTGTGTATTTTTTTTTAACTTTTGAAACTCAAATGTTTTAATAAATTAAGTATGATTTTGTTTATTTATTTTAAAACCGGACATTATACTAAGCTGTAGAGGAAGGTGAATTAAAAATATTAACCAAAAGCAATTAATACTTGTTTGTTGAGAAAAATTTTCTAAATTTTAAAATCAAACAAGCGTTACAAATGAGGCAAGACTTAACCCTGTTAGTTTTGACAAATTCATATTTGCTGCTCTATTACAAAATGTATCCACTCTTTTTATTTATTGATCATGTGTACTACTATATTTTATTATTTTCTTGAATTATATATACAATCGCAACTATAGAACCAATGTCTGAAAAACGTATCATATTGTCAAAAGACTCGATTAACTGAAACAAAATAATGTCTACTTTTGCGGAGTCTTTTCTAACCTCCCTTTAATTATGTGATGATTTATTCAATATATATATATATATATATATATATATATATATATATATATATATATATAAATGAATTTGTGTCTGTTTGATTGTACTAGATACACTCAAAAACCATGCATCCAATCGCTGTGAAAATTTGGGAAATGTTTAGGTATATCCCTGGGAAGGTTTTTGTAAATTTTTAACTTTCGAATTCCCCCTTTTTTGAGCATTTCATGTCATTATTCTAAGCATTATTTTCCCTGGTTAAAAGCAAACGATTAAATTTTTAATTTATCGCATGATAACTAAGTGAAAGAAGCAATATGTCTAGCAATGGAGCGTCATCCCAAGTAATTGTTTTAAACTCAGTTTTCCTCGGTTAAAAGCAGAAGATTAAAATTTTTAATTTATTACATAATACATAGGTGAAAATGATATTTTTCTATCATTATGACGTTATTCCTTTAAATATTTCATTTATTCATTTCTTATTAAATATTATTTAAACATCGTCTGCATAGTATCCATTCGATTTGACCTGGAAATTGAGATATAAAATGATTCACTTTCATTTCTATGTGACGCAAATTATAGCATTTTTATATGAGAACTAATTGTAAATTTAATTCTTGTTTCATTTTTAAGTTGCAATGAAATGTTTATCAACAACATTTTAACAACAAAAAGTACAAATTTCAGTGACTCTCATGGGCAAATAAAAACCTATCATTTTATATAGTTATCTTCATATTCATATGGTTGTCAATTTGAATGTGTGTTTGTGTTTCATACTAAACTATGTTTCATGCTAAACTATATTTTATTTTTAATAGCAAAATTTTTTACTTCATCAAAATATGTAAATCTTTATTTTACTTTCTCAAATTTTTTAAGAAATTAGTATTTTTTCTGTTATATGTTGACGTGATTTTTATTTTAAATAATTACAAATTCGCCATGTTCTATCAAATTTGTTTTTATTTCACAATTGCCCTTTTTTAAAGAAAAAGTTATAGTCATAGGTTTTGTTGTTTAAAATTTAATTTTTATGTATGTAAAACATTAGTACTAAAAGACATCCAATCTCGGAAATGAATTATCCCATTCAGAACAGTATATATATATATATATATATATATATATATATATATATATATATATATATATATATATATATATATTATTCTCCACAGTATTTTGAAATTTGACTCCTACATTAAAAAAAGCCATGGAATTGGGAGTTATTATGCAGCGGCTCATGGGCAACACACTTACTGGACATTCAGCTATTAAAAAAAACTGTTATAATCGTCAACAATCTGAAATATACGAGATTTGTTCAGGATTTCTATTAATACGTCTTATTATCTTTAATAGTGGTTCTAAACCTTTCATCGAAATATTTTAAAACCCAGACCGAAGGCTGGGTGCGAAGCAGCTAGTAAGGAATAAATATCTTCCTTGCAGGAGTGTTTGTAGTTTGTTTTAATTGATACCTGGGTTCCAATCTTTCGTTCTAACAAAACCACTCATTTCTGATGGAGACACCGACGTACAACCATGTCTCTTGCGAATTAAAACTGTGTTTTCTATCTCTAATATCTCCTTATTAGATATTTTGTGTTAAGAACTCACGAATCCATATACATCTATCTTTTCCCACAATTCAGTTGTTTATTTTCTTGCTCGTTGTCACTTCTTGCTTACTGATTGGGATCTCACTGTTGCAGTTTCAGGATTAGTGGGCTAGGCCTATAGAATCCTATTGATCGATATATTAAGTGTTCTGAAAGGGTATTTGTGCTTTGGGGAAACTGCAAGACTCCAGGGATTTTGCACCAATCACTTAATATTATGAATAGTTTCCTTACTACTGTTTTCTATTTAATTTTAAATCAAATCGAAAAATTCAGCATGTTTTCTATGATCTCCCAATTGTTGCAACTCAGTCTACAAGACTTCAAATTTTAATATTAACTGAACAAAATAATCTGAAACAAAACTGAAACGAAATAATCACTACTTTCACGGACTATTTTTTAACCTCTGTTTAATTCTGTGATGATTCATTCAGAATAAAGAATACATCTCTTCCTTACTCACAGGAGTGTTTGTGGTTTTTTGAATTGAAACCTGGGTTTAAATCTTCCGTTCTAACAAATCTACTCATTTCTGATGGAGTTGTCGACATACAACGTCTCTTGTCGAATTAAAACTGTGTTTTCTATCTCTAATATCTCCTTATTAGATATTTTGTGTTAGGAACTCACGAATCCATATACATCTATCCTTTCCCACAATTCAGTTGTTTATTTTCTTGCTCGTTGTCAGTCATTTCTTGCTTACTGATTGGAATCTCACTGAGGCAGTTTCAAGATTAGTGGTCTACGCCTATAAAATCATATTGATCGATATATAGAAGATTCTGAAGGAGTATTTGTGCTTTGGCGAAACTGCAATACTCCAGGGATTTTGCACCAATCATTTAACATTATGAATAGTTTCTTTACTACTGTTTTCTATTTAATTTTAAAGCAAATCGAAAAATTCAGCACGTTTTCTATGATGATCTCCCAATTGCTGGAACCCAGTCTACAAGACTTCGATTCTTAAAATTACAGGTTGAAACTTGATAGGCTACTTCGACAACGCATTACAGGAACATACTGAAAAAGGCAAGTTTACGATTTTAGGAGGGAAAATGCTTCGAAACAAAGTTATTAAGTCTGGGGGACCCCGTAACAGATTTTAAATGTTAGAACTGTAAAAGAGACTCTGATATCACTGAATAAGGTCCAAAGTAAGGCAGTGCTTAAGATATCATACTTGTAAATCTGCTTCTATTAAACTAGCATGTAGCCCGTCATATGACGGGATCTGTAAAATTTTTAATCTTCCAGAATTGAAAGTACTCGATGAGAAAGGTAAAAATGTGGTTTGCTTTTTGACTGAGAATTATCTGGTACACGCATAATATTTGTTTATCTTCATACTTCTCTAAAGTCTCCCAGTGCTGTAAATGCAGTTTAGAATGACATTCAATTCGTTTACAAAGATAATTCAAAGTTTTCTTAGGTACGTCGAAATTATCGTTAAGTTCTTCCCAATTTTTTTGCCACAGTAATTAATAGAAGTAAATGAATGAAGCTATCATTTCCACTACTCCCTGGAGGTAGACAGAATTTGTTGTTAATACCGGTGGTAAAATTTCCATTGCAACAAAAAGTAATCTATGATTCAATTTAAAACTATCACATATGTACCTAATCTATTATTTAAGCCAAATGTAAAAGAAAATTCTTTACGTCATATCTAAGTTCAGTGATAAAAAGTATGAAAATAATGCAGACGATATTTAAATAATTGAAAATAAGAAATGATTAAATGAGATGGTTAAAGGAATGACGTCATAATGCTAAAAATGTTTCTTTTATTTTAACCTATTTATTATGTGACAAATTGATAAGTTTAATCTCCTGCTCTTAACCGGGTAAAAAAGGGTTTGAAATAATGGCATTAAATGCTAGAGGAGGAGGGAAGGGGGGAATTTCGAACGTTTCTAACTCACCAAGAATCCAGTATTGATGCCTTTATCTATTCCAGGTCCAATCGCTTCATAAATTCGAGGGCAGACGGACAGATAACTTAGGCTATTATTATATAGGGGATTATTTTCGGAGTGAAATTTAATCCTATAAAAAATTTCAGATACTTTCATATCTCTAAGAAATACTTTTCTTCATTTTTATAGAAAAGTCCCATCTAAAACATTGTTTGCTGATGCTTGTTTTTGAATCCGTCTGAACGTGTAATTCCATAAAGTTTTCCAGTAATTTCCTACCCCTCCCCCCAAAGAAAAAAAATTAGGAGGTTGGGAGAATTAGACTTTGTCTGTGGTGTTTATCTCCGAGTTCAAATGGGAAGCTAAAGGTTTAGGGAATCATCGGTTGCCTACTGATGCCAGCGCAGACGCTACAATGATGCAACTCCATGTTCAACTGCAGTACGGCTCTTACGGACCTCATTTGCGTCCACTCCAGTATTACCAGTCAGACTGATGTTATATCTGCCCATATATGCAAAAGTATTCATAAAAAAAAGATCTGGGCTGTTTTATACAGTTTACAATTTCATCGCTTGGTTTTCTTGTAGTCCGTGTTTCTTTAACCCTCTGAGTGGAACACAACGATTAAAAAAAGTCTCCAAAAATACGCTAAAGGTTTATTGCGTCAACGGCCAAAGCGTTCTAGGATTTTTTACTTTACCCTTTGTCGACTAGAATGAAATACGGGAAACCCAACCCCGTTATCGTCCCTTTATCTTCCGGTTATAAATATATATATAAATAAATATTATAGATTGTTAATTTTTAATACACATAAAGCTCGTCAAGTCTCGAAGATCATTCCATAAGAAATAATGGATTCTAAAAGTACAAATGAAAATATTCTTTAAGAGAATTATTTATATTTTTTTTACGAAAGTTATCCAAGATATTTAAGTGGTGCAATTAGAGATACATCTGTTATCGCAAACGAAATACTGCGAAATAGAGATTTACAAAGCCATGAAAAGCTATCAGCGTCTTTGTGCCTCAGGGGGTAGGGGTGCATCCCTCAATAAATGTCAGTCAAAGAGGGATGCAGTTTCTAAACAATCGACTTGAACCTCCTACCTCAAACACTGGTAGAAATGTACATTACATCCATTTTCGGAACGTTTTTGAAGGTCGAAAATTGTACGTGACAATCGCTTTGAAGATATCATCGGTTTGGCAGAATTGTACGTGCGAACCGCTTAGAGGGTTAAACCCCTAAATTTTCGGTGCTAATTAACCCCTTGTCTTCTGAATCGATCGACGATTGTGTGTGCCACTTTCGATGAAAGCTTTTCTCATGCGTCGTGACCAGAAGCAGTTTCATCACGGACTAAATTGTGAGCAAACCAGTGGACATTAATAGTACTGCATTTACTATTTAATAAAACCACAGAACTTAATAATTATATTTCATTTCATTTTTATTAAAAAAATTATTAATGTTTTTATTTCACATATTATTATTTCTATGGTTATGGTTATATAACAAAAGTAAACATTTTCAGTCGTTTAAATATTTTCTATGTAGAATTTATTGCGTGAATAACCTATAAGCGAATGATGTATAATATTACTCAAAATTTTGTAAGGGGTATTGTTTTATTACTGATACCAGCTTTTCACTTTTGTCCAGACAGAATCATCCCGTGTGTGATACGAGTTTCTTATTTTAGGCACAACAGTACGATCACGTCTCTCGTACGTTGTTTTAAGGCAAAGGGTAAATTGTTGATGTATATGTAATTTTTTGTGGAAGAAATAATGAAATATCAAACTGAAAACGAAAATTCACTCAAAGTGTTCTTTATTGAGATTAAATTTCCAAAATAAAAAAGATATAGAAGCTGTTTAGTAATTTTATATAATATAATACATACAATTTATCAGTAAAGAAGGGATTATTACAACAAATATTTTACGGTTTGATTTACTTTCGAACGCTGTGGTCTGAAACACAACGTATTCTAATATCTCAAATTTATTAAATTTAAATAAAGTGTACGATTTTAATTTTTCTACAATTATTATATGAAAGCTTTTATTTTCAATTTAAAATTTTATTTTTCTCGTCAATAATGTGAGCGAAGAAAAAAATTAAACGATTGTTTTAAGACAACAAAAACTTACAGATCCTCTCGAAACTTGATATATAGAAATTTCTTTTTCTTTTCAATATTTTTGTGCGATTTTTAGCAGAAATTAACTTTCTAAAACAAAAACAGGAGATAAATGCTTTTAACTATTTGTCAGTAAGATTGGGATAGTTTAATTGTTGAAATAAAAAATTATATTTCCCAATTAAGACACTATTTCGAGTAACTTCTAAAATTTAGTGAGATGAAAAGACGTTAAAGATGCACAGTGAAATTTTCATAAAACAGTGTAACTTTTTAAAATAAATGCTGAATTTAAGATATCTGGGAAATTAGTAAATGACTCCATATTCCATTTTTGGACTTGATGGCAACACTTGCGTGCAAACCAGGATTAGAATGATCTCCAAAGCATTTCACCAAACTTCTTGCCTTTGGGGCCTACGATAACTTCCCAACCTGGTATGGTAATTCGTGCTGTAGTTATAGTTTTCGGCATAATGCCGGTGATTTTTCCCTTTTCTCAGTTTTTGTAGTTTTTTCTCCACTTTCTTCTTTTTATTGTAGGACTTGATCATGACTATGACAGACCCGGCGAAGTCGTACACGTTGAGAAGCGAAATGCCCAGCCACATTCCCATGTAACCGCCGATCACGCTGAACAGCTCCAAGCTCTGTAAAGAGAGAAACAAAAAAAAAATTAATTACCAACTTGATAGTAGGAACCATCTTTCTGGAAAGGCAAGGTAGGCAGGTAGGTAGTATCAACACCAAAGAAACACGTTACCTTAAAACATTACGTTACAGGTCTAAAAGCCTAAATTATCTTCCAACTTTCTTACTCATTGATTATACAAGTAATATGCTTGATTTTTTTTACTATACAGAATAAAATTAATACCGTATATTTATATAGTCAAGACGCCTTAGGATTAAATACAATTTTATCAGTGGCGTGCGGTAGGATTTCATGCAGGGTGTGCAGAGAACATGGATTTTCCAATAAATCTTTAATTATTGAGACATCTGAGATCTCCATTCTGAAACAGGTTAATTATTATGAATATAAATTTAAATATTTCAATAAGTAAAATATTTATTTAGGAGTAGTCGAGTTATAACTATAAAAACAGCTAAACTTATGAGAATTCTACTAGCACTGAAGCAAAAATGTTTTTCGCTGTATGGTATCGGCGTCAAAAAAGCAACGCTTCGGCCTTCTACGAAAAACTTATATGTTCAGCAAACGTAGCACCACATGGCCCCCGACGCTGCGGTGCCGAACAAACTGAACGTCTATTCCACGTGCAGAGGATTTCGCTGCTCGCTGGCACAATAGAGCGAACTGTTTCTTGTTCGGTCAGTGGATTAAATTATATTTATTATTTGTTTTTTAACATTTGGAAATCATATATTCTGCGAAAAACAACTTGACAATTTTTAAAAACAAAACCAGGGATATGGTGTTACAGATATAACTTATATACTGTCTGTAAGACACAATGAATGGTAAAATTTGGACTGTTCTGTTAAACTTCATTTCTTTAAAACAAGACATTGTTTTTTAGCTAATTATTTCAATAAATATAATACATCACCGAAATTCATTAACCACACTAAAACATTTCCCTTTATATTGATGAAATACTTCTTTTATATTTCCATGAAAACAAAATTTTACAATATATAAATTTAAACATTAACCTTCTGCAAAATCGTATGGCCAGTTAATTAGTTAAAAAACCAAAATCGCTTCAGCACGTAAGTCCCCGCTCTAATACAACGCTTAATAAACCGTACCTTCGGACGATTCTGAATGCCAAGTGCAGGAAAAATAGCTGCACTTGCCTCAGTGCCATAGTATGCTGTTCTTCTCCAGTATCCCATACATATAAAGCGGGATTTTCTATTAGTGCGCAGTGCTTACACATAAAAATTTCTTATCTTTGTTTGCTTTTGAACACGCTACGTGGTGCGCGCTATGTGGTGCAGCACCTAGTACCGCACGCACTGCGAGAATACAAGCAAGCAAATCAACATATTTGAATAGATTATAAATATTTATTATGTACCATATAAAGATAGGTAGACATAGGTGCAGAAATTTATTGTCTCTCATAATTTTGCTAGGGTGTGCAGTGCACACCCTGCACATATGGACCACACGCCACTGTTACTAAGGGGGTGGGGTGATAAACACATTTCGGCTCTTTAACCCTTTAGCGGGCAGTGGTTTCACAGGGAAACCTCTTGTTAAAATTTTTTTTCTAATTTTTGGAAAAATATGAATGGTTTTTTTAGATTTTTTTTTTATGTTTTTGACATTTAAAACTTACAATAGATGGTTGTACTGCATTTAATGTATTTTTCTTTTTTCTGCATTTAATCTATTTTTCTTTTTGTATTTAAAGTTCGTGTACCTGGAAAGTTAGTAATTCGATTTTTTTTTCACTTATGACTCCAAGCAAAAATATCTATTCAAACAATATTTATAAATTGTTGAACTGTTTATTTATTATACTTTTTTAAGAGCACTTATTTATTGTTCTTCTCAATCTAATTAAAACTTTAAAAAGTATTGTGTTCATGCTGTACAAGGGGATGGGATTTTCAGTTCACCCCCCCCCCCCAATGCCTTCTATGGTATCCTCTAAGGAAAACACTCTAAAGATTGTAAAAAAAATTAACATTTCGCATTTATAAGGTTCATAGATAATATTTATAAACTAATTTTATTCAATTCCAAAGAATTTATGTAGGTGACCTTTAAAGGGTTAAGGAGATGGCAGCTTTAAAAAAGGTTGAGAATCACTGCTTTAAACCTAAGCTATCTTTTCCTTGTTGGTCAGAAAAAACGCACAAAATTGTAGTTATATTGCAAATTTTCTATTGGTAACTTTGAAAAACACATATATATGGACTTGAAAATCCCTTCCCTAAAATAACACAATATTCGTATCAGAGATTCTGAAAAAATTAAGTTATTTTAACTAACAGAGGAAGTGTTTAGTCAAGTTATTTCAACATTAACTATAAGTGTTTAACTACAAAGTATTGAAATCAAATATATAATAAAAAAGAATGCATGAAACGTTACCTCAAACTTGGGGTTGTAGGTTAAATTCGTTATTTCAAATCGATCGAACAAAACGTACACGTCTATTGTAGCACATCTAAAAAAAAAAAAAAGAATAATCTACTTCAGTTCTATTAACCTTGAAAACGACAACATTAAATAACTTATCTTTAACTGTAATTACTATTATAAAGACTTTTTAACTTGTACAGAGAAATGATAAAATATCTAAACCAAGTGTGCCCAAACCAAATCGGTTGGTGGGCCAAAAAACTATTTACTGAACTGAGGTGGACCGCACATATAAAAGTAAAACAACAAATTATTCAAAATATTTTATTATCGTGCAATATTCAAAATAGGCATTTTTACAGTGCGACTGTACATAAAATTTGTGTGATATATATATCATAACTACAAAGACAATAAACATTAACTATACTGTATTCGTAATCACCTCCAACACTTTACCTTCCTTCCTAATCATGAGGGTTTAAGTGTTATTATTATATTTATACTATAAATATATATTGTAGTTTATT
This sequence comes from Pardosa pseudoannulata, assembly GCA_032207245.1. Taxonomy (NCBI): domain Eukaryota; kingdom Metazoa; phylum Arthropoda; class Arachnida; order Araneae; family Lycosidae; genus Pardosa; species Pardosa pseudoannulata. The sequence continues at coordinate 55,760,264 of CM063498.1, forward strand.
CACAGCTATAAGTAGATCCAAATTCTAATATAATGCACATCGTCTTAAATTTGGAAATTTATCTTCGGTGGTATATTTTTGATAATATTCAATTTTATTCCCTTCGTAGAGGCATTTTAGCTCAATGTTTGATTGAATTCTATTAGTTATATTCGAGATCACTCAAATATCAACGTAACCTGTCTAACCCTACTCAAAGACTTGGTTACTATCAAGTCTTAATGTACATAACATGTGATATTTATTATTGCAAACATTAAAAACTAAAATTCTATATTTCAACTGTATATAGTCAGAATGGATAAAACTATATAGACAATTGAAAACTTCAATTGGGCCGCAAAAAGTTTTTAAATGGGCCGCATGCGGCTCATGAGGTTGGGCATGCCTGAACTAAATGTTTCTTTTATTAACATCACAAATTTTATTTGTTTGTTTATAACTATAAACATATAAAAATGGTATTGTCTAATAAAAATGGTAGTGGTAAACTAATAAAAATGGTATTGTATTTTGATATAACAAATATCAGATTTACAGTTTTCCAAATATTCATCTTAGTATTTCAAGGCAATAATTGGGAATTAATTGATTGACAGGTTCTGTGATCTATAGAGTATTTAGTAAGCACTAAAGGTTTCACATCTAAAATATTAAAGATGCAGAAGGTATAGACTACGGCCTAATATATAGAGCATAACTTTATGGGAATACACAAATTTCATTCCGCTGCCGGCATGGATGATCGTAGCCGTTCAGAATAGAAATCAGACATCAGATTATGATCTAAGTTAGCCCCTTTTTTTAATAAACTTGGGCTACAGTACTCTAAAACACGTATGATGTAGGTGAAATAATGTGAAATTATTGCTAAAAAGTTCAAAAAAGTCTCTTGTACTTTACGCTTTTGTATTTTGTAGATCACACCTTTTTTTTACTAAAAGTAATCTCTGCATTATTAGTAACATCCAATAGTTGATAAGTTTAAAAAAAGTTGCGTTATTGCCAAGAATTGTTTGATTTATGCATTAATTAAAGAGTGCGATATTGTGAAAAATTGCCTGTCAATTAAGAGTCTTTTAAAGTTCTAAAAACAATTTTAAAAATACATTCGTTAGCGTATGGTATCTACACTGTCTACCAATAAATATTTGGACACCTGCGATAGAAAAGAAAAAATAACTTTATTCAAAATCAATAGTTGGTAGAAACTCCAGGAGAGGCAATTACTGCCTGAACCCTCCGAGGCATACTTTCCACAAGTCTTTGCATTACAGCTAGTGGTATTGTCTTCCACTCGGCTTGGAGTATACATACAAGTTCCTTCACCGACTTTGGACGGGTAGTGCACTCCTTAATTCGGAGATCCAACTCGTCCCAGGGTTCAGGTCTGGGCTTTGGGCAAGCCAGTCCATTCGATGAACTCCATTGGTACTATACCAAGCCTTGGTTAACCTCGAAACATGACAACTGGAACTGTCGTCCTGAGGGGTCCAACCCGTAAAACTGCCACAACGTAGGAAGCCCATTGTCATCCAAAATAGTGCAGTAGACATCGGCGTTGAGCTTACCATGAATGGGGACCAAGGGTTCCAGTCCATACCAGGAGAAACACCCCCAGACCATAATTCCACCTCCGCCGAACTTGACTGTTGGCACAATGCATTCTGATAGGAGACGTTCTCCAGGCAGACGCCAGACCCAGACCCTGCCATCCGAACGGTAAAGGGTGAACCTTGATTCGTCGCTCAAAAGAACCCATTTTCACTGATCTACGGTCCGATTTCGATGTGATTTGCAACACATTAACCGAGCAGCGCGGTTGGACTTTGTGATCAAAGGCTTATGGGCAGCAGCACGACCATGAAAACCAAGCACATGTACTTCCTTAGGGATGGTATTCATTGAAACAATACTTCCGGATGCCTGTTGAGATTCCTCGCGGATGAGGGCCATCGGTTGGGTGCGGTTCTTCCGAATTTCTCTGGACAGCACTCGGCGGTCTCTGTCTCCCAGTTTCGTTAGTTTGCCGACTCGGGGCACATTCCGACAATCCCCTCTCACCTTCCACTTCTTAATCACATAGGTTACTATCGATTTGGGGTACTTCAGATCGCTAGATATGTCCCTTGAGGATCGGCTACATTTGTGATACCCGTCAATTATACCTTTCTCGAAAGCAGACAGCTCCGAACTGCGCGTCATCTTGCATGCGACTAATACCGATGCTGTTTAATATACGATGTATACCGGTAGAGGCCGTAACGTACCTCAGGACCGCAGATATCGTCATTTGCATAGGTATCCAAATTCTTATTGGTAGACAGTTATAAAGATACTCAAATGACAATTTAAAAAATGTTGCACTGTGTAGATGACTACTACCTTATGAGAACATATATAGTTCAGGGATGCGTAGTTGCAAAATTGTTTACTTCCACAATTCATATCTTACAGAATATTTAACGTTTATATTTTAAATTTTAGTATGATGTTTTTGATCTTTTCCTCAATTTTCTTGACATTTAGTTGAAAAATATACATTTTTTCTACAATTTGTATCGCATACTCTCCAGGAGAATTTAAATGTTACAAAAAACGCAAATACTCCAACTCTGTCCTGTCGCTTTGAAATAAGTTTGTAGACCCCTTTCTTTCCTGTGAGCCTTAGCTCATTTGGTTAGAGAAGAGTTCTAAGAGCTCAAAGCTCGGGGGTTTGTATAGAATTCCAAAGTTAATATTTTATTCCTATTTTTATGTATGTAAACATTGTGGTAATTAAGATTGATTGTAATTTCTGGAAATCAGTAAACCGAGATTTTTCTAGTTTTTCAAATTATACAGTTTAATAATTTAATCATTACATTAATATATTTTAATATATGCATTCTTATTTATCCATTGAACCGATATCTTAGTCTGATTTTTCATCAAGCTTTTCGCCTAGCATGTACGTATATACATACCCAGATAGCATGCATAATTGCAGCAAGTTTGATTTTTTCTTGATAATATCTTGTCATAACAAATTTGCAGCAAAAGTCCTACAAGTTAGACTGAACATAAAGCGACCACCTCTTTGCAACGCTATTTTGCTGCAACACTGTGGCAACCTTGTCATGATAACCTTGAAGCAAGGGAAAATTTTTACACCTGCTGCAGTCTTGTTTCAAACTTGCAGACTTGTCGTGCTGAACTTGCTGCAAGGTTGGCGGCTTGCAAAGCAAGACTGTTCCAAGTTTGCTGCAAACTAAATTTGCTATCTGGGTATATATACATACATACATACATACACACACACACACACACATATATATATATATATATATACATATATATATGCATATATTATTTATACATATGTATATATACGTATGTATTTATGTGTATGTACATATATAAATGTGTATATATATATATATATATATATATATATATATATATATATATATATATATATATATATATATATATATATATATATATATAT
>CM063498.1:55773753-55786253 GCA_032207245.1 Pardosa pseudoannulata
AAACGAAACACAGTACTTGTTATTACTTGTATACAAGTCTTTACTGTTTGTATTTATCCATTAACTATTCGTACAACTCGCTCTGTTTTGAAATTTCCTTTTCATGATTTTCACAGGTTTTAACTATCTTGAATGAATTGACCCAATACTTACAAATCTTCAAAAAAATATATTGTCTTAATAATATAAAATGCATATTTAATAATAGAATTGATTGTTTAAAACATATTAAGTGCTATTTTTAACAAAATAATTTTTGAAAGGTATGCATATATATTAAGCTATAATCTGTTCCATAAGAGCGTGTCGTCTATTACTCTGAAAAAAATACATTTATGGTCTCCGCTACGGAGATAATGCAGTATAATTAGTTTTTACGATTTGTTTTTGTTCTTATGTTAAAAACTGAAAATTATTTGCATTGTCTCATAATAGCGGAGCCCTAGAGTTTGAAGACAAATTTTAAATGGCTCCGCTCCGAAGCCCTAGAGTGCAAAGGGTTAAGTAGCAAGAAATTAATTTCAATGAATTTTTAATATTTATTCAAAATTACCTAAAATCTTAATCTTTCCAAAAGTAAAAAAAAAAATTTCCCTTTACATACGCTATTTAAACCAAAAAAAAAAAGTTTTTTTTTTTTTCAAAAACAGCGGGGTTTTTCCAACCCTGGTTCGCAATGAGCTTGCTGCATGTTTGATATGACAAGTTTGCTGCAAACTTGCATGACAAATGCACTATACATGACAAGTATGCTGCCAGTTGAAGGTATGGTGACTTCGAAGTTTCGTATATACATACCCAGATAGCATGCATAATTGCAGCATGTTTGATTTTTTCTTGATAATATCTTGTCATAACAAATTTAAGCGACAAATTTGCAGCAAAACTCCTACAAGTTAGACGGAACATAAAGCGACCACCTCTTTGCAACGCTATTTTGCTGCAAAACTGTGGCAACCTTGTCATGATAACCTTGAAGCAAGGGAAAATTTTTACACTTGCTGCAGTCTTGTTTCAAACTTGCAGACGTGTCGTGCTGAACTCGCTGCAAGGTTGCCGGCTTGCAAAGCAACACTGCTGCAAGTTTGCTGCAAACTAAATTTGTTATCTGGGTATACATACATACATACATATATATGCATATACCCAGATAGCATTCATACTTGCAGCAAGTTTGATATTTTCTGGATAATATCTTGTCATAGCAAATTTGACGCTACACATTTGCAGCAAAACTCCTGCAAGTTAGACGGAACATAAAGCGACCACTCCTTTGCAAAGTTATTTTGCTGCAAAACTGTGGCAACCTTGTCATGACAACCTTGAAGCAAGCGGAAATTCTTAGACTTGCTGCAGTCTTGTTTCAAATTTGCAGACTTGTCATGCTGTACTTGCTGCAAGTTTACAGGATTTCAAAGCAAGACTGCTGCAAGTTTGCTGCAAACTAAATTTGCTATCTGGGATAGAGCTATCTAATAAACTTTAAAATAATGCTTTATATAGAGAAAAAAGGGTTAATACTATTGAAGATAATTTAAAATTTATAAATTTTACACTCAAACGGCCTAAAAGGGTAAAAAAGGAATTAAAATGAAATTTTAGAAACTCTCTAAAAAATTGAGGAAAATTCACTTAAAAATTAAATTTTTTTAATGGTTCAATACACGTGCAAGAAAACGAAAACATTGCTGAATGAATTAATAAAATGAACACATCTATTTAATTTATTAGAACTTTTAGATAGTTGCAAATTATAGAGAAATGCTACTTTAAAAAGTAACCACACTTGAATAATTAAAATATCAAATGCTTTTTAAAAGATCCATAGCAGCTTGCGGAATGGCGTGTCTGCCATGTTGTCATTCTTGTCTTTGGCCGGGAAACGTTTGCGCATGCTCTCGTTATTTTAACTCTCATGCAATGATGGGAATTTTCGCTTGCTCCAAGTTTGTCATAACAAAATTGCCGCAGTTTTGCAGCAAAATAGCGTTGCAAAGGAGTGGTCGCTTTATGTTCCGTCTAAACTGCAGGAGTTTTGCTGCAAGTATTAGTTTCTTGCGTCAAATTTGTTATGACAAGATATTATCCAGAAAAAAAAAATCAAACTTGCTGCAAGTATGCATGCTATCTGGGTAGAAGGTTTTATATATGTAGGTTTTGATAGGTTTGAGAACCACTGCTCTTAGACGTTAGAAGGTTTTGATAGATTTAAAGATCAAAATGTTTTATTTGTATCTTATTATATAATTATACGGAGTTTTTTCATTTAGATATGTATGGTAAGTTGTTTTTCATAATTAGGTTAATAACAAAACGTTTGAGAACCAATGCTGTAAGACACATTAAAAAGGTGAAAAACATCCAAAATAAGATCAAGCATCCATGCAGTATTTTTAATTGTTTGGAATAAAAGTTTCACTTACTCACAAGGCTGTGTGTAAGAATCGGCGAGTTTTCCACACTCTTTGGCGAACGTTGAAACTGTCGGAAAAATGAATGGTTAAGATAATATTAACTTCAGTTAATGGCTAATTAAGGAAAATTAATATGAATTAATTGTTGGTAAATTTTCATCTCTAAATAAATGTATATAAAGAGAATTATTGAAGTACTTGCTTAAATATTAAAATAAATAAAATGCTGTTTAAAATATGTTATTTGAAACAACAGTAGGCTGTTATACTTTTTTTTTTTTTTGCTATAATAAAACAATCTCTTACTAAACCGTGATCAGCTTTCATTTGGACGAATATGGATTTCAAATTAGTTTTTTGATTAGATACATGAACAATATCAAAAGATTGAAAAATGTACAACTCATTATTATAAAATGAATCATAAATTTAAGTTTAATTTTCATCATGAAGCTTTAAATATTTTAAGAATATAAAAAACATTTATTTGGTATTTGGAGATTTATTTTCTTTCGCACTGATTTTAAATCTCATCTACCATTGTACCTCAATCTATGGGTTCGAAAGCTGCTGCTGGTATGGTTGTTCGTAGCCGTTCGAATACGGCTTAAGGCAGTAAGTCCCGATCTTGTTAACCTTCGTGTAGAAAAAAAGTAGACCGTTTCGCTCCAAACCAAAACAAAGTAAACCTTCCACGGACCAATGGAAAATATTTCTAGCATATCATTTAAAGAGAATAAATATATCTACAAAGTATTACTCACGTGATATGCATGTTAAATACTTTTTCAAATTATAAAGTTGTTAGTGATAAAATAGGATTGACGTCTCACAATTAGATAAAAATTGGCGCTACTGAAGTTAAATTGAGAATATATATGCCAAGTTAAAATCGATAAAGTTAAATAAGTCAAGTACATATGATCATAAAAGAAAGAAATGCTAACAGATAAAAAAAAAAGTTTCTTAAAATATTCTGGTTATTTTAGCATGTAATAAAAAGAAAAATATACCAACAATACCAAAATATAGTCACCAAACGTAATTTAGTTTATCTTCATATGTCCTTGACCACTATAATCTTACATGTTTTAAACTTTCAGGATCACCTGAACCACTTGCAAAATTGCATTGTTCCAACCATTTAGGAATGTATAGCGAATATACATGCACACATACAAAGGATTATATATATATATATATATATATATATATATATATATATATATATATATATATATATAATAAATATGTATATATATATATATATATATATATTATATATATAAAGTATATATATATATATATATATAATATTATATATATATATATATATATATATAATATATTATTTATATATATATATATATATATATATATTATATATATATATATTATATTTATAATATATATATTATATATAGGAAAAATATATAGAATTAATTTGTATTTTTTACTTGGGAAATAGGTAGAAGAGATTTAAGTAATATACAGTAGAAAAAATATTCGATAATTTTAACGAAGATTTAAATGAATTTTATAGAGAAGAATGTAATGAAATTAATTAAGATATAGAATAATATATTTTTATATATATATATATTATATATATATATATATATATATATATGGAAAATATGGAGAGTGGGCAGAAAATTTGCATTTATTGCAGCGAACGCTTAGGGAAATAGGTTGGAAGAATTTCAAGTTGTGAACGCTCCTTTAATTACGATATTTTGTGGATGGGAAAAATATTTAAACGTATAAGAATGGGAGAGTGGAGAATTTTTTAATGAGATATTAAACTGAAACAATTTTGATATATTACATATATAAATATATAGAGAGATAGAGAAAGAGAGGAAGGGAGAGAGAGAAAAAGATAGAAAGTGAGTGAGGGATGTCAGATAATGCTAAAATTTAATAACAATTTCAGAGGAAATTTATCAGTTTAATTTTAACACACTTAAGTTACCTTCCGAGATAAATGCATCCTGCTAAACCTTACACACTTGATATGTAAGAACTTTATATCGAAGAAAATAATTTAAACACTCGTCTCTTTATTGAATACTCTTTCTTTCCCATATCCTAAATTATGGGGTTTTCAAAAGAAAAAAATTAAAAAATTATTGGTAGTGGAGGTGGAGCAAGGGGAGGCGTTGAAAAAATTTTTCGCTCCTCAGTAGGGCCTTAAAATTTTGACAAACAATATCTTGAAGTTTCACGCCCTCACAATTTAATTGGTAGTCAACTCATCTTGGTTATATATTGAAGAATTCATTTACACACTTGTTGAATATGAAAGATTGTTTTAAAAAGTAATGTTTCAGAAGCATTTTTTAAAGCAAAGTAAAATAGAGAGATTTTTTAGTATAATACACTTACAATTGCAATTATCGTCACAGTTTTTACACAATTTTAAGGTATGTGGATAGCTCAAAGTGACCGGGACACAACCAAGGACTTCGTACGTTCTGTTCACCCTGCATTCTTGGACTACACTCTAAAACAGAGAAGTGCAAATTTATGAATCATTTTCTTGAAAGAAATACAGCAAGTCACCAGCACATTGATAAAATAAGAACCAATCAGATCGTTTGTTAATGTATATTTACCGCATACCTAACTATATTTAACAAACTATAATCAATTCATAATGTATGTATGATTGAGTTGCAATTAGATAATTATATTAAATTTATTTTAATACAAAATATATTAGTCAGCATTTGTTTCCTGTTAATACAGAAGCTAGGTTAGGACGATGGGTTGCTCCATGTTACGATTATATATTATAAACTACATGTACATTGTAAAAGTACTAAATGTATACTAATCATAGTTTTTGTCTCAGTATTTTGTTACATATATTATTAACACTTTGCCTTAAAACAACGTAATCGTACTTCTGTGCCTAAAATGAGAACCTCGTATCACACACGTGATGATTCTGTCTGGCCTAAAGTGAAAAGCTCGTGTCAGACATGTTATTGTTTTTAGGCGATAAAGTTTTTGTTTTTGTGTTATTGTTTGTTACAGTTGCAATATAAGAGTTGGTCATTTATTTTTAGACGTAATTGCGATAGACTATTATATTATATGCAATAAATATTTAACTATTGGTGCTTAAAAAATTCTTTAAAAAATCTAAAGAAAAAATATGGAGATACGTCAGAGAGACTGCAAGGAAGAAATTGGTGATATTTTCCAAAACATATTAATCCCATACCATCAAAGCAAAAACCAGCCAGGACTTGTAAAGTTTGCGCAAAGCATAAGAAACGCAGTGGAAGAACGTGGGAATGCAAAAAGTGTAAAGTTGCCCTACATGTTCCTGATTGTTTCTAGAAATATCACACACTGGAAAATTTTTATTTTCCTGTCATTGGTTTAAAATGTTAGCAATAAAACAATACCCCTTACAAAAGTTTGATAATATTATACATTATTCACTTATATAATGTATAAGTGAATAATGTACATTATAGGTTATTCACGAAATAAATATTTAAACGACAAAAAATGTTTAATTTTGTTATATAACACAAAACATAGAAAAATTATTATGTGAAGTAAAAACATTAATAATTTTTTTTAATAAACATGAAATGAAATATAATTATCCAATTCTGTGGTTTTATTAAATAGTAAATGCAGTACTATTAATGTCCACTGGTTTGCTCACAATTTAGCCCGTGATGAAACTGCTTCTGGTCGAGACGAATGAGAAAAGCTTTCATCGAAAGTGGCACACACAATCGTAGCTCGATTCATAGAGCAAGAGGTTAATTAATATAATGCTTACAGTAATTAGTTTAAACAAAAAATAGGATCCACAAGTTCACCGAGAGTTGTTACGATACAAATACACAGATATTAAATTGGGTAAACTTCAATTTAATTTCCTGTCATTGGTTTAAAATATTAGTAATAAAACAATACCCCTTACAAAATTTTGACTAATATTATACATTATTCCCGTATAGGTTATTCAAGCATTAAATTCTGCATAGAAAATATTTAAACGACTGAAAATGTTTATTTTTGTTATATAACCAAAAACATAGAAATAATATGTGAAATAAAAACATTAATAATTTTTTTTAATAAAAATGAAATATAATTATCAAGTTCTGTGGTTTTATTAAATAGTAAATCCAGTACTATTAATGTCCAAGGGTTTGCTCACAGTTTAGCCCGCGATGAGATTGCTTCTGGTCACGACGCATGAGAAAAGCTTTCATCGAAGTTTTCATTTCCAAATGTTGATATCACTGATAAATCCCACCGTATTATCGTACTAAAGCTTTAACCCTTTAAACGTCACCTACATAAATCCTTTTGAATTTAATTAAATTAGTTTATAAATATTATCTATGAACCTTATAAATGCAAAATGTTTGCAATTTTTTTTACAATCCTTAGAGGGGGCTTGCCTTAGAGGATACTAAGCCTAAAAGGAATTGAGGGGGGAGGAGGGGTTTAACTGGCAAACCCAACCCATTGGACAGCGGGACCACAATACTTTTTAAAAATTTTAATTATATTGGAAGAACAATAAATAAGTATTCTCAAAAAGTATAATAAATAAATAGTTCAACAATTTATAAGTGTTGTTTGAATAGATATTTTTGTTTGGGGTCAAAGGGAAAAAAATCGAGTTACTAACTTTCCAGGTACAGAAAAATATAAATACATACATTTCAAAAGAAAAATATAAATTAAATGTAGTATTATTATTTATTGTAAGTTTTAAATCTAAAAAAATTGAAAGAAACATTCATATTTCTTCAAAAATTAGAGGAAAAATTGTTTAACAAGAGTTTTCGCTGTGAAACCACTGTCCGCTAAAGGGTTGAGCAACAAACATGTTCTACGGAATGATTTGTTCAGTAATAAAACATGAGGCATAACGAGTCGATAAAGGAAAGCGAGACGTATTAAAGATTATGCGTTGACATCTGGAAAATAATGCTTATGTGATAAATAACCAAAATGTAGTTCTTTATTGCTCACCATTTGATTAACAGGTCCTTTCCCTCCTCTTGCTATCCAGTTTTGCATGTAGTCGGTGCAGTTTGTCTGATAGGGAGATGGAAGAAGATGTCGTTCGCTCTGCGAAAAGGTAAGAAGAAACTCTGTTATTCACTTCTGTTAATATTTAAAAGTTAGATACATAACAGTTCATATCATTGCAATATTAACACATTGTGTGCGGGTACATTTCGAGGAATTGTACCGGGAGCGGGCGTTTTAAGCGTAAATTTAGGTATTCAGTTAAATCTCAATAGATTGTAACGTATCCGGTCCCTATTTCAGGTGACACAAGAAGAATCAGGTGTATCTTGAATAATGAATTTATTTACACTTCTGCTATATACATCATTTTACCACTATAAAAAACAATTTCTAATCACAGGTAAGTGATTAGTACACATAAGCCTGAGTAGAGACGGGTACCTAAACTAAATTCAGTCTCTGCCGAAATATGGGTGATTAGACGGAAGAACAATTCGTATCTCTTTCGACAGTTCTCTGAAGTACAGGTAGGAGATCTGAGCACAGTTAGTTCTGAAGAATTGCAAACAACCCTGAAGAGGATTATATTAGAAAAGGAAAGAAACCCAAAGCACAGGGTATAGTTTCAATTTTAGCAAGAGATATATCCCAAGACGGGATTTCGCTAAATGAAACTCTCCGATGGAGAGACTGGTCGAGGCGACCTCCGAGTTAGCCGATGCGGGCTACTCCTTAAAGAAAAGATCCCAAGGTGGGATTATAGTAAAAAACTCTCCGGTAGAGAGACTGGTCAAGGCGACCTCTGAATTAGCTGGTTGCTAGCTAACTAACTTCTCTAAAAAAACAAATCTTCTCTCGTCACTTTCTAGGGTAGGGGCCTCTAAGAGAGGGGCCTTACCCACAATTTCATTATTGGGTCACCTAGCGATGACCTCACCTTCGACCAACGGGATTGGTCCGGGTTAAACCATCATCGGCCGCAAAGCCAGAGGTCCGTGGAATACTTTATGGCTACATCTGAGTAGCGGCAAATCCTTTGTCGTTCCCGCGATCATTTTTTCGGCTGTCAGTGAAGGTACCGTGTCGTCTAGTATATTGTTCCTTTACTATAGTGCACAGCAGTGTAGACATCGTGGTGCCGGGGAAAACAATTATTTTGTATCCACACAAGTCCACCTCTCAAAGCAAAGTTCTTTGATGACGATACACCGCTAAATTACGCCATTACAAGATCAAAAATTATACAATTTTTTAACCAACTTTTCGTATTTTATATTGAAATATATAAACAAATATATAAGGTTGGGGAAAAAGAAATCCATTATTTTTGCTTGAATTTAATGACTTATTTAATATGTTTCGGATTGTCCGATTTGGGTCAAATGTGCGCCGTTTTGTTGTATAATTTGTTGCCATTTTAAAGGTAGCTTCATAATGCCTCTCTCATAGAAGTCTTAGTCGTTATTGGCGAAAAACTCTAGTAATCGATTTTCTCAATCTTCTCTTGATTCCAATTTCTTATCACTTAGAAAGTTAGGACCACATATTAAAAATCGCTGATCAAGTACGTTTGCGACTGAGACGTTAGTTCAGTAGTAATGTAGGGGTTGCCCAGCATGCAGACTACATATTAAGAGTCATTAATCCTTTTTCAGGAAAAAATACTCACTTTAACAATCTTAAAAATACACATGCTGCCAACTCGAAATCCACTACAGACCTGCTAACACTTCGTATTGCATTAAATCAGTAGCTAATAGATGGTTATTCATCTAGAAAATAGAAAATCTGTTTCTATAACTTCCAAGCTAAAAAGTGTGCTGTCCTGAATGGTGTACTCTGGTTTGGAGCAGTTTGTCCGAAGAGGATTTAGTGCCACTAAATTTCAACCAACCAACCTGAATGATGTATAATCCGCCAGTATGGGAAATCATGTCAAGTTGGTTTCCAAATGTAGCCGATTAAAGTAGCAAGAAAAGAGTATCTGATGCATGTGTGCAGAATTTGATGTACCCTTGAGGATTAAAACAAGCTTCTTATGTGTCCTTGGCAAATAATTGCCATTAAATTAAATTTTCTCTATGATTACAAATGGTTCCATGGGAAATATACTTACCACCTCTAGAATATAAATGTAAAGAAAAAAATTCGAAGAATAAAGTACATTTCCATAAATTCTGTTGTTTAATTAAAAACAGCACAAAACAGAAAACTGAAGAAATTCAGAAGAGAAATAAATAGCCTACTAAAGGGTTCATCTACTTTGTCACTGAAACCTTATTGTCTTAATAACATAGTGACTGCCTATCATGCTGACCACATAGTGAGAATCATTGACCTAGAATGTTTAAGAAATAGAAGTTAGTATCTACCATTTTAAGCCTTAGGTCGTAAGCCCTTCCTCCGATGTAGCTCAGTCCATCTTCGTACGGACTGGGTAAGGTGTAAGGCGAGTGGACGGCTATCTGGACGCTCGGATTGCTCGGCAAGTTGAAGAGAGGCATCGGGTCATCATCAATGTCTTCCGGATCGGCGCGCTGGGTCGAGTTCAGGACAAAATGGAAATGCATAGCTGGAAGGAAAGAGAAATAGATGCATTGATAGCATTCAAATGACATGTAAAACTCATTTCTGTGATTGAAAGTAACGCTAAGAAATAAGTATTCATTGAATAACTCACACTCTTAAAAATTGCGAAGAATTGTATTCGTGAAAATTTTCGATTTTGATATTTCGAGAGAAATATCCGTTTTACCTTTACCGAATCCTCCCGGGAACACACCTCTTTTAGGTGTGTGCAGGTTTAACGCACTGAAGTGATCTTTTCTCTACATTCTTTCTGGTAGTTTCGAGTTTACCTCTGTAACGGGTTGGGGTATATTAACTTGGACCATGATGGCCCTCTTGAAGGTCAACATCAGCTTGTTGGCCATTTAGGATAGCTGTTATGGTTATCCTGGCAGTTGTGTAACGTGGCACAACTTTTTAAAAGGAAAATGCGATTTTTCAGGTTCAAATTTCCAGGTGGAAATTTTTTCCTCATAGATTAGCATTAGAATCCAATATGACAGGTATAGGACCACCTTAAAATCAGATTTGGGTATCTATAATTATAGTTGCTCTACTAAATATACAGTTAGCTACCTGAATTCGTAGGACCACATCAATCAATCTATCTATTTATCTATATGTACATATGTATGTAATATTTCTGTATGGCTGTCTGTCCATTGGTTTGTTGTTTGCTGTGCATTCCAAAATGGTTCGATCAACTATGCTGAAAACTTTTATTGTGATTCAGATAAACCAAGAGGAGGTTTCGCGCATGACAAATGGATCAGAAATCAAGGTCATCATTGAAATAGACCCTCCTAGGTGCATGGGGACCCTATGGTTAGACACCATCCGCTATATAATAATAGCCTAAGTTATCTGTACGTCTGTCCTCGATTTTATGAAGCGGTTGGACCTGGAATGGATAGAGGCATCCATAGTTAGCAAAATTCAAAGAGAGTAATGTTTATATTCTCCTAAACTATCGATCTGATTCTAAAATAAATTGGTATAAATATGCTTCATATCACAGCAAAAAATACTGCCTTCTTTAAAACGTTCGAAATCCACCCCTTCCCCTCTTTTCGAGCTTTTAATGCCATTATTTCAACTCCTATTTTCCCCGGTTAAGAGCAGGCGATTAAATTTATCAATTTATCAATCACACAGCAAATAGGTTAAAATAACATTTTTCTATCATTATGACGTCATTCCTTTAACCGTCTCATTGAATCATTTCTTATTTTAAATTATTTAAATTATGCCTTATTTTCATACGTTTTATCATTGAACTTAGCTATGACGTAAATAATTTTCTTTTATATTTGGCTTAAATAATAGAGTAGGTACATACGTGATAATTTTAAATTAAATCATTGATTATTTTTTGTTGCAAGATAATTCTCAGCCAAGAAACAAACCATTTTTTTACCTGCCTCATAAAGTACTTTACAATTTTGGAAAATTACAAATTTTACTGATCTCGTCATATGACGGGCTGTATGATAGTTAGGTAATATTTTCTCTTTAATAACGTGTTCATTATTAAATTTTTTAATAATTTAATTCATATTGTGAAAACTCTCCTTTGTCCAGAGCACGCGCCAAAGCAGCTGATCGGATCTCACCTGTTTACCAGGACAATAGCATGGCGTCTCAGAGTCTGGGATCTTGACAATCGGATTGAATAGACATTACTCCTCTGATGAATCACGTTAATGAATCCTCGGGAATTCCGAAATCGGTACAGCCAGCTAATGAGAATTCAGCTAAAAATCTAACTGTAACTGTCGTAAAAGACAAGAGAATGCAGTACAATTAAATCAATAATAGGTAAAGCAAAGAGGCCTTAACTCCAAATTTCCGATGGTACTGCTTCTCTTCAATTTGTCCCGGGCTGGGCTGTTTTGTTCTTTGATAAACACCTTGAGAATTCCGTATTTGGCATTAAATGCTCGAATACATTTGAAAAAAAGGAATAAAATTTATATACAATAACGGATACATTTAAAATGAATTACAGAAAAACTATGTACATGTAAAAAGAATAGCTAGCGAGCGTTCATCTCGTCTGTTTACGCTCGCGGCACCAACACCGACACAAAGTTCGTTCGTTACGGTTTCCGTTAATTCGCAGTTAGTATGCCGGGGGATTTCCAACAGTAACCTTAGCTGGAGTTCTCAAGTCACTGAGATCTTAACTGACTCAAAAAAAAAAAAAAAAAAAAAAGTTGGTGGGACCGTAACTGACCTCCAGGTATAAAAAGCCTAAAAGTTTGAAACTCAGAGCTTTTCGACGTTTTTTTACGTAGGTGCTTTGACCTCGTAGAGGCTTTAGTGTCTTTTGATCTGAGCCAGCTTTCTAGTTCGGGAGATTCGTAAAGTCCGCTCATATAGGGAGCGGCAGAGTCTCTGATACCGAACGGGGGATAAATTGGGTTTGCATTACACCCTGGTAAAGCATCCCCAGTTGTGCGAGATTATTTAATCTCTTTTGTTTTCGACTGATCG
>CM063498.1:55791253-55808753 GCA_032207245.1 Pardosa pseudoannulata
TAAGTAAAACACATTCAGCCAATTTTTCAAATTCATAGTTGATAATTAAAATATCATCAAAGAAATGGAGTCCAGTGAAATATAACTCAAAATTTACAGTTAGACGGAAACTAATTTTATGAAAAAATAGGTACATGTTAGGAGCTATGCTAAATGTTTTTGTTTACAAATCAAACATCTGTAACTAATTTTGCGTAAAATTAATTTTCGTCTATAATTACAAAATTACTTACTCGCATTTGCTCTCTTCCCCAGCAAATTCAATTCTACATTCCATAAAATCTTCCAACTTAATTCTTAGCATTTCGTGATCCTTTTGGGTCAGTTCTAACTCATCCATCAACCTTGAGAAGGTTATAGGCTGCAAAATGCATGAATGGCAATATTTACAAGTAAATTTTATCATGAATTTATGCATCATAAAAAAGATATTTTTAAAATTATTCAGCTAAAATAGCTGAAATATACCGTACATCTGCAAAATGAAGTGAACTCAAACATCTGAGATACAAATTATAAATTAGAATTTTTCAAAAGTTGTCAAGTGGCATCACCTCTCCATTGCTGGTAGTTTCTTATTTTTTAACAAACTCTACAGTTTCGTAATATCTTTTATTATAGATATAGAAATGACTTTATGTAATATAATTACCACAGTCCGGTTATTAGATTACTTTTCATACCATTTAAGATATAATAAAATGCCTTTATGATAAGTGCATAGCATTGGGGACATATGTCCAGAAAATATACATATAGAAATACGTCAAAAAGTGTGGTAATCAGTAATATAAGCTACGCATTGTTGCCTCTAAAATTGATTTAATAGTCTGGTTTAGTTTGGAGAGCTACGGTCTACTGTTTTGCACACAAGGGCTAATGAGACCGGGACCTACAGCTTAAAGCCTATTCCGAAAGGCTACAAACATCCATGCCCGCAGCGGGATTCGAACCCATGAACTCCAGTTCCAAAGAGCAGCGCTCTAACATTCGGCCATCTTTCGGCTGATTTAATAGACAATGATATTAAAACTGATACATAATTAAAAGTTAAAATAATTCATACCTGTAAATCTTCGGGTATATCGTCGTCAAAGCAGACTTGTGGGAAGCGTTTACAAAATCTTCTAGAAGCAAAACGAGTCAAAGCAGCGGGCAAACACATGGATATGTTAAAGCCTCGACAAAAGTGAGTGAAATTGTAGCTAGAAACGAAAATAAAGTTTCCATGTATTTGAAAGTTGTTATGCAGCTTACAAAATATACACTCTGTAGCCATTTAAGGTATCCATCTACTTTCGGAGAACTTTTTTCTTTAAACGTAGAAACTAGTTCATGTTTTTACATTTTTAGATTTATTTTTTATATTAACAGAGAGAATTGCACTTAAAAAATTATTTCTGAAGAAGGTTTTTATAAATTTCTAATAAATGAAGAAAATTTAGTAAAAAAAATCGGGTTTTTCCAAAAGGTTTAATTGTTTAATAAATTATTTCAATATTTTTTTATGCAACACATTTCTTATACACTGGACCAGGGAATCACCTAAAATCTTTGCTTAATTTACATTTGGTAAAAAATTTTGGTTCTTCAAAATCATACATATTAAATTATTAACGAATTTTTCATTACCTTTATATCTAACTATGAGTGCAACATTATTAAATATTATCCAAATTTAAAGATTTTAGGTGATTCATTAGTAAATACTATGAAAAGCATTCATAATAATTTTCAACAAAATATTTTAAGAACTTTTTGAGAAATTCCATTTTAAGTTTCGACTTTTTATTAAAAATACCGTTCTGAGAAAAACGCATTTGAAGTTTATGAAAGCAACTTTAACTATTAAAAAATTAAAATACATGTTTAAAATTCCCCACAATTTCTTGTTTAAAAACTTTCGAATTGCCATGTTGCTAATTATTTAAAATACTAGAAAAAATGTTTAAACTAATCTTCATGAAAGTTTTGTCCAAAAAATGCTTTTTAAAAGGCTTTAAATTCTCAACTTCCGGTTACGAAGTCACTACTTCCGATTTGTTTTGACGGCTGTCACTGATGTTTAACAGCTGTAACTTTTCTTAAAATGACGTAGAGACAAAACAAAAACAGATTTAGAAGACTAAAAGTTGAAATTTTACAATAGAGAAATAAAATAATTATGATTTTTGGCAAAAAATAGCGTTTTCAACGTAGACGGATACCTTAACTGCAGAATACTTTTACAAATCTGGTAAACAATGTAATATTTTTGTAATGAAAGTAAGAGAACGTATTGTAAATTTATCCTAGTTTTAGGTTTTATTGCATTTTTCTTGCAGTTTGCATAGAAAAATTACCTGATGCCTTATTTTGAAAATATAAGTTATTTTTGCATGCATTGAGGCGGATAAAAAAAATGGTTTGTTTTTGGCTGAGAATTATCTGGTACACATTCAATAATATGTTTATCTTCATTTATTAATCGTCAATTAGTTCACTCATCTAAAGTCTCCCGATACTGTGAATGCAATTTAGAGTCAAAGTGAATTCAAAAATAATATAAAAAACAAACACACAAACGAACAAACTTCTTAATTCTCAAAGATATATAACTTAACCGCTAGATATTTATTAGTCCGTGAAATAGACCCATAGACTTTAATGAAAAGAATTTGTTGTTAATACCGGTGATAAAATTTTCATTGCAATCAAAAATAATCATTGATTAAATTTAAAACTATCACATGTGTACCTAATTTATCATTTAAACCTTTACATGACAGTGGTTTCACAGCGAAACCTCTTGTTAAACATTTTTTTAATTTTTGGAGAAATATGAATGTTTTTTTTCGATTTTTTTAATGTTTTTCACATTTAAAACTTACAATAGATAATAGCAATGTATTTAATTTATTTTATATTTTTTTCTGAATTTAATCTATTTTTCTTTTTGTATTTATATTTGCTCTACCGGGAAAGTTAGTAATTCGATTTTTTTTTGCTAATGACCCCACACAAAAATACCTATTCAAACATATTTTTTAATTTTTAGAGAAATATGAATGTTTTTTTTCGATTTTTTTGTTTTTCACATTTAAAACTTACAATAGATAATAACACTGTATTTAATTTATTTTATATTTTTTTCTAAATTTAATCTATTTTTCTTTTTGTATTTATTTTTGCTCTACCTGGAAAGTTAGTAATTCGATTTTGTTTTTTTGCTAATGACCCCACACAAAAATACCTATTCAAACATTTTTTTTTAATTTTTAGAGAAATATGAATGTTTTTTTTCGATTTTTTTGTTTTTCACATTTAAAACTTACAATAGATAATAGCACTGTATTTAATTTATTTTATATTTTTTTCTAAATTTAATCTATTTTTCTTTTTGTATTTATTTTTGCTCTACCTGGGAAGTTAGTAATTCGATTTTTTTTTTTTGCTAATGACCCCACACAAAAATACCTATTCAAACATTTTTTTTAATTTTTAGAGAAATATGAATGTTTTTTTCGATTTTTTTCACGTTTTTCACATTTAAAACTTACAATAGATAATAGCACTGTATTTAATTTATTTTATATTTTTTTCTGAATTTAATCTATTTTTCTTTTTGTATTTATATTTGCTGTACCTGGAAAGTTAGTAATTCGATTTTTTTTTGGCTAATGACCCCACACAAAAAATACCTATTCAAACAACACTTATAAATTGTTAAACTATTTATTTATCATACTTTTTTAAGAACACTTATTTATTGTTCTTCCAATATAATTAAAATTTTAAAAAGTATTGTGTTCAAGCTATACAAGGGGATGGGTTGGTCAGTTAACCCCCTTCAATCCCTCCTATGGTATCCTCTAAGGCAAATTCTTCTGAAAATTGGAAAACATTTTTTGCATTTATAAGGTTTATAGATAATATTTATAAAGTAATTTCATTAAATTCCAAAGAATTTATGTAAGTGACCTTTAAAGGGTTAAGCCATATATGAAGAAAATTATTTGCGTAATATCTACGTTCAGTGATAAAAAGTATGAAAATAATGCAGACGATATTTAAATAATTTAAAACAAGAAATGATTAAATAAAATGGTTAAAGGAATGACTCATGATGCCAGAAAAAAGCGTTAATTTTACCTATTTATAAGGCAATTTGTCTCAACGTCACGAACTACTATAATGCCCTTCCCATTCATTTTCATGTTTATAACAGCCAATAGACAAACAATAAACTGCCCTTCCGTTTGAAACTAAAGCCAGAATTGTCATAATTTGAGAATTTGCCCTACTGCGTGAAAACGCCTTATTATATGATAAACTTAATCGCCTACTCTTAACCGGGGAAAATAAGGCTTGATATAAGGGCATTAAATACTCGAAAAGAGGGGAAGGTGTGGATTTCGAACGTTTTAAAAATTTGTTTTGAATTTTGCTAATCCTAGCTCGTCATGAATTCAGTATAGATTCCCCGATCCATTCCAGGTCCAACAGCTTCATAAATTCGAGGACAGACGGACAGATAACTTAGGCTATTATTATATAGCGGATATAGCATTAGCCGTGCAAATTCACTGCTTTTCTGAATGCTGCATTTCATTTCTAATTTAAGGATTTGTGGATAAACTCTTTTATTGGTACTGTTGAAAAAGGGGCAGAGAGGGCATCTTGGACATTGTAAATAAACCAAAGTCGACTAAGGAGTGGAGCAACTGAGTAATATAACAGTATGCTGTACGACGTTCGCCAAACAGAGCTCTTGGCGAGATTTGGTTTTATTTAGTGTGCTATGGTATATTTGTTTACTGCACTAAGGATTCCTGAGGGGATTCCCCGTATGGCGAAAGCTGGGTCGGGTGTAGAAGTTACTTACTGCACTAAGGATAATGATATAGCGAACTACTGCTTTAAACTGATTCCAAATCGTTTACATTTGGTTTACAGCACTGCAGCCTACGTTTTTGCTACATGAAGGCCAATGAGACCGGGATCTACTGCTTAAAATCCATTCCGAACGACTACAAACATACATACCCCAGTGAGATTTGAATTCCCGATCTCTGGCATCGAGGATCAGCGCTCTAGCCATTCGATCGTCGTTCGGCTGAAAAGGTTAGGAATATCCATGACGTGAGGAGGTTTCGAACACACGTACTCCGGTACCGAAAAGTAGTAGTATCTGGCCATCCTCTGGCGAGATAGATTCGTTAAAGTCTGCAGAGCAGAAGTGGTCAAACTTTTGGGATCCGTGGTCTACTCCACATTTAAAAAATGGAAGGCGGTCTACCAATGACAGAGCTAACGTAACGTACATGTTTATATATTTATTTTCGATAAAAAGGAAAAATGTTAAATTATCTAATTTTTCTAAAAAAACTTAATATTTAAAAAATAAAAATTTACTGACGAAAGTAATTCAAATTATTCCTATATCAAAAATTGACCATCCTATTCACTTCGTTTAGGTGAAATTTGGCACTGTATATCTGCGACAAGTTTATCATATTGTGGCTGGCTCGAGCTTATTGCAATGCATAAACACGAAATTAAATGTTCATCTGTAAAACGCGACCGATGTTTTTATGGCGTTCATGGTTGAAAGCGCGGGTTCGCAAAGTTACGTCGATCCAAAGTATGATTTCAAATACAAAATCAATTTGTAAATATTTAGAAGCGTTTCCTCAGAAATTAATTTCCAAAAAAGCATCCCACTTTGTCATCCAACTTTGTCAAGTTTTTTCGATTTAATTCTCCAATGTCAAAAGACAAATACATTGTATTATTTTGCAAAGTTTGTTTTAGGTTTAAAAGCGTAAACTGTAGTAAAATTTTATTTTAAATAATTCATTAATTCTATATCATAAGTCATAAATTAAATTGTTAATATCCGAGGTCATTATCGGGATGGTCGCGCGGACTATCTAAAATGTCTTCGCGGTCGACGTCTTGGCCACTCCTGGTATAGAGGCCCATTAAATGAATAACAACCTTAATTTGTCGCTGTATGCCAAAGGATTAATGCTTAACTTTATCTCTTTTTGATAAGAAATATAATTTAAAAAATCACTGCTGATGGTACATGCAGAAATACTTGAAAAAATAGTTTATTAAAATTATGGATGTTAAATTTATTTCTGTTTTTGCTCTATTAAGCCATTGGAGAACTTTGATTTTATTTACAGGAATTAATTACTGTTTAGATTTTCCGATCAGGGCAGTAATAATGGAGACCTGATACAGAGATTTTAAAATGAAAGCTTTTGGTTATTGAGCAATGAAATATATAGCAATTATGATTAGCATTTTCGACGACAAAACTGCTACAGTGTGAAGGTTAGAAAATGTGTTCAAACACTTCTTGCGCCAATTCTACAATAAATACAGAAATAAATGCAGACACACATTCTATAAAAGATATCTTGATTTTAACCCATCAATGCCAGAGTCATTTTAGCAGAAAATATATCAACGCATATTTTAAATCTAAGTTACTATAGATTAAGTAAAGACAATTTTCATCGGTAAAACAATCACAAACTGGGACAGTTTCTTTTTCAAAGTGTATAGTGGTGGCATATAATAAATACTTTTAACAAATATGAGATTTAAACTACTTTAAGACATGCCATTATTAGTGACCAGCCCTCCTTTTAAACACCACAGAGTGCCGTTAATAAAAAATAACAAAGTCAGATTTCAGCCAATCCATCTGCCTAAAAAGTATATTTATGCGACAGACTTAAAAATCATGAAATGTCGATTCGAAAGGCAAAAGCACAAAGTAATGGTAGATATTCAAAAATTTGATAGATTGTTTATAGAGCTGTCATTCAGATTTGCTGAAAAGGAAAACCCGTTCCTAGAAATAATCAAAACTATACAAACTGTTTTTAGCTGTCCCTAAAAAAGCTAACCATTAATGGTTTCAAAATGTTTGTATGAGCAAAATAATACCCAGACGTTAACTAAAATTTTCCAACTGCAGACACACACTTTTCCGCTGATATAATATTTACCCAAGTGAATTGCAGATGGTGAAAGCAGGTATCTCGAGGTAAGTCGGTTCAATCTGTTGTATGTCGACAACAGTCGGATAAGTCCAATACAACAACAGGAACTCCGAGGTTTGATAAAGGAATCCTCCCAAGCACGACAAAATGAACAACACTCTTAGAAACTTCAGAGCTGTCGCTTGCCGTTTTTTCCCACTCTTCATCGTGTAACCAGTCCGTGCTACTGAAATGGCAAGATATACTGCCTTATTCAATTATTGAATATGACAGAGGCATAGATCAGGTTATATAAAACCAATTAGATAATGAAATTCGGATAGGTTTTCGAATACAAAATTCAAAACTCTATGCATCAGGGTATTCTAAAGATTTTTTGTGGATTCTACTCTTAGAGAAATTGAAATTTATAGATTTTCTGCGCATGAGTGCATTTTTAGTTCCTTGGCTTTTGTTCTGCCTTTCGTTGGGAAACATAATTTATGCCATTTGGGCATCCAACACATACAGTAGCAAGTAGAAAAGAAAATCAATGTATGAAAATGTTGAAAAAAAGTCATTTTTTAGAAGCAATCGTTTAACGTGATTCTAACTTATTTTTTTTACAATTGTTTGCTTGGTAAACAAAATATTAAAATAATTAATGTCATCCTCATATAGATTACCTAAATGTGTTTGTTTATAATTCCGTAAAACTTCTCTCCAGGTGTTTTAATAATTCTTTTTCAACGGTGTATTGCTTTACGGTACCCTACAAGTAGGTCTTGACTGCAAAGCAACCGTCGTATACTCCCATTGCGGATTATCTTTATATATAAAATTCTTCTGTCCGTGTGGTTGTAGTAGAACTCCTCCTAAACTCCTGGACTGATTTTGATGAAATTTTGTGTATGTAATTAACGTGAGTCTATAATAGTTTACATTCACAATTTGATCCGATAGAAAATATTTTATATTAAAAATCCAGAATTGCGCGCTTATTGAGATTATCATAATGCCTCTTGAAACCCTTCTCTGCCAATATGTCTGTGGCCCAGTGATCACCGCAACGAGTTTCAGTACGAGAAGTAACAGGATCGAATCCCCGTACTGGCGATGTGGAAATTTTAATTTAACCTAATTATGTTTGGGATGACTGTGCGCATTGTGGCATCAAGTATTTTTAAGATAATTTTTTTCCTTACTTTTTTATCAAAATGGTTCAATTTATATTTTATTTAAAAACTTTTTAAAATTTTTGGTTTTACAGCGTTAAAACAATACAACGTCTGTCAGGTCGTCTAGTATTATATATATATATATATATATATATATATATATATATATATATATATATATATATATATATATATATATATATATATATATATATATATATATACATATATATATACATATACATATACATATATATATATATACATATACATATATATATATATACATATATATATATATATATATATATATATATATATATATATATATATATATATATATACATATATACATATATATATACATATACATATATATATATATATATATATATATATATATATATACATATACATATATATACATATATACATATACATATATATACATATATATATACATATATATATATATACATATATATATATATATATATATATATATATATATATATATATATATATATATATATATATGTAATATTAAAATCCCTTATTTACGCATTTTAATATTAATTTAATATTTTTTGTTCATAAAGTGAGTTCGGGGTTTGAGCGGTAATTCTGATTTTTCCCTCCAGACACGCTATAGACTTACTTCAGCCTCTGTCTGGACTACTTTAGCCAATAGTCAGCGAGTTCTCATTAAACGTGGGTATTTTTTATCACGTGATCAATTGTGCTTAGGGATTATTCGTAATCTTTTACCTGAGGAATCCCTACTTGAAAAGAGATGTGCGGGATCACATTGTCTGTGTGCACGAAGTTGTAAAGCTGTCTGCCTGTTGTACGGATTTCATGTTTATTACCAGAAATAAACTATGTTGTGATTTTGAATAGATCTCGCCAATATATCATATATATATATATATATATATATATATATATACACATAAAAAATAGATCACAGCATCGGGAATACATCTCTGATTTTAAAAACAAATTTCTTCATCTTTTTAGTGGCCTTTCGGCGTTAAACTCTTTTGTTTCCTTCCTGTTGGCGATAAGCCAACTACTTAAAAGCACATAACAAATTCCTTTCTCAAGTGGTTAGCGTCAATTATATAAAAAATTAGAAGTTTTGCTCTGTATGCTGCCTAATAAACGTGTATAAAATTTATCCTGGATCTTCGTATTAATTCGACCACGCTACATCCGTGAATCATAGCAGGCCAAGCTATATATATATATATATATATATATATATATATATATACACATAAAAAATAGATCACAGCATCGGGAATACATCTCTGATTTTAAAAACATTTGTTCAATTAGCATACAACATTAAAATTTACATTATCTTCAAATTTAACAAAATTTTAAAGTATGGAATATTTATTAAAATTTTTAGTGTATATATGTGAAATAGTCAGGCGTGGCCACCATCTTTGTTTTTGTTCAGAATGTAAACGAGACATATAAAGAAAAACAAATTACTTCAAATTATATAATCAATAAGTTTCCTTTTATTAAATTTAATAATTTTTAGTTTATATATTTATATAGTTTAAAATTATATAGTCTTATAGTTAGGAGTGCTGTGCTTGAATATGTTTACCCGGGATTCACGTTCTTTTGGTGGCAAAGATTGTTAGGGATTCGGGAATGTTAGTAATTATCAAGGGAGTGTCACTTGATAATGTAAAAATTGTGTACAGTAGTTTATATATTCAGAGCAAAATAGAAAAATTAGTAGGCGGTTCATAAGCAGGTTACTAGAAATCTAAGAATACAAACGTGCCCAGAAGGAAAGGGTGTAATTTAAGTATACATGCAATAAAAAATCATTTTATACACACACACACACACACACACACACACCACCACCACCACATACTTTGGAAGCTAATGTATATATATATATATATATATATATATATATATATATATATATATATATATATATATATATATATATATATATATAATGTAAAAATTTAATACTTTAGTCTTAACCCTTTTAAGGACAGTGGTCTGGCAGTGAAACTACCTGTTAATTCTTTTCTCTGTTTTAAACACATTAATTTTTTCCTTTTTTTGACACTTTAGACTATAAATAGATGGTATTACTACAATTAATTTATTTCTCCTTGAAATATACTTTTTTGAATTTGCTTTACATAGAAGAATCAGGAGTTCGATTTTCTTCCTTATCTCATGTGAAAATACTTACCTAAAACATTACTAATAAATTGTTTAGCTATTTATTAATTACATTATTTTAAGGGTAATTATTCATTGCTCTCCTGAAGTATTTAATATTTTAAGAAAAAAATATTTTCCTGCTGTACAAGGGGAGCATTTCACAGATAAATTCCTATCTCTAAATCTCTCACCTCCTCCCACCCAAAAAAAAGAATGTAAAAATATTTTTCTTCATATATTTCAAATCTATAAGACTCATAGATAAAATTTATAACCTAATTGTATTAAATCCTAGAGAACTTGTAATCGTGATCTTCAAGGGGTTAACCCCTTCCCGCTTTTTCCCGAACTGAACTCGGGTAGGTGAAATGTGCTATCCTGGTTCATCCCGAGTGTAGCTCGGGCACTGTGCAATTTTACACTATGCAATCAATCTTTCCCGAATTTTTTCACATGTGGTTTTTATGGTTTCAAATACTTTTGTTTACTTTTCTGGCTACTAGATTATTTGCTGCTGA
This sequence comes from Pardosa pseudoannulata, assembly GCA_032207245.1. NCBI lineage: Eukaryota > Metazoa > Arthropoda > Arachnida > Araneae > Lycosidae > Pardosa > Pardosa pseudoannulata. The sequence goes on from CM063498.1 coordinate 55,802,141, forward strand.
AAGAGAGACAGTAGAGGAAAGACGGTAAAGAGAGAAACAAGTTTCTACTGTCCAGATTGCAATGTTGGACTCTGTGCAATACAGAATTTTCGATTGTATCATACACGACCAAATTTTGATTAATAATTCCATAATCATTAATGTTAATGCATAGGATATAAATAAATTTTAATTCAAGTTAAAAGCTAGGTATTCTAAGCTTAATATTTATAGTTAGGGTGAATTAACTCCAAAGTCTAATGATTTCTGCCGTACAGAAAGACAACTATGCATGTGAATTACTCATTTATTTAAATTGATTTTTTACATTAATTTTTAGGAAAGTTTGTATCCGAATGATGCTATTACGTTAAAAAAGCTATGTATGTATAAAAATAAACATAAAAAATTGACATTTTTTTACCCCTAATGCCGAAATAAAATGAACCTGGAAATGGTTAAACTAAAATTTTTAACTCCTATATTAAAAAACCACCAAATCCGCGATTTCGTCATCTTCTTAGTAGCCTCTTGGCGTTAAACTGTTTTGTCTTAGAAAAATCTTCTTGATGTTGGCGAAATTAACTAGCCATCCTACTTTGCTGATTAAGTATATTCCTTTTCTCACGCCTGTGGCGTCCCCAAAGTTCTAAAAGTCCGCACGACCATTTTTTGAGGGATTTTGCTGTTGGAGGTTGCTAAATAAAGATGCTGCTAAAGTTCTCTTGATAAATCTTATTCTTTCCACCGACGATTACACCCCTTCGACCACGTTACATCTCTGAAGCATGCCATGCTACGCTTTGTTTCACACACACACACATATATATACATATATATATATATATACATGGGCGTAATTTGGGGGGGGGGGGGCAAGGGGGGGGCAATTGCCCCCCCAGAATTTTTAGTGGAGGGGCAAACTTATATTTTTGCCCCTCCAGATTTTTAGGATTTTTTCATATATGAAATTTTTTATTCAACATTTTAATGAATGTTGAAGTTACTCTGTTCTTATTAGTGTTCTTAAGACTTATTCTAATAACAATTACATTCCTTTCCTGGGACATTTTTTAAGCTTATAGGCTTTCGAACTTGTACTTTTCCCCCCCACGGTTTTCAAGATTTTATTCATATATGACACTTTTGATTCGACATTTTAATGAATGTTGAAGCTAATCTGTTTTTATTTGTGTACTTAACACTTATTCTAATTACAGCTATTTTTCATTCCTGGGACATTTTTAAAGCGTATAGGTATTTGAACTTGTAGTTTTGCCCCTCCAGATTTTGAGGATTTTATTCATATATGAAATTTTTGATTCGACATTTTAATGAATGTTGAAGTTATTCTGTTTTTATTTGTGTACTTAAGATTTATTCTAATTACAGCTATTTTTCTTTCCTGGGACATTTTTAAAGCGTATAGGTATTCGAACTTGCTGTTTTGCCCCTCCAGATTTTGAGGATTTTATTCATATATGAAATTTTTGATTCAACATTTTAATGAATGTTGAAGTTATTCTGTTTTTATTTGTGTACTTAACACTTATTCTAATTACAGCTATTTTTCTTTCCTGGGACATTTTTAAAGCGTATAGTTATTCGAAGCGTATAGTTCGTAGTTTTGTCCCTCCGAATGTTTTGGGTTTTTTTTTAATTCATTAAAGCAAGTATGAGTATTTGAATAACTGTAGACTTCTCGACTTTTTCAAGACCTTTTTTTCAGGAATAAAATGCCACTTAAAAAGGAATCAACAAGAAACCAACAGATTTGCCTTTTCAAAGCCTTAGTCAAGGGAACTGCTCCAGCACTCCGTCGAAATTCTAAAAGACCGTTTCGTAGAAAGAAAATGGACCATTTGTGCTCTCTGCTTCGCTATAGACAACAGTTTTCTTAGAAGAAGACCGCTTCGGGCACAAATATCTTTCGGGTCTGCAAGCTTTATCCACCCCGTATGGTCAAAATTCGGGGGGTGTTAATTTTCGTAATCTTTGGCATTCATTTTGACATTGATTGATGGGCAATTGAAGGGTCTACGTAGGTTCCAGAATGTGTGTGTTGGGGACAAAACATAAACAAACAGAAACTAAACACTAGGGGTGATGAAAATGCCCAGGAAGGGAGATAAATGGACACAATATGGGGTGTGCATGGGATTCAGTCATTAGGAGCAAAACTGATTAAACAGCCATTTACTAAAAAAATCTTGTCTTAAATGGATCTTTATCTCCTTGAAGAGGGAATTGCACATCTGGTATGCTTAAGTTTCGTTAACTTAAGGCTAATATTCTTGGAATCGTTTATGAGATTGGGATAGTTCATTAAATCCATTAAATAAATGTGGTGTTAATCAGAAAAGGCATGATTTAAATCTTAATTGTAGAGGATTCATACAAATATTGCACCCTACTTACAGCTGTACTTCATTATTGGTCGCAAGATTGATACAATAAAATTTTAAGTAGCTTACTTAACAAGAGGACTAGGTACAACTAACCCATCATTCGTTTAGGTGATAGAGTAGTTGCGCTTTAAAAATAGATATTGGCAGCCTTCAACAGTTTCAGATTTTCAAATGTAAGATTTTCAACGTGTGATATGATTAGATATGTTGGATTAAAGCGCTAAAATGGCAAACATCAAGCAAATTGGTTAGTATTTTTTAATATATATATTTTTTAGTTTTCATGTTTAGCTTTAATGATTGTGTATCTATATGCGAATATAAGTATTATATCTTTTGGGAGAACAAAAAGAGGATTTGAACGTTCATCAAATGTTTTTAAAAACTACTTCAAATAGCGAGATTCTTAAAAATTGGGCTCTTGAAATCTTTAATTTTAAACTAGGTCCAATAAAAAAACCCTTTAAAAATTTATGGGTTTCTTAAATTTTCATGCCAAAAAGTGACGTATTTTCTTTGATTAAGATTCCATTCTTTGTATTATTTAATCTGTATTTTATTTAATCGCATAATTAATCATCAACTTGTGTAGTTTTTGTACTAAAAACGATTTTCATCAGTGAAAGAAAGAAATATCTATATATTGAAATAGTCTGTAGTTTTTCGATAATATTTATTAAAAATTTCGATTAACAAAATTCTTATCGTTGGATTAATATTAAGGAGACATATTTAAATAGGTATATAAAAATTTGAAAGTTGATGATAGAAATGATTTTGTTTAGTGAAAAAAGTTTGAGCATATTGAAATAGACAGTAGTTTCTGAATGATAATATTATAATATTTGGTTAACAAAAAATTTTCAAAATATACATTTATAATTAAGTTTTGTTTTTTATTTATAAAAAATAAAATTTTAGTGCAAAATGTCATGTGCAGTTTAATCTTCAAAATACTAAAATGCAGTTAAAACTTTTATAGTTTTAGCATTTTAATTTAATTTAACTAAAAGCATTTTCATGGTATATATAACATTTTTGTATACCTATTTTTTATTGATAATTCTCTTATATATTTTTATATTATCCTAAGCAGATTTCATTAAAATTGTATCATTATGGTGGATATTACGAAAATTTTTATTTTAGTATCAACTCTGAGTTATGAAATTTTGTATACGTATAAATTTAAGTATTAGTAAATTAATCACAGATTTTTTAAATTTAAAATCCGATGTGTATAAAAATCGATTTTTTTTATAAATATTTTTTAATATTTAAAATGCTGCTCGTCCTAGCGACCTAAGTTGTTATAGATTTTTTTAAAAATGTTTAGCAATACTCCTATTTTGTTTAAAAAAATTTGGGTTGTCCACTTTACATTTTAAATTTATTAGAGTTATAACCTGTTAAATTTAAATTTAGATATAAGCCAATTTTTTTATGAAAATTCAACGTGCAATTAAAAAATATTTCCCTCAAATTAACTATTCAGTTTATTTGCTAAATAATACCTCCGAGGTGATTAAAAATATTTTTCAGTATTAAAAAAGGTAATATTAGAAGAAAAACAAAATTAATGCACAAGGAACAATTTAAAAATTACCAAAACATTTCAAAATATTAATTTTTTTAAAAGACCTGATTAAAGAAATTTTTTAAATGTAATTTTAATAGGTTTGGTTTTAATGTCAATTCAAAGTTTAAATGTGACTGAAAATAATTCCTGATAAAGTTAGCTCCCCTCATGAGGAAAACTAACATTTCAAAGTATGTCATTCGTTTGATCACTGTTGATCAGGTTTGATCAACATATTTCATCGATTAATAAATTAAAAAAAAACTTTAAAAAACGTAAAGAGTGGGGGATAACTTTATGGATTTTTTAAAATGATCTTATAAACATGAACGAATATCTTTTGAATCAATGTCATTAGATCAGTTTCGATAAACCATTTTTGTGGTTTAATCAACACCAAAAATGCCTCCAAATTACCCCCAAATGTGTCCCCAAATCAAAAAATTTCAACCCCTCCCACATGTTGGAATTTTGGGCCAATTTTAGTGTCATTCGAAAGAGCATCATTAGATCCAATTTTAACAATCATTTTTGTCGTTTGATCAACACCAGAAGTGGCTTAAATTGTACTCAAAGGTGCCTCAAAATAATAAATTTATCCTGTCTCTCAAATAGGGGCAATTATTTCGACAATGGGGGAGGGGCTCTTATGTGAGAGTTTAGGGCGAACTTTACTATCATTCGAATGAGCTTTGTTAGATCAGCTACGATAAATCCCAAAGTGTTCCCAAACATGCAGACGAATGATGGCCAAATGGAGAGCGCTGCTTTTCGGTACCGGAGTTCGTGAGTTCGAATTCCGCTGATGACATGGATGTTCGTAACCACTCGGAATCGGCTTTAAGCAGTAGGTCCCGGTCTTAGTTGCGCACGTGAGCAAAACAGTAGACCGTTGCGCTCTAAAATTAAACCAAGCCAAATCCCAAATGTGCGCCGAAATTCTAAAGTTCAATCCACGTCATAATTTCGAATAATCCTAATTATTAGTTTTATAATATGTAAGAACTGCATAATATACTGAAATCTTAATATTAGTGTTTCATTGATGGACATACTGATATTTAAACTCATTTGAAAAGCAAAACAAAACTTAAATTTTGATTTGTTGTCTTAAATAATGTGTTTGATTGAAGAGGAGAATGATCAAGAAGGTAAAGAAGACAAATTATTTGAGATAGATAGGTAGAATTATGCATTCAAGAAAATAATTTATGTTTATATCATTTGATAAAATCAATTTGTGTTTTAATTGGAAAAAACCAGCTGAATTTAATTTTAATTAGCTGAATTTTATTTTTACTTAGTTGATTTATGAGGCATTTACCGCTTAATCTGACCTCCCTTCGATCGCGACAGATATATTTGCAAGCTTGGTGAGAGAACAATTTTCGGAAGAATAAGCGAAAGGAACCATCATGTTTTGTGTTTTGCATCGATTTTACAGGTTTCTTAAGATTTTGCCATTATAACTAAAAAACAGTGATAAAAATAATAGGGTCTGGTGGGGTAAAATGGGTAGAAAAAGCGTGATTTCTCCTTCCGCTCTTTGTCACTTAAAAAAAAACTATAAACAAGCAATTTTTTTGCATGTATTCATGCAATGGGTTCATACCATTATTGTTTAACTAGTTTTATACATTTTCTTAAATTTCAAATTTATAATTTTTACTTAATTTTTTATAACCATTTTACCCTAGAGATGGGATAAAATGGATATTGATTAAAAATGCTATTAATTATGCAAAATTTAATTACATTTTTTTAGCTACAAACCCATTTGTATGTCATATAATTACAATTTATAATGAAAAACTGTAAATGTCCAAGGTTATTAAGTTGAGCTACATTCTGCTACATCAGAAACAGTCATCACTTCACCGGCCTTAGTTTGTACCCGTTTTCTTTTACGTCTGTCATTTTCTAAGGTTTTTTTCCCCTTACAACTGCAGTGGTGAAACTGTTGTAAGGATGGTACTTTTTTAAATTCTTATATGGAGAAGAAAGAGCTTCCACGGTAGCTGTTGTTGAAGTCTATGCAACACTGTTTACAGTTATTGCTCCATCTTTTTCAGTTAACACTGTTTCGTGTTTAACACCCTTTTTCCTTCATAGTGTCAAATAACTCTTTCAGCAGATTAGGGAATGTCGCTTTGGACACATTTTGAAGACAGATCTCCGTGTACCACATCTTCAAGATTTTTCTCCAGGCACACGTTGTGGATTCAAATACTTCGACATCCAAAGGTTGTAGGGCATGGCTTGATTTGATGGGAGTCAGTGTATGGCGATTCTATTGTCTATCGCTTGTTATAGTGTCTCATATGTCAAGTGAATATCGAATATCAAAAGAATGGGTTTTTCCAGATGCTCCAATCCAAGTTGTCAACATCCAAGACAATTGTCACATCCAAGATGCAAACATTGTACCATGCATCCACCCTGACTCTGTGCAGTCAGATAATGCATCAGGTGGTCCACCCTTGGTCCAAGTTTCATATAAATTTAGATTTTGTACACAGTGAAAGGTGGAAGAAAATTTCCAGTTGCAGATGTACAAAACAGCCATGTAAACACATGTATTTCAGGCTTAGTAGCTCAATTTCACTATTATTACATTAATTTACTCTATGCAAATAAATTTTTAAAA
>CM063498.1:55811253-55831253 GCA_032207245.1 Pardosa pseudoannulata
CAGAAATATTGGGAAGCTAGAAGCCAATGGCTTATTTGTCAAATGCCTTGCATTTGTAAATAATAATGTTCGCTGTGTATTCCGAAATGGCTGGATCAATCTGCACTTAATTCAGCATGGAGGTTCCAATAAACCCTGTGAAGCCTAAAAGATTACAACAGTGCGCAGATAAAACGCATTTTTAAAAAGGTTGCGTTTCAAAATGCGTTTCGTCCAGCAGCCATGATGCTAGATAAGCGGCAGCAATTGCTTAATAGTTTTGTAAAGTGTGTTTATTTTGTTACCGTTAAGAGTAGCACCATCCGAAAAGAAATATAATAATGTTATCTGAGAGCGCGGAGCGGGAGGATTAAATCGGCTACGAAATAATATACTTCGTTTTTTTCTTGATGTTTCTTTAAAGTGGATGGTTTCTAAGACGTGTGGAGTGAAAATATTCAAAGTCATTGTAGTAAGTAAATTCTTAATTCCTTTATAAATAAATGTTATTGGGTTTTAATTTTCCCAACGCTGATCCAATCCATATACATTTAATTCTATTTGATTGTGTTTATGTATTGCGTATCGCTCTCGATGATCTATTATACTCCTTATTATTGTACTGTGTTAAAATCTTAAAAATTAGTTTAAATGATAGTAGTCATTAAATCTCTATTAATAGTAATATATTTGCTTTGTAATGTCAAATTCTAATCTACATTAAACTGTTAGCAAATCCCTTCCCTTTGGTCATTTCTCAATCACAAAGTCTTTATTTTAGTTTATATATTTAATTATATATTCCACTAATTCTTAACATCTCACACTATGACATTTTAGAGCAGGAGTGCCAAGCTCCTTGATGGTCCGAACCATTTTCAAAATTTAAATTTTTCCCGAGCCGCAATGAAATACGTATTTAAAAGGTGTGCAAAAAAGGTATTAAATTTTTACAGAAATTATATTTATTGAATGTCATTTAATTTTTCAAGAAAATCTTTGAATTGTCGCTGATTTTTTTTGCATTCGTGCGAATGTAATTTTCAATGTGTTACACTGTTTTCATAACTTCGGGATAGTTTAATTATTTTGCATCGAGATGTTCTCGGTGAATTATGCAGTAAATCGGTACGAATTGGTGAATTTGAGAATCATCTCTTGAAAGCACAATAAGACCGGGTTTTTTTTTACCAAGCACTGCCGGAGCTCCATCAGTTGTAATATTTTTTTAAAATATAATAACACAAAAATGAAAAGGGAACTCGGGTACATTTATCGAGAGCCACAAATAATCCTTAAACATCCTCATGTAGCTCGCGAGCCGCAGGTTGGCCACCCCTGTTATAGAGACATGATATATTTTTCATTTAATTACAAGCTCAAATAATTGACATATTTTAGGTCACTGAATTCATCATTATAATGTTTATAATGTAATTTCCGAAAATACATGTTTTTAACATACCTATTTTAAATTTTGACCATGTTTAATTTTCATTATTATTCTTTGTGACACCTTGAAAAACTTTTTAAATTCCTTTTAAGGTATCCGTCTACGTTCAGAGGATTTTTTCTTTAAACGTAGAAACTAGTTCATGTTTTTACATTTTTAGATTTCATTTTTATATTGTCATAGAGAATTGCATTTAAAAAAATTATTCCTCGAGAAGTTTTTATAAAATATCTAATAAATGAAGGAAATTTAGCAAAAAAAAAAAAAAAAAAATAAAAAATAAAAAAAAAAAAATCGGGTTTTTTCAAAAGGTCTAATTTTTTAATAAATTAAATTATTTCAATATTTTTTGATGCAACACATTTCTTATACACTGGTGTAGTAAATCAAGTTTCCATTTATTTGAAAGTTATGCAGCTTACAAAATATACACTCTGCAGCCATTTAAGGTATCCGTCTACTTTCGGAGATTTTTTTTACTTTACACGTAGAAACTAGTTCATGTTTTTACATTTTTAGATTTATTTTTTATATTATCATAGAGAATTGCACTTAAAAAATTTATTCCTGGAGAAGTTTTTATAAAATTTCTAATAAATGAAGAAAATTTAGTAAAAAATCGGGTTTTTTCAAAAGGTTTAAGTTTTTAATAAATTATTTCAATATTTTTGATGCAACACATTTATACACTGGACTAGTGAATCCCCTAAAATCGTTGCTTAATTTACATTTGGTAAAACATTTTGGTCCTTCGAAATCATACACATTAAATTTTTAACAAATTTTCATTACCTATATATCTAACTATGAGTGCAACATCCTTAAAAATTATCCAAATTTAAAGCTTGTAGGTCATTTACTAGTAAATACTATCAAAATCATTCATAAAAATTTTAAACACAATATTTTAAGAACTTTTTGATAAATCACATTTTAAGTTTCAACATTTTATGAAAAATACCGTTCTCAGAAAAACGCATTTGAAGTTTATGAAAGCAGCTTTAACTATCAAAAATTTAAAATACATGTTTAAAATTCCCCATACTTTCTTGCTTCAAAACTTTCTAATTGCCAAGTTGCTAATTATTAAAAATACTAGAAAAATGTCTAAACTAACCTTCATGAAAATTAAAAAGTTTTGTCCAAAAAATGTTCTTTAAAAGGCTTTAAATTCACAACTTCCGATTCCGAAGACGATACTTCCATTTTGTTTTAACAGCTGTCACTTTTCTTTAAAACGCTGTACAGACATAACAAAAACAGATTTAGAAGCCTAAAAGTTGAAATTTTACAATAGAGAAATTAAAAAAAAATTATGATTTTTGGCAAAAAATGATGTTTTCAACGTAGACGAATACCTTAAAATTCGAATTAGTTTTGTTTGCTTTTGTAAGCGTATTTTAACAGGGTTTTTTTTTACACTTTATAGCTATTCAGACCTACATATTTGCACTAATCTGTTATAGGACTGACAGAGAGTTGTGTCATGCCATTGAAAACATAGAATTCATTTGATTAATATGAATTTTGGCAACCGTTTTTGAGATATTGAGAATAATCCGACAAAAACCTTTTAATTTTTTGCACGGTTTGGCACCAACTCATTAGTTTCTATTGTTCGATTGGAGACAGTTTTAGAGAACGACCCTATATTGGCGCCATTATTTCTAATATTCGGTATTTCGTGCATCTCTCTCTTTCTCTTTATATGTATGTATGTATGTGTATGTGCGTCTCATAAGCATCTCATACTGAGAATACATTAAGTAATGAATATCAATTCAATAATTATTTGTATCATTACCTAATCATTTGCGTGGAACATTAATTCTAGACGTACCATAAAAGGAACATCGGAATGCACTTAAAGTCACCTAAATGCTTTCAATAGTTTAAAAGCTTTGAAACGTAATTGGGAAGTTCATAATAAAAGCTTTTCGTTTACTCTAATGAAGAAGGAATCATGGTTTGTGAGATGCACGTAATACTAAAAAGTTTGAATGCTGAAAATGATAAAAAAAGTCATTCTATTGTAATGGAAATATGAATTCTCGTATATAATATTGGCATATTTAAGCATATAATCAAAAAAAATATATCAATAATAAAGAATTCCTGTCTCCATTACTAAACAACTTTGATAATTTATTTCCTTCATATGTAAATATATCTAAAAATTTGATTGATTCATTATTAAGTCACTTTATTTTGTATGTTTTTGTTAAAATTGATTTATGACTGACAACCAATATGAAATACCAGTATACGACCGGTATTCATTCCCCTGTCTTTCAAGTAGTGTAAATTTTCATTGTAATTGTTTTAAAATTCTTTAATAAACAGTGATAGTATATACCAGGGGTGGCCAAGACGTCGACCGTGGTCGACTGGTCGACCGCGAAGACATTTTAGGTAGTTCGCGCTACCATCCCTATAATGACCTCGTATATTAGCAATTTAATTTATGACTTATTACATAGAATTGGCTTATTACATAGAAACCTAAAACAAACTGTGCAAAATAATACAATGAATTTGCTGTTTAACAGTGGAGAATTAAATAGAAACAACTTGACAAAGTGGGATGCTTAGATTATAATATAATCGAAATAGTACCATATAATCACTTGGTACTGATTCAGTATACTATACACACACCGCGATTTTTGTCTCCAAACTTGGCGACTCTTCGCGCGATGTCTGACGTCGCTGGAGACTTTTGGCGACTTTAAGCTTTCCAAGATTTTTTGAGCTTTATTGTGGCAACCTTGGTTAGTAATGGTTCGTTAACAGATGAAAATTTAATTTCATGTTTACGCATTGCAATAAGCTCGTGCCAACCACAATATGATAAACTTGTCCTAGATATACAGTGTCAAATTTCAACTAAACGAAGTGAATAGGATGGTCAATTTTTGATACATGAATACTTTGATTATTTTTGTCAGTAAATTTTTATTTTGTAAATATTAAGTTTTTAGAAAAATTAGATAATTTACCATTTTTTTCTTGTTACCGAAAATAAATATATAAACATGTAAGTTACGTTAATTTAGCTCTGACATTGGTGGACCGCCTTCGATTTTTTAAATGTGGAGGAGACTACCGATCCCAAAAGTTTGGCCACCCCTGGTATATACGGCACTCTATATATGTCTATATTGTATATAATCGCACTTAAGGTGAATTTTTTTATACAAAGTTTAGGATGAAAACTTTACTTTTGTAAATATTACTATTAAGTTTTTTTTAGAAAAATTAGATAATTTACCATTTTTTCTTGTTACCGAAAATAAATATATAAACATGTACGTTACGTTAATTTAGCTCTGCCATTGGTAGACCGCCTTCGATTTTTTAAATGTGGAGTAGACCACAGATCCTAAAAGTTTGGCTACCCCTGTATACGGTACTATCCTTAGTAGATAGCATCATATATATGTCTATTGTATATAATCGCACTTAATTTTTTTATACAAAATTTAGAATGAAAACTTTACGGAATAATTATTACTGTTTTTATTGCTTCTTATGCCGCTTGGTCAAACCTAGCACGATTTAGCCGTACGCTATTGATTTTAAGGCAAAGGAGTGCGCCTTTCGTTTTAACGAGCCCTTCAAGGGTGAAAGAACGATTTTTGTCCAAGTGGCCCGCGTTACGGGCCAAGCAGAAGACCTGTCCCAGGGTTATTGATTGAGGACTTGGAGGACATTGTGACCACAAACATATTTTATGTGCTCCAGTCACCTTTAACCCCTTCCCTGTTGTGCCCGTACGCCGTACGGGCACAGCTTTTGGGCCTTTACAGATTTGCCCTTACGGCGTACGGGCAATCTGATTTCTATTTCGCTTGCACTGTTTCGGCCGTATTTTTTCCAATTTTAGTAACAAATTATTCGTATAGATGAAATTATATTCGTAAATGATATTTATATTTGTATGAAATTATATTTGTATTCGTAAATAATAGTTTACAGTTTATTGTATCTGAATGGTTCAAAAGAGCTGTTTTTTTTCGCATGTTTTGTATGAGAAGAAGAATTGTTATCTTACAGTGTATAGCTTTCTGGTTATATTTTACTAACCGCCTGATAGTTTTTACTGATGTAAGAGTTGAATATATATTTTTACTTTTAAGTAATGGATAATTCAGAGCGTATGGAGCCAATTTCTTGTGATTCGAACTGTGACTCGGAATCAGGAACTGAATTATCTGTAAATGAAAGTTTAGTAGATGACCTGGATAGTAGTGACTCTGATAGTAGTACAGATGGAATCAGTCAAGCAAGACAGGTTTTTCAAATTAATTGTGATAATCCTTCGGATCCGCCTCCTAGATTTGCTTTCACTGGAATTCCAAAAAATTAACTTGGATATCGGATAAAGGTAAACTTCAGTTCTATGATGCTTTCATAGAAAGAAAAAAAAATTGTAATAAATGCTTAAAAATATTAGAAATGTTAATTTTAATAACATATCTTTACTTAAAAATGTAAAATGAACAAAAAAAATGCAATAAAAAAATGTGACATTTTTTGACCGAATTCTGGAAAAAAAATGAAACTGTCAAAGGGTTAAAGAACATCCGACGGCTTGAACGTTGGTTTTGCCGACTGAGCTACCACGGCTCATAATTAATACTGCTTTAGATAATCATACACGTATAGCATTTACAGGAAGGATGCATTTTGAAGTTAAGGGGAATTACCACTTTTAAGCAACATAAAATTAGACGTTTTGAGACTTATTTTAAAACTTATTTTTATATATAAAGAAATTTTAAATCAATTTGCATGATATTTTTATAGATGATTTGTTACTGGTTGTAAATGTATATACAAATTTCCTTAATTATCAGAAGATTAGAAATTCATTTTTATATAGGATATTTACGACTTTTTTTCAGTAACGACCATTTAACTTACGCACACTTACATAATAAAATATTGATGTACAAACATAATTTTTATATTTTTATAATTGTAATACATTAAGGAAAAATCCTACACCTAAATTATTTATAAAATATCTAAGAAAAAATTCAGTCGAAGAGCCAAACTTTAAAAGTAAACAAAAACTGATGCTTAATACCATTTATAAACCTTATAGAAAAAAATAATTTTTAGCAATACTTAAAAATTTAGGTGCATTTTATTCATATCAATATTATGTACTTACTGGAAAAATTTGAATGTAATATCCTCATAAGTTTTCTTTTTATCATGCGCGCAAGATGCAAAATTACACTTCTGAGAAAAATGCATTTAAAGTTTGACATGAATCTTTTCTGTAAACTGCAATATACATATTAATTATTTTTCTATTAAAACATACCTGCAGCATATATAATGCCTTCTTTAACTGAAGTTTTCCCTCGTTAGCCAATTTTGTATGTTTTCTAGCTCTACTTGTTTCTAACCTGGAAAGCTGTGCTTTTTTTCAGTAGATTGAATGCGGTTTTTGTCCATCTCTGCAGCAAAGGACTTAAGGATAAGATAATTACTTATTTGGAATCCACACCTGTTTATTGTGTTAAGTCGTCCAATCTAAACATCATTAAAATGTAAGATTTAGAAATGTTCATAGTTTCAAAAAATGCAATAAAATGTTTTTTGATTTTTTGAACGTTTAAAAGTGGTTACTCCCCTTAATAAGCAAACTACACCATACTGTTGCATCTACATAAAATAGAGCACCTGATTGTAATGTAGCAAAACAAATTCCTGAAGAAGAGGAACTACATTTAATAAAAAAGTTCACAAAACTCAAGAGTGCATACGTTTCTTATATTTTTTAAAATACACAATTAAGTTTTAAAATACACAAATCGTACCATATCTATGCAATATTTATTAACTTGTAAAACAGTATTACAAATTGAATTTATTTTGATTTTATCAAATATTTTGTAATTTAACACTTTGACTGCCATGGCTATCATATGTGATATCCAGTGATATTTCCGTTGAGACACTGGCTATCCGATATGATAGCCATGGTGTTTTAACACTTCAGGCCATGGCTATCAAAGATGTTGGGCTCCCTAAGATGATTGTTGATTGTTGGGCTCCCTAAGATGTGTTAGGTATACGTGGTTTGGGCAAATTGGTATATGTGACGATTTTATGAGCTAAGTTTTATGAAAAATTAAATATTTGGAACATGCAACAAAAAAGGGAATATATATAAATAGAGAGAGTTTGTTTTAAAATATTGTTTGTTTTGAAATATTGTTTTTATATATAGTTTTATGTTGAAAAAATACAAATTACACACAAAAAAAGTTTGGCCCCGTTGTGAACATTTGCAATTTTGGCTTGGCAGTCAAAGTGTTAAACATTATTAAGACAGATATTTAAAAAAATATAATTAGGCTTGTAAATTTGTGACATAATGAAATTTGATTTCAAAGAAATTCCAAATACTGTAGCAACGTGTTGAAAAAGTTCATCATTTATTTTGTTTTATGTAACATGTATAGATAATATTTTACATGCTTTAAAAATTAAAAGCAAAAACAACGGTGAATAAAAGCACAAGTTATACAAGTATTGCTGGTTTTGGAACCATGGACGTTAGATTAGAGATTTTACTGGGTGGAGGTAAAAGAAAATAAACATAAAAACAGTTATATTTAGATTCTGGTGTTTTCCAAAGCTTCGACTTTGTGCTTGTATTTATTATTTGAAATTTTAGGTGTATAAAACATTAATGGTAGTGAAACAGGTATAAACTCAACCTGCAAACAGTTGTTGGATTTGCAAAATAAAATAAAGACCTAAAATAATTTTTTAATTAAATATCGTTGAATTTGAATCGTTCCATTCGTCTGGAAGCATTTTGTATTACACAAATGTTTAATTAGGATTCTCAAAATGGGCGAAAACTTGCAAGAAATACATATTTGGTTTCCCATACCTCCAAAAAGCCGCGAGTACACACTAAGTTTAATTAATTAAATGTTTTCTTTCTAAGGCAGGGCCGTGCCGTGCTATTATATAACGAGGAGGTCGCATCAGGCGGCACTGTAAAAGAGCTGAACAATCAAAACATTTTCAGGCAATTCCTATGATTTGCATCATACTGATAATATACAGCACGTTACATTACCTTAAATGTATAATACAAATATTTTATTGGGCTGACCCGAGATAAAAATATTCAACAAACACAATTTTATTTGGGCCCACAGTTTTTGAAAGAAGAGATACTAAGTTTAATCATTTGAATGTTTTCATTTATCAGATAGATTTTTATATTCAGCATAAAGAGATTATTAGTAAAACAGTGTAAAGCGAACTGCAAATAAATTCTTGAATTTGTTGGTGATCGTTTAACTCTAGGTGAATTTGAATTTCCATGATTCGTCACTCTTCACCAAACTTCGATCCTTTGAGGTCTTCGATGAGCATCCATCTTGTCGTTATAGATCGCTCCGTAGTTCGAGTTTCCTTTATCATGGGGATAAAATCGATCTTTTTTCGACAACTTCAATTTTCTCTCTTCTCTCTTCTTCCTTCGCCTGTCCCTGGCCATGCCCATGAACGTACCGATGAAGTCGTACACGTTGAGCAGCGAAATGCCGAGCCACATCCCCATGTATCCACCGATCACGCTGAACAGCTCCAAGCTCTGAGGGGGTAGAAAAAATATCAATTAAATTAATTGATAAGAACGTAATTTTATAATTTATACTGAAGAATAATTAACTTAAAACTTCTGTAGAAGTATTTTGTGATATAAAACTATCTTCAACTGTTCATTTCATTGCAACACAATGTATGATTTTAACATAAACTTACAAGAAGATACTGAGAAGGAAGCAAATAATTATGATATAGAGAAATGCTTTTCAATCTTTATAATGTCGAGTCTCTTAAATAGAATTCCGTGTGTTGTGGTTATACCCAACCATAAAATTACTTTCGTGGCTATTTCTTAACTGCATTTTTGCTACTATTATGAATTGCAATGTAAATATCTGATGCGCAGGTCGCATTTCTTTTGCTATAAATTAGAACATAATTGAATCACAGTTATTCACAAAACAATATGTAATTATATATTGGAATATATTTATGTCTACAGAGGCTGTTCGCACATTTATTAGAAGATTTTGGTTAGCGGTATTAAAAAATCGTTTGTTGAAAAATAAATAACTCCAATTGTACTATGTTTTTAAAAGTCAAAATTATAGTTTGCTTCTTGAAAGGTTTGTTTTTATTCAAAATGGCATTTTTAACGAAACAGTGGTTCGAAGGCTATATTTATACTCTTTCCGAAGAGAAGTATTCATATTCCGTTATCCAAAAATGATGTGAGAGTCATGGTTTTGTGATATCTAAAGAGGAGAAAGTAAATATCGTCAAAAAGAAGGGAAAAGAAACATCAAATTGGAGCCTCAAGTGGGACAAAAATTCCAAACAAGTATCCAAGGAAAAAATGAACATCTTCGACTATTGCAAAGGTACCTTGTGTAACGTTAAAAGAAAATTTTCCTAGTCAAAGGACAGTTGCAAAATCTTTTAAATGCTCGGTGTCCACTGTAAACAAAATGATAAAAGTTGATTGAAATCTTAAGCGAAAAAGCGCAATGTACATCGCCTTTCTCTAAAGTATGTCGCTGATCGCATGACGCGCTGCAGAATTCTGTATGCGAAACATTTATTCAAAGAAAAATAGGAAGATATTGTCACAGTAGATGAATCATGGTTGTATTTAAATGACTGCGACATAAAAAAAGATCCATTTATTATCATAAAAAGGGAGAAAAAATTAAGTACACAGTTCAAAGAATCGAAAGAAATTTTTTCTAAGGGATTCATGATTGTTGCTGGTTTTTGAAATATTGGCAAGTTAAAAATAAAGAAAGTTGAAAAAAATGTGAAGATTAACTCTAAATACTTTCAGGAACATATCATATTTTATCATAAATTTTTCTAAATGAAATGCCATCGCTTTACCCGCAGTGCATAAATCTGTGGAACTCCATAAAAATAAAGCTACCAGTCACATATCAAAATCCACTCTAAATTTCCTAAAAGAAATGGAACAAACAACCGGTATCAAGGCCACATCCTTCACTGATATCCCTGCTAAATCTTCCGATGTATCTATCACCTATGGATTTTTGTGTTTTGGACTTTTAAAATTTGCCTTATTCAAACGTCGTCCCACAAACCTTACATGACTCTGAAAAGCTGTTCAGGAGAAATGGGATAGAGTACCTCTTTTGACACTTCAAAAGGCATTATTTTCCTGGAAATTACGGTGTCGTAAGATAGTTCAGAATAAGAACTATCAAATAGAACATTTCCAACATAATAATTTTATGTAATTTAGTGTTGTGAAATACATCTTCTAAAAATGTGTGAACAGCCTCTGTAAATATACGAAATGCATGAACGTACCTCAAACTTGGGATTGTAAGTTAAATTTGTGATCTCAAATCGATCAAATAATATGTCGACTTCAATGGTGGCACACCTGAAAAAAAAAAGAAAAAGATAATAATATTGCAACTAAAAACTTTTTACCTTGAAATTCTGCATGGCATGGGCGATAGCATAACAGACTTCAAAGCAAGAGGTCACCGCAAAATCGCTGCGGGCAGCAGTTTTAATTTCATTAATTTCCAATTATTCAGTTAAATCTAGAAGTGACTAGAATATTCTTCAGCTTACTGGAACGGTGGAATTTTTAAACGCTGTTCCGAAATGTTCCAATACGCTATAAATGAGCAAGTAGATCAATTGGTCAGTCAATATTTATTTCTGTCAACCAAGTTTGTGATGAGAATTAAATAAAGCGCTTTACGTTACTGCCATTCGAGTGTTCTTATTCTTCCAGTCCTATCTACTGGACAAAAAGAACGTCGGTAAATTGGAAAATAAGAATTGGGCAATATTCGACTTATTTGAGAAGTAGCAGAGAAAACTGTATCTACCCAGTCAATCCTGGGGATTGTAGAATCTGATCTTTTGGGGCTAAATCCTCTAGATCGGAGTTACTGTTCATAGGTGTGGAGACATATCGGATGTTAAGCACGATATTGAGGACAGATAAAATTACTTTTAATCAATGCAATGCTTGCAATAATTAGCTTAAAAAAAGGATCCACGAGTTCAGTGAGAGTTGTTACGGTACAAATACATGGATATTAACTTGAGTAAACTTCAATTGCAGATAAAACAATCTACATGTTGCCGTATGAGAATTTATTTTGTAAGAGCAGTAGCATCAGAGAGACGCTTCTGACTACTACAAAAATCCAAGCAACAGTTTTCAAGAATGGAATATCTTGGAAGCGCCAACAAAATTCATGTTAGCAGCCAGGGTCAGGGACAAGGGAGTTTCTTATCTGCAGGTTGAGAAGGGGAAATAGAGCTTCTAGAATATTGCAGGATTAAGCGGATGTCGAAGGAAACATATTCTTCAATGACGTCCTAAAAGGTAACTGGGAAGTAAACAAGAATCGATAACAATGAAATATTAAAGACGAAAAATTAACAAAGAATAGTGAAGAGTAAAGTTTAAAATCAGTAGCATTGTGTGAAGTTTTAGTATTATTTTCATACGTGGCTCGAGGCCAACAAAAGGCTGCAACTAAAATACTTAAAAGTTCTCTTAAAGTTAAAAAAAATGATAACATTTTATTCTAATAAAACTGAATTTTATGTAATAAAACTGAAATATTGCTTTAAATATATCCTTGAATGTTGAATATAAAATAATATTGAAGTACAATTTTTCCAAATTAATCCACCATTTTTTTTCTTTTTCATGCTAACAAATAACTTAAACATTGAATTTTAGTATGGTTAATATATTATTTTTTTAATTTAAAGATGTCTAGACGCTAGAGTGCTAAGTCTTTCTTTGTTAATAGAGCTTCGAGAAATTTCGAGAAAGTTCCGGAGTTCTAAGGTTCTAAGAACTTTCGATTCCGCCAAATAAGTCACCAATTATATCACCAAATTTGTTGCCAGTTATACCGCCAAATTTGTCGCCAAGTCACCAAATTTTGTGCTAAAAACAGAGTAGCCGTAAACCTTGATATGTGACCAAAATACACATACTAAAATGTTTCTAAAAATATGTTTATTTCAAAATAGATAACTTAATATAAGGAAAGAAATAAAATGTAGCTGGGGAATAAAAGAATGCTTTTACGTACGCTAACTACCTTTTTACTTTATTTTACGAACTAAAACATTTAAACTAAATTGAACACAATTGATGAAATTAATACTTACTCTTTCCTAAATACCTTATTCCCATCGCAATCATGCTGAAATTACGAGAAAAAAAAAGATTTTATTACTGTTTAAACACATAAAAAAGGAAACTATTGCTTAGAATAACACCAAATTTGAACGGAATATTACAGGAGGAATGGCATAAAAATTAATTAAATTTATTTTACTAATACATGACGCTGTATGATCCATAGCTTAAATTGGTTTGGTTATAAATGAAAGATGAATTGCAGTTCAAGTGCTCTGTTGCGAGCTGCAGGTTAAACCACCTGTACTATTCAATGCGAATGATTTAATAGTGGTGTCATTCAACAGTGGTGATACCATTATATAAGGTGGAGATGCTGGGAGAGGAAACGTCAGTGGCGAAAGAATGAAAGTTATGCTATTAGTAATAAAGGAAATCATATTTAAAAGCTTACAGGGGAGAATAAGCAGCGAGAATAAAATCCAAACATAGAGATTGTTCTGCTAATCTGTTAACGTTGCTATTATACAAAAGTAAATAAAACGAAAGGAAGCCCAATGGCGTTAGGGTAGCGCTTCGAGCTCTCACCACACAGGTCCGAGGTTCGATCCTCGGACTGGGGAAGGTTGACTCAGCCTTTCATCCCTTCAGTGGGTAGACAAATTGAGGATCAAGCATGCTTGAGAACTAAACACTGGGGGTTGCAAGTTCGGTTGACAACCTAACCGGAACATATGCTTCGCACCCCAGGGCCTTTGGTCTCGGAAACGGGGATTGGCATCGTAAGCCCTGGTTCCCTAGGGGCTGTTGCGCCGAGGAAAGTAAATAAAACGAAATAGCATCTTGCAATTAGTTACCTATGCCCATCCACCTTGGCAATGTCGTTATACATCGAAAAGCAAATCTGTGTTTGTTTGTCCTGTGGTTGAAAAACCACTTAAATTAATAAGAAATAAAATTGAGACATATTTTCTTTAAACTTTGGTTTTAAACAGCCTTTTATAAGAATTAGGTACCACGAGACTTTCTTGAGGCATGTTACACGTGCTTGTAATAGTTATATTGTGGGGCGTGTATGAAACAATCGTGCGACCTGCTCGCCTACTTAACTGGAGCACGTATGTTTATGCTGTCTCTTATGCCCCAAATTAATGTTTCCAAAGTTAATTGAACGACAGAAGTAAATTTGTTTACAGCGATCATATATAAATAAATGCAAGAGAAATAATATGTGTATATCATATTTGAGACCCGGAGCCTTATCATCCGCAACCGTAACACATAGACGAGCGGCCTCCAAAAAAAGAATGTCAAACGTGGAACTTCATATAGGGCTAAAAAAAAAAAAGATTCCCTTGCAGCTAGAGAGGTTCCTGTGTCGCACGCTTCCGGCGGATTGTCCCTCTCTCCACAGAATTTACGGCAGATTCTCTTCTCCTTTTCTTCGGTGGTCAGCTGCTAGTAAACTGATCTCCTCATCATCCACATTAGAAATCATCTCCATCTCTTGGAACCTTCCGGACAACCATCTGCACCCGTCTTAATTTCACCGCCGTCCTGGAAAAACGACAAGTCCAGAGACTTTATGAGCCCCGAAGCCCCTTGCTTATATTCCGGATTAAAGGGTCAAGGGGTAGACTCACTGATATTGGGATGGATGCACATCTTCAAAAACAGGTTGTGGGTCCAAATTATCTTAGAATGCTATTAACCGTTTTATGTAATAAGTTGAAATCGAGAAACAACATCTACCACAGCAAATCGAGGTCTCAGGTGTCATGCTCAGATTGCTTTACAGAATCTGTGTTTTTAATTTAGCTAAGTTTATTATCGGAGAAATGAACAAAATGTCTTTAATATAGTCATACAGAAATCACACTGAATAAAATCAAAAGATCTAGACGATCAGACTGTAGAAAAGCTGATATTTCTAGCTCACGGAGGAGCGCCATCTTGGATGAAAATGATCCTACATAACCATCCATGCTTTTGAAGGATTTGAATGATGTCGTTGCGCAAAAGACTAAGAGCGTTTATAAGCGATACAGATAACAGGAGTACTCTGTTACTTTTGCAGAATTTAGCGGTATTGTTTGAGTTGCAAGTGGATTTTCCTTTGTTCATATTCTCCATTTCTATACATTGGTATGTAATTGTAGATGGATATCCAGTTCGACTATCCACAAAATGTTCCATAGTCATCCATAGTCACTTCTATACGAACGTTAAATTCTAGAACAAAATATTTTCTAACTGGCAGTTCAGCAATAAGCAAGTTCTGAGCAAGTGTAATTTGTACCGATAACAGTACAGGATGTTTCGTAGACATTTATGCATAGTGCTCATAGGTAAGTTCAAACTCCTCTCAATAACCCGTGTACTGCACGTTTGCACACTAACATTTCACTCTTTATGCAATGATGCGGCCATATCTTTCAGTGACACCGAATCAATTATTTTTCTCTCTCTTTTTCCAGATTGCACTTCAAAAGATACGTCTTTTAGAATTTAGTAATCATTTACTTGAAAATGAGCTTTACATGAAGAGCTTTTTAGACGAAAGCTAAAGAAAAGTGGTGTACAACGCGATTTTGTAAGAAATGCAATGTGAGCATAGCAGACATTTTATGTTCTGACACAATGCCTCCAGGGGTAAAAAAAAATAAACTGTTCAAACAAACATTATTGTGTTTAAAGTGGTATAAAAATATTATGTATGCCGCATTTTGCTTTTACAATAGTATAAAAATATTTAATATTCCCGTTGTTAGTTCCAGTCAGAGACAAAAAAGTCGCCAATGGGGGTATATACATCTGTTTGGATGTTACAAGTTCTGATCAAATTTTTTTTTGAAGGAAAGAAATTGTTTCAAAGTCACTTACTTGGGGAATTCTTTTATGGATAACCTATTAAAAAGAAATAAGATTATTAGCATGTTTCAGATTAACATAGACATTTTATAATATACATTGATATACAATAAAAGCATATTTAAGGCTTTACTGGGTAAATCGTCTCCCACAATAAATACTGCCAAAATAGAGTAGCGACCAGAGGCTACGGTCTTGTAGCTTTTCCTTTGCAAACCATTTGCGAAGTGAAGGACTGACGACATTGATTAGTTTAACGGATTACACAACCAAGCTCACTTTGGAATGATTTATCGTAAAGCTAAATGGTATAATTAAGTCACTTTTTCACATTTAGTTTTAGCAATTAAGCTGTTTTACATACGGAATGCTATAAATAAGTACCTTTTATTTTGCATTGCGAATTTGTGGAATTGAGTTGCATTGAAAATGGGTATTAAAACGGCTTTTGTATAGCAAAAAAATATATGGTCATTAATCGTCGGTTACTTCCAATTATCCGTGTGAGAAGAACCTTTATATTTTACAAAGTATGTTGTTAATAAAATTACATTTGCTGTGTTTTTTCAGTTATCCTGTTCCTACGTGAGTTACCCAGAAAGTAAGTTATTCGAAGACTATAAAAATATTACCTAGAAAAATGTATTGCAATATATACAGCAATATTTATACTGTTTATCAACAAAATAATCACTGGCTGTCATACCGAAAGATAACTTTTTGTAGTCAAAAAGTCTGCCTTCTTGGAATGGGTCCAGCTTGTCACAATAGTCTGCAAATCTCCATCTGTGGTGAAGGACTTGAATCCAAATAAATACTTCTCCAAGAACTAGTGGTAGTCATTGGGACAAAGATCGGGATGGTAGATAGAAATTCATCATTGTTGGCACATGTTTAGCCATAGCCCTGGACATTTACCTTACATTGGATAAAACCTCGATATCAAAGATGAACCATCTGCCTATTCATCTCATCTAGTTCATACACTAAGCACGACTGGTGATGAATTTCGAAAGGAGCTAATTTCTGTGCAGTAAAAAACTGTTGGTGGGAGGAGAAATGAAAGCCACAATCATACCGCAATACAGAGATGTTAATGGGAGCGATTGGGATTTTACAACTATCGCATGCGAAAGCTACACCCACAATTGTGCCATTATACTTCGTGATCCTTGAAGCCTAACTTTTGGTGATGTGGTAAATTTATTTACTGTCACAACCATTGTATACATGCACACACTTAAAGCTAGAACCATTTACGATTGGCAAATTAATATATTGTACGTAGACATATTTGACACTTGGACATCTAATTTATAATGATTCCAAACACTTATACCATTATAATATATTGATATTACAACATCAATCCAGCTACTTTTAAAGTTTCTCTATTAGTTTTTCAAAAATATGTTCATAATACCATGTACCAAAGGAGAGTTTCAGTAATATTAAACTAAATGCATATTAGGAGTAAAAGTTTGTGTACAACTTACCTCTCGAAAATTCAACAAATAGCTTGACTGCAAGAACAAGAAAAAGGAACATTAAAAGAATAATTTAAAATAACATAGGATACTCTAAATGTTTTTGTTTTTCCCCCCATTAAATAATTATGTAACAATTATTAATATTATTCAAATTATTAATATTAGTATTATTCAACAATGTTAATATATATATATATATATATATATATACATATATATATATATATATATATATATATATATATATATATATATATATATATATATATATATATATATATATATATATATATAACAATTTCTTTATTGACGCTGTTTGTCCCAAGAGGATTTAGCGCCATTAAACTTCAATCAACCAACCAATTTCTTTATATTTTTGTGTATTATTTCTGTAAGATATTATTTTCGTAGCTTGGTAAATTATCTACTTTTTATTTTCACTCACTTATTTTAACTTAGTGCTTTTAATTGTATTCTATCTTATCTAATTGTTTGTATTACCCTTATAGTTTTTTAAGCCTACTTCGTTTTTTTATGGTTATTTTTTTTAATGGTGTAGGGAAAGTTTATTACTACTAACTCTATTAAGGGTTGACATAAGAACAGGATCCCCCCCCCCGCCAACTTGGCGATAATGGTTTCAGTATGGTCGCATAACATTTTCTCCTGATCTCACCGTGTCCAAACAATCTCTATGTGTATTATAATTTATATTATATTTGTACCCAGTTCTCTTTGTGCAACTCTTTTCTTATATATTAAAAGCTCGTTATACTTTGAAAATTAGATATAACAAACTGTGAATGGTTCACTATGGCAGATTTTTAATAATTTGAAGCTTTTGGCTTTGTAAAATGTTAAGAAATTAATCGCTCATAAATATAAATGTCCTGTTTCTGAGTGATTTTGGTTAATTAAGCAAGAGTATATAGTTTTATTACAATGGCCCATTCTGCTTTAATTAAAGTAGCCATAAAGAGCAAGAAATACAAAGTTCGGATGAATAACCTTTGTGTTTTAGTACACATAGCAAAGCAAATGCAATTCTCCAAATTTGCCAAAGAGAACCCTATTCTTAAATATTACCTAAGGGTTATTAGTACTAAATGTAATAGGAATTAATTGTACTGAAGTATTTTTTCAGGTATTTTAAAGGATATTTTGTTATATTTCATGATATCTTTTATATTAGATTCATTATATTAATGGAATTTTAGTAAATATCCAAATATAGAACACGGTGTAATCCAAATATAGAACAACATCAGAACACGGTGTTCCTTCCAACTTGGCGAGAAAGCTTTAAATGTGGTAGCCGAACATTTTCTCATGATCTCGCCATGTCCAAACAATCTGTATCTATATTTTAATTCATATTATATTGTAATTTAGCTCTACACGTGCAACCCTTTTCTTATATAATAAATGCGAGTAATTCTAAAAAAAGGAACAGATGCATTTAGGAGCCAAACCTGTCCGCCATGTTTTTTTGGCGTCCAACAGAAAAACGCATGCTTTGAAAAGTAGTCAAGTAGAAAAACATGGCGACGGTAAGCGTTTTCTGAAAGATAAAAAAAAAAGAAAAAAACACTTCCCAGTCATAACTAAATTAACTAAATCCCAGAAAATGATAAGAACAAAAATAAAATGTTCGAAACCAAACCATCTTGTTTGATTTAGAATATCCTGATACTTTTTAACAATTTCAAAAATAGTAAGAACCGAAATAACTACACCCACCATAACTAAATTAACTAAATCCCATAAAATGATAAGAACAAAAAAATACAACCTGACCTAGGCGACTGTAAACCAAAAGAACAGCTAAGATGCAAATTTCTCGAACAGTGCCGGGTACTGATGTCAGAAATCATGTGCATCAATGGGGTGCAAAAATACATTAGAGCTGTCCTACTCCACCACCAAAGTCAGGGAAAACACACCAAGCCACTTATCGCCCCATGAAAAGACAAAAAAATCGCCAAATTTGGAGAAAAAAAAAAACACGCGTCTAAAATGTATCTGTACCGAAAAAAATTAAAGTGAATCCACTAATGTTTCACTATGGCTTATTTTAAAATCATTTGGAGTTGTTGGCTTTGTAAACTGTTGAGGGATTAATAGCCCATAAATATAAATGCCCGGTTTCTGAGTTGTTTTAGTTGATTAAGAAAGATTATATAATTCTATTACAAGGGCACACTCTGCATCCATTGAAATTGGGTGCGAAGCAGCTAGTCTAATAAATTAAAATTTGAAAATTTTGGTGCTGATACACGCTTAAATGACGTGTGAAAGACTCTAAAGGAAATAAATACGGTTGAGAAAACTTATTTTTCTGAATGTCTGGAATCTGGAAGTCAACTTTAAAATCGTGGATCTTAGGGGATGAAATTTACTAATCTCGTCCCGTACCATAAGTTTGTCTTATTACTAGGAAAAATGGTGCAAAATGGACAATTTAATTATTTTATTTGGGAATTTTAACCCTTTGCCTTAAAACAAAGCATAGGAGACGTGATCGTAATGTTATGCCTAAAATGAGAACCTCGTATCACACACGTGATAATTCTTTCTGGCCAAAAGTGAAAAGCTCGTATCAGACATTTTATTGTTTTTAGGCGATAAAGTTTTTGGTTTTGCGTTGTTGTTTGTTAAAGTTGCAATATAAAAGTTGGTCGTTTATTCTTAGGAGTAAATGCAATAGAGTATTGTATTATATGCAATTAAAAACTGTTGGTGCTTAAAAAATTCTTTAAAAAATCTAAAAATTTAACCTAATGGCAAAAAGGAAAATTGATATTAATGACGGTGTTGGATAGTGTCCTGATTCCACCTTAGAAACTGAAACAGATACCGATTTGGATACATCTGAAGATATCATTGTAATTTGTCCTGTAAAAAAACGTGTGAAAAATTTATTTAGTGATGAAACAGCTTCTGGTCACTGAGCATGAGAAAAGCTATCATCGAAAATGGC
>CM063498.1:55836253-55841253 GCA_032207245.1 Pardosa pseudoannulata
TGCTATTTAGCCTGGGGGAGGATGTTCAGTACACCTTGTTGTAAATGGGATAATAGTCACTATAGGCGATGCTGCGCCACATAGAGAGAGGCGCTGAGTGAGAAAGATCGCACCAGTAAAGCGCAATGTGTGAAGAATAAAGAAGTTTCTCTTGTTTCGTCCACTATAATGAGTTTATTTGTGGTGAATTCGTTGTGTTAAAAATGCATACCGGCGAGGTGGGAACAATATAGATATGGGATGATGTATTGTTTGAATAACTTAGGAGAAGGGCTGCAAGCGCATGTATATTGTTAAAAATATACGTAAGTTATTTAAATTTAGATGGTAAATTTTATATTTGCTGTATTAAAAATATTATCAGAGACATAACTGCGACACAAAAAAAAATTAATTCTTTTTTCACTTCTTCATTAAATATGAACATCCACTTTTCAATTTAATTCTACCGTATGTTATCTAATTTGAAACCACATATAATGCCTGCAAATATAAATTATGTTCCTGAAGCTAAAAGTCTGCTCAAAAAATTTTCAAGCTATTTCTTTCTTATAAAACAGGAACTTAATATGTCATTTAGGTGAACAAGAGAGTTAATAATGATGGGTAAGAATCAAGCAAATTGTTTAGGTAAAAAAAAACTTCCACTTACTCACAAGGCTGAGTGTAATCATCAGCTAAAGCTCCACATTCCTTGGCGAAAGTCGTATCTGTAATAATTAGCATCTGTAAATTATTTACTTTGATGTAACTCAATCGAGGGCAAACACAACTGAATTTTCGTGGTTTTTTTAAACCTTGGACATTAGTTTCATTTACGGCGATTCCCTGGGCTGGAATCATGACAAATGGCTTAAGTTATTAAAAAGCTTTAATTTACATTAGTAAAAACGTGTTATCAAATAATCGTTTACTATGAAGTTTTCTTTTTTTTACAATTGTTATCCTATGGAGATTAAAATCACAGCTGATCACTAAAGAGGAAGGGCTTTAATATCACAGGTGTTCAAATTTTGTGGTCGTTTTAATCTATGCAGTTAATAATAACACTTATATTTAAGGTATGCATTCGGCATAGATATATTCGCGTAGATATAAGGTATATATTTGGCAGAAATTAATCGATAATTCATAAATTAAAGCTCTAATAACGTTTTATTTCATTTTATTGTATTAGTAAATATTTGCATAATATTTTACTTTATAAAGGTAATTGTCTACCTACGTTAAACCTCAGGCTCCTATTGCGAATGCAGTTAAAAGTTAAATATATAAAAACTAGAGTACTAAATCCTTGCCTTCTAAAAAAAAAGAGTTTAAAATATTAAAATAAAATGTTTTTAAAAACAAATGGACGAAATAATTCCGGTCTGTCATTAAAAAATATGATATTTCATTCATATACACAAGGATGCAAAAATGACTAATTATACATTATGATATATGTGAGCCGCGGTAGCTCAGTTGGCTAAGGCAGCCGCGTCGCTACGTCCTCCAAGTTTCCAAGCGATGCCTCTGAAGATGTCAGCCCAATCCTCGAGGTCTTCTACTTGCTCCCTGAATATAAATTAAGAGGGTTCACTTTTAAAAGACCTGCCTCAGCAACCATGTTTTCGTGAGAAAAATCATATCTCTTCCTCAGGATGGCGGCTGGGACACATAAAATAGGTTCTAGATTGAACAGCTCTGAATATTCTCAAATGATAAACTCTGGAGGTGGCAGAACAAGCCTGCGAGTCTTATTCTTGGTCCCCGCTCCTAAAGTATAGTAACCCACTTTGTTTGTGGTTATTGTCCTACAGAGTAATGTTGGCAGCCTCTATGCTGCACTCATAATAAAATGGTCGATAAATTCCACGGCGTTGTATGGACGAAAGCTTAACAAGCATGTGATCCAGCGTTAAAAAAATTGGAGATATAAAAATAGTTAGATTCGCATTTTGTTACTCAGGAGATTCACGAAAATTCCTTTCAAATTTGTAGAGTTACCGGCTATTTTAATCCATTAATGCCTTCATCACTTTTGCCTAATATGTATATTGATGAATATCTTAAATCTAGATTATTATGTCTGTTATATTTCGAAATACTTAACTGTCAATATACAGACTTTGAAAAGTCTTACAATTTTACGTATTAATTGCGCGACCTAAAAATCGAAGCTGAAAATACATAGAGACGTATGTATATATCTACAAAGAATTATATATATATATATATATATATATATATATATATATATATATATATATATATATATATATATATGTATATATATATATATATGTATATATATATATATATATGTATATATATATGTATGTATGTATGTATATATATATATATATATATATATATATATGTATATGTATATATATATATATATATATATATGTATATATATATATATATATATATATATATATATATATATATATATATATATATATATATATATATATATATATATATAATACTTTGATAAATCGTTATCAAAGAAAACTATTTAAGAATTATACGAAAATAAATATTAATTTTTAATTTTTATGTAATTAATTGTGTTATTATATATGATTGCCCTTTTTTTTCTCTAGAAATATAAAAGAAATATCTGTAAAGAACTTTATACACTTAATATTTTTTTACTTTTATGTGATTACATTTCCACAAGAGCTAATAAATAATTTTGCAACATAGTTAAAATTACTCATATTAAATCTTAACATTAAAAATAACCATAACAAAAATCTGAATGTATAAGACAGTATATAGAAAATCATTGCTTACAAATCAGTCTATTTACAAAAATTAATAAGTAGTGAATCGAGTGACCTTGAAATTGGTGACTCCAATATTTCCAGTTATTCGGAAATAGAGGTAAATAAAGACACTGCAACACGGCCTTCTGATGGTTCTCATGAAAAGTCTCCAAAAGTCTTCAGACTCTGAACCAATTGAATATTTAAATTTATGCAGCGTGGCACTTTTAGCTTATTCTCTAAAATTCATGTTGTTACACAAAGGGTTAAAAGAAAGGTGAAATTAAATTATTTGGTTTAAACTCACAGTTGCATGTATCACAAGTTTGGCATAATACGTAGTTATGAGGATAGTCCAAAGTGACAGGAACGCAACCGAAGAGATCATAAGTCCTGTTCACTCTGCATTCTTCGACTACTCCCTGAAAAGACAAAATACTGTCATTTATAAATGATTTTTTTCTGTAATGAATGTAGACCACACTACACAAAACTTAACCTTCTCATTTACTTTAAACTCTTAGACTATATACCCAATGATGACCACTCAAGGGTTTTGGGTGAAAAATCTAACCTCTTACACAATATGGCCAATGATGATCCACTTCCAACTCAAGGGTTTGGGGATGCCAAATCTTAAGCTGGCGAGGAAAATTTTTCAACAGTATTAATTTCAAAATTATACTTTGATTAATTGATTTAAAATTTAAATGTTTTTTATTGTTGTTTACTTTCAAATTTAAATTGTTTAAAATTGTGGTTTGTATTTAATGTATTAATGATTTCCTTTAACTTTATAATTTGATAGTGACTCTTATTTCTTCTATTAAAATATTCGGTTTGCGTGTCATTTTGACATTTTTTAATAAGCGTAGGAACAAGTTTACATTTTATTCACATGTAATTCTGTGGGTTACCTACTATTTCACATTTACGGTTTGGTGAATCTAGTTTTTGGATTTAATGCAAGTAAGGTGGAAGATACCCATGTGCGAAAATGAAATAGTTTAAAATGGTATTTTGTGTGTGTATGAATTGTAATTTTTAATTAACTTTTCATATCATAGTATAGGTAGCTCTTCCTTTTTCACTTTGATCACAATAATCTTGCCAATCTTGACTAATATTTTGTTTCATATAGTTATTAAGTATTAAACTTCAGAGCTCAAAGGGTTTATAGTTTATTGATTACGCTTCGTTCTTTGCTAAAATATATTCGTATTCGTTACTATTATTTCACATATGCACTTTGAAAATTAAAGTGTTATTAAATTTGATTTTGGTACTAAGTGGTACAAGCTTTCAATTACACAGAGAGATTTTCAGTATTTAAATCTATATTATCTTCAATAAATGTTTTACCTTTCTAAAAGAATCCAGTATTGGTGAACCCTCGGCCTGAAATGTTTTTAATTTCCAATGCATTAGCATTTTGGACATTATCCTAACACTATACAGAAATCGATGTATAAGAATTAAACGTACAAATCACTGAACAAAAACAAAAAAAAAGGCAACAAGAAAATAATATTAAAGGATCAAGAAAGAAAATTAGTCAGAAAGTCTTTTGTTTCCCAATAACGAGAAAAGATACATGGTTTCGAAAGGACTGGACATACGGGGAGGTGTTCAGCATTCATCCATTCACCGCTGCGGAAGAGGGGGCAGGAAGGACTATCCACCAAAAGAAGTTGGGTGTAGAGACAGTCATGTTGAGTCGTCAAACGAAAAGCAACAACAGCTCTGACCCTGGGACAGTCATGGAGGTTCCGAATGTTATTCTTCCGTGGTTTTTCTTCGATTCGTTTTTCTAATTGTGACTGATGTGTGTCCCTAATAGCTCTATGTATTTTCGATGAAACATACTTATAGCTGACTAAATTAAGTGTGTTCTGTTTGATAAGACAACTTTTTAGCCAGATTATCCGCTTTTTCATTTCCTAGGATATCACAGTGAGATGGAGCCCACTGTCGCGAGCTCGGCTGTTTTTGTTTTCCCGCCGGTGGCAACGCGAAAAGAGTGGAAAAAAAATAAAGGTTGCTGATGTTGAAGTGTAGTTTGTGGTCGAATGTTTCATTCTTTTTTGAATACTAATTTGCTCTCCCAAAAGACTATTTTTTTAGAGAATAGAACACCCATTGCAAAACAATTACCCTGGATTCTTTTTTTTTTCAATTTCTTTCTGGAGAAACCTACACTGATGAGCATTCATAGAGCTGGGGGTTTGACAATATTTGCCA
>CM063498.1:55846353-55851353 GCA_032207245.1 Pardosa pseudoannulata
CAGGGAGAGATAACTTCAACCAATAAACGGACAGATGTCCACCTCTTGTCAGGGGGCAAGAGGAGAGGTGATGTCTACACAAACAAGAAAGGGCGAGAGGGAGGGAGGTTAGGAACCTATTAAGTTAGACGGGACTTAGAAAACTGACCATATAAGCGGGGTGATCTGATAAGCGGTGATCATATACCCGGTACTGCTGTAAATATATATATTAGCATCGTTGAATATTTTTATTGGTAAATTGAGCTCAGGACTTCGTAACTATAAAGTTACATAATTATTTAATGTGGTGAAAAACAGAAACATTTATAGTAGCTCATATTAGCTTTAACTGTTCTTTTAATGTGTTTTTCTTTTTTTTATTGCAGTCAAGCTTTTTATTCCAGTTTCGAGAGGTAAGTTATACACAAACTTTTACTCTTAATATGCATGTAGTTTAATATTACTGAAACTCTCCTTTGGTACATGGTATTATGAACATAGTTTTGAAAACCTAATAGAGAAACTTTAAAAGTAGCTGGATTGATGTTGTAATATTAATAGATAATAATGGTATAAATGTTTGGAATCATTATAAATTAGATGTCCAAGTGTCAAATATTTCTACGTATAATATTTTAATTTACCAGTCGTAAATGGTTCTCGCCTTAAGTGTGTGCATGTGTACAATGGTTCTTACAGTAAGTACGTTTCCCACATCACCAAAAGATGCGCTTCAAAGATCCCGAAATATGATGGCACAATTGTGGGAGTAGCTTTCGCATGCGGTAGTTGTAAATTCCCAATCGCTCTCATTAACGTCTCTGTATTGCGGTGAATAGTCAGATGGTTCATCTTTGGTACAGAAAGTAAGCTTACCTCATCACCAAAAAATGACCCTTAAAGAGTCAAGAAATAATATAGCACAAGCCAGATAGGTTTGAGGGTGTAGCTTTCGTATGCGGCCCGTTAACGTAGCTGTATTTTGCTATGATTTTAGCTCTCATTTCTCCTCTCACCAACAGTTTTTGAAATCACAGAAATTAGCCCCGTTCGAAATTCATCACCAGTCGTGCTTAGTGTATGAACTAAATGCGATGAATAGGCGGATGGTTCATCTATGGTGTCGAGGTTTTATCCAATTTAAGGTAAATGTCCAGATCTGCAGCTAAACATGTGCTAACAATGATGACTTTCTCTCTACCATCCCGATCTTTGTCCCAATGACTCCCACTAGTTCTTGGAGAAATATTTGAATACCACTGATGGAGATTTGCAGACGATTGTGACAAGCTGGACCCATTCCACGACGGCAGACTTCTATGACTATAAAAATTATCTTTCGGTATGATAGCCAGAGATTATTTTGTTGATAAACAGTATAAATATTGCTGTATATGTTGCATTACATTTTTATAGTCTTCGGGAAACTTACTTTCTGAGAGACGAGTCTTGTTTATATGAGAGTCACTCTCGTATAAACAGGATAACTTAAAAAACGCAGGAAATGTAATTATATTAATAACATACTTTGTAAAATATTTATGCTCTCCTCACACTACGACTGATTGGAAGTAATCGACGATTAATGACCATATATTTTTTGCTAATCAAAAGCCGCTTTATTAATACACATTTCCAATGAAACAACTTAATTCCACAAATTCACAATACAAAACAAAAGGTACTTATATATAGCATTCCGCGTGTAAAACAGCTTAATTGCTAAAACTAAATGTGAAAAAACGAATTATACAATTCAGCTTTACGATAAATCATACAAAGGTGAGCTTGGTTGTATAATGCGTCAAAATAATCAATGCCGTCAAACCTTCACTTCACAAATGGTCTGCAAAGGAAAAGCTTTCAAGACCATAGCCTCTGGCCGCTACTCTATTTTGGCAGTATTTATTGTGGGAAACGATTTACCCAGGAAGCCTTACATAGGCTTTTATTGTATATCAATGTATATTATAAAATGTCTATGTTAATCTGAAACATGCTAATAATCTTATTTCTTTTTAATAGGTTATCCATAAAAGAATTCCCCATGTAAGTGCCTTTGAAATAATTTTTTTCTTCAAAAAATAAAAACAATTGATCAGAACATGTAACATCCAAACAGACGTACATTATATACCCCCATTGGCGGCTTTTTGTCGCCAACTAACAACGGGAATACTAAACATTTTTATACTATTGTAAATGCAAAATGCGACATATTTAATATTTTTATACCACTTTAAACACAATAATGTTTGTTTGAACAGTTTAAATTTTTTTACCCCTCGAGGCACTATAAGTGTCAGAGCATAAAATGTCTGCTATGCTTACATTGCATTTCTTACAAAATCGCGTTGTACACCACTTTTCTTTAGTTTTCGTCTAAAAAGCTCTTCATGTAAAGCTACTTTTCAAGTAAATAATTACGAAATTCTAAAAGACGTTTCTTTTGAAGTGCAATCTGGAAGAGAGAGATAAAAAGAAATCATTCGGTGTCCCTTAAAGATATGGCCGCAACACTGCACAAAGAGAGAAGTGTTAGTGTGCAAACGTGCAGTACACGGGTTATTGACCGGAGATTGAATTTACCTGTGAACATTATGCATAAATATCTACGAAACATCCTGTTTGTTATCCGTACAAATTACAATTGTTCAGAACTTACTTGTTGCTGACCTGCCAGTTAGAAAATATTTTGTTCTAGAATTTCATGTTCATATGGAAGAAGACAATGAATGACTTTGGAACATTTTGTGGATAGTTGAACCCAATATCCATCTACAATATCCTCTCAATGTATAGAATGGGAGAATATGAACAATGTAAAATCCACTTGTGATTCAACCAATACCTCTTCATTCTGCAAATTTAACCCTGTGGTCCTGCTATCTGTATCACCACTGGTAAACAATCTGAGTCTTTTGCGCACAACATCATTCTGATCCTTCAACAGCAAGGATGGTTATGTAGAATTATTTTCATGCAAGATGGCGCTTATCCGCGAGCTA
This sequence comes from Pardosa pseudoannulata, assembly GCA_032207245.1. Taxonomy (NCBI): domain Eukaryota; kingdom Metazoa; phylum Arthropoda; class Arachnida; order Araneae; family Lycosidae; genus Pardosa; species Pardosa pseudoannulata. Next base: position 55,849,344 of record CM063498.1, read on the forward strand.
GAAATATATGCGGACATTTTTCTACAGCCTGATTGTCTAGATCTCCTGATTTTATTCCGTGTGATTTATGTGCGGTTATACTAGAGATATTTTGTTCATTTTTACGATAACAAACTTAGCTGAATTAAAAACACAAATTCTGCAAAGTATTCTGAACATGACACCTGAGACCTCGATTTGTTGTGGTAGATGTTGTTTCTCGATTTCAACTTATTACATAAAATGATTAATAGCATTGCAAGATAAGTTGGACCCACAACCCTCCCAATATCAGTGAGTCTACCCCTTGACCCTTCAACCTGGCGTACGAGCAAGGGGCTACGGGGCTCATAAAGTCTCTGGACTTGTCGTTTTTCCAGGATGGTGGTGAAATTAAGACAGGTGCAGGGGGTTTTCCGAAAGGTTCAAAGAGATGAGGATGATTTTTAATGTGGATAATGCGGAGAACAGTTTACCAGCAGCTGACCACCGAAGAAAAGGAGAAGAGAATGTCGTAAATTCTGTGGAGAGAGGGACAATCCGCCGAAAGCGTGGGCCACTGGCACCTCTCTCGTTGCGAGGGAATCGTTCTTTTTTTTTTTTCGGAGCCCTGTATGCAGCCCAACGTTTGACCTTCGCCACTCGTCTATGTGTTATGGTTGCGGATGAACAGGCTCCGGGACTCAAATATGATATACACATATTATTTCTCTTGCATTTATTTATATATGATCTGTGTAAATAAATTTTCTTCTGTTGTTTCATTAACTTTGGAAACAGTAATTTGGGGAATCCCAGAGACAACATAACCATACTTTCCCCAGTTAAGTAGGCGGGTAAGTCGCACGAATGTTTCATAAATGCCTCACAATATAACCTTTACAAGCATGTGTAACATGCCTGAATAAAGTCTCGCGGTACCTAATTCTTAGAAAAAGCTGTTTAAACCAAGGTTTAAAGAAAAATATCTCATTTTTGTTTCTTATTACTTTTTAAGTGGTTTTTCGACCCCAGGACAAACAAACACAGATTTTGATTTTCAATGTAAGACAACATTGCCATGGTGGATGGGCATATGTAACTAATTACAAGATGCCATTTCGTTTTATTTACTCTCCTCGGCGCAACAGCACCTAGCGGGCCAGGGCCTACGGTGCCAATCTCCGTTTCCGAGACCAAAGGCCCTGGGGTGCGATGGATATGTTCCGGTTAGGTGGTCAACCTTAAGCAGAGCCCCCCCCCCAGTGTTTAGTTCTCAAGCATGCTTGATCCTTAGTTTGTCTACCCACTGAAGGGATGAAAGGCTGAGTCAACCTTGCCCAGTCCAGGGATCGAACCTTGGATCTGTGTCGTGTGAGCGCGAAGCGCTACCCCAACGGTACTGGGCTTCCTTTCGTTTTATTTACTTTTGTTTAATAGCAGCGTTAACAAATTAAGTGTGAAATCGCTATGTTTGGATTTTATTCTCGTTGCTTATTCTCCCGGGTTAGCTGTTAAATATAATTTCCTTTATTACTAATTGCATAACGTTCATTCTTTCGGCACTGACTTTCCCTCTCCCCACATCTCCACCTTATATAACGGTATCACTATTGTTGAATGACACCACTATTTAATCATTATATTGAGTAGTATAGTGTGTTTAACGTGCAACTCGCAACAGAGCAGTTGAACTGTGATTCATATTTCTCTTATAACCAAACCATTTTAAGCTATGGGTCATACAGCGCCTTGTATTAGTAAAAGAATTTTAACTAATTTTTGTCATTCTTCCTTCTGTAATATTCCCTTCAAATTTAGTGTCATTCTAAGCAATAGTTCCGTTTTTTATTTATTTTTTGTGTGTATGTGTGTGTGTGTGTTCAAACAGTAATAAAATCTTATTTTTCTCATTTCAGCATGATTGCGATGGGAATAAGTTATTTACAAAAGAGTAAGTATTAATTCTATCAATTGTGTTCAATTTCGTTTAAATGCTTTAGTTCGTAAAATAAAGTAAAAGTAGCGTACATAAATGAATTCTTTTATTCT
>CM063498.1:55861353-55911353 GCA_032207245.1 Pardosa pseudoannulata
ACCATGAATCCCTTAGAAAACTTTCTTTCGATTTTCTCCTCTTTTATGATAATAAATGGCTCTTTTTTATGTTGCAGTCATTTAAATACACCCATTATTCATCTATTGTGACAATTTTTTTCAATTTTTTCTTGTATAAATGTTTCTCATACAGAATTCTGCAGCGTGTCCTGCGTTCAGCGATGTGCTTTAGAGAAAGACGATGCACATTGCGTTTTTTCGATCTCTTAAGATTTAAATCAACTTTTATCATTTTGTTTACAGTGGATACCGAACATTTTAATGATTTTGCAACTGTCCTTTGACTAAGGGGATTTTCTTTTAAAATTAAACAATGTACCTTTGCAATAGTCGAAGATGTTCATTTTTTCTTTGGATACTTGTTTAGAATTTTTGTCCCACTTGAGGCTCGAATTTGACTTTTTTATCCTTTCCTTTTGACGATATTACCTATCGATGCTTTAAATATCACAAAATCGTGACTCTCACATCGTTTTCCGATAACGGAATAAGAATACTGCTCTTCGGAAAGAGCTTAAATATAGCCTTCGAACCACTGTTTCCTTAAAAATACTATTCTGAATAAAAACAAAACTCTCAAACCGTAGACGATAATTTCGACTTTTAAAAACATAGTACAATTGCAGTTATTTATATTGCAACAAACGATTTTTTAATACCGCTCACCAAATATCGTCTAATAAATGTGCTAACAGCCTCTGTAGAAAAAAATATGTTACAATATATAATTACACATTTTTTGTGAATAACTGTGATTAAATTATGTTCCAATTTGTAGCAAAAGAAATGCGACCTGCGCATCATATATTTACATTGACATTCATAATAGTATCAAAAATACAGTTAAGAAATATGTACGAAAGTAATTTTACGGTTGGGTGTAACCACAACAGGTGGAATTTTATTTAAGAGTCTAGACATTATGAAGATTGAAAAACATTTCTCTCTATCATAATTGTTTGCGACCTTCTCAGTATCTTTTTGTAAGTTCATTTAAAATCATATAATTTGTTGCAATGAAATGAACAGTTGAAGATAGTTTTATATCACAAAATACTTCTACATAGAGTTGTGAGCAGTGGAAAAAACCCGGTTTAAACCCTGGGAATAAAAGGGTTTTTTGGGAAAGGAATTTTGAAAATTTTCAAACCATGGGAATTTTGAAGTATCTTGTTTACTTTTATCCTAATCGCATACAATGTGAGTACATAAATGTTCATAAATGATTTGATATTAATAGTTAACTGGCAACTGTAATGAATAAACTTGTAAGGAAGCCAAACAGCCAAAAAATTGAATAATTTTGATTAACTAACTATATTTGGCAAGGTATCATGTTTAGCGTGAGAGTATGAGTATATTTTTCCTTTGAGAAATATCCAATAATTTTATTATTACATAAAAATAAGGCAATAACCTGTAGTGTCACAAAGCCTATAAATCATTATTTTTCTTGGATAACATCTCTCTCACTATATATATATATATATATATATATATATATATATATATATATATATATATATATATATATATATATATATATATGTATATATATACATACATACATATATATATATATATATATATATATATATATATATATATATATATATATATATATATATATATATATATATATATATAATGTGCGTTTATGTGTAGGAATTGGACACAAAATGAAACATTCATTTGATTACACCTTTAAATGATATATGCTTTACAAAAAATAATGAACTGTTATTTTAAATTTAAAGATATTTATTTTTATATTATAAAGGAGGGGTAAAAGTTTAACATAAAGCAATTTACATAAAAAATAATGTATATAATTATATATTAGCAATTGAAATTGAAGCAACCAGTTATGTGTTTGATAAGACTAACAGGGTAATTAATTGCATAAGTACTACTATAAAATCATTTAAATGCTCGTTGCTATTATTTCTTGTATATATATATATATATATATATATATATATATATATATATATGTATGTATATATATATATATATATATATATATATATATATATATGTATGTATGTATGTATATATATATGTATATATATATTGCAAAAAAAAATAAAAACCCTTTAGAAATAATATGCTAGTTCTTAAATAGCCACTGTTGAAAAAATAAATGTAAACATTGTTAAAATGATTTCTTCCCAAAGTTACCAAAATTCCGAGTTTTTTCCCCAAAATTCCTGGGTTTGTTCCCACCTCTTCAAAATTCCGGGGTTTTTTACATCTCTACTTCTACAGCAATCATGAGTTACTTATTCTGCAGTATAAATTATGAAATTATGTTCTTATCGATCCATTTAATTTAAATATATATTTTTTTCTACCCCCTCAGAGCTTGGAGCTGTTCAGCGTGATCGGTGGATACATGGGGATGTGGCTCGGCATTTCGCTGCTCAACGTGTACGACTTCATCGGTACGTTCATGGGCATGGCCAGGGACAGGCGAAGGAAGAAAAGAGAAGAGAGAAAACTGAAGATGTCGAAAAAAGACAGATTTTATCCCCAAGGTAAAGAAAACTCGAACTACGGAGCAATCTATAACGACAAGATAGATGCTCATCGAAGACCGAAAAGGATCGAAGTTTGGTGAAGAGTGACGGATCATGGAAATTCAAATTCACCTAGAGTTAAACGATCACCAACAAATTCAAGAATTTCTTTGCAGTTCGCTTTACACCTGTTTCACTAATAATCCCTTTATGCTGAATATAAAAATCTACCTAATAAATGAAAACATTCAAATGAATAAACTTAAGTGTCTCCTCTTGCAAAAACTGTGAGTCCAAATAGAATTGTGTTTGTTGAATATTTTTTCTCGGATCATCCCAATAAAATATTTGTAATGCTTCATGACAAAGGAAAGATTGAGATTTATTGAGAGTTAAACAATTACATGCAAGTCCAGTATTTTCTCTGTGTTTGGCTTTACACCTGTTTCACATGACTATTTCTATTATACATCTAAGGTAATGTACCGTGCTGTAGATTTTACCAGTAAGATGCAAATCATAGGAATTGCCTGAAAATGTTTTGATTGTGCAGCTCTTTTACGGTGCGCCCGCCTCTTTGTATAATAGAACGGCAGGGCCCTGCCTCAGAGAAAAAAACAATTAAGTAAATTTAGTATGTACTCGCGGCTTTTTGGAGGTATCAGAGCCCAAATATGTGTTTGTTGCAAATTTTCGCCAATTTTGAGAACTCTAATTAAATATTTGTACAATACAAAATGCTTCAAGACGAATGGAATGGAAGTATTAAAATTAAACGATACCTAATTTTTTTTTTATATTTTTAAACATTTTATTTTTATTTATTTATTTAATTTTGCAAATTCAACTATCTGGAGGTTGAGTTTATACCTGTTTCACTTGTTACCATTAATGTTTCATGCACCTAAAGTTTCAAATAATCAAAATAAGCATGAAGTCGAAGTTTATAGAAACACCAAAATCTAAATATAGCTGTTTTGAGACTTTTTTTTTTTTTTTAACATTCAATCAGTAAAATCTAAAAGAAAATAAGCATCAAAATAGCTATATTTAGATTCTGAGTAAAATCTTTGTTAAACTTCTTCCTTTTATTTTATTTAATTAATTTGTATATATTTTTATATATACATAAAAAAATTAAAATATGAAAACCCCAAAAAATTATTAAAGTTTTATAAATTGATGCTTGCATCTGCATTAAAACTCTCTATCCCTTTTTAAAGTTCCTACTCTCTATTAATTTTTTACTTTACCACTTTACTATTTATTTTCCTGTCTAGGGCCAAATTGTTATTTCTTTTATGTAATTTTTATTTTAATTATTGTGTATACCTTAACTGAACTGGCAAATCCTGATACTCACCCTGATTGATCTAAATCATTCTCACGACGGGGGATATAGCTTTGAGCTAAGCTGTATTGATTACATTGCTGTATTGATTTTGACTTGTTTTATCTTGACAGCTGTACGTACGTATCTCGCGTAACTTACAAACTATTAGCCGTAGAAAGCTAAAATATTTATATTTCGGACTGTTATATCATTAAGTTGTGTATTCTTTTGATTACATTAAACATGCCAAATAGCGAAAAATCAATGATGGGTAGAGATAAACACTCATTTCTGCAACATTGCAAATTAAAATATCAATGTCTTCAGATGTATTTTTAACGATGTTTTATTAAATAGTTGAAGCAATGTTTTTAAAATCAATTTTTAGCGAAGACCATTTTTAAAACAAAAAATAATTTTTATTTGAAGAGAATAATTATAAATTTTTACTTTTTAACAATTCCTGATAAGGAGAAAATGAAGTATTGCTGAGCTCATGTTGGTATGTTCTCGTCCGATCTATTTCACTTTCTGTTTTCCTTTCAACATTTGGATAATTTATGATACGTCTTCAGATGTATTTTTAACGATGTTTTATTAAATAGTTGAAGCAGTGTTTTTAAAATCAATTTTTAACAAAGTCCATTTTAAAACAAAAATAAAATTATTTTTATTTGAAGAGAATAATTAAAATTTTTAGTTTTTAACAATTCCTAATAAGGAGAAAAAGAAGTATTGCTGAGCTCATGTTGGTATATTCTCGTCCGATCTATTTCAACTTAACCGCTTCTGGATTCTTGGCGCGAGTTTCATTATTTAGCCAATCTCTTGTCAACGTGGCCACAGTAAGAAGCCCCGATCAAACTACTACTCTGATCAGTAAAATCTCAAACGCTAACGTCTATGACTCCAAAACCAGCAATATTTGTATAATCTGTACATTTAATTACTGTTGTTTTTGCTTTTAATTTACAAAACATGCATATCATGTAAAATTAAAAATATTATCTATACATGTTACGTAAGACAGCAATAAATGATGTTCTATTTGACTACGTTGCTACAGTAATTGGAACTTCTTTGAAATCAAATTTCAATATTTAGCAAATTTACAGGGAGGAACCTAACTGTATTTTTTTAAATATCTGTTCTAATAAAGTTTAAATTAAAAAATATTTGATAAAATCAAAATAAATCCAATTTGTAATCGACTGCTTTTACACGTTATTAAATATTGCATAGATTTGGTCCTATTTGTGTATTTGAAGAATTAAAAAATATAAGATATGTAAGCACTCTTCACCTTTGTGAATTTTTTTTATTAAATGTTGTTCCTCTTCTTTAGAAATTAGTTTTACTAGTCTACAATCAGGTTTTCTATTGTATATGTAGATACAATAGCATAGTATGGCTTGCTTATTAACTTCAAAATGCATCCTTAAGGTATCCGTCTACGTTCGGAGAACTTTTTTCTTTAAACATAGAAACTAGTTCATGTGTTTACATTTTTAGATTTATTTTCTATATTATCATAGAGAATTGCAGTTAAAATATTTATTCCTGGAGAAGTTTTTGTAAAATTTCGAATAAATGAAGAAAATTTAATAAAAAAATCGGGTTTTTTTCAAAAGGTCTTAATTTTTTAATAAATTAAATTATTTCAATATTTCTTTATGCAACACATTTCTTATTCAATGGACTAGCGAATCACCTAAAATCTTTGCTTAACTTACATTTGGTAAAAAATTTTGCTCCTTCAAAATCATATACAATGAATTTTTAAATTATATGTAACTATGAGTGTAACATCATTAAAAATTATCCAAATTTAAAGCTTTTAGGTCATTCACAAGTGAATACTATCAAAAGCATTCATAATAATTTTCAACAAAATATTTTCAGAACTTTTTGAGAAATCACATTTCAAGTTTCAACATTTTATTAAAAATACCGTTTTGAGAAAAACGCATTTGAAGTTTATGAAAGCAACTTTAACTATTAAAAAATTAAAATACATGTTTAAAATTCCCCACACAGTCTTGCTCCAAAACTTTCTAATTGCCAAGTTGCTAATTATTAAAAATACTAGAAAAATGTTTAAACTAATCTTCATGAAAATTTAAAATGTTTTGTCAAAAAAATGCTCTTTAAAAGGCTTTACATTCACAACTTCCGGTACCGAAAACGCTACTTCCGTTTTATTTTGGCAACTGTCACTGATGTTTAAACAGTTGTAACTTTTCTTTAAAATGACGTAGAGGTTAAACAAACACAGATTTAGAAGCCTAAAAGTTGAATTTTTACAATAGAGAAATAAAAAAATAATATATGATTTTTGGAAAAAAAATGACGTTTTCAACATAGACGGATACCTTAATCTGAATAAAAAAGGGGTAATTAGGTTTTAATGGGCAAAGGTTTGATGGTTAATGGTGTAACTTTTTTTTAAATTTCATTGAAAATCTTTAGAAAGGTTTAAAATTTCTTTTTTTAACAACAGCGAAATCTGAGTTGAAATTGATTTATTTATGAAATAGTGTTGAATGGCAATGACAAACATATCATAAATTAAATTTGACACTATTTGTCATAAATCGATACTCCACACACTTGCAATCTACAGTGAAGGCAGAAAGTGCTTGTAGAGGTATAAATTACTACAGCACTTATAATTTTAATTATAAAATAAAAAAGTTACAAAATTACAAAACAAATTAGTATTAATAAATTGAGGTTATTTTGAAAGTGCGCATAAAATATTTGCTCATTAAAAGAAATACAAATTTTCAACGTGTTTTGTAAGAATGTTGTTCCGAATTTTTATAATGTCACTGATTTTATCATGATTTGTATTTACTTTTTAAATTTTTGTGAAAAATGTACAGTATTCGATACTTACTCTTACTTTTACTCTCACAAAAATATCTTAGTATTTGGGTTTTTTTTTTGCTATATAATATAAACATTTTAGACTACTAAAATGTAATGTGCTGCAATTTAAAATACAACATAATAAATTTCAGAGAAATATTAATTTAAATAATGCTTTAGTTGATTCAAAAAATATTTTTGGTATATGAACATATAACAACTATAAGTCTTTCAAAATTTCTCAAATATTTGATCCCATTCAACCTTACATCCTCAGCACCATATATAAAGTATAATGAAAATTTCATAAAGATTTAAAGTGATCATCAGAACCGTAAAGGATTAACCATTTAACAATTGAAAAATTAAATTGCATCACGAATTACTCTTTATTTATGTGAGTTTCTTTTCGTATTTTTATTTCAGTATAAGTCACCAATAACTTTTAAGATTCATAATTAATTCATTGCAAATATATAATTCAATTTACACTTGTGTCACTGTACCATGACATAACATTTCATTCTCCACAAATTCCACTGAATGATTTTATTTTACGTCTATTATCAGCTAATGTAAAAATAGTCATAAATATGATTATAATAAAAGTGCAAACTAAACATACACCGTTTAGGATGTCTAGATTTAGATTAGGGTGGGGAGGCTCATAAGAGCACCAGCAGTGCGACCCAAGGCCTATTGTATTAACCTTCTCCCCTTTACTGGAACAAAAGACTCCCAACAATAAGTTAAGAATATTAACAATTAAGTCTCAAAGTGACCAATAGCTGAGATAAATCAAATCAGTAACTTAAACCGGGAAGTTAGCTAACTCCCATGGTTCGATAAAGTGATAACCAAGAAATTCAAAACGCTTAGCAGAAAGGGTATCTGCCAAAATAAATTTTTTCAAATCCATGACTTTTCCTGATTTAGCAGATCATTTTCCACGACTTTAAAAAGCTTTCATTAAAGTATATAGGAATAAAACTTCTGATGTACATATTAATAAAATATATGCTTTTAGAGAAATTACAGGAATTTTATCATAAAAAAAACTATAAATTTACTTTATAAGTGTTTATTACCTCACATACATAGAAATAAATTGTTGTATCTACATACCTAAGTTTAATCATATAGCAATTTTTCAATCAAAATGTTTCCAATTTGAATTCAGGGTACTTTGGTATTATCCAGGTGACCATGAATAATAGCAAAATATATCCCTATAATGTTTATATACAATATCCCTAGAGGTAAACTTATATTTTGTGCAAAAATCTTAACTAATTTTTATTAAAAAATACTTATTATATTAATAAAATTTTAATCTACAATTTAAGAAAAAAACAGAATATACATTTACCCACCCATTAAGCTTTCTTGCTTTGAGTTTCCTTGGTGAACAAATTTTACTTGGCAATATGGTCAATAAAATACATAAATACCAAACTCAGTAACTTCAGCCAAATGACAAGTAAAAAGAGAATTAAACAATTCAATACATTTTTTTTTTAATCGGTAGTTTAGCGGATCCATGACTTTCCATGACTAAATTGATCCATTGTCTAAATCCATGATTTTCCATGACTTTTACTCATTTTACTTGAAAAATCAAGACTTTCCATGACTAAATTAATCCATTGTCTAAATCCATGATTTTCCATGACTTTCCAGGTGCGTGGAAACCATGAACAGAGTAGTAATCACAATCACACCAAATGTGCAGTGAACTCTCCTCTGCCTCATTTGCATATGTTGATGGGCATCCAATAGCAACTGTAAAAGTTATCTCTAACAAGGTGAGTTTACATACATCTTGACATTGTAACACAAAGTGTACCAGCTGTCAAACACTTATACATGCTAGGTAACCTTGTCATTTTCAGATGGAGAGTCATAACTTCAATGGACTTTAAGAGTATTGCAAATATTAAAACTTGATACCACCTCAACAAATTATAAAGAACTAAGAATACTATCGCCTCATTTCTTCTAGTAATTTGTTTTATATTATTTTTTTAAAACTGTATTATAAATTATTTTCCCAGATGGAAACAATAATTTGGCTCTCTAGAAAACACAATTGATTTTACATTATTTATATACTGTGCACTTTTAAATCTGACAGAAACTAAAAATATTCGACTTGTTTTGGCAAATATAAAAATTTTTACAGTAGCTTTATAAAAATGCAAATTTAGACACATAACTTTTTGATATTCATTTATACTGAACTGATAGCATAGCAAAGTGAAACATAATGCAGAATCAGTACCCAGCTAAGGTCTTACATCCCAGTACACCAGACATGTCTCAGTTTTGAAGACTGTGTTGTCAATGTTCAAGAGTACTTTGTTTTGGTTGATTTAAAATTTACACATATTCAACAACACATAGACAAAGATGATGGAATGAAATAAATCTACAAAAATAAAAAAGCCTTCTCACTAGATTATATCATAGATTATTGTGTAGACATTGCCATCAAGTTTTAAGTGGAATATAACAGCTGCCACAGTGTAATGCCATATAATATTGCTATTGGTCATTAGGTAACAAATCAACTTTCATGGAATGACACTATTTTCAGCTTGGCAATGAACAGGTGAAATGGTTTTACTTTAGATTTGGCATAAATGCATTCACACACATACAAAAAAGGGAAAAAAAAAAGAAAGTTGATTGTTCTAGAACGAATACACATTGTTACCAATATTTTAATCAAATACCTAATATAAATCTCAAACCTTTTTTTAAACAATGTTTGCAATGTATTTTCCTTAAATAGTTTAAGACTTCAATAAGTTGAGTTAAAATGTTAGCAATTTTCATAATATTGCTATGAATGCTTATAATGTGAACTCTTGTTGTTTCATTGGAAAAATTAATTTTAAACAGAACCATAAGTGATCAAACAATTATGATAACCCTAACGTCTCATAACTTTTTTTTATAATGATGGACAGATGTTAGGCACAGAAAGAAGAGTAACTTTCACCTTTTTTTACGAAATGGTTTATGTTAATTTAAATGGTTTATGTTTTAATAGCAGAGGTGATTGTGCTTCTAAGTAAAAAATCTTGAAATTTATATTTATAATCAAAAACCAGGAACTAAAAAAAGTTAATTACATACAACAAATAATGACATTACTAATATTAGATTTAATGTATTGTTAGTAAATTTTAAACAGCAATTTTTTAGTAAATTAAAGTAGTGACTGCTTTAATTTTAACAATTAAAATGAAAACTTACCAAACTGGGAGAATTTCACTCTTAAATATTACACAAATTAGCCATCTAAGAATTAAATTTTTAATCTTGAATATCAAATACTTTTTTGGTATAATAAGTGCTAGATTAATCTATCACCAGACACAAAAATAAAATATTAACACCCCCTCCCCAGAAGAAAAAAAACCCACAAGAGTTGTGAGAATGAATTCTTGTAAAACTACACTTACACAAATCAAAGGTCAAAGCTTACAGTTCAACAAATCACTTCTCATCTACCCCCACGATGACTGAAAATGTTGACTGTAGTAAAATACTATCACTGCTGCAGCTGAAACATAACAAAAGTTTGACAAGAAGTCTATTTTATTTTGTCACTTTGAATTTAAACTACTTTGGTGAATATTTCCAACCAGTAAGGATAATTAAAAAAAAAAAAAGATGAAGCACTGAAAGAACAATCACCTTTGCAATAAGAAGATATAAATTTATTACTCTACAAAAGTTTACTCAACTATGAATTATTTAAAGTATCCGTCTACGGTAAAGACTTCATTTTTCACCAAAAATCATATTTTTTTTTAAATTTCTCTATTGTAAAGTTTCAACTTTTAGGCTTCTAAACCTGTTTTGGTTTCGTCTCTATGGCATTTTAAAGAAATGTTACAGCTGTTTAAACATCAGTGACAGCTGTCAAAACAACACGGAAGTAGCGACTTTGGCACCAGAAGTTGTGAATTTAAAGCCTTTTAAAGAACATTTTTTGGGCAAAACTTTTTAAATTATCATGAAGATTAGTTTAAACATTTTTCTAGTATTTTTAATAATTAGCAACTTGGCAATTAGAAAGTTTTGGAGCAAGACTGTGTGGGAAATTTTAAACATGTATTTTAATTTTTTAATAGTTAAAGTTGCTTTCATAAACTTCAAATGCGTTTTTCTCAAAACGGTATTTTTAATAAAATGTTGAAACTTGAAATGTGATTTCTCAAAAAGTTCTGAAAATATTTTGTTGAAAATTATCATGAATGCTTTTGACAGTATTTACTAGTGAATGACCTAAATGCTTTAAATTTGGATAATTTTTAATGATGTTACACTCATAGTTCAAACACTTTTCTAGTATTTTTAATAATTAGCAACTTGGCAATTAGAAAGTTTTGGAGCATGAAAGTGTGGTAATTTTAAACATGTATTTTAATTTTTTAATAGTTTAAGTTGCTTTCATGAATTTCAAATGCATTTTTCTCAAAACACTATTTTTAATAAAATGTTGAAATTTGAAATGTTTCTCAAAAAGTTCTTAAAATGTTTTGTTGAAAATTATTATGAATGCTTTTGATAGCATTTACTAGTGAATTTGGATAATTTTTAATGATGTTACACTCATAGTTAGATATTGTTAAGTATAGAATTGTTCATATTTTTTGTATTGTCATTATTTCCCAGTTATTTTAAAAATTGTAGGCAACAGGAAATGAAACTGATAGTACCGTTTTTTGTAAGAATTAAAATAAAGTAGATGAGTTGAAAGATCTGTTTTGGTTGTGTTTCATTTATTCAGAGATTATTTAGATAGAAATAAGTTAATGAATGGACAAAATGGTGAACATTTATTGTCGTATCTAACAGATATAAAGGTAATGAAGATTCGTTAAAAATTCAATGTGTATGATTTTGAAGAACCAAAATTTTTTACCAAATGTAAATTAAGCAAAGATTTTAGGTGATTCACTAGTCCAGTGTATAAGAAATGTGTTGCATCAAAAAATATTGAAATAATTTATTAAAAAATTAGACCTTTTGAAACAACCCAATTTTTCTACTAAATTTTCTTCATTTATTAGAAATTTTATAAAAACTTCTCCAGGAATAAATTTTTTAAGTGCAATTCTCTATAATATAAAAAATAAATCTAAAAATGTAAAACCATGAACTAGTTCTCACATTTAAAGAAAAAAGTTCTTCAAACGTAGACGGATGCCTTAACTGTTATTTTAGAAATAAACATACATGTTAACATGTCCTTTTTGAACATCTTATTTTATCAACTGAACAGATATAAAATATAAGCTTAGACTGAAAATGCCTGTGTATGAATCCCAATGATACATTTATTAAATATCAAAATAATTAAGAAAATCCTTTAGGCTTTGTTTTCTCTCTTGCATGCACTGGCTTAAATTCAAAACTTAAGAGCTGAAAAAACATTTAATTTTAGATAATAAATGTATAAATTATGAAAAAATGCTAGAAAATACTTCCTGACACAATTATACTTTCTCTAATTTCATGAAAGGCATTTCTTATGTTTTGAAACCAAGCAATCCATTTCAATCTATTTGAAAGTCCAATATTAAACAATCATACAATGTATGGCTAAAATATGCGAATTGGCATGTACATAAATGCTTTTAATAAAAAACATGATAAATGCTACATAAAATATAAAAGAAGATAAGACGAGATCATCAAGGGATTTTATTGACACTTATCACAAAGAAAATGAAAATTTACAACAGGAACACTGATATGTTTAAAAGAATAAAGAGACCAACAATATGAAATAATAAAAAAGGATGCATCAACACAAAAAGAACTTAAGAGATTTTTCTTTACAAGAAAAAGAGTGCTTAATACAAGGGTATTATTCTATGCATAATTTCAAAATATTAAAAGCTTTTCTCCAAGGTAGAGAAGTATAAAGTAAAATACAAAACTAAACAAAAAAGCACACTGCTATCATAAATTTGTAGTGCTGTTCACAATATCTTTAAATATGATGGATAGGATGCAATGTTCAACAGTATGTAAAAAAGAATTTTTAAAAATGACTAACAACATGATAGACAGAATGTAATTTTGACATGAAAGTCACTGATTTTTAGTTGCCTGTCGTCGCAACAATATATAAATCTTTTCTTTGATCCAATCTTTGTTGTATGGAGCATACGTCATAGTAGATTTCTGGAAACTGGAAAGGAAAAAAGGTTTTTAATGAGGACATTTTAAATATACACTTTTAATGTTAAATAATGAAATACTGACTTATTTATGTTCATAAGCAATTGTTTTATAAGTTGTACCCTTTCCAGAACAGCAGTTATATAATAGAAACAAGCTGGAAAATCTTAAACATCTAATAATAATAATTCGTATTTTCATAGTACACAATAATTAAAATTATATACTAACACTTATACAAAATGAAGACAAGAGAAAGAGCATTTTATGGTAGAAAAATTGACAAAATTATCAAATACAAAATACTAACATGAAAATAAAAAAAATATTTAATAATGAAAGAAGCAGATGTTGATTAAAATATTTAAATTGCATATTTAGATTAGTGTTGCCCATATCATATAGTAGTTAACATTTTATGCTCCCATGTTTTGGGCTTGATTATGAACAAATGCTTAGATGTATTTTTGTGATGTTCCTACATAGGAAGTAATGTTGATTACTTATTTAATACTTCTATAATAAAATAAACAAGACCTCAGTATTCTAAGGGCAAATGCTGAGAGAAGGATATTTAATTTTTATATAAAAAAAAGTATTTATAGTAGTTTTTAAACATTTTCAATACTCACTAATCACCCTTGCTAAATCTAGATTATTTTCCACAGCACCCAATATAAAGCTAACAATTTCTTTTTGCAAAATATTTTAATGCAATACATTTCAACTATAAAGGTTCACTTAAATCAATGAAAAGCTTCAATGTAACAGACATCCATTTATACATGAACGGAAAGCATGTAATATCTGCAAATCACTCACTTATTAATTGATAAAAGTTAAGCCTAATATTGTAACCTATATAACAAACAATACAAAAAAAAAAAAAAAAAAAAAGTTATATATCTCAGAGTTTCTGGGAAGAAGCCAAAGCTCACCAGGGTGACTATGAGAATCACTGCTGCAGTACAAAAATCAAATCTTTAATCCACGAAAAATCATGAAACAAGTGTTAAGAAAGAATACTTTCTAGTCATTTAATCTATTTAATTTAAATTATATTTAAAAGAAAAATTAGCTATTAATCTTAATACCTATAAAAAATATTAAGATTTGTTATATTTAATTTAAACAATCTTAATTTTCCAAATAAAAATATGTAATTACCTATAACTTCACTTACTAAATACAAATTTAAATCTTAAAAATTTAGAAGATATACGATAATAAAAGAGCTTAAAACAATACAATTTCATTATTTTCTATTAAAAGATACCATTAGATGCGATTTAACCATAGGTTTGAAATTATCCCTTTAAATGTTAATTAGCATATATACATTTAAAATAAATATCTAAGCTCATTAAAAAATGTTTTTCCAAAACTACTACTGATGCACTATAGTATGTAGAATATGTAGAGTAAGCAAAAAGTACCTTATCTTATATTTGGAACATAATGCATCTCAACAGAATGCTCAATGCTTCTTTTCAAATTATAAGTTAAAAAGTTCAGATTAGAAAGAAATTTATTCTATAAAAGATTACAAAAAGCAGTATATCAATTTGTCTTAAAACATCTCTGAAACGGAACAGATGTGATATCTACTCTCTTCCAGCCACCATGTTTTTTCTTGTCGATCTTGGTAAAAAACCCCATTTTTGAAAGTCACTAAGCAAAAATGTGGCAGAAAATGGCGTTTTCTGAAAGATCACTAAGAAAAAAACATGGAGGGTACCACATGGCTTTTAAGAAACCATACATAAAAATGGCATTTTCCGAAAGATTACCAAGATAAAAAAAACATGGACGGATAAAAAAAATTACTGCACACTGTTGAGCACACTAAAAAAATTTAAAATAAATTTAAAGTTTGTGAGGGGGAGAACCCCCACCCCCATATTGCTACAACTATAAATACATAAAACATACACACATTTTAATAAACATTAAAAAAAGATGTAAGGCCATACAAATTTAAAATTTGTGAGGGGTGGAAACCCCCTTCAACACTCCCTATATTCTTACAACAATTATAAATACATAAACCATACACACATTTTAATAAACATTAAAAAAAGGAAGTGTGCTCTACAGTCTGCAGTAAATGCATACTAGTACTAACAAAAATGATTAAAAAAAAAAAAAAAAAATGGTACAACCTGACAGCGACCTCAAAGAGCTTTCTAGAAATTATTCAAAAAGGAGTATAGGCGAAAAGGCTAAAGAAATATCTTTGGTTTCTTAAAAGCCATGTGGTGCACAACAAAGATACTAACTAAAAAGGTTAAAAAATAAATTAAAAAAAAGGTGATACAAGTGAAAAACCTGACCAGCGACCTCACCAAGCGAGCATGTCTGTAATACACAAATCCAGTATATTTAGAAAAATTCAGAGAAATTATTCAAAAAGGCACCAGGTGGTCATATGTACCAATGGAGCTTAAAGAACGAACCAGGGTTACCACCACAAAGCTCCAATATCAGGGTATTAAAGCTAAACAGACATTGCCCGGCAAAACGCTCGAAAAAGCTGCCAAATTTGGTGACAAAAGCCATAGCGTTAATATCGCATCTGTACCCAGAACCAATATAATCTTTGACATTTGAGTCAGCAATTCACCTTGTATCTTATGAATACAAAATTTGCAATTCAAGCTAAATTTGCTTATTAATAATTTATTCTAAATTATCGCAAATGTGAGAAAATTCATAAAATACTTGTTATATAAATATTTACTTTTCGTATAAAAAATTTATCAATACTATTGCTATTTGGTTTGTAAAATACTGTAAAAAAGAAACATTTCATTTTTTTAAGACCCATAATTTTAAAATACAACTCAAATTTTAAAACAAAGTATTTCTTGGAATTTTATGAGTATCCACCAAAACTGCTTTACAATGTCTCAAAATATAAAAACAAGTAATCTTAATAATATATATATATATATATATATATATATATATATATATCCGAAAAGAAGTTAGCAGTAATTCATTGGCTTGATGTTAAAGTCAGGAAGAATGTAAGGAGAATAAGGGAGGCTAAAATAGAAAAATATAAAGAGCTAATTTTAAATAATTAAAGGTATGAAATCTATTGTCCAGTAATCTAAATACATATTCACTAGTAACTCAAACAATACAGTGCACAAATACATTTTTCTCTTTCTTTATAAGATGCTGAAAATTGATTTCTTAGACAATGATACTTTAACATTAATTCAAATAATCCTTATTCCTAATCTCACACATTAAAATAAGTATAATTCTTTTTGAAGATTTATTCCTAGTTTGGGTGAAAGCATTACAGTGTTACACATGTAAATAGCAATTTATCAAAGATAAGAGAAATCTGTTGAACATTTCTAGCCTATTTTTAAACCATAAGAGATTCTACAATATCTTATATATTAAAATCTGATTGTAACTATTTATGAATTCAACCATGTCTGTATGTGTGTCTCCTTATGAGCTAGCTGCGTGAGACACAGAAGGTTGTCAAAGGCACCAAAAGACTGGAAATGATTCACAAAGCCATTTTTGCCATTTGCATTCCTAAATTCCAATTAGTTTAAAAGATATCAATTAAAAACAAACAAAATAAAACCCACTTTTCACACTATCTCCTTGGTGACAAAAGAATTGAAATTTTTCTAAATTGTTATGTTGGATTTACCATAGATTTACAAATATTTTTCTGAATTTTGATACTGTATATATAATTCTACAGAATAATTCTTTAAAATTGAAAGAGGGTAAAAAACTAAGATAACAGTTTCTACAAATAAAAATATCATCAATTTAAAAAAAAAAAAAACCTAATAAAACCTGCTTTAGAGTGGGTTTTATTAGGTTTTTTAGACTGGGTTTTACCCAGAAGAAACCCAGGTGGCTTTTTCTGGGTAGGTGGGTTTTTTGCAACCCTGACTACAATAGAAAATCATGCTGTTTAAAATTTATGAGATATTTTACATTTTTTAGTAAAAGTTACTGTAACTATTGCTGAGAAGTTTTGAAGTTTCATATTTGAAAGTTCGCCCTTTAAAAATTTAAAACTTTATTGAACAATCTCTTCCGAGAGCATTGAATTTATCCTTATTTTTTAGGAACAGAATGTAGACCATGTGTCATGTAATCTCTTTTATTATTCTCTACTAGGGAGCACATTCAAGATAGTCCAAGTGACATCAGGAAACACAGATGACTAATTATATAGAAATAAAATTTTCAAAAATGTTTGATAATCAAATTTAAGTCAGAATTAAATTTAATACATGGTTCAATCCTATGGTAGAGAATGTTGTGAAATTTGTCATCAATAACAGAGCATTTTATGAATAACACAGTGCATCTCCATATTAATAATTGGGATTACTTATTCTTAATATATTTATCAATATTTTGCAGTATACATTATATTAACATTTTATTAATATGTTTATAGTAGTGGTTCTAAATCTTTGAGAAACAAAACCCAGATCAAAGACTAGGTGTGAAGCAGTTAACATATTAAATAAACCTTTTTTTTAATGCAATGTCATTGTAACCATTAGATTTTTAAATAATAAACATTCTAATTAAAGGTTTAAAACTTATTATAAAGCTTATTTTTTGAATGATTCAAAGCTTTTTTTCTCCACAGTTAGAAAACAAGGAAAATTATAATAAAATTTTAATACAATGAATTTTTTAAGTTACATAAAAATAAAGACTAAGACAAAATATTTAGGATTTTAAAATAATTTTATGCTTTTATTTTACTATTTTATAATTTTAAGCAATTTTATATGTATATAAAAAATGAGGAAAATCTTACACCAGACAACTGAGGTCATCCAAGTTGTCAATAAAATCAAAAAGTTGGCTGATATCATAAGTTATAGAAGCTGTGTTTGGGTTCTGCCTTTTTAAGTGATCTTCAAACAAATGGCACACACCTAAGATGAAACACAAAGTAAAGAAACAATGTTATTCATCAATAAAAAGAAAAGGGGTTTATAAAGAAAATCATAAAAAACAAAGTTAATTATGTCAGATTGTTTTAATTTGAAGAGCATCCATTGAAGGAATATTTATCATGTTTACACACTGTGTAAAGTTAGTTTTATTTCTTTAGTTATGAGAAAGGAGAGACTACCTTTCAGTAGAACACAAATCAATAATCGTTATTATAACCAGTAATCTTTTTTAAATAAGCTTTAACTGAAACATTTTCACAACAAAAATATACATTTACTATTAAATATTTCTCTAAACCAGAAAATATTGAATTTCAGATATAATTATACATGGGTTATTCCATGTGAAATCACGCAATTTTAGAACAAATTCTACCTGACCACCTCCAATTTTGATAAAATTTGGTATATTAAATTATTTTAAGGGGGTATAAAGAAAATCCCCAACAGGACAAATGTATATTCTTTCTGAAGGAGAAATTCTCAAAACGCATGAAGCTTTCTGACAGTTCCAACTAAATAAGTAGCACCATCCATCAAAAGTAATAAACTTTAATGATTTTTCTTTATCCTAAAATCTCCACAAATGTTAAATATACTATTTACTAGAGTATGTGTCAATAAGGTATTGTATAAACATTAATAATACCATTCTATACAGCTGAGTTAGATTAAAAGTAATGAATGCATGTTCTTATTTTCGTTATTGTAATAGTAAATATATCAAACAAAAAACTTTTGTAACTTGTGATCCCATTATGATCCCAACATGGAACTTTGAGGATTAATTAACAATAATATGAGTAAATTGAGATTTTTTTTTTTTCAAAATTTTAAAAATTTAACTTTTTGAAAAATTGAAATTTTAAATTAATTTATTTAAAAAAAACTTAATCATTATGTGTTGCATATCATATGAAAGCCCATTAAAAAAGGTTTAAAATAACACCTTGCACATATCTCTAGCTTGATTAGGTGAGTAGCAAGTTTAGTTTAAAGGTATGCTGATAGTGTATTTTTTAGACAAATCTGGCAACTTTAAAGCCTTATGACTTCCAAACCAGTTATTATATGAACATAAGATTTGGGGATTTTATTTATACCCTTAAAATCACTTAATATACTAAATTTAATTAAAATTGGAGATAGTCAAGTAGAAACCATGCATTGATTTGGTATGGAATTACCCATTTACTAATTATATCATTTACCAAAGTTATATTTTAGTTATATTACTTTAACTTATGCAAAAAGAGCACTAACATGAAACAAGTGACTTTTTTTCTGTTACAAAATAATGACTATGCATTTCTTATTTAAAATAACTGATTTCTTACAACTAAATATAAACATCTGTAGCATATTCTATCTTGAGCATTCTTTTTAAGCTGATTTATCAGAATCCCTTAAAAGATGAGTTACAATAAATGAGTAGTACTTTCTCTTAACAAATAAAACACAAATGAAAGTTTAAAGAACATCTTGTCAAAACTTTAGTAATCACACTTGCATTTCTAACTTATTTTTGGTTAAGAATTTCCAAAATTCTAAACTTCCCCTTCTAAATTTGGTTACTTTAAAAGTTTAAATTTTCATATTTTTTTTTTTTTTTAATTTCTAAATGTTTGTATTTTGGGATAAATGTTTTACAAGAACTATTGAAAAAAGCTTTATTTCTTTTCACAATATAGAATTTTAAAACAAATTTACAATGATTAAATGACAAGATCAGATCTGATGAGTGATATCAGAAACAATTTTTTATGTCTATGCATAAATATTATAAAAGGGACATCATACTGATAAGAACAGATTAAGATAATCATAACTGATAACTGAACAAAAAATGCCTATTTTAATGTGCACAGATTATACCAATGTAATACAAGCAAATATTAACATGTTAGAACGCTTAAGTTCTTTTCTATCTAATTAAAGAATGTAATATAAAAAATAAAATTTTTAACAATATTTTAATACTATGTACAGACAGAAAAAAATAAATAAAAAGGTAGCACCTATAAATGTAGTAACAAGCAGAAGTTAAAAAAGATTGTGATTACATGATTTTTTTTTACAAATGAAAACGTCGTTTTTAATTAATATATATTAAAATTTTAAATACTTAATGTATAATAGAAACATATGCTTTAACATGTGCATCAATTTTAGCACATTTCAAAAATTTAGGAGTACAAATGGAAAATTTAGAAATTAGTTAAAAGTTGATGGTTATTAGATTGATACAAGTATAAAACATCTGCACAGTGAACATGGAATATAAGGGGTTAAAACACTTCAAAAGGATTTCTGCACACACATATATATAAGGGGTGCTCAATGAATTTTGAGATGAGTTGAAGGGGAGAAAACTCTTTATACACACATGGAAAATTCCTCATCATACCCCCACACACAAAAATTTATTCATTTCCCTGATTTTCCAGACTGCTGGAAACCCTGCTCAATGTTATATTAAAATGTTTCCATATTGTAGTACTAACTGACAAATTTGGGGAAAAAATGAAACTGTTTGTAATAGATAACAAAACTTGAACCGGTAAGGTAAGAATAAAGTCCCAACCTTAATATACAGCAAATTTCCGCTTAAACGAATCTAAGCAAAAGCTGTAAAGAAATTGTGGCGAGTTAACGATAAGTTTCTACAGATAAGTCGTAATTTACAGATGATACTTATAATTTCGATACCTACATTTTCAGAACTATAAAAACATGTAAAACATTGACGAATAGTTCAGTCTGTCATACTGACAATTTTTAGTATGCCAAAAATAAAAGAATGAAAATAAGAAGCAAGTATCCAGAAATGCTTACCTTCCATACATTCATTCACAGACTCAAAATCTGAATAAGTCCTGGTTTCTGGTTTACCAGGCTGAATCAGTAATATTGCATGAGACTAAAAGATAGAAAATGATAATAATTAGAAGACACTGGACTTGAATACAACAAAAAGTAAAATATTTAAGTCTAAAATTTTACCGATATTACGTACCATTGCGAGACAAGCGATTCAACAAAACGAAGTGCAAGAAATTAAGGCCACTAATCTTAGCTGTAAATACCTTGTCTAAAATTATCAAATTTAGAAAATTTAATAAGAATAATAAGAAATACAAACTTCAATCACAAATTATTATTCCAACAAATATTTTACACAAAACTCCTAATAATGAACTATAGTTGCCAACTAAGATAATCAAAAACTTAATATTTATTCCAAAATCACGGAGTAAATAAAAATTAAGTAAACCATTAAAAAAAATTACACTGCATTTCTACAAACATTTAAATTTCATCTACAGTGATTAAATACAGCTAAAACATCATTTATGAGAAAATCAATTAAATTAAGCAGATATTTATTTGCTAAATTAAATGGCAGTAGTACATTATAACATCACAGTAAAGTTTATTGAATTTAACTTTCTGTATTTCTACACATCGAATAAAAAAAAAATGATTTAAAATTGATTTTTACAAAATGATTATTTAAAAAAAATACCTAAACATAAAAAAAGTGAATTTATCATTTTTATTTCTATAAATTTCATACCTACCTTACTTTGAAAATATTTTCATTCATTTATTATAATTTCATTTATTTATTTGAAAAATGCCTATTTTATAATTTTGGGGGAACTAGGATTTTTAGGGGTGGTCTCACCAAAGTCAACTAATGGCTAACCATGATTAACCCGTGTATCCAACCAATGGTGGGATGCAATTCTCCGTTTAAGCAGAGATTAATCCCGGTTAGCCGTTAAACAATTTTAGTGACACCGGCCCTTAATGCTTTAAATGTAATTATTAATTTTGAAGAAAAATATTTGAACACTTCGGTACCGTTAACTTGTTGGTTAGTTCAACAAATGCATGCTATCTAACATTCCATCCCATATTTAGTAAAACAAATCAAACAATCTTTCCTGTGCATATTTATCATTCATGCAACTTGTCTGGTAAAATAAGATGCAATTTAATTTAATGAAACATCTTTCACTATTGCCGTTGAAGGTTACAAAAGTTAGTAAAATTTTGAAGACCAACTCTGAAATCTGCAAATATAGCTTCTCCATATTCCAATGAAGTACAATTGTGTCCATTTTTTCATAGTGACGAATCTTTTCCTCACTTTTTCATGTATTCAGTCCAACATACTTTTCATATGTTGTACCATTTCTTGTAAACCCCACAGTCTCTACAATTTGTTTCAGATATTTCTTTCCTCCTCCTCTGTCGTCGCTCTACTAGGTATGGCAAAGTTAAGAATAAAGACTTCTTTTACTTCTTTAGATGATTTCATTCATATAATACTACTGCTTTGTATGAATTACTCGTTAAGTTTGAATATATTTAGCTTCATTATGGCAATTCATAGTATGATCCTGAAGTATTTTTAAACCTAGTTAATCTTAGATACGATGTATTCCAAAACCGGAGAACAATAAGAAACTTTATTGATAAGATCTGATTTAATACTGAATTGCATCCCGTCTTAACTCTGCATTTTTATGGGAATCCTCAGCAATATTTTCCAACCACAACTTTTCGTTTAGTCAAAACTATTTTAACAACTCTTCTGGTAATCCAACTTATTTCTGACTTCGACTTTACTGATACATCTAGAACAGTTTTCAATTATTCCTTCGAAGAATTGATTTTGAAAAGTACAGGTAGATAGCTTGCACAGTACTAAATAAAACCCAACTGCTATGTCATACTAGAAGTATGAACACTGACTAAATTGTATACATCTTTATCACAGTTAACTAAGGTGACTACATTTTTAAGATTTACGTTTGGGGACAAATCAACGCGGTGTCCTTAAATCCAAGGAAAACTTGGGGACACTAGAAAATGTTTTTATGAACATTTTCGAGGACATAACATACTAACATGTATATCTTTAGTTTAAAACTTTATTAACTTATTATGCTTTGAAATGAGTTCGAATAAAGTTTATATTTCAATATTGTAAAATTAGGAATATATGTTGAAACTCAGTTTATTCAATTCTCTTTAATTAAAAGAAGAAAAACTCGTTATCCAGTATTCTATTATTCGTACTCAAACTTGAATTAATTATAGTTATTAAACTTTTTACCAGTAATATGTAAAGTAAAACTATTTAAATATTATGTTCCTTACAAATGAAAGCTGTTTTCATTTAAAATTTGCCTCCCTAGTAATATAGACTTAGGCCAGTATTATCAAAGTCGTTTAACGGTTAACCGTGATTAATCTCTTTAAATGTTTGACATGATTTTCAATCATAATTTTTATCGCGTTCCCCCCCCCATACAATAACAGTATATTGAATGTAATAATAATATACTTTGATTCTAAATCTACAATACTACCTTAATTAAAAAACGGTACAAATTATTAAGATATGTAATACATTTATTGATATTTGGCAACACCAATGAGCTGCATTAACAAAACGAGAATCGATGCTTCTCTGTTTTTGTTTGTGAGCAAGGATGGATGATGAATTTTCTGCACTGAAAACAAAAATACTTCTTACGCTATTAAAATTTCCAACATCTTATCTTTGTGAAACCGAATTTTCTGAGGTGGCTGCTTTGAAGATAGATTTTTTTTATAGATCTCAGCTAAATATAGAAAAAGAACTAAAAATGTCGATTTCTAATACTAAACCTTCTTTTGAAAATTTATCTCTTTGCTCTGTTAGACAATCCCATGAGAGTCACTAATAATTATTAAACTTTTCTGAATTTAGTATTGATGAATTATTAAATTATAAAATAATAAAATTATCAAATATATTGTGCAGTACTGATACATTTATAGGAATATTATATTAGAGTAAATGTGTATTTTATTTTTTATTATGTCAGAATATATTTTGTTTTACGTCCATTCAATATATTAATAATTTTTTATAAATAATTTTTTATTTCCCATTTTTTGATATTCTCGAGCCCTCCACGTAAGGTTATCGTGCCCTTTTAGGGTTTGCCCCCCACATTTTGAGAATCGCTTTGTTAATAAATATAGATTTTGAGTTAGGTGCTATAGGTCTATGTTGCACTCTTGTCATACAGTCGAACATTACGGATGAGTTGTTGTAAGGTAGTTATCGATAGTCCTCTGAAGGTAATATGCCCATTTCAAATTGTTTCACTATTATATCTGCAATATTTGCTGCATCTTTTTACCGAGCTCGGCTCAATCCTAGAAAAGATTTCTCTCTCTACTTCAAAGTATAGCTTTTTCTCCCAAATTAATAGCTATATACACTCACTTCCAAAAGTTAAGCACGAAGATGAAAATGCTAATTTACGGAAGCCAATCAGAATTGAAGAGGATGCAATTAGCTGCAGAGGTAGATGGAAGTATGCAAATATGTTAGTTAACAGCCAATAGCGCTTTCATGTCAAGAAATATGCAAAAAGGTCAGTCTTATAAGATGCCAGCATTATGAAGGGTTACAGAAGTTGATTGTAAGGGCTGATAGAATGTGTTTAAAACTTTCATGCAATTTGTTTTCAAGACATACGTGTTTCTATGATTTCCAGAAGACGAATGGAAGATTCTGAGCTCTGGCTTGCTGTGGGGCGCATTGAAGCAGGACAGTCAATCACAGATGCTACTGTTTTCTTCGGGGTTTATCATTCTGTAATTTCACGTTTATAGAAACAATTTCAAAGCACACAGACAGTTGTCCGAAGGTCCGTAGCCGGTTGCCCAAGGGTTACAACCCCCGAGGAAGATCAATATATTGCTATTTTAGCTAAGCGGAATAGCAGAGCGACCTCCACACGTGTGACATTTATGATTACAGCGTCCATTGGTAAGGTGATGTCTGCAGCTACTGTAAGCCGAAGATTACATATAAGTGGACTGTACGCCCAGGTACCTCGAGTTTGTGTTTTTCTATCCGCCCAATCAATAGGGGCACGATTAAAGTGGTGCCAAGAACATGTCAATTGGACTGTGTCTGAGTGGGGCAATGTCATTTTTATTGATGAGTCAAAATTTGCTCTGGAGCCAGATGACAAGCGTATAAGGATGTAGCGGTAACAAGGAACACGCAAACAGCCCCAAAACATCACCGAACATCACACATTTCGAGGAGGAAGCATTATGGTGGGGGCAGAAATTTCGTTAGGATACCACACCGACCTGCACATTAAACGGGGTTCTGTGACGCCTGTCCGGTATCGAGATGAAGTACTAGAACCCATTGTGAGATTTTACGCTGCAGCAGTTGGCCCTAATTTTGTTTTAATGAATGATAACGCACGTACCCGTAGAGCTGACATCGTCGATGACTACCTGGAGAGTGAAGGGATTGCGCATATGGCTTAGACGGCATATTCGCCCGACCTTAATCCCATTGAAAATCTTTGGGATGCTCTCGGCCGTGCTGTATCCTCACGTTTCCCACCTCCAGCCACTCTTATTGAGCTGGAAACTGCTGCACAAGAAGAATGGCGATTGCTTAATTCTGAGGTGGATGACCACCTAACTGAAAGCAAGGTCACAAAGTGTAAACTTTGTATACAGATGAAGGGGGATCACATACCCGATTAATGTCTTTTTTTCATTGTATGCTGTTTATTTTCACTTTATACATAATTCTGTTTAAGTCTCCAGTATGTCATTATTTGATAACTTACAAAAAATTAATATTGTTTTTATTTCTGTATATAATTAATGATTTTGTTTTATGCATAAATATATACGATACTTTGCAGCCGAATTTTGTGTCAATCAAAGTAGTATTTTTTTTATTTTTTTTCTGCATTTTACACCTTTGTGCTTAACTTTTCTTGGTGAGTGTATTTAATATCCCTGTTTTGTAGGAAATACTATTGTAATCCTGAATACCTTCAGCGTCATTGGGAAAATTCACAGTGAGTTTCTATTTTTTCATCCGAAATTTGCCAGCCGAATGATAGAGCACTAGGTGCCTAAGTTTGTAGGAATACATCTATCAATTTATGGCCCGGAATGTATGAATGGTATAACAAATAATTTAATTGAGAATAATTAATGTTGCATTTCTATTCTTGGCTGCCGCTCGAATTCACTTCCAGCAATTTGTGTTTCTGCATCCGGCAACATTTTCATATGTAAATTTTATCATAAGGAAATAGAAATATAAGAGAGAAATATAGTTTACGTAATTCCATTATTATTTAAGTTATGTTTTGATCTTTTGGTACTTTCATATTTAAATTTGTTACCAATAAATTTTTATCTTTGCCGATGCTAGATCTAGATTTTATGATTTTTCGATCAGCGCTCATAAATTTACTTTTTCGGCAGGTACAGACTGAGATCATGACAAATTTGCTTTTTCCATTACACTACAGCATTTTGCAGAGATTATTTTACCTGCAATATCAAATAAATCTTTTTTCAGGAAGTTTTTCCTTTTTTCCTTTTTTTTTTTTTTTTTATAAATGTCACTTTATGTTTAAAACGATAACTGATCACTAACGTGACATGCTCTAGTATTCAAAATTGTTTGATCTTCAAATTTATTTCGTTCTGTACAGTCCATATTACCTTAGATTTAAGATAGGCTTTGAAATGTAATCGGCAGAAATGACTTGGGCTAAAAGGGTTAAAGGGTCATACGACTGTTAAATCGACAAAAAAAAAAAAAAAAAAATTAGATAAGGATAAATTTTTAAAACAATCCGCGTAAGAAAATTCCAATATTGAGAGGAGTTATGAATAAAAAAGTGTCAGCTGTTTACTGTAAACAAATTTAAGCTTAAAAAACTAATTTAATTTTTCTCAAATTGTATTTCTCAATTGCGCACGTTATCTCAAGTTTTTAATGTTTTTTCATGAAATTTTTATAAGTTGTATAGAATATAATTTTCACCCGATTGAACCTAAATTTTCTTGTATAATTCACAAAATATGTTTTTTTTTCAATAATAATGTTTTAATATTTAAGGAAAAAAAATTTCCTCTTTTTCAAATATTTTTCAAATATGTATAGGTACATAAATATATAGAAATTTAGGTTCTAAGTTATGAGATATTGTAGTATGTTTTAAAACGATAAATTTGACTTAAACTTAATTATGTGTTTAGTAAAATCATGCTTAGTAAAAATACTAGAAATGTAAAAAATCCGAAATTTTGAAGAGGTGGGAATATACCCGGGAATTTTGGGGACTAAACCCGGAATTTTGGAAACTTTGGGAAGAAATCATTTTAACAATGTTTACATTTATTTTTTTCTATAGTGGCTATTTAAGAACTAGCATATTATTTCTAAGAGATTTTTTTTTACTTTTGGCAATATATATATATATATATATATATATATATATATATATATATATATTCAAGAAATAATAGCAACGAGCATTTAAATAATTTTATAGTAGTACTTATGTAATTATTTACCCTGTTAGTTTTATCAAACACATAACTGGTTGCTTCAATTTTAATTGCTAATATAATAATTATATACATTATTTTTTATCATTATTTATTATGTAAATTGCTTTATGTTAAACTTTTTTCCCTCCTTTTATAATATAAAAATAAATCATTAAATTTAAAATAACAGTTTATTATTTTTTGTAATGCATATATCATTTAAAGGTGTAATCAAATGACAATGTTGCATTTTGTTTCCAATTTCTACACACACACATTATATATATATATATATATATATATATATATATATATATATATATATATATATATATATATATATATATATATATATATATATATATATATATATATATATATATATGTATATATATATATGTATATATATATATATGTATATATATATGTATATATATATATATATATACTATATATATATATATATATATATATTATATATATATATATATTTATATATATATATATATATATATATATATATATATATGTATATATATATGTCAGGTCTAAAAAAGGGGTAGCTGAAAATCATGTAAGTTAAAAACGATTTTAAAAAGGGAACTCTTTTATAATAATAAAATAAATGAAAAAGACCCATGCTCGCGTAAGCTTTCAGGATAATCTGATTAGGCTGAAGCATTTCTGAGCTATTTGAGGAGCTTGCAAACAGATAAGTTGGATTTGGCGCATGGACATGGAGCGGTCAACACCTTCAAGCATAGCTAGGCCACGAACAATGAAAACTGCGCATGTTGCTTTCAACGATGAGTTAATAAAACTTATTATTATCAATAAGACTGTTTTCCATTCGCCTCAACTCTGGATCACGACTTGTCATACATATATATATATATATATATATATATATATATATATATATATATATATATATATATATATATATATATATATATATATATATATATATAGAGAGAGAGAGAGAGAGAGAGAGAGAGCGATGTTATCCAAGAAAAAAAAATGATTTTGTGATGCTACAGATTATTGCCTAATATTTATCCCCTATATAATAATAGCCTAAGGTGTCTGTCGGCAAATTTTTGAATCGGTTGTACCTGGAACGGATACAGGCATCCATATTGAATTTTTTATGAGTTAGGGTTAGCAAAATTCAAAGCGAGTTCAAAATCTAAGCCATCTCCCCTTTTTTAGCGTTTAATGCTATTATTTCAAGCCTTATTCTCCCCCCGTTAAAAGCAGGCGATTAAATTTATCATTTTCGATACCATTCATATATACCACCAAATAATCACTGTCAATATTAAAACCTCTGCTCTCCATCCTATCATGTAATATGACAAGATAAACTAAAGCTGGCAACTAACATACGATCAGTAAATGGAAAGAGTTCTCACCAGTTCATGTTTAAAGTAAAATCAAATAAATTTTTATACTAAAATCATTCTTAATAGGATGATAAAGGTGGAGCGTAATATTTAAATTTATATACTCTTTAAGTTTAATTGTCATATGCTTTAATAAGGGCCTCTTTCATGTGAAAGCGTGGCGTGATGGTTAAAGTGCCTGCCCTTTTCATTTTCGTAACAGTCGAGTTGAAGGTTCTGTTCCCGGCGCAACCAAGTTTTTCTGTATGTCTAATTCATTTTATATTTTTTGCTTTTACTTTTAAATTCCTTTTCTTAAAGCTGTTTTATTATTTTTAAAGTTCTTTTATTATTTTTAACAATATTTTAATTTAATTTTCTATATTCTTCTTTTTTTTATTTTTTTTGCTTGAATTTTAAATTGTTAAATTTCATTTTTGTTACTTTTTGTCGTTTTAAGTTTATAAAATTAATTTTTGCTAAGAAATGAGCTTTAGAATGTTTGCTTCATTTCTAATATTTTATTTACATTTTGACAATTTTTAAAATTAATTTTTATTTTTACTTAATTTTTTTTTTATTTTCATCTTTTTTTTAAGTTTTTAAAATTAATGCTTTCTATTATAAACTTTATACCTCAAGCTCTCTATAATGGGAAGTAAACAGACTGGTTTTTAAAACTAAATCATTGTTTAAAAAAAATGTTATTCAATATAATAATGTAGAAACTTACATTTTTCTATCAAAGAATATTCAAAAGTTTAAATTTTACTATTCCTCTCAAAAGTATACAGCAATATTTAATAATTATTTCACTTAGTAAAGAGTAAAAAAGAATTGCTGAATATTCTTTGAATTACTCAAATTTTTAAAATCATCACAAAAGGATGGTGGAATGAAAGGGAAATATTTTTATTGTAAATATGACCTTTTTTTTAGTTAATATATTAGTGAATTGATGGCGCCAACGAACCAAGTAATTTTTTTCCTCATACTGTGGCGCCGAAATTTGAATGTAAAGAGAATGTGGTAGAATAGACTCAATGATTTATTTTTAGTTTAAAAATCGTTTGCAGTTTGTTACAAGTTTATCGTTTGCATATTTTGGTTTTTGATATAAAGTTTTGATAAAAATTAGTATGGAATAAAAAGTTGTTGTTCTAATAAGACTGGAAAATGTTTCGTTTCTTTTAATTGGATTATTATGCCTGATTCGGGGATAAGAATATAATATAACTCAAACTAAGTGTATAATTAATTTAATATCGTAGTAATACGCGATAAGATATTCATTTTGAACTCTTGATCAATCAGGGTTAGGAAAATTCAAAGTGAGTAAAGTTTTATACGAATAATTTTTAGTCAGTCTGATTGTAAAATGGAACAACATTTATCCCCTATATAGTAATAGCCTAAGTTGTCTGTCCGCGAATTTATGAAGCAGTTGTACCTGGAATACATACAGGCATCCATATTGGATTTTTTATGAATTAGGGTTAGTGAAATTTAAAGCGAGTTCGAAATCCACCTCATCCCCTACTTTTCGAGCATTTAATGCTATTATTTCAAGCCTTATTCTATACTAAATTCATTATAATAGGATGGCGAGGCCGGAGTGCAATATTTAAATTTGTGGACTGTTTTTACTTGACCTTTATATATTCTAACCATTTCCTTCACCACGTGTAAGCTGGCACATGGGGTAGAGTGTCTGCCCATTTGATCGTCGTACTTCTCAGATTGATGGTTCTGCCCCCGACGTAACCGAATTTTTCTAAATGTCTAATTAATTTAATAATTTCTGCTTTTTCTTTTGAATTCTTATTCCTAAAGTTGTTTTATTATTTTTAAATTTTTACAATTTTTCAAATTTTTATGATTTTTTTTATTAAATTCACGTATTACTATTATATCAAGCTCCATTTTAAGAACAGGTGATTAAATGTATCGATTTATCACATAATAAATAGGTAAAAATAAAAAAAGTTTCTAGCATTATGACATCATTCCTTTAATCATCTCATTTAATCATTTATTTTAGATTATTTAAATATCTTCTGCATTATTTCCATACGTTTTATCACTAAACTTAGATATTACGTAAATAATTTTTTAAGGTAATATTTTGTTGTAAAATAATTCTCAGTCAAACAACAAACCATTTTTTTTTTTACCTGCCTTAAAGGGTACTTTACAATCCCCTATATAATAATAGCCTAAGGTGTCTGTCGGCAAATTTTTGAAGCGGTTGTACCTGGAATGGATTCCTCGGCTAAGGGCAGGCGATTAAATTTATCAATTTATTCACGTAATAAATAGGTAAAAATAACATTCTTTTTCTAGCATTATGACGTCATTCCTTTAACCATCTCATATAATCATTTCTTGTTTTAAATTATTTAAATATCGCGTGCATTATTTTCATACGTTTTATCGCTGAACTTACATCCCCTATCCCCTATATAATAATAGCCTAAGGTGTCTGTCGGCAAATTTTTGAAGCGGTTGTACCTGGAATGGATTCCTCGGCTAAGGGCAGGCGATTAAATTTATCAATTTATTCACGTAATAAATAGGTAAAAATAACATTTTTTTTTCTAGCATTATGACGTCATTCCTTTAACCATCTCATATAATTATTTCTTGTTTTAAATTATTTAAATATCGCGTGCATTATTTTCATACGTTTTATCGCTGATCCCCTATATAATAATAGCCTAAGGTGTCTGTCGGCAAATTTTTGAAGCGGTTGTACCTGGAATGGATTCCTCGGCTAAGGGCAGGCGATTAAATTTATCAATTTATTCACGTAATAAATAGGTAAAAATAACATTTTTTTTTCTAGCATTATGACGTCATTCCTTTAACCATCTCATATAATCATTTCTTGTTTTAAATTATTTAAATATCGCGTGCATTATTTTCATACGTTTTATCGCTGAACTTACATATTAAGCAAATAATTTTCTTTTATATTTGACTTAAATAATAGATTAAGTATATAAGAGATAATTTTAAATTCAATCATCGATTATTTTTTGTTGTAATGAAAATTTTATCATCGGTATTAACAATAAATTCTTTTCATATAAGTCGAGAACTACTAAATATCTAACTTTTAATTTATATATATTTGGAAATTAAGAAGTTTGTTTGTTTGTTATACATAACCACATGGTTTGACTAAATGAATTCCATGTGATTCTAAACTGCATTACAGGATCGGGAGACTCTAGAGGAGTATGACGATAAATAAACTATTGAGAGTGAACCAGATAATTCTCAGCCAAAAAACAAACCATTTTATTACCTGCCTCATTGGGTACTTAACAGTTCTGGAATATTAAAAATTTTACTGATCCCGTCATATGATGGGCTATATGCTAGTATAATAATAGCCTAAGGTGTCTGTCGGCAAATTTTTGAAGCGGTTGTACCTGGAATGGATTCCTCGGCTAAGGGCAGGCGATTAAATTTATCAATTTATTCACGTAATAAATAGGTAAAAATAACATTTTTTTTCTAGCATTATGACGTCATTCCTTTAACCATCTCATATAATCATTTCTTGTTTTAAATTATTTAAATATCGCGTGCATTATTTTCATACGTTTTATCTCTGAACTTACATATTAAGCAAATAATTTTCTTTTATATTTGACTTAAATAATAGATTAAGTATATAAGTGATAATTTTAAATTCAATCATCGATTATTTTTTGTTGTAATGAAAATTTTATCATCGGTATTAACAATAAATTCTTTTCATATAAGTCGAGGACTACTAAATATCTAACTTTTAATTTATATATATTTGGAAATTAAGAAGTTTGTTTGTTTGTTATACATAACCACATGGTTTGACTAAATGAATTCCATGTGATTCTAAACTGCATTACAGGATCGGGAGACTCTAGAGGAGTATGACGATAAATAAACTATTGAGAGTGAACCAGATAATTCTCAGCCAAAAAACAAACCATTTTATTACCTGCCTCATTGGGTACTTAACAGTTCTGGAATAATAAAAATTTTACTGATCCCGTCATATGATGGGCTATATGCTAGTTCTGGAATATTGAAAATTTTATTGATCCCGTCATATGACGGGCTATATGCTAGTGTAATAATAAAAATATTGGTTATTTCTCAAAGGAAAAATATACTCATACTTTCATGCTGAACATGATACCTTGCCAAATAGAGTTAGTTAATAGCAATTATTCAATTTCTTGGCTGTTTGGCTTCCTTACATATTTATTCATTACAGTTGCCATTAATATCAAATTAATATCAAATCATTTATGAAATGTAAAAATTATCTTGTGCGATTAGGATAAAAGCAAACAAAATACTTCAAAATCCTCATGTTTTGGAAATTTTCAAAATTCCCTTCCCAGAAAACCATGTTTTTTTCCGGATTTAAACTGGGTTTTTTCTACTGCTCACAACTCTAGAGTTACCCTTGATATAATTTTTGTTAACAACAAGGTGTCTCTTATTTAAAATTTTCTAAGAAAAATATTTTTTATGTTTCAAAAATGAATGAGATATGTGCGTAAAGATAACAATTTGTTCTAACTGTGTTAAAAAATTATGTTTGTAAAACTTGTATTTTCAAGGTACGAAAAGTCGAAAATGATACTTTTTTTTTTAATTTTTAAGAGTCGTATGACTACTTAAGAGTAGGTTTGATATTCTTAAACTTTTGGTTTTAATTTTTTTTCTCATTAACTTACAAATTCACACTTTTTTTCTTGGGAGTGGGGCAGGGTACAATGTAAAGGAAATATTTTAATCATCGCAAAACCTTTCCGTCACAAGATTTCGAGGGTTTGGTTTAGTTTAGAGCTCTACATCTACAGTCTACTGTTTTGATGCCCGATGGCTAATGAGACCGACACCTACTGCTTAAAACCGATTTCGAAAACCACTACGAAGCGAAAAATTCGAAAGCGATCTACAAACTTCCATGCCGTCATCGGTATTCGAACTTTCGAACTCCGATTCAAACATCAGCGTCCATCCTATTTGACCCTCACTAGGCTATATTTCAATGGACATACTCGTTTTGATCACGAATAATTCTATTTTAACTAGCTTAAGCGTTACTCCTGTACGTAAACACAAGGAAACTTTGAAACTTTAAACATCTTATTTGACTATTCCTGTGTACATTGTGATTAGTTCCGTTGTGAAGTCTTACGTACGTATATATGTATCTCGCATAATAACTCAAAAACAATTAGACGTAGAACATTGAAAGTTTTTATTAGGCCTGTTGTAACATCTAGTTGTGTATTTCTCTTTTTTATAGCAATCTACACTCTATATAACGAAAATATTCAATATAATAGGTTTTAACAATGCGGATATAACTCAAAAATGGTTTTTTATAGAATGTCGAAAATTTGTGTTTAGGACTGTTGCAACATCTAGTTGTGCATCTCTACTTTTTATTACAATTGTAACGGCTTGATTTAGCAGTATGTCTACTTCAAAGAACTTTGCTTTGAGAAATGCACTTCCCTTATGTGGAGACAAATGCGTTGTCTTCCCCGGCACCACGATGTTTAGACCTTTGTGCCCTACACTAGCGGAACAACAGACCAGACAACCGAGCACCAGACTGACAGCCAGAAAAATGACCATCGGAACCACAAAGAAAAGCCCAACATTGGATCTAGCCGACACGAAATTCCAGAGACTCCCGGGTTTGCGGCCGGTGATTGTCTAACCCAGATCAATGCAATTGGTTGAATGTGAAATCATCGCCAGATAATCCAATGATGAAATTGTGCGTGAGGTCCCCTCTCTCAGAGGCCCCTCCCCTAAAAAAAAAGACGAGAAAAGATTTTTTTAAAGAAGTTAGTTAGCTAGCAACCAGCTAATTCGGAGGTAGCCTTGACCAGACTCTCTATCGGAGAGTTTTTTTAGCTATAATCCCAACTTGGGATCTTTTCTTTAAAGAGTAGCCCGCATCGGCTAACTCGGAGGTCGTCTTGACCATTCTCTCCATCGGAGAGTTTTATTTAGCGAAAATCCCGCCTTGGGATATATCTCTTGCTGAGATTGAGAATGATACCTTGTGCCTTGGGTTTTCTTTTAATATAATCCTCTTCAGGATTGATTGCATATTCCTCTTAGGAACTCTAACTGTGTTTTGATATTCTTCGAAGAAAACCATTTATTATTTCAACTTATCTCGTCTAATTGAGAGTACTTTCTACTTAATTACTTCAGTGAACTTTCGCGTGAACTACCGAATCGTTTCTTCCAACGGATCGTCAATATTTCGGCAGAGGCAGATTTTAGATATTGCACGTCTCTACTAAGGCCTACGTGTATCGAATCACATACATGTGATCTGCAATTTTTTTTGTGTGTATATAGAAATGATGTATATAGCAGAGGTGTAAATAAATCAATTTTTCAAGAATCACCTGATTCCTCATTGTGTCACCTAAAACAGGGACCGAATACGTTACACAATATGCACTCGATATAAAGAAAGATTTCATTATAACAAATATTAAAACGCTACTGGACGTCGCAAGATGGCAGTACTTGCTCTCCACTCATTGTTGAATTAATATTCTATAAATGGTTTATGTTATTAAAATGTAATGTTCTACCATTAGGTAACTGTCCACTTTATTAAAAATGAGGATCATTTCTTACATCGAAGTAAAATATATTACATATTTGATTTTTTAGTTTTACTTTCATTTATTCCGCGCCAGTACTGAATGAAATCTTAGAACTTGAGGGCTAAGTACACTGTCTACCAATAAGTATTTAGACATCTATGCAAATGATGATATCTACGGTACTGCGGTCTCATCATGGCCTCCGGCGGTATACATCGTGTAGGAAACAGCATCGGCATTAGTCGCATGCAAGATGTCGCGCAGTTCGGAGCTCTCTGATTTCGAGAAAGGTATAATTATCGGGTACCACAAATGTGGCCGATCCTTAAGGGACATATCTGGCGATCTGAAGTGCCCAAAATCGACAGTGGCCTATGTGATTAAGATGTAGAAGATGAGCGGTGATTGTCGGAATGTGCCCCGAGTCGGCAGACCAACGAAACTCGGAGATAGAGACCGACGAGTGCTGTCCAGAGAAATTCGGAAGAACCGCACCCAACCGATGACCTTCATCAGCGAGGCGTTTCAACAGGCATCCGGGAGTATTGTTTCAATGAATACCCTCCGTAAGGAACCACATCTGCTTGGTTTTCATGGTCGTGCTGCTGTCCGTAAACCTTTGATCACAAAGTCCAGCCGCGCTGCTCGGTAAATGTGGTGCAAAGCACATCGAAATTGGACCCTAGATCAGTGGAAACGGGTTCTTTGGAGCGATGAATCAAGTTTCACCCTTTACCATTCGGATGGCAGGGTCTGGGTCTGGCGTCTGCCTGGAGAACGTCTCCTGACAGAATGCATTGTGCCATGACTTGGACCCTTGGTCCCCATTCATGGTATGCTCAACTCCTACTGCACTACTTTGAATGACAATGTGCTTCCTACATTGTGGGAGTTTTACGGATTGAACCCCTGTTACTTTCATGACGACAATGCCAGTTGTCATGTTTCGAGGTTAACCAAGGCTTGGTATGGTGCCAATGGAGTTCATCGAATGGCCTGGCCTGCCCACAGCCCAAACCTGAACCCTATCGAGAACTTTGGGACGAGTTCGATCGCTGAATTAAGGGGTGAACTCCCGTCAAAAATCGGTGAAGGAACTAGTATGTCTACTCCAAGCCCAGTGGAAGACAATACCACTAGCTGTAATACAAAGACTTGTGGAAAGTATGCCCCGGAGGGTTCACGCTGTATTTGCCTCTCTCGGAGGCTCTACCAACTATTGCTTTTGAATAAAGTTAGTTTTTCTTTTCTATCACAGGTGTCCAAATACTTATTAGTAGTCAGTGTAGTTCTGTTGTCTCTGTTTACAGTGCTGTGTTAAAATATACAGTGCCCTCTTGGTCTAGTAACAATAATGGACACTTCATTATAAGAAAATGCATTTTCCGTCTAAAATATAGAAAAATTTTGGCATGAAGTTAGTCCATATAAGTTAAAACAAAATATCCTTAGGTATTTTAATAATTTATTTCACCTATCAAACTGTTATGAGTTCAAATAAAATTTCTAGTATAAAGCTTGAGCCCAGGGGCTACAACCCATTTAGTTGTGAGATTAGGATGCTGTTGCCTGTAAAGACAAGAGAGAGTTTAGATACAGTTTGACAGAGACTAGCTTGCTCGAGAGAGACAGAGAGAGTTTGATCATAGGCCAGTGCTTTTCGGAATTTCAATATTTTCAACCTAATTTTTACCACGCCTCCCCATACAATAAAAATGTATTGAATGTAATAATAATGTATTTTGAAGCTAAAGACTAAATATGAATTTAATTATAAATCTTACAAAAGATTAAGATGAGTATAAATTTAATACTTATCTTAATCTTTTGTATATTTGGCAACACCGATCGGCTGCATTAGCAAAACCAGCATCTATTCTTCTCCGTTGCACTTGTGTCTAGACCCTGACCTAGTCTATGTTAAAAAAGAGGTAGAGATAACAGCTAATATATATTTTAGAGAATACATATCTCTGCTAAATATAGAAAAGTGATTTAGAGCTTCTATTTCTAATTAAACCTTCCAATTAAAAACTTTGCTCTGAAAGAAAAACCCATGGGTGTCACTAATAATTATTAAATTTGTTCTTAATTTAGATTATCAAAATAATTATCAAATACATTGTGCAGTACTAATAAATTTATAAGTATATTATATCAATGCACTTGTATTTTATATTTTTTTATTGTCAGAATGTATTATGTTTTGGTTCTTTTCAATAAATTATTAATTTTTTAAAAATAGTCTTTTACTTTTCGATATGCTTGCGGCCCCCAAGTAGAGTATCATACCCTCCTAGGGGAGCACACCCCACAGTTTGAGTATTGCTTTCATAGACTATTTTATTTTGCACCCATTCCTTTTTTTTTTTTTAATTTTAGTATTCCATACTTTGCCCTACTGTTCCGTTTGTAGTGTTTACTCCTTTATTGTGTCTTCCTTTTAGATATCTTTGGTTTAACGATAATAATATACATACATACATACATACACTGGAGAGCAAAAACATTATGACCACCTGTCAGTAACGAGTTGGCCCACCTTTTTGCGTGCAACACAGCTTCAACCCGCCTTGGCATGGATGCCACAAGTCCTTGGTAGATGGCCGGAGAGAGATTGTACCTGATGTTTAAGCAACGGTTACGCAAATCCGAGATATTGCGAATTGGTGGTCTTTGAAGTCTGGGAAAGGGCATTAACTGGAATTAAGCATCATGTTCCTGGAACCACTCCAACACAATTTTAGCCTTGTGAGACGCGTCTGTTCTGTTGGTACATTCCATTTCCAACTGGAAAAACAGAGGCCATGTAAGGGTGCAACTGGTCCGCAAAGATGTTCTTATACCCTGTAGCATTCATTGTCCGCTCTACCACAACCATGGGCTCCAGAGACGCCCAAGAGAAAGCAAAGCATAATACCACCACCACTGGCCTGTGTATGACCTACTGTACATTGAGGGAGCAACTGTTCGCCTTCAAGACGGCGTATCCTGACACGGCTATCGGCGTGGTGAATGACAAACCATGATTCATCTGACCAGGCAACTCTCTTCCACTGATCCATGGACCAGTCGCGATGTTCCCTCACCAGCGTAGGCACAGTTGGCGATGAAGCTTCGTCGGCAAAGGCACACGAGTGGGAAGTTTGCTGCGTAGCCCCATATCCAACAGTGTCCGCTGAACAGTGTACTCCGATACTATTCTACTCGGTCCTGCATTGTATTGGGTTGTCTGCTGAGCCACTGCCTGGCTCCGGTTTTGCTTCACCATTCGAGACAGTCTCCGACGCCGTTTTTCCTTGTGGACGTCCAACACCATGTCGTCTATTGCTGGTTCACCGTTATTCATCATCCACATTGCATAAGTATTAAAAACTGTAGATCGCGAACAACCCACAAGTCGTGCAGTTTCGGAAATACTTGTTCCGAGCCTTCGAGCCATTACAATCTGCCCTCTATCAAAATCGCTTAGATCCACAGCCTTTCCCCTCACACACAGAAGTAAATGAAAGAATGATTCTTCAGACTCTCCAGCAGCAGTTAAATACCACTTCCACCTGATAATGTGCCTTCCACGTCATCCAGGCGAGTTCATTGCAAAATGTAGGGGTGATCATAATGTTTTGGCTCTTGAGTATACACCAGCCACGGTAGCTCAGTCAGCAAAGACAGCGATCTCGTAACTGGAAGGTTGCGACTTCGGAGTGCCGGCTGGTCTAATATCAGCCGTGTTCGTTAATGGTGACTGGGGCAGGTAAAATAGGTTCGTGGTCACAATGCCCTCCAAGTTCTCAAACGGTGGTGGCAGGCTAAACCTATGTGTCTTCTGCTTGGATTTTGATTCTAAATTACGGGAACCAACCTGAGAAAAGTCATTCTTTCACACTAGCGTTGTTCATTAAACGAAAGGCACACCCCTTTGACTCAATACGAGTAGCGTAAGGCTCAAATCGTGCTTGGTTTGTTCAAGTGGCTTCAGAAACAACAACAGCATACACACACACACACACACACACACACACACACACACATAAATATATATATATATATAGGGTGGCCATAATTAAGCTTACAGTTCTCACAGTGTTCTGTAGCGCGATCTATTTGCGAGAATGACGCCACATTTTGCCGGAAGATTAAACAAGACAGGGGACGAAGGATTACGTGAAAAAACAAATTAGTTCCAAAAATCACCACTAGGGGAATATTTCGCTCTGTGTTATAGAAAATAGAATGTTAACAAATGCAAATTAATACGGAATAAAGTGACCTTTTA
Organism: Pardosa pseudoannulata; assembly: GCA_032207245.1. Taxonomy (NCBI): domain Eukaryota; kingdom Metazoa; phylum Arthropoda; class Arachnida; order Araneae; family Lycosidae; genus Pardosa; species Pardosa pseudoannulata. The sequence goes on from CM063498.1 coordinate 55,900,976, forward strand.
TTATGCAAATTTTCTGATTTACTTCAAGTGCAATATGGCAACACTTTTAAAAAAGCGTAAAATCTACATAAATACCGATAAAATCTCGTGATCTGCAATGTCACGTACGCTGAGCAGAAGAAGTTCTTTATTCAAATTTCACATTACATCCATTGGCACAAGTAAGAAATTAATTTCCGTATTGATTTGCATTTGTTAACACTCTATTTTCTATTACACAGCGCCAAATATTCCCTAGCGGTGACTTTTGGAACTAATTTTTTTTTTTTTTTTTTTTTTTTTTTTTTTTTTTTTTTTTTTTGCGGAATTTTTCGTCCCCCGTCTTGTTTAATCTTCCTACAAAATGTGGCGTCATTCTCGCAAATAGATCGCGCTACAGAACATTGTGAGCACTGTCAGTTTAATTATGGCCATCCGGTGTGTGTGTGTGTGTGTGTAAAAAATGCGAAAATGAACACAGAAAAATATTAGAAATAGTGTATCTCCGATGTTATATCCAATTAAACAAGCAGTAAATATACAAGGCACAGCAGTAATTAAACTTGGACAGTACTGGCAAAAAATTCCTTAATTTCCGGAAACAAAAACTTTACATTGAGGCAAGCTAAGCGAGTCTCGTCTAAATAAGAGCCTAATATATACTTCTAAAAATTGATGATCTGGCAATATACTTCTACAATTGACACGTGCGTGAGCTCGCAGATGAAAGTTAGGATTTAGCGTTATATGTTTTCGACCCTGAATAAATTTCTACATGGAACGGAGACGAAAAATAAACCTTAGAGTTTAATCATTTATATCTCAGACTTCTCATCATTCCATATATATATATTTCTTACACATTGTTGCATATTTTTTTACTCAGTTTTTCATGATAAATCGATAATATGTACAATCTGTTTCTAATTAAATATAATTCTATCTATAATTTACAACTAACGATCTTCTGTATTATTATAAAATATGTTATTACATAATACACTATTTAATTAATTATTTTACATTCTGAAATTTTTTAAAATAATAAGGATTTATCAAAGAAAAAATAAAATGGTTAATTAATCTGTAATCATAGTATGTAAATATTTAGGGCATTGCTGCGTCAATGCTGATAATAAGATAGTTACTCTTTGTGCAGTTTTGAAACTAAACAATGCCAGGTTCTTTAAATCCTTTCTTTTATGATGGGTATGATCCCAAATCTGATGTTTTCCTTGAGGTGATGTTTCATTTCTCGTCTCAATGGCATATAAAGATCTTGACATTATTTAGTTTCTTTAGGCACCAAAAACCCTTCGGGGGTGGTTAAAGAAACTAAATAATGTCAGGTTCTTTAAATACTGTCTTTAATGACGGGTATGGTCCTAGTGTAATGTTTTTCTTAATGTGACGCTTGTTTTCTCTTCTCTATGGCATTTTGCAACGAAAAACCTTCCTTAGGTGGCTAAAGAAAATAAATAATGTCAGGTTTTTTTATATCCTGTCTTTTATGATGGGTATGGTCCTGGTTTGACGTTTTACTTAATGTGACACTTTGTTTCTCGTCTCTATGGTATTTTGTAACCTAAAACCTTTCGTGGGTGGCTAAAGAAACTAAATATTGTCAGGTTCTTTAAATCCTGTCTTTTATGATGGGTATGGTACTGGTCTCATGTTTTTCTTAATGAAGCTTGGTTTCGAGTCTCTATAGTATTTTGTAGCCTAAAACCCTTCGTGGGTGTCTAAAGAAACTAAAGAATGTCAGGTTCTTTAAATTATTTCTTTTATGATGGGTATGGTACTGGTGTCATGTTTTTCTTAAGGTGACGCTTGGTTTCTCGTCTCTATGGTATTTTGTAACCTAAAACCCTTCGTGGGTGGCTAAAGAAACTAAATAATGTCAGGTTCTTTAAATCCTGTCTTTTATGATGGGTATGGTACTGATCTCATGTTTTTCTTAATGAAGCTTGGTCTCGAGTCTCTATAGTATTTTGTAGCCTAAAACCCTTCGTGGGTGTCTAAAGAAACTAAAGAATGTCAGGTTCTTTAAATTATTTCTTTTATGATGGGTATGGTACTGGTGTCATGTTTTTCTTAAGGTGACGCTTGGTTTCTCGTCTCTATGGTATTTTGTAACCTAAAACCCTTCGTGGGTGGCTAAAGAAACTAAATAATGTCAGGTTCTTTAAATCCTGTCTTTTATGATGGGTATGGTACTGGTCTCATGTTTTACTTAATGTGGCGCTTTGTTTCTCGTCTCTATAGTATTTTGTAGCCTAAAACCCTTCGTGGGTGTCTAAAGAAACTAAAGAATGTCAGGTTCTTTAAATTATTTCTTTTATGATGGGTATGGTACTGGTATCATGTTTTTCTCAATGATTTCTCGTCTCTATGATATTTTGTAACCTAAAACCCTTCGTGGGTGGCTAAAGAAACTAATGTCAGGTTCTTTAAATCCTTTCTTTTATGATGGGTATGGTACTGGTCTCATGTTTTTCTTAGTGAAGCTTGGTTTAGAGTGTCTATAGTATTTTGTAACCAAAAACCTTCCGTGGGTTTCTAAAGAAACTAAAATAATGTCAGGTTTTTTATATCCTGTCTTTTATGATGGATATGGTACTGGTCTCATGTTTTTCTGAATGTCGCTTGGTTTTTCTCGTCTCTATGCCATTTTGTAACCAAAAACCTTCCGTGGGTGGCTAAAGAAGCTAAATAATGTCAGGTTCTTTAAATCCTTTCTTTTATGATAGGTATGGTCCGGGTCTTACGTTTTACTTAATGTGAATCTTTTTTTCTCATCTGTCTGTCATTTTGTAACTAAAAATCTTTCGTGGGTGGCTAAAGAAACTAAATAATGTCAGGTTCTTTAAATTCTGTATTTTATGATGGGTATGGTACTGGTCTCATGTTTTTCTTAAGTTGACGCTTGGTCTCGAGTCTCTATAGTATTTTGTAACCTAAAACCCTTCGTGGGTGTCTAAAGAAACTAAAGAATGTCAGGTTCTTTAAATTCTTTCTTTTATGATGGGTATGGTACTGGTGTCATGTTTTTCTTAAGGTGACGCTTGGTTTCTCGTCTCTATGGTATTTTGTAACCTAAAACCCTTCGTGGGTGGCTAAAGAAACTAAATATTGTCAGGTTCTTTAAATCCTGTCTTTTATGATGAGTATGGTTGAAGTCTGATGTTTTCCTTGAGCCAAAGTTTGAGTTCTTTTCTCTATGGTATTTTGTAATCCAAATCCTTTAGTGGGTGGGTGAGTGTATGATCTTGCTTTCATTTTCCGTGTGGTGTTGATTAAATGTTTTCTCATTAGCGCTACCATCTTATGTTTTCCATTGCTGTTTTCTACCACTCTATGCTGTTACAAGTTTCATCAACACTCTGGTATAGACTATTTTGAGGATTACAACACTTTCTTTCAACATGCATCCTGTGTTAGAAAGTAAGAAACAGGAAAATTGCGTAGTTTTGATGAGAAATCGGAAATGTCTTGGAAACAGCAGTAGGATAAACCGGGAACGCATTTCTTGGACGATACTTTGCTTTTCGTAATCCCGAAGAGAAGTCTCCGGGGAGGAAGTAAGAAATGGACTGATTCTTCGAATTCCCAAAAAGTGGACTGTTACGTTAGATGTAAACTTGGCATGTGATTTGAATTCGGTTTTCTTGTACTGCACATGCGCACCTGATGTCATCTTTCTTTAACCAATCATGAAATCCGTCGATGACCATATCCATAGCATCACATATATGCTAACGCAGTGTTAATCTAAAATTTTACCACCACGGATAGGAAAGTTCCAGTTTGAGTGGAAAAACTTACACCGCAAAGTATCTTTCTGGCAGTTGGGTTGTGTGTTCCAAAAAAGAAAGATGAAAATCGCTGTTGTGAATATGATTATTGTGGCTTTTTTCCTTTACTTTTTATACAACAGTTCGGTAAGTGAATTTAAAATTGTATATAAAATAAGTCTATATATCAAAATGAATGTCATGCAAAATTATTTTATTTAAACGCAGTTAAAAATATTACTAAAATAATGCTTAATATTAAAGATTTAGATGCCCAGTACAATGTGTTAAATATTCAAATAATTATCAAATAGATATTTAGTAATGTAGAATATATTAAAAAAATTTCTATGACTTTTGTAAACTTAAGAGGACTGGGTAGCTGCCATATTGGTTCCTTTCGCTTCAATATTAACGGGTGAGGAAAGTATTTTTAACTATAGATAGCTTACATTGAAAAATATTTTTAAACAATTTCCATCACGCTGTAGAATGGAAAATTACTTAAGATTACGTATGCTTTCATTAAAAAAAACATGAAAAATGTACCTAATTTTGAATTATTTGTGAAACAATTTGATATATTCCTTTTCGAAGGTCAAATATGAGCTTTTAATTGAAATAATTAAAAAAAAACGAGAAATACATAACCTAATATTATTTGTTTTATTTTTTGTTCTGTCACAGAGTCAAGTTTGTTTAAAGAGTACCTATAAATGTGATTCGACTACAGGTAGAAATGTTTTCTCTGTGGGTCAACACTGACCTTAAGAAATCTAATAGGGCTGGTATCCAGCAAATTTACAGATTCTGCAATGTATCTATAAGAACCGTTAACTGGCTTCATTGCATGGATCGTTTTCTATTGATCAGAGTCCCATTTATATTGACGACTGACTGATTGACTGATCTCCATGATCACAACTAATCTCCTTAGAGGGTTTATGGTTGCAAATGCCATGGTGGCCTGGTATATCCCCATCCACCACCCACCGAATGTTATTTAGAACATTATTTTTGCTGTCTGCACATACTATTGCAATATTGCAGGATTTTCAAGATTTCTTACATCAATAGATTCAATTTCAAATCAACCTGAATAGTTTTATTGTTGTTACATTTTTCAAGCATATATTTCAGTATTTCTTAATTTTTATACATTTTCCATAATTTTTATAGTACTTTTTTTTTACATCATCACAAACTATTTACATAATTTTATTACTGACTTTTAAAACTTTCAATTTAAAGTTTCGATTTTCATATTTAACACATTGTTGACCAGCAATTTTACTGAAAATTGATCTCATGTCACCGGCTATTAGCCCAATTTGGTTCATAATCACTCGGACAATCAGATAAAGCATCCGAGTATAATTCATTGAAAGATTCTTCATTACGTTCCGTCATCGATTTTTTTTTAAATTTTTTAATTATTAAATATTTTTTACTACAAAATATTTGGCGGGTCTTAAAAAGCTTGTGTTATACTGACCAAGACTTGCACTGTATGGTCGTCAACAGAGAAAACAATAGCGATGCGAAAAATAAAAAGTATCACGAGTTTACTCGTGGCCAGTCAGCAACGTTTGGTCATAAAAACACGAGTTAACTCGTGATCGGTCAGCAATGTGTTAATTATTTATATTATATGCTCTCTTAATTTCGATACAGTACCCGATTTTTCATTCTTATTTTTTTATATTATAAGCATATACATAAGCATAAGATTTACATTACAATCATATTTCATTCTTATTTTATTCTATAACATATACTTTATTCTTATTAATTTACATTATATTATGTATTTTGCATTACATATTTTTCCTGCCCATTTTATACGATATCTTTTACATCAATTACACATGGTATATACAAATTGTATTTTAAAAATAATTTATCCATTCACTTTATATAAAGAAAGAAAAAGTAAACAATATATACTCCATATAGTTATATATCAACTAGCAAAAGTTGAGAAAATAAATGAATAATTTTGATTGAATACATCGTAAATTTTCTTCAGTTTCCTCATGTTGAATTTATAATTATCAATACTTTCAAAATATTTGCCTAGTTCTTCATTGTCCTTCCTTTACATTTGTATACCTCAAAAACTGCAACTTTCCAGTATAACGTGCAGTTAACTTCCTAATGAACCACACGGACAGTGAAATATTACATTACAAACATTACATATATATACATTACATTGAGGACTTTCATTGTTTGGTTTGGTTTGGAGCACTACGGTCTACTTTTTGCAACACGAGGGCTAATGAGACCGAAACCTACTGCTTAAAGCCGATTACGAACGGTTACAAACATCCATGCCACTGTGGGATTCGAACCCACGAACTCCGGTTCCGAAAGTCAGCACCCTAAACATTCTGCCATCGTCCGACCCGGACTTTCATTGTACTGCCATATATATTTATTTGTTAATGTCGCCAATGGTTAATGATAACAAATCATTATAATTTTTCTTTCACTACCTCTTTTCTTTTTTTCATTTTTGGTGATTTTCTTTCGTTTTGATTTCTCTTTTTTATGGTGGCTTTTATACTTAATCCTTAATTCGGCTAAGTCCGCTACAACGAACAATCAAATAAATAAAATATTTATAATAAATATATATTTTTATCGATAATATATAATATATTAAATATATTATATATTATTATTATTATTATTATTATTTAAATTATTATTATTATTGTTATTATTATTTATTTAAATATATTTGTAATCGATATTTGAAAAAACATCTTGTCAAATTAAGGGTGAAGATTTTAGTCTCATTTTCAGAGCCCTATAATTGGTAGGAATCACGTGACGTTTTTCCAGACTCACAAATTTCCGGTGCCTAGAAATGTGATGTAATTAATGACATTGAAGCTACACAGATAAACAAAACTGGATTATAAGAACTTTTTCATTGCCTTTATTTTTGACATTTTGTTGCATTCTTTTAGAGAGTTTTCTTTTCTTTGTCTACAAAACCTAATTAAAATTTAAGATTGATAGTTCACAATTAAATTTCCTATTTTAAATACTATTTACTCAATGTGTAGAAAGGATTTTAATGTGTTAAAATATGGACAACATGTATGAAAATAAATTTTATTTTTACAGGGTATTTAGGTATACACATATGCAATCTATAAAAATGCACACAAAAAGTTGGACATTTGCGATATAAAGTCACATTGTTCTGTATTGCTGTTTCTGTATGAAACAATAAGTGTGAGACGTGTTAAATTCTAATTTTTATTTGAGAACGATACTATATATAGAAAAAGACAATAATACTGACACTATAAGACATTCGAATTGTTATATTTTAGTACAATATTTCTCTCGGGCAACCAGGGCCCGACTAAGATACTTTTATACTCAGTTAAACAGTTTTCATACAAAAATTATACTATTGAATTGGGAAAAAGATTATAAATATTATTTTCTTTCTATTTTCCTCTAGATTAGCAATTATAAAACAACTTATTGAATTATATTTGAAATAAGCACAAAAGCAAATATAGGTAAAAATACATTTATTGGTTTCATGGCAAAAGAATGCAAAATATCAGTAAAATTATCATCTATCACCCTTTCCCCTTTAAATGTCTAGATAAATCTGAGAAAAAAAGAGAATCAAGCACAAATACCCATGAAATATACTACAATTTCAAATTCACATGTTATACGAGGCGCATCTAAAAAGTAAGTTTCCCTATTTAAAAGGAAAAAGAACTCACACTTTCACGGACATATTTATTGGCAACAAGTACAGCAATGTTTCATCTATTTTTCAACATAGCCACCACCAGAAATGAGACACTCGTCGTATTGTGGGATCAACTTTTGTCTTAGAACTCTGCTGCTTGTGAATGGAACCAGCCTTCCTATCTCAGAACACCGTGCACATCCGTTCCGAACCGACAGCGTCTGTTTGAATTTGGTCCTGACCGAATATCCACTATGACGCCAATGCATTGACTGCTGCTTGGTTTCCGGGGTACAGTGCGAAATCCAAGTCTCATTGCCCTTGACGGTCCTGTCAAAGAACTCGTCGCTGTCATCGTGATACCGTAGCAGAAGTGTCCGTGCTGATCCTAAGCGTTGAATTTTGTTATCGGGTGTCAGTTTCGGATCATAACCTGACGATGAATTTCAATTGGCGAAATACTTTGTGCATTCAAGATCACCGACCTAACATTCCAGGCGGCGGGAGAAGGAATTAGAGTTTCTATTTCGAACCACTGCTACACCGCAACTTGCACGAATCTGGATTTGTCCAGCTGGCATATGATTAATAAGTTATAGATCTGTTACGCACGCGCAATTGGCATGGCTAATTACGTTTACTTTAAAGGGAAAAACATCGGAAAATTTACTTTCTGGATGCACCTCCTATTTTATCCTTATCTATCCTTTTAATTAAAGTTTTCATGCTCAGAAGGGTTACTTAATTTATATCACTTTAATATAAGTCACACAAGTGTTTAACACAAATTACTGAAAAAACCATTGATTTAAACAAATAATACTTTTTCTACACTCTGCGAATTTTTAAGCTTGAATAGTGGGCATCATTAGCAACATCAAAAAGAATATTAATCCATACCTTGGTATTTGCAAAGAAAAAATAAAGTTTAAGTATCCTTGTAATAAAATTCCTGGCCAAACCAGATTCCTTTCAAGATTTTGTCTTAATTTGATATCAAATCCATAATGTTTTCACAAAATATTTGTTTTTGTGTTAAATATTAATGCTGTAAAAAGTCATTTGAAAAATAAATAGTTTTTATGTTAGTAAACAATGAAAAAAAATGTGAGTTTGTTGAGGAACGATAAGAAATCATATTCATGCATGTAATATATAATTTGTCATAGGTAAATATCGCACTCATTAAGAAATTAAATGGAATAATTAAAACTTAATTATCAATAATAATAAATTTAATACAGTAGAACCTCGGTATAACAACCCCCTGTGGGAACATCATATGGTCGTTGTAACGAAAAATCGTTGTAACGAATTGAAAAAATAATTCTTAAAAAATTGAGCAAAGAAATGATGCAACAGTACATACCCAGAGAACACTTCTATTTATTTGTATTTCCATTACAGAATTTTTGAAAAAAAATTTTGATTGACGCCTGTTTCAAGTTCATTTGGGAATTTTTCATTATCACTGATTCCATATCCGTTAGATTTCGAAGGAAATCTTCAGAATTAAATTGTCCTTCAAAATATTGACGTAAAGCATTGATTGCATGGAAGGCTTCTTTTTCATCCACTTTTTCAAAAGCTTAGACGATTTCTTTTCCGTCGTCAGAATCGCAGATTTCTTCATTTCCGGTAATACGGGCAATAAAATCATCCTCATTCAAATTTTCTTCGCAGCACTGTAAAGTTTCATCTACCGTAACTAAATCATCAAAAGATAATTCAAGATCCATAAATTTGACACTGCGGAGCTAGGTCATTTCATTAGTGTCTGGAGTGTCATCTACTTAGGACATCAATGTCGTACGTGACGAAAGAGTCCTTTAAGCAAACACAAAGTGAGGAGTACAGGTTTCTTGAAGTTGCACCACAGTACAATAATTTTAAAATAACCCACTTGCTCATGAGTTCTGTGGTCTAAAATTGGCGGTCGCTGTAATGAAAAATAATGCTCTTGTGATCGTTGTAATGATTCAAAATTAACATTATTCCTATAGTAAAATAATTGGGACTTTTTAAGATGGTCGTTCTAACGAAGGGGTCGTTGTATCGTGGGGTAGTTAAAAAGAGGTTCTACTGTAGTAACTGAAACAATTTTGTAGTGCTTAATTTATAAAAAAATTAAGATTAAAAAAATCGGATTTAAATCCAATATTTGGATTTAAAGAAAAAAGATCTTGTTAATACAATTTTTTAATAAAAATTTATGATTAAAACTTAAAATACGAACCGTCAACATCTTAAACTTTTTTCTTTTAGATTAAAGTGAAACTAAATGAATCTAACAAGCAGATGCTCAGCTGTCTTAGATATGTTTTTTTTTTTTTTTGTTTGTTTCTATAAACGAAATGCAATATCTGCAGGTATAAATACCTAAAAACTAAATTACCTTTAACGTTGATATTTTAAAGGAACTGATATATCTGGATTTTATTTTAGTTTAAGAATCTGATTTTAGTTTTCCTTATGTCTATGACTCTATATCTGCATTAGAATTAATCATACTGCATTTAATTATGAATGTTATTTTCATATATATAATGTATATATTTTTATCACTTTGAATATATCCTATGTATATATTGACGTACATAACGTATTAGGAATACTTTTTTATGAACATATTGTATATTAGTTTAATTAGTTTATATTTAGCTCTATTATACATGTATGGATTATAAAATGTGGTGATAGCTGCATATGCTTTTAAAAACATGTATTAATTGTTTGAAATCTGTATATTATGTTTTCTGTACTTGTTCCTGTATTTTACGTTATTAACATTATTAGGTATACTAAATTCAGTATGAATTGATGATTTAAATTTACAAAAAGAAGAACAAATTATAAATAAAACACTATCCTATTA
>CM063498.1:55918853-55921353 GCA_032207245.1 Pardosa pseudoannulata
CCTAAACATATCTGAGGCGCTTGTAACACAAAAGTGAAAATAGTTCATTCCCAAAATTGAACCGGGCAGTTTTGTTTTAAGGTGAAATGAGGCAAGTACGTTAATACGGTAGTAAGCTATATTTTTCTGTTATTTCGTTACTATCGCTTGTTGAATATGGTAGAGACTGTATTCCTACCTATTCGAATGCACTAGAGTTATCTGCTTCACGAGATAACTTATTTGAAGAGTTTCCTATTCACATAGGTTGTTTTAACTTTGCAGTCAAGTAAAAGGTATGAGACTAGATCTAATATTATCACCATTAAAAAAAAAACCTTTTGATAAATTAGCAAAATAAGTATTTGTTCTATTGTTGTACTTTATGCATGTAATTGAAAATTCATTTCATCTTTTCTTTTAAGTTAGTCGAGCATATGTGAAACCCTTACAGCAAAAAACTTCGACAAGGGTTAAGGGCGATATAAAAAGGAAAAGTAATTTTTAATTTATATTCCCAAGATATCATGTTGTTTAATTCATTTCCTTCATTTACTTTTATAAAATCAAAATATGATATTGGTGTTAACACATTGTGTGCAGGTACATTTCGCAGCGGAATTGTACCGGGAGCGGGCGTTTTGCTCGTAAATTTAGTTATTCAGTTAAATCTCAAAAGATCGAAAATTATTTAATTTTTTAACCAACTTTTCGTATTTTATATTGAAATATGTAAACAAATGTATAAATAACAACCATAAGATTTTTGAAACAAAAAATATATTTTTAGTGGATAAATTTATAATAGCATGGTAAATATGAAAAATCAAATAGAAATAGTAGTATATAGTTTTAATTTTTTTCCGTTCTGTGGTTCCGCATCTACTGATGTGAAAACTAGTTTTTATTTGTCGAAATCTTACCAGAACCTATGTAGTAGACAAAAACATTCGACTTCGTTTTCTTGTATATACCGGGTTTTTTTTTTTTTTTTTTTTTTTTTTTTTTGTACCAACAAACAAACCATGTTGTTACACTAACCCGTACTAGTACGTGACCCGCGCTCAAGTATCAATCGTCAGAAAACGTGCTAGTACGTGTCCCGCATACCATGTGTTAATAAATTAGTTTAGATTTTTTGTTTTTCATTGTTTAACCTTTTTATGAAAATGCGCTCTTAATGTGCTGTAAAATTCTACATTTTTGAGGAGAGTTTCTCCCATACTTTGGTATTTTAAGGAACTAAACGATCGCTTAAAGTTGTTCTTTGTTGCTATGGCTCTGTTCAATAATCAGTTCTGATGGAAGTCATTCTGAAGTGAGCTATGCACTTATTAGTGGGATAAATGCGAAAATTAAACATTTTTTTTCCATCGAATTGATAACAATTCTTATGGTGATCCTAAAATATGCATGTGTATTAATGATAACTAGGGTACATTAACCCTCCGAGTGGAACACACCGATTAAAAAAATTCTCCAAAAAATACGTTAAAGGTTTATTGTGTCAATGGCCAAAGCGTTCTATGATTTTTTACTTCACCCTTTGTCGACTAGAATGGAATACGGGAAACCCACCCTCGTTACTGTCCCTTTACTTCCGGTTATAAATAGATATATAAATGGATATTATAGATTGTTAATTTTTAATACACATAAAGATCGTTAAGTCTCGAAGATCATCCCATAAGAAATAATGGATTCTAAAAGTACAAATAAAATATTCTTTAAGAAAATTATTTATATTTTTTTACGAAAATCGTCCAAGATATTTAAGTGGTGAAATTAGAGATACATCTACTACCACAAAAGAAATACTTCGAAATAGAGATTTACAAAACCATGAAAAGCTATCAGCGTCTTTGTGCCTCAGGGAGTAGGGGTGCATCCCTCAACAAATGTCAGTCAAAGAGGGATGCAATTTCTAAACAATCGACTTGACCCCCCCTACCTCAAACACTGGCAGAAATGTACATTACATCCATTTTCGGAACGTTTTTGGAAGTCGAAAATTGTACTTGACAACCACTTTGAAGATATCATCGGTTTGGCGGAATTGTACGTGCGAACCGCTTAGAGGGTTAAATATATTTGTGGTTACAATGTCCTCCAAGATCTCAATCGATACCAATTGGGAAGAGAGGGCAGGCCAAGCCAGGGTATCTTCATCGCACAGGTCTGATTTACATGGGCCTAGCCCTCCAAATCTGAAATACTGTTTATGCATGAGGAATAGGAGATATTATAATGAGGACTAAGAAAAAAATTAATTAAGATAAAAACTGAGATAGATAAATTAAATAAAATAAAAGGATGCACGAGTACGGGGACAGAAAATACGCAAACATTATGAACAGCTTAATAACATATGTTTTAGAGATTAAATTTAGGATTAAGTTTCAAGTACAAATATTTTTTTTTCTTTTACAAAAGACAAATTAATTCACTACAAGTGAACAAGTGGAGCGAAAAATGGATTCTGAGTTAACTGCGGAATCAGCAAAGTGCTGGAAGTAATTTC
>CM063498.1:55928853-55938853 GCA_032207245.1 Pardosa pseudoannulata
GCAGACGATAAAATGGCCTTGGCGGAGAATGGCTTCGGAAACGTTTTTTCTCCAAAAATCAAAGACAGCCAGGTGCTCAATCACTTGGATTATTTAGTGGCCCAGTGTGTGGATGCAACTCGTAAACCATAGTCCAAGGTTACCATCAAGAGTTGGTGAAAAATTTACCATAGTTTGGAGGCTATGTAAAGCAATACCTCTAGGAGTGGCAGGCTAAGGCTATTGGTCTTCTGTTTGGTACCTGCTTCTAAGTTACGAGGACCCACTTGAGAAAATTCGTTCTTTCAACCTGGCGGTGCTCGTTAAAACGAAAGGTGCATTCTTTTGCTTTAAGTAGAAGCGTATGGTTGAAATTGCAAAAGTGGAATCAGAAAAGACAACAATATCCCTATATATTTTAAGAAGAAGTCTTCATTGTAATATCTGAAAACTACTAACCATCAGCTTTAATAATTTCTTCTTGTCCCAAATCTTACCCACTGTCAGGCAGGTGAGTCATTCTACGGACTCGACATGACTCTTAGGACCTTTCAGGTTGGTTGTAGGTGGTGGTGCATAGAGCGCAGGAACGAGAGCCATTCAGGAAGTAAGATTTACAAGGCCAATAAAGACAAACATTATTACAGTAGAACTTCCATTAACCGAAACTATCCGTTAACCAAAGTCTGTTTTTCCTTCACTTTTTTCCCTTTTTACTATCATTCAAAATTTTCTCTTTACAAACATGCATTTTTAAGGTTTTCTTTTTCCCACATTCCTTTTCTATGCAAGTCTTCCTTTCCAAAGTACGAGTGCAGATAAATATGCTGGAATTCCCTTTTTTAGAATTCCTTCTCGCAAGCAGAATTCTCGGTATGAGTGTAACTTTCCCCAATTCTAAACAATAACACACCCCATTTCGAAATTCGGAAGGTTATACTGCCGAGTCCCAGAACAATCGAATGTTATGACACCAATGACGATAGTACATATTAAACTAGATGATTATTGATGAATTTTCAATTATACGAAGTAGGTTCGCTCCCAACTTCTTCGGCTATTCGAGGTTCTGCTGTACTTGGAAAAACTTATTACAAAAAATGCATTATTATTTTAGCTATTTTTCCACATAATAACCACTGGAATTATAACACTTATTATATCATGGGATATGTCTTTGTTTAGCCTAGTTTAAGAAAATTATGGCACCTGGAAATGGAATCAACTGTCTGCTGGTCTTCGTCTGCGGCGAACGAACTGGATTTTGTTGAGGTATAGAAACAAAACGTCGAGTACAGGACGCCATTGAGAGCAAGATCTGGTCTTCAGCGACTTCCACTTGTTTCTGTAGCTTAACCCTTTGCCTTAAAACAACGTATGGGAGACGTGATCGTACTGATGTGCCTAAAATGAGAACTTCGTATCACACACGTGATGATTCGGTCTGGCTAAAAGTGAAAAACCCGTATCAGACATGTTAATGTTTTTAGGCTATAAAGTTTTCGTTTTTGCGTTATTGATTGTTACAGTTGGAATATAAGAGTTGGTCGTTTATTCTTAGACGTAATTGCAATAGAGTATTATATTATATGCATTAAATAATTAACTGTTGGTGCTTAAATAATTTTTAAAAAAGTCTAAAAATTTAACCTAATGACAAAAAAAGAAAATGGATACTAATAACGGTGCTGGAAAGTGTCCTGATTACATCGTAGAAACTGAAACAAATACCGATTTCGATACATCTGCAGATAGCATTGTAGTTTGTCCTGTAAAAAAACGGGTGCAAATTCCCACACCATCAAAACAAAAACCAGCCAGGATTTTTAAAGTTTGGGCAAAGCATAAGAAGAGCAGTGAAACAACGTGTGAATGCAAAAAGTGTAAATTTCCTGCCATTGGTTTAAAATGTTAATAATAAAACAATACCCCTTACAAAATTTTGACTAATATTATACATTATTCATTTATAGGTTATTCACGCAATAAATTCTACATAGAAAATATTTAAATGGCTGAAAATGTTTACTTTTGTTCTATAACCAAAAACATAGAAATAATATTATGTGAAATAAAAATATTAATAAGTTTTTTTTAATAAAAATGAAATGAAGTATAATTATCAAATTCTGTGGTTTTATTGAATAGTAAATTCAGTACTATTAATGTCCACTGCTTTGCTCACAATTTAGCCCGTGATGAAACTGCTTCTGGTCGCGGCGCATGACAAAAGCTTTCATCGAAAGTGGCACACACAATCGTCGCTCGATTCATAAGGCAAGAGGTTAAAGTGACTTAAAATATTCCCTATAACAGATTTCTTTTAGAATGTTCCTTTTAGAATTCAATATTCTATAAATTCACTAACGACACTCTAACTTTAGACAATGTATTTAGTTTTGTCATTTCAAGTAGTATATTTTTTAACTGGTATAAAAGTATGTACGGAATTTAAAAAAATGAATTCCATTACCAACAAGAAAACTTTTAAAACATATTTATTAGAAATTAAATATTTGTATCAAATTGAAAATCTCTTGTTTCGCTCTGTAAACTTCAAAGTATTGATAATATCTTACATATTAAATTTAAAAAAATTTTATCTACTGAGGAATTGAAAATTTACGAAAAATATCCTTTATTATACAATAAAAATCTATCGCTTATATTTACTATATATAATTTAGCTCGTAGAATAAAAGAAAAATGTAATGACTTTTTATTTACTATGAAAAAAAATTTCTAATTTCAAAAATTTCAAAAGTCATTTTGCTAGGAAATGGATTTATATTACTTTTCACTGGAAATACATATTTTGAGTTTTTAATTTATTGCTTCGTACAACAAAACAAAATAATTTATAGAAAGTTAGACCTTATTAATGATCTGCAGAAACTAATTTAATTTAAACAGAGGAGAAAATTTTATTTTATATCGAGTCAAATATAGGCTCTTTTAACCTCTTACCGCAAATGCTCCTGTTGTAGTGTACTTACAACACTAACACCAGTGTTCGTTTACAAACGGGAAACACAGTAAGAATATGATATTTTATATTGAGATTAAGACATTTATTCTGTATATTATTTACACATTTATATCCTTGATTATCATATAACATAACCAGCAGTTATTTATGTCTTATATTTACACAATAATTATTACAATTCTCTTTAGTTATGCGTTATTCCTTATTCACAATATTGAATTACTAACAGAGGCCTAAATGACCGTTGTGAATATTTTTTTACCTCCAGTACAGGCATAGGGGAGCAGGCAGGAGCTTTCCTCATGTGATGTGTCGGTCCTACAGTTGGTCCAGAGGATCAGGCAGGGGCTTTCCTCATGCGGTGTCGGTCTGGGCCAGTGTTGCCAACCTTCACAGGCAAAATTATGGATTCTAGGTCCAAAAATTATGGCATTGGCATATAAATTATCGTACATTTTTATAATTAGTTCAAAATAGTGTTAATAAAGAGCGCTAATAAGATATATCTTTAATCAAATTACTCTTAATATTAGATAGATTTTAAAATTGTGGAAAAACATAGAAATGGCAGAATTTTTATTATTTACCATTATGTAACTTTGTAATTAAAAAATACCCCTCTACCATTATAACTGTTGTAAATAAAAACTACTTTTACAAGTTTTATCAATAAAGATCATGTATAAAAAATTAATAATTGAATATCTAAGATAACTCTACATTTAAATTCACTATATATATATATATATATATATATATATATATATATATATATATATATATATATATATATATATATATATATATATATAATTTTTTGTTGTTGCTCTTTATAGAGTTACAGTTAAATTACCTGTTCTTTTAATTCCCCATTAGTTTACTGTTGGTTTATCGTACAAATCAGGAAATTATCGTTAAGTTTTTCAGAATTATGTCACATAATTTTGAGATTATTTTTCATCTTACAGAGTCCTAAGTTATCGTACATATACGATAATTATCGTATGGTTGGCAACACTGGTCTGGGCTTTCAGGCTCACGGGACGAGTGGGTGCTAGTGAGCCGGGCTTGAGATTTCGATGTCCAGCTACTCTCGAATCCCGACTTCAACTCCTCTCCTTAACTTCGTTTCCCAACGCCTCACCTTGGTTTTAACGCCCGTTTTTCCTCTTTGCCAATCGCTTGTTTGGTGAAATTTTCCCACATCTGCACCTCCCCCTCAGGAGTGCAGGTGGGCTCATTAAAATAGCCCCTTTTGTGCAAGCTGACATTATTTTTAGCCCCTGCCTCCATAACTCACGGTTACATCTCTGTGCGAGCTTGACCGTTCCGCTGCCATTCCGTGATCTATGCCTTCTCTGCAGGGGTCCCTAAAATCAACGTGAACAATCGAAGTCCTAAATTCCTCTAAGAAATTTCTCCCACAGCTGTGCAGGCACGTGAAGATCGAGGTTGGAAAGTACCTCGGTACAGCTCCAAATTTAGAATGCCCAACCTAAATTAGGGCAAGAGAAAAAACGGTATTTCAGTTCCGCGAAGCTCGAAATCGGTTTGTCCAATGCATACTATTTAATTTGCCATTTTCCTAATAGCTAGATATATTTTCCTTCTAAAAATTCGGCAGTTTCGTGCGATTTGTCGTTATTTTTCCGATACAGTAAAGGATTTGAAAAATTCAAAGGAATGAGGGATTTGGAATTTACGACAGTTGATATAGATAATAATAGTGTTGTATTAGTTTATTATATTTAGCCAGAAAATTATGTCATTTGATTTATTTTGCTGTAATTTGACCAAAAATTACCGTAATTCATTAATATTTCCCATATATTCGAATATATTGAAAATAGTACTATTTAGTTTGAAATTTTATTTTGCTTTCAAAAATAATTAATTTCTAACATTTTGGTGATAATAACGAACAAAATAAAAGAGAAATTTTTTTTTCTATTATTGGCACTTTTTTCTGAGATATATTCCACAGGCGAGGGGTTAATAAAGACATTTCATTCATCAATATCGCAGTATACGAAAGACTCTAGTAGAAAACCTCTGAATTTCTTTTTTCTCCGAGGTCTGTGTTTGACGGGAAATATCACAAACTTGTCATTTTATTGCAGAGCATAAAAGTGACGGGAGATAACATCTTGTCCGAAAGTGATTGGGAAGTGACAAATCTGGACTCGGAACCAAGAAGTAAGTGAAAAACAGATTAATTTCTAAAATGTCGTACCTAGTAAAACACGATATATTTTGCAATTTAGTAACTATTTGAGTTTTATATGCTGTTATTATATCGAACCATTTTTGTTAACTATTTCAGCGGATATGGTACTATACAAATATTTTAATTTGAAAGGGTACTATAATGCCTCCCTATCTCTGCAAAATGATCGGGAATGTGTCAAAAGAGTCCCCTTTTATATTTTTAGTAATTTCTGCATCAACTAGCTGTAATGTAAGGTAATTCCTCATCTGACCCAGGTTTTTCGCCCATACAGCAGCTTTCACTGAAAATCAGTCACCACGACCGCAACCACAACAGCTATATAGCTGCTGCTGACCTACGGGAGGTTCCGTCTTGGCTCGAAAATTAATGTGGTCAACCCCAGTAGGGAACGAGCACTACAGAGGAAAGTTCAGGACTACCAGGGAAGACGTAGAATAAAGATTACTCAGGTGAACCCCGGGCTCGTGACACCCATGTATACCTAAAGGAGGTATACCCCTGAGGTTGTCTCTCATTTAGCACTACCCGGAGAGCACGTACGGCTTGAAGCTCGTGGCCACGGACGCGAGAGACGTTGCCCCCCCCCCTAGCTGTAATGTAAAAAAGTTAAATCCATAAACAATTTTTTAAAATTCTTTTGTCATTGGCACTTTTCGCAAGTGACGAATGACGATATATCGTCGTTCACCACTAAAAAGGTTAATACCTTGAATTCTAAGTACACATTATTTAATATATTTTAGTAATTTCTGCACCAACTAGCTGTAATGTAACAAAAAATTAAATCCATAAACAATTTTTTTTTAAATTCTTTTGTCATTTGCAATTTTTGCAAGTGACGAATGACGATATATCGTAGTTCACTACTAAAAAGGTTAATACCTTGAATTAAGTGCACTTAATTTAATATATTTTTAGTAATTTCTGAACCAACTGGCTATAATGTTACGAAGAGTTAAATTATAAATTACTTTTTAAAATTCTTTTGTCATTGGCCCTTTTTGCAGTGACGATTTATCTTCAACACTAAACTTGAATTCTAAGTAGGCTTTATTTAATATATTTTTAGTAATTTCTGCACCAACTAGCTGTAATGTAACAAAAACTTAAATCCATATATAATTTTTAAAATTATTTGGTCATTGGCACTTTTCGCAAGTGACGAATGACGATATATCGTCGTTCACCAATATAAAAGGTTAATACCTTGAATTCTAAGTACACTTAATTTTATAAATTTTTAGTAATTTCTGCACCAACTAGCTGTAATGTAACAAAAAGTTAAATCCATAAACAACTTTTTAAAATTCTTTTGTCATTGGCACTTTTCGCAAGTGACGACTGACGATGTATCGTCTTTCACCACTAAAAAGGTTAATAGCTTGATTTAAGTGCACTTAATTTAATATATTTTTAGTAATTTCTGCACCAATAGCTGTAATGTAACAAAAAGTTAAATCCATAAACAATTTTTTTTATTCTTTTGTAATTAGAACTTTTCAAAAGAGTTATGAACGAGGATAAATCGTTGTTCACCACTAAAAAGTTAATACCTCAAATTCTATATACAGTTAATTTAACATGCTTTTAGAATTTTACCACAGAAATCTCTCTTATTGCTGCTTGTTAAAAATGGTGTTTTTCTTATTTAGAAGTGGTTATCAGTCATGGTGAAGACAAGGTGATGGCAGCTAAGCGTCCTATTCTAACGTCTAAAAAATACGGTATTAGCATTGAGGTATTTTCATTTCTATTTTAATAGTAGCATGCTATTATTACAATACTTAATACTTAAAGGGGTTCCGAATACAAAATTCTAATCCTTTAACACTTTAATAGAATATTTTCTCTCGAAGCAGTATATCCGGGAATCATTAGAGCTCGTGTTGGAAAAAAAGAAAGAAAAATCCGTAGAGCTCCAAACCTAATTGACCATCAACAGATGCCATTATAAGAAAAGAAAAACTTCGTGATAGTGTTTTTATTTAGCATTAAGCGTTACCACAGTATTGTAAACAAAAACTTTATAAAAGATGAAGCTATATGTCATGATTTTAGAGGGTGTACCTTCCAAAAAAATTAATTTATGTGCGACGCTCGAAAAATCAGAAATTATCAAATGAAATGATAGACTAATAGGTAATAATACATACTCAAAAGTTGGGAAAATTAATGATAGGATTGCCATTTAAATTCTTTAAAATAAGCACTTCTTAGAAAACACCCTACAAACAACTTTTTAGCTGTGCCTTAAAAAAGACATAAGTTATTAGTGGGTTAATTACCTGAAATCTATTTATCCGAATCCGTATGGAGATGAAACATTGACCACGGTAAAAATAGATGAGTTAACCTTCTTATTTTATGACGGAAAATACTTAATTATTTTATGAAGTATATTTTTCATAAAAATTTAGCCCTCCAATTGTAAATATTTTATGTATTTACAATTGGTGGGCTTGTTTTCGTTTGGATTTTGGAGTGCTGCAGTCTACTTTTTGCAACACGAGGGCTAATGAGACCGGGACCTACTGCTTAAAGCCGATTCCGAACGGCTACGAACATCCAAGCCATAGTGGGATTCGAACTCAACTCCGGTTCCGACGGCCAGTACCCTAAGCATTCGGCCGTCATTCAGCTACAATTGGTGGGCACCACAACTGCAAAAGAAAACTTAACAAATAGAAAATTAGTGCCCAAGCGGCTATAGCCATAAACACTCAATCACCTCCAGTTCTTAGAGATGTAGGCTGGACTATGACCGAATAGTTAAGGCTCTGATCTTCAGTACCTGAGTCGAGGATTCGAATGCCTCTGTAGCATGGATGTTCATAGCAGTTCGGAATCTGTTGTAGCGCCCAGTCTCATTACCCATCATGTTGAAAAACGTAGATCGTAATTTTAGAAACTAAACCAATCTCGGAGATGTAGCATATTTATTATTTTGTCTTGTTAATCATTTTATTTGTTAACTGTTTTGTATCTAATTGTTTTGTGTATCAGTAAATTTTAAATATAATATTTGTTTTAATTAACCGATGTTTGCGTTTATTTAAAATCTCTTTGTCACAACACTTAATAACATTGTACTTAATATTAAAGTATTGAATACTAATTTAACATTTGTGCTTTTAAAGTTTTTTCTAGGTCTTGAAGCAGAATATGGGAAAGAAATAAGTCTGAAGCATTTTGCTTTATGTAAGTAACTCGTTTATTGAAAAATAGATTTCATTGCTCCAACGGAGACATTAATTTGCTCTCCTGTTGCCAGTCACTCGATGAAATTCATTGACATCGTATACTGATATTTACACTTAAAAAACAGTTTATTTGATTCGTGATAATTAACTACGTAATATGGTAACTAAAACTTACCTCTTATAGCTGGTTACTTAAATTTTATGCACTTTATGTTATGATAATAACTCATTCGTCGCTATACACCAGTTTTTAGCAAAGTGGTGGCCGTTACAAATGTTATTATACATTATAAAGATTTATGAAACTTTGTAAACATATAAATTGAAGTATAACTAAATTAATTTCATCAACTCCCTCCTTTTCGTTCAAATCGAAATTACGGGTTGAGGTTTTGCATTCTATTTCTTGGGCCCGGGATATTTCTGGGTCGGACAGCTCAAAAGTAATACATAAAAGATAACAGGTATGAAAAAAGATTAAACAATCTATATATAAAAATTACAATCTATTTCTTATACCCTGCGGATTTTTATCTCTTGAGATAAAAAAGAGACAGTTTATTTAAAAGATATTTTAAACTAGATATGAATTTTACTACGATTTTCTTGAATAAAAAAATAAGCACTTCTATAACTCTTTTCTTAAAAATTACACGATCGTTGTTGTTGTGCTGTTTCTGACTCCACTTGGACAAACCAAGCAAGACTGCTACTCGCAAAGGTGAGCACTCTTCAGGTGAAAGAACGACTTTGCTCACGTGGGAGAAGTACTCCTCGTTACTTCTGAAGCAGAAGACACCACCAGAGGTATCATTTGAAAACTTGGAGAGCATTGTGACCACGAACATATTTTACTTGCCCCAGTCACCTTTTAAGAAACACGGCGGATCTTAGGCCGGCTCAAACTCCGAATCTGCAACCTTTCAGCTACCAGATCGCTGCCTTCGACTGAGCTGCAGCGGCTCTATTATCGAAAAGTGATTAACATGAGGGAAGGGACTTACACAAAACTGTAGGTGATTGGGGAGAACGCGGATCATTTTCGGACACAGGAGGTTATTTGGAACAAGAATGCACAAAATTGGTGTTGGTTGTAATTTCTATGCAGGGCAGTGTTATTTGCTATTTTCTTCATTCGTTATCATGAATAATAATCAGTCTTCTAATTTTATGTATTCTTTCAATTTTTTAGCGTCTGTTGGAATTTTTCGTTGAATATTCTTTATTTTTGGTTAGAAATTAGATTACATTTTTTACATTACTCGATCATCGTAGAAGACCAGAAATTAATAAACTGTTTGATTTTTTAGATATGAAAAACAATTATCGGACTGGCATACTCATGGATCCTGCCTTGGAGGTTGCGATGAAAAAGAGCCCTTCTTCCAGCTTGAAATACATCATATTCGTAAGTTGATTTAACCTCTCCACACACATATATATATATATATATATATATATATATATATATATATATATATATATGTTGTTTCTCATGCCACTTGGACAAACCAAGAACGATTGAGTCTGCAGGCTCTCGTATTATGGCCAAAGGGTACGCCTTTCGCTTTAATGAGCCCCATTAAGGTGAAAGAACGACTT
>CM063498.1:55941353-55961353 GCA_032207245.1 Pardosa pseudoannulata
TTAAATATTGTGTAACGTTGTGTTCTCGGTGAATTATGCAGTGAATCGGCATGAATTGTGGAATTTGAGAATCATCAATCCCAATAAGACCGATTATTTTACCCAGCATTGCCGGAGCTCCACCAACTGTAATAATTTTTAAAAATATAATAGCAAAAAAAAATAAAAAGGGAACTCGGGTACATTTATCGAGAACCACAAATCATCTGTCAAAAAGCCTCATGTTGTTCGCGAGCCGCAGGTTGGCCATTTCTGTTGTACGGCTTAATCCTTTGCCTGGGACGCCGTAACTCAGTTCGGGTAACACAAATGCTCTGATTTTTGTATGGTCAACTAGAGTTCGGACAAGAGAAAAAAACGATATTTCGAAGCCTGAAATCTGTTCGTGCAATGTATAATATTAAATTTACCATTTTCCCAATAGAGATATTTTCCAGAGAAAAGTTCGGCATTTTTTTAGCCATTTGCGGTTATTTCTCCGATACTGTAAAGGATTTGGGAAATTCAAAGGAATCAGAGGAACTTGGAATTCATGACAGTTGATATAGATCAGGAGTGACCAAAATTTTGGGAACCGTGGTCTACTTCACATTTAATAAATCAAAGGCGGTCTACCAATGGCAGAGCTAAATTAACGTAACATACATGTTTATATATTTATTTTCAGCAATAAGAAAAAATTATCTAATTTTTTTACAAAAACTTAATATTTACAAAATAAAAATTTACTGACGAAAATAATCAAAGTATTCATATATCAAAAATTGTCCATCCTATTCACTTCGTTTAGTTGAAATTTGGCACTGTGTATCTGCGACAAGTTTATCATATTGTGGCTGGCACGAGCTTATTGCAATGCGTAAACACGAAATTAAATGTTCATCTGTTAACGAACCATTACGAACCAGGGTTGCCACTACAAAGCTCCAAAAAGCTTGGAAAGCTTAAAGTCGCCAAAAGTCTCCAGCGACGTCAGACATCGCCCGAAAAGTCGCCAAGTTTGGCGACAAAAACCGCGGTGTGTATAGTATATTGAATCAGTACCATATAATGATTATATGGTACTGATTCGATTATATTATAATCTAAGCATCCCACTTTGTCAAGTTGTTTCTATTTAATTCTCCACTGTAAAACGACAAATTCATTGTATTATTTTGCACAGTTTGTTTTAGGTTTTAAAGCGTAAACTGTAGTAAATTTTTATTTTAAATAATTCATTAATTCTATGTCATAAGTCATAAATTAAATTGTTAATATCCGAGGTCATTATCGGGATGGTCTCGAAATGGTCCTAAATGTCTTCGCTGTCGACATCTTGGCCACCCCTGATATAGATAATAATATTGTAGTAATTTGTTATATCCAGATAATTATGCCATTTGATTTATGTTGCTGTAATTAAAGCAAAAATTACTGTAATCCATTAACATTTTCCGTATGTAGAAAATATTGAAAATAGTAGTTATTTCGTTTAAAATTTTGGTTTTACTTTACGAAATATAATCTATATTTAATATTTTGATGATAATAATAAACAAAATAACAAAAGAAAAAAATTCCATTTTTGGCCTCAGGCAGCATATTGTGTTGAGAAACACTATCTGGATTGTCACTGTTGTTGCTAATGGTGATTTCGGCTGTTGTAGCTCTTTAGTAAAGGCGAACAAAGCGTAGAAATCTCCGCTCTCCTCTGGAATTAACGTTCCGTGGACGACACACCACTGGCCGGCGACTTCTGCCAACATCTGTACATCACTTTCGATATGTGCTCACAACAACTGCACATTGTGACGACTTCAATGTTCTAAAGTGAAAAGGTAGCGTGAAAAAGGATCACAGTAACGATAAAATAAGCAATCACTTTTATTTCTTCAGTAAATATGACTATATACAAGGGAATTCTAATCTCCCAAAACAAGTCAAAATGCAAAGGATTGTTGCCTGCATAACATCACCAAGACGATCACAGTCGAAAGAAAAGACATTAAATAATCTCACACAAGTGGGGACGCTTTTCCAGTGTGCAATGCAAACCCAAATTATCCCCATTCGGTTTCAGAGACTCTGTCGCTCCCTATATGTGTGAACTTCACGAATCACCCGAACTTAATCACTAGAAAGATGGCTCCGGTCAAAAGACGCCAAAGCCTCCACGAGGTCAAAGCACCTACGTAAGAAAAATGTCGAAAAAGCCACGAGTCGAAAAATTCTATGCTTTTTATACCTCTGAGTCAGTTATGGTCCCAGTTACCTGGGAACTCCAGCTAAGGTTACAGCTAGTTTTTTTAGCTGAATTCTCAGGAGGCTTCAAATTCAGCTGATTCTGGTCGATTAGTTTTGTACAAAGGAGGGGGGGGGTCTTCACAACATGAACAGCCAACACGCTAGGTAAAGGTTTCTGATACTGATGTTCCCAGTCGTAGAGCCATAAGGATTTTACCTTTATCGAAGTCCAATAAATCAGCTGTTTTTTCCCATTATTCGCTAATATCTCTATGTTTGAAAAGACAATGTATAGCTGATTTATATACTCCAACATCAGCCACGCATGTGCAGTAGTTTTGTTCCTGGAAGACCTAATTGTTATAAATGGAGGGTGGACATAAAGTAATGGCTCTTCGGTTATGTATATATATATATATATATATATATTTATATATATATATATATATATATATATATATATATATATATATGTGTGTGTGTGTGTGTGTGTGTGTGTGTGTAATATATCAAAATTATTTAACTGTAATATTTCCTTAAAAACCTCTTCTCTCCCATTCTAATTCCTTAAAATCTTTTTCCCAGCCTCTAAATGTCTTAAAGGAGCATTCTAGACTTAAAATTCTTTCGATCCATTTCCCAAAGCTTTCTATCCTATAGATGCAAATTTTCTGTCTATTCAACATGCTTCACAGCTGTCGCCGGTAAATGGCTGTGGATTTTTCCTGATCTGACACTTAAATTCACTGAGAAGGGGGAAATTTCTTTCTGTCTTCGCTCTTGGCTGCACCTCTGTTCGAGCAGAGTGATTTTTGTGTCTTTCTCTTGTCTGTCGTTGACTAGTAAAGATGTCTGTTTTAGCAGCTCTGAAATTAAGTTCTAATTAGACTTGTGTCATTCTCTTTAATATAGCCAGACTGCATTTTTATTACTGTTAGAGTTTTAGCTTTCTCCTTGCCTAGTACCCACGGGGAAGTAAAATCAATAGGGGCTACATAATAATTGTAACTAGAAGAAATAGTTATTGTATATATATATATATATATATATATATATATATATATATATATATATAATATATATATATATATATATATATATATATATATATATATATATATATATATATATATATATATATTCAATAATTCTTTCTTTTAGTACATTACTTTCCCTAGCTTGGTTTAGAAAATTAAGTTTTTGTTATTTTTCTTTAAGTGTAAGTACTGCCTAACTTATTTTTCCAGAAAGCACGTTCCTGGTATGTAAGGAAAATAAAAATACACACACACACACACACACGTATATATATACGAGGCTTATCCAGAAAGTAAGTTTCCCTAATCAAAAGAAAAAAAGAACTCACACGGACATATTTATTGGCAACAAGTACAGCAATGTTTCAGCTATTTTTCAACATAGCCACCTCCAGAACTGAGATACTTGTCGTATTGGAAGATCAACTTTTGTATACCTCTGTCGTAGAACTCTGCTGCTTGTGAATGGAAACAGCCATCCTGTCTCAGAACACCGTGCACATCCCTTTCCGTACCGATAGCGTCTGTTTGAATTGTGTCCTGACCGAAGATCCCCTATAATGCCAAAGCATTGACTGTTGCTTGGTTTCCAGAGTGAAGTGCAAAATCCAAGTCTCATTGGCCGTGACGATCCTGTCGAGGAACTCGTCGCCGTCATCGTGATACCATAGCAGAAATGTCAGTGCTGCTCCTAAGCGTTGAATTTTGTGTTCGGTGTCAGTTTCGGCTCATAGACCTGACAGAGCTGACGATGAATTTCAATTGGCGCAATGCTTTGTGCATTCAAGATCACCGACCGAACCTTGCAGGCGGCGGGAGAAGGAATTAGGGTTTCCATTTCGGACCACTGCTATCCCGCTACTGGCACGAATCGGGACTTGTCCACGATTAATAGGCCATAAATCTGTTACGCACGCGCAATTGACACAGCTAATGACGTTTATTTTAAAAGGGAAACTTACTTTCTGGATGCTCCTCGTATATTCGGTAATGCTTCGTTTAGTAAACTAGTTTCACTAGCTTGACTTAGAAAATTAAACTTTCGTTATATTTTTTAAATGTAAGCACTCTCTTACTTTCCAGAAATAACATTCCTGGTATGTAGGTATAGAAAATACACACACACATATACTCGGCAGTGTTTCACTTATTGCATTAATTTCACTAGATTCGGTTAGAAAATGTGGGTTTTGTTATGTTTTTTAATGGTGAAAGAATGAACTTCGTCTACATACACACACACATATATACTCAGTAATGCTTTATTTAATTCATTGTATTTTGTTATGAATTTATGTTATAAAGAGATATGATTCTTGTAATATAATTTGATATTATTTCTTGGTAGTTGCACATCGATGGAGATGACCATATTCACAGGACAAATCCAAGTAAGTTAATTCATTTTGCTGATTTTTTTTTTTTTTTTTTTTTTTTTTATTTACTAATAGTGGTAAATTTTCTGAACAATTGTATCATTTCTCATTCTAGTGTAATTAAGTAAGAGACGAAAGATTTAAAAACTGAGCTATTTTAAGCTGTTTTAGGGTAGGCGGTCACGGATTGGATTTGAGCGCAATGGACTGACCTTGGGATTTGTAAACCTTGGTTTTCAGTTAAAGATTCTTAAGTCCCCTCCACACTATGACCCACTACAAGCCATGACCACCGTCTGGAGGGGGTTTGCCTTATCGTGGTCGATGGCGGCAGACGATAAAATAGCCTTGACGAACAATGGCTTCGGAGGCGGTTTTTCCCCAAAGATCAAAGGCAGCCAGATGCCATCATCAGGAAGTGGTGAATAATTGGCCATAGTGTGGAGGCTACATTAAGGGATTTTCAAGAGCCTTGACCGAAAAACTATTTTACAAGCTTCTGCTCAGATGCAGTTCGTTTAGTCTTCTTTTAAGTTAAGATTTGATTTTGTTTTCTTAAATTACCAATTTTATAGATTTCAGGTATGGATTTTTAAAGATTCCGGGGTTCAACTTCACTTTGTTTTGACTCGACCGCAGTACGGGCAAAGAATATAGACGCAGGAAGAAGGGAAGGTGCAGTAGAGATAGTCTAAACTTGTGAAAGAAGTGATTTTCAAGAGCTTTGACAGTAATACTACCTTACAGGCTTCTGCTCAGATGCAGTTCCCTCAATCTGTTTGGACAGTAACGATCAGCAAGTTTCCACTGATGTTTAGCACAGTAGCATGGCCTTACTAAAGACTGAGTTTCTTTAAAGAAGTTACACAAAAATATAAAAACATCAAAGTTTATTTTTTTTCTTTCACAAAACAAAGGAAATAAAAAACAGTTAAACAGAACATCCAAAACAGTTGGCCCATAATACAAAACTAAGTTTCAAATTAAACATTCTAGTAAGTAACTAATTTATGTAACTTACCGATGAAAAAAAAACTATATCGACGAAGCAAAAACACGACAAGCAACAGGCAACAATCGGCAAAAGCTGAACTTAAAGTGCCCCCTTTTACACTTCTTTATTTCGTAAACTTTACAATTATTCACATGCTGAAGAAAAAAAGGCCACGGAGCATACAAAAAACGATTTCCAAATTACTAATTGAACTGCTCTCACATGGAATTCAGACGTGAAAAATAAAACGAGATCAAGTAACCAAGATTAAAAATAGTTAGAGTTAAATTCACGTGATTTATGTTAACCTTTATCAGATTGAAATTTAATAGAAACCAACTTAACCCACTTAAACACACTTGCTTAGTGTGAAAAAGATTAAAATATGATTAAAAGTTTAGCGAATTACAAGGAATGGGATTCGTGTATTTGGTAACACAATCCTCTTTTTAGTTAAGATTTGATTTTGCTTTTTTAAACCCACCAAGTGGAACACAGCGATCAAAAAAGTCTCCAAAAATATTCTAAAGTTTTATTGTGTCAATGGCCAAAGCGTTCCATGATTTTTTACTTCACTCTTTGTCAACTAGAATGGAATACGGGAAACCCACCCTCGTTACTGTCCCTTTACTTCCGGTTATAAATAGATATTATAGATTGTTAATTATTAATACACATAAAGCTTGTTAAGTTTCGAAGATCATCCCATAATAATGGATTCTAAAAATGCAAATGAAAATATTCTTTGAGAAAATTATTTATATTTTTTTTTACGAAAGTTATCCAAGATATTTTTAAATAGTGCATTTAGAGATACATCTGTTACCATAAACGAAATACTTCGAAATAGAGATTTACAAAGCCATGAAAAGCTATCAGCGTCTTTGTGCCTCAGGTAGTGTGGGTGCATCCCTCAATAAATGTCAGTCAATGAGGGATGCAGTTTCTAAACAATCAACCTGACCCTCCTAACTCAAACACTGGCAGAAATGTACATTACATCTATTTTCGGAACGTTTTTGGAGGTCCAAAAATTGTACGTCACAACCGCTTTGAAAACATCATCGGTTTGGCGGAATTTTACGTGCGAACCGCTTAGTGGGTTAAATTACCAATTTTGTAGATTTCAGGCATACATTTTTAAAAATTCCTTGTATATTATACAATTGAGGTGTATGCTAATAAGTACACAATTAAAATAATTTTAGATTGTGTTCTCGATTAAATTTTCTGTTAAACAGATAGCTGCAAATGGCGTTGAAAATTAGCTCGAGTCAGAGACAGAGTCTGTGTCATTTTTCAGAGCAGATGAGGATTTGCAACTTAAAATTCTATCCGCGGGCTGTAGTTTAACCATCCCTGATCTAGCAGATGTCAATCACACAGACTGTGACTCCTGTAAGATGTTTCCTTACCGAACATCATTCGGATTCAAACCTTCAAGTGCGCCTTCCCCGGTTTGGTTTGAGTGTGAAAGCTAAAGCCACCTGACTTTTCTCGTTTTCCCCAAAAGCATTTGCTAGGAACACCGTAGAACAATTGAGTCTATTCCACTGTACTTCACATTCTGTTGCCACTTCTCAATTCACACCCAACTGCGTTTAACTTCGCTACGCTCAAATCCAATCCGCTCTATATCCGATGACCGCCTAGCCTTATACAGCAGGAAAATTGTTGTAAAGTACTTACAACCCTCACCAGTGTTCGTTATTCCAAGGGGAAACGCAGTAAAATATACTCCATAAAATTAAAAGTAAATGCCTTATACACTATATTGCCAATGATGATCGGTTACTTGCGATTTGAGACATTTTGTTGAATATCTAGAAAAATACATGAGAAATTATCCTGAAATCTCAGGCTTGTAAACAGAATGGTAGACGTCATATATTTCAGCTAAGAATTTTCCCCGAAACCCCATAGGGTACCGTCAACAAATTGAAGAAAAACGAATATGTTTTGTATAATCATGTAAAAAGTAATGTATGAAAAGCGTTGAAACTTTATCACATGAATAAGACGCTTTTTGTAACAATCTGTGTTCAATGTTATGAGGATAGCATTTATACTCGTAGAGAAATTTATGTTTTTATAAAAACTATCCCAAATTTCTTTAAGTCTTTTGCTTGTAATTTGCAGAGTTCTCAATATCAAACATTGCTATTTTCAAAACGTATGATAAACGACATTGTGCACAATACCCTGCAATCGGAATTAAAAAATAATAAATATTGGATGAAAGATGAGTAGGTTTACTAAATAATGCTTCACTGCGCGTGCGCAAAACATTTTTTGCATAATATGTTAAAAAATTTTTTGTTGTCAAAATATAATGTGCATAATAAATAAACTTTCAAATTAAATGTTCGTTTTGTTGCGAGAGAACTTTGTGTTTAATGTTGTTTTACACGATTACACACACATATATATTTCTGTGTACAGATATGTATTAACTTTACTTTACTTTTGTCTTTTAGAGGCCTTTCTATTGATTCGAGCAGTTGCCTTGAGCATAGCAGAAAGTGAGTACAAGGATAAAGGCGCCAAGCTTCCGAAAGCTCTTTTCGAGCTCGACTATCAACGTTTACAAGGGGTGAGTCTTCAATGGATTATGATAATCACGAACATAGTTTTAACACCCTCTAAGGGTACTTATTAGTCCAAAAGAAAAACAAATTATGCAATTTTCAACAATTATTACTTGGATTATTTGATATTCAGGCGACAGAGAAAGACTGCTTGTTTTAAGGGGAATTAAAATTTCGCCAACACGATAGTTACAGAGTGAGTCTGAATTGTTTTTACACAATAAGAGAGGAGCGTGCGCCCAGGTTAGAGATAATCACATGGAACGAAAGGTCGCATTCCGGTCTCAAAAATTGCAAAGAGTAAAACACGAAACGGGTTCAGCATGAAAAATTATCCAATCTGACATTAGTTTGTACTTGCCTATGTGGGTACGTGAGGAACGCTAGAATCAAAATTAAGCTTCGAATAAGAGTTATATAAGAATAACTGAGCTAAACAGAAATAAATTTTTGTAAAATTAATTTTTATTCGAAGTTACTGCAAAGATATATTACGCCAAAGATTGTAATTTTAAGGATAGAATCACCAAAAATTTATTTTAGAATATAAATATTTGAAAAATTAACTTAGTTTGGATTAAAATTGGGGTTATATATATATATATATATATATATATATATATATATCTGTACATACATATGCATATATATACATATATATATATATATATATATATATATACTTATATACATACATATATATGCATATATATATATATATATATATATATATATATACTTATATACATACATATATATGCATATATATACATATATATATATATATATACTTATATATATACATATATATGCTTATATATATATATATATACTTACACATATATACATATGTATGGATATATATATATAATATATATATATATATATATATATATATATATATATATTAATGGGTATTTTAGACCCACCACAAATGAAAAATTGTGTACACACTGGATACGGTGTAGTCATGAGACCAAAAAAGAAATATCAAAATTTTAAATTTTAAATAATATAGTTAATAAAGACCAATCTTCTAAGGCGCTTCTATCTAAAAATGGGTAACATGGGGTTTTATATGGATGAGAGGAGCTAGCAAGCCAATGAGAATGTTAATATTAATCACATGATGACGCGTAAGAATGTGAAGTTACGTAAATGAGTTATATAAGAATAATTGATCTAAGCATGAATTAATTTTATTGCGAAGATTGCCATTGTCCGAAAAAAAACAAAGATATCTCTCAAAATATTGTAATTTTAGAAACAGAATTGCCAGAAAATTATTTCATAATACATAATAATTAAGTTTGTTAGTTTAGATTCAAATATCATAGTATATATTTCATTTGGACTTGTAAAGAACATGTGTTCCTTGTTACATACGAGTAAACATGGTATTCCTCAACTGCTATAGTTGTATCTGTAGTTTATCTGCAGTTCTATCTGCAGCATTATTTATTTTTATGAATTTTCTTCCTTTCTTAAATGTTATGCATACTCATCCTTTTACAGGTTGCTGGCATAAGCTTTAAAGATGAAAGTATTGGTCCATTTTTAGCCAGATGGGTTGAAGTAGCCGGCCCTAAAAGCAGTGAGTAATGAGAAAGTTTTATTATTTTGATGACATGGTGCAGCAATAGGCATTTTTTTAAGAGCGGGCAAAAGACAGAAAAAATAATTTAGTATCCATCCTTTTTCACCGACTAGTCATTTCGGCGATTTAGGAACGCCTGACGTTGATAGTTATATGAAAACAGTCTTCCAATACAGCTCTGGACAGGAGAAAACTGTGTTAAAAAAATTCTTCCCTGAAAATTTCCATTCACATTTTGTCATGTTTACAAATCTTCTAGACTAGCATATGGCCCATCATACGACGGGATCAGTATTTTTGATTTTCCAGAATAAGGCGGTTTCACGCAGTAGGGCAAATTCTCAAATTATGACAATTCTGGCTTTAGTTTCAAACGGAAAGGCAGTTTATGGTTTATCCATAAGGTGATTTCACGCAGTAGGGCAAATTCTCAAATTATGACAATTCTGGCTTTAGTTTCAAACGGAAAGGCAGTTTATTGTTTGTCCATAAGGCGATTTCACGCAGTAGGGCAAATTCTCAAATTATGACAATTCTGGCTTTAGTTTCAAATGGAAAGGCAGTTTATTGTTTATCCATAAGGCG
Organism: Pardosa pseudoannulata; assembly: GCA_032207245.1. Taxonomy (NCBI): domain Eukaryota; kingdom Metazoa; phylum Arthropoda; class Arachnida; order Araneae; family Lycosidae; genus Pardosa; species Pardosa pseudoannulata. The sequence continues at coordinate 55,951,757 of CM063498.1, forward strand.
GTTTCACGCAGTAGGACAAATTCTCAAATTATGACAATTCTGGCTTTAATTTCAAACGGAAAGCAGTTTATTGCTTGTTCATAATGCGATTTCACGCAGTAGGACAAATTCTCAAATTATGACAATTCTGGCTTTAGTTTCAAACAGAAAGGCAGTTTATTTTTGTCTATTGGATTGTTGTAAGCATGGAAATGAATGGGAAGGACATTATAGTAGTTCGTGACATTGCGACAAATTGCTCTATTGTTAAGTACAGTATGAGGCAGGTAAAAAAATGGTTTGTGTCTTGGCTGAGCATTATCTGGTATACGCTCAATAATATGTTCATCTATACACTCCACTAAATTCTCCCGATATTGTGAATGCAGTTAAGAATCATGTTGAATTCATTTCGAAGGATAATTCAAAGTTTTTTTAGCTACTTCGAAATCATCGTTAAGTTCTTTCCAATTTTTTTTTTTTTTTGCCACACTAAGTAATGGTGGTAAAAGAATGAAGCTATCATTTCCACTACACCCTGGAGGTAGATACAATTTGTTGTTAGTACCAATGATAAAACTTTCCTTGCAACAAAAAATAATCGATAATTAAATTAAAAATTATTACATATATACCTAATCTATTATTTAAAACAAATATAAAAGAAAAGTATTTACGTAATATATAAGTTCAGTGTCAGGATAAATGTCTTAATGACAGGAGTGTTCTCGACTTAAAATTCTTTCGATCCATTTCCCAAAGCTTCCTATCCTATAGATGTAAATATTCTGTCTATTAAACACGTGTTCCAGCTGTCGCCGGCAAATGACTCCGCGTTTTTTATACTGATCTTAACAATTAATTCCCTGAGTAAGTTTCTTTTAAATTGGGAAATTTCTTTCTGTCTTCGCTCTTGGGTGCACCTCTGTTCGAGCAGAGTGATTTTTATGTCTTTCCTTTGTCTGTCGTTGACTATCAAATATGTCCGTTTTAGCAGCTATAAAATAAAGTTTTAATTAGACTTGTGCCGTTCTCTTCAATGTGGCCAGACTGCATCGTTTGTTAATACTGCTAACTGGGTTAGCTTTCTAACTGCCCAGTAGCCCGGGCTAGTAAAAATAATAGGGGCTATCATGTGTCCAGCAGTTTTATAATTATTGGATTACATATATTTATTTATTTATTTCCCCAAGTGCCTTTCAAGTATAATATTCATGTACCCAATTTGTCCTCACATTTCTTTTCAGATTTTCTTATTTTCATACTTTTATTAAAGAATTACAGTTAAAAGTTGTATTTCATTGTTTTACAAAAGTCTACAGTGAAATTGTGTATGTTAGCATAGTGTACGTTAGGCACTACACTATAGCAGTGAGCTGTCTTTCGGTACTGATATGTGAGGATTCCAATCCCGCTGCTTACATGGATATTCAAAAATAAAAAAATACTGCAGCAATGCAAGAATAACCATTCTACCTTCGCCTGTGTTGAGATGAAACAGAAATTTCGTAAAGAAATATTTTTATATTAGACTTTAATTTCAATAAATCATATATATATATATATATATATATATATATATATGAAAATTTGCTGCACAAATCGGTACCAAATATACTAACACAAATTTATGTCTAACAAAAACAAACAGACCAATGTCGAGTTAAAATGTTTAATTTTCAACTAATTTGAAAAAAGTTGTAGAAACTTATAATAACAATTATTTACTTCATAAAAAGGAGAGAAAATTAGAATTTTACACATTAATAGGAGTATTTTATATGTGCCTCACCAGAATTATCAGCCAAAGTTTTAAAAATTATTGCTAATTTTAAATACACATAAAGCTCGTCAAGTCTCGAAGATTATCCCATAAGAAATAATGGATTATAAAAGTACAGATAAAAATATTCTTTGAGAGACTTATATATATATATATATATATATATATATATATATATATATATATATATATCTATATATATATATATATATATATATATATATATATATATATATATATATATATATATATATATATATTACGAAACGTTAGCCAAGACATTTAAGTGGTGCAATTAGAGATGCAGCAGTTAAAGCAAACGAAATACTTCGAAATAGAGATTTACAAAGCCATAAACAGCTATCAGCGTTTTTGTGTCTCAGGCAGAAAGGGGAGCATCCCTCAATAAATGTCAGTCAAAGAGGGGTTTAATTCCCAAACAATAGACTGGACCCCCCGACCGCAAAATTCCAGGAAGGAAAGAACTGGCAAATTTGTACGTGATATCCACTTTCGGAGCGCTTTTGAGGTTGAAAATTGTACGTGACAACCGCTTAGAAGGTTAAATTCTCCAAGTGTTCAAAAGAATAGATTTCACCAATTGCATACAATTTATCAGAAGAAAATACCTTTTCCTCACAAGTTCGGGGATAATTTAGCTGTTGGGCCCACACTGGTGTTTTGCTCGTTCCTAAACTATAAAAGTCGATGAAATGACCAGTCAGCGAACATACTGATGAATTAATAATTTTAATGTCGTTTTAAAAAAATGTTATTGGAGTCATAGTTTTTAAGAAAACGTTATTGTGATTAAACGTTTCTATTGCAGATTTTAGTGCTGACATATTTATATTTTATATAAGAATATCAGTTAAGTTCAAATTAAGGGTACAGTTAAAATTTGAACATTTTAATCTATTGGTTTCATTTATGGTTCCCTCTTATAATTCGTTATTAGAGGTATCGTAAATGTTTATTTATGTTTATAATGGAAACTTGCAGCTTGTACCTGGTACATACAAATGTCTTGATTTATCAAAAGTAGTTATTTGTTATGCATTCGCATAACTTACAAGCGAGTCTATAAAAAAATCTTAATTCTGACAAACAGAACCATAATGCGATTTCACGCAGTAGGGCAAATTCTCAAATTATGACAATTCTGGCTTTAGTTTCAAATGGAAAGGCAGTTTATTGTTTATCCATAATGCGATTTCACGCAGTAGGGCAAATTCTCAAATTATGACAATTCTGGCTTTAGTTTCAAACGGAAAGGCAGTTTATTGTTTGTCCATAAGGCGATTTCACGCAGTAGGGCAAATTCTCAAATTATGACAATTCTGGCTTTAGTTTCAAATGGAAAGGCAGTTTATTGTTTATCCATAATGCGATTTCACGCAGTAGGGCAAATTCTCAAATTATGACAATTCTGGCTTTAGTTTCAAATGGAAAGGCAGTTTATTGTTTGTCCATAATGCGATTTCACGCAGTAGGGCAAATTCTCAAATTATGACAATTCTGGCTTTAGTTTCAAACGGAAAGGCAGTTTATTGTTTGTCCATAAGGCGATTTCACGCAGTAGGGCAAATTCTCAAATTATGACAATTCTGGCTTTAGTTTCAAACGGAAAGGCAGTTTATTGTTTGTCCATAAGTCGATTTCACGCAGTAGGGCAAATTCTCAAATTATGACAATTCTGGCTTTACTTTCAAACAAAAAGGCAGTTTATTGTTTGTCCATAAGGTGATTTCACGTAGTAGAGCAAATTCTCAAATTAGGACAATTCTGACTTTACTTTCAAACAGAAAAGCAGTTTATTGTTTGTCCATAAGGCGATTCCACGCAGTAGTCGAAATTCTCAAATTATGACAATTCTGGTTTTAGTTTCAAACGGAAAGGCAGTTTATTGTTTGTCCATAAGGCGATTTCACGCAGTAGGGCAAATTCTCAAATTATGACAATTCTGGCTTTACTTTCAAACAGAAAGGCAGTTTATTGTTTGTCCATAAGTCGATTTCACGCAGTAGGGCAAATTCTCAAATTATGACAATTCTGGCTTTAGTTTCAAATGGAAAGGCAGTTTATTGTTTGTCCATAAGGCGATTTCACGCAGTAGGGCAAATTCTCAAATTATGACAATTCTGGCTTTAGTTTCAAACGGAAAGGCAGTTTATTGTTTGTCCATAAGGCGATTTCACGCAGTAGGGCAAATTCTCAAATTATGACAATTCTGGCTTTAGTTTCAAACGGAAAGGCAGTTTATTGTTTGTCCATAAGGCGATTTCACGCAGTAGGGCAAATTCTCAAATTATGACAATTCTGGCTTTAGTTTCAAACGGAAAGGCAGTTTATTGTTTGTCCATAAGGCGATTTCACGCAGTAGGGCAAATTCTCAAATTATGACAATTCTGGCTTTAGTTTCAAACGGAAAGGCAGTTTATTGTTTGTCCATAAGTCGATTTCACGCAGTAGGGCAAATTCTCAAATTATGACAATTCTGGATTTACTTTCAAACAAAAAGGCAGTTTATTGTTTGTCCATAAGGTGATTTCACGCAGCAGGGCAAATTCTCAAATTATGACAATTCTGGCCTTAGTTTCAAACGGAAAGGCAGTTTATTGTTTGTCCATAAGGCGATTCCACGCAGTAGGGCAAATTCTCAAATTATGACAATTCTGGCTTTAGTTTCAAACGGAAAGGCAGTTTATTGTTTGTCCATAAGGCGATTTCACGCAGTAGGGCAAATTCTCAAATTATGACAATTCTGGCTTTAGTTTCAAACGGAAAGGCAGTTTATTGTTTGTCCATAATGCGATTTCACGCAGTAGGGCAAATTCTCAAATTATGACAATTCTGGCTTTAGTTTCAAACAGAAAAGCAGTTTATTGTTTGTCCATAAGGCGATTCCACGCAGTAGTCGAAATTCTCAAATTATGACAATTCTGGTTTTAGTTTCAAACGGAAAGGCAGTTTATTGTTTGTCCATAAGGCGATTTCACGAAGTAGGGCAAATTCTCAAATTATGACAATTCTGGCTTTAGTTTCAAACGGAAAGGCAGTTTATTGTTTGTCCATAAGTCGATTTCACGCAGTAGGGAAAATTCTCAAATTATGACAATTCTGGATTTACTTTCAAACAGAAAGGCAGTTTATTGTTTGTCCATAAGGCGATTCCACGCAGTAGGCCAAATTCTCAAATTATGACAATTCTGGTTTTAGATTCAAACGGAAAGGCAGCTTATTGTTTGTCCATAAGGCGATTCCACGCAGTAGGCCAAATTCTCAAATTATGACAATTCTGGTTTTAGTTTCAAACGGAAAGGCAGCTTATTGTTTGTCCATAAGGCGATTTCACGCAGTAGGGCAAATTCTCAAATTATGACAATTCTGGCTTTAGTTTCAAACTGAAAGGCACGTCGAAATCATCGTTAAGTTCTTTCCAATTTTTTTTTTTTTTTGCCACACTAAGTAATGGTGGTAAAAGAATGAAGCTATCATTTCCACTACACCCTGGAGGTAGATACAATTTGTTGTTAGTACCAATGATAAAACTTTCCTTGCAACAAAAAATAATCGATAATTAAATTAAAAATTATTACATATATACCTAATCTATTATTTAAAACAAATATAAAAGAAAAGTATTTACGTAATATATAAGTTCAGTGTCAGGATAAATGTCTTAATGACAGGAGTGTTCTCGACTTAAAATTCTTTCGATCCATTTCCCAAAGCTTCCTATCCTATAGATGTAAATATTCTGTCTATTAAACACGTGTTCCAGCTGTCGCCGGCAAATGACTCCGCGTTTTTTATACTGATCTTAACAATTAATTCCCTGAGTAAGTTTCTTTTAAATTGGGAAATTTCTTTCTGTCTTCGCTCTTGGGTGCACCTCTGTTCGAGCAGAGTGATTTTTATGTCTTTCCTTTGTCTGTCGTTGACTATCAAATATGTCCGTTTTAGCAGCTATAAAATAAAGTTTTAATTAGACTTGTGCAGTTCTCTTCAATGTGGCCAGACTGCATCGTTTGTTAATACTGCTAACTGGGTTAGCTTTCTAACTGCCCAGTAGCCCGGGCTAGTAAAAATAATAGGGACTATCATGTGTCCAGCAGTTTTATAATAACTGCATTACATATATTTATTTATTTCCCCAAGTGCATTTCAAGTATAATATTCAAAATTTGTACATTTCTTTTCAGATTTTCTTATTTTATACTTTTATTAAAATTACAGTTAAAATTGTATATTGTTTTACAAAGTCTACAGTGAAATTGTCAATAGTGTACGTTAGCTACACTATAGCAGTGAGCTGTCCGGTATTTAGGAAATCTTTCTATTCTTTTGCATGATCTTCTATGTCTTTAGATGCTATGTGTATTTTAAAATACACTTTATTTCATAATATATATATATATATATATATATATATTTATATATATATATATATATATATATATATATATATATTTATATATATATATATATATATATATGTATATATATATATATGTATATATATATTATATATAAATATATGTATATATATATATATATATATATATATATATATATATATATATATATATATATATATATATATATATATATATATATATATATATATATATGTATATATATATATATATATATATATATATATATATATATATATATATATATATATATATATATATGAAAATTTGCTGCACAAATCGATACCAAATATACTAACACAAATTTATGTCTAACAAAAACAAACAGACCAATGTCTAGTTAAAATGTTTAATTTTCAACTAATTTGAAAAAAGTTGTAGAAAATTATAATAACAATTATTTACTTCATAAAAAGGAGAGAAAATTAGAATTTTACACATTAATAGGAGTATTTTATATGTGCCTCACCAGAATTATCAGCCAAAGTTTTAAAAATTATTGCTAATTTTAAATACACATAAAGCTCGTCAAGTCTCGAAGATTATCCCATAAGAAATAATGGATTATAAAAGTACAGATAAAAATATTCTTTGAGAGACTTATATATAATATATTTATATATATATATTATATATATAATAATATATAAAATTATTTAAATTTAATATTTCTTAAAAATATTTTATTTTATTATTAAATATCTTTATCAGTTATTATAAACAACGAGTATTTTTACTAACATTTTTCTGTCATAAAATTGTATTTCTGTCTATACAGCAATTCCAGTTAAATGTTTTCGCGTTAGATATTGCATTAATTCGCCTATAAGCGTTTTTTGTGGGAAAATTGTTCAGCTCTTTGGGTATGTACTTGTGTGAGAGCAGAATTGGGGTTTTTTTTTTTGTACTTGTCCAAAAATCGATGTTCGCTCCTAAATAAAATTTTAAAAAACTTCTATTTTTGAATATAACTGCATCTTTTTTATTATGATATTATTATTTTTAAAGTTTTATAAAATATATTAATATATATATATATATATTTATATATATATATATATATATATATATATATATATATATATATATATAAACGTTAGCCAAGACATTAAATTGCAATTAGAGATCAGCAGTTAGCAAACTAAATATTCGAATAAGAGATTTACAAATAGAATACTACATTTTGTGCCTCAGGCAGAAAATGAGCATTAATAATGTCAGTCAAAGAGTTATTAAACAATAGATGTTCAAAATAAAGAAAAATAAATTTGTACGTGATATCCACTGGAGTTTTGAGGTTGAAAATTGTACGTGACAACCGCTTAGAATTAAATTACCAAGTGTTAAAAGAATAGATTCACCATTTGCATACAATTTTAAAAAATACCTTTTCCTCACAAGTTAAATTTAGCTGTTACACTGGTGTTTTGCTTCCTAAATATAAAAGTCGTGAAATGACCAGTCACGAACATACTGAGAATAATATTTTAATGTCGTTTTAAAAATATGTTATTGGAGTCATAGTTTTTAAGAAAACGTTATTGTAATTAAACGTTTCTATTGCAGATTTTAGTGCTTACATATTTACATTTTATATAAGAATATCAGTTAAGTTCAAATTAAGGGTACAGTTAAAATTTGAACATTTTAATCTATTGGTTTCATTCATGGTTCCCTCTTATAATTCGTTATTAGAGGTATCGTAAATGTTTATTTATGTTTATAATTGAAACTTGCAGCTTGTACCTGGTACATACAAATGTCTTAATTTATCACAAGTAGTTATTTGTTATGCATTCGCAAAACTTACAAGCAAGTCTAATTCTGACAAACAGAAATGTATTAATGAAAGCATTGTAGGACCAAGGTATATAACCAAGCCAAGTACCACGGTTTTTTTTTTTCTGTATTAAGGAATAACTAAGTTTTTATAGTCAATTAAGAATTTTAAATTTATATAAATTTTTTTAACAATTTTGAATATTATAGCTTGTTCTCATTAGGATGAGCTATAATTTCAAACCGAAAGAGTATCTGCTTCCAAATATAACTAACTTTCGTTGGCTTGTGCTTAGTTATGCCATGCCACCGATAACGCATTGAGTGATCGATAACGCATTAGCCCCTTCCGGTACGATTTAATAATGAAAAACTGTGCGTGAAGTAACCATTTATTTTTTATTTAAGAAACTTGTTTTATTTTACAATTCTTACATATTCCTTATTAAAATCCACTTTTTACATAGTGTTAAGTATCAGAAACGGTAAAATTAAGATAATAGTCTTCAAGCTAGTGGTACTTTTCAAAACAAAGTGCAAAGGAATTCTGAAGTTTATCGCCGAGTCTCATTAAGATTCTTGTACACAACGGCATTTCTAATATTTTCTTTTATTCTGACTCATCAATTACAAGACTTGTAAAGAATTTAAATAACATTAGTAATTTTTTTAACAATTAACAAAAAAGTGTTCTCATTAGTACACTAGAAATTTCAAACTAAATTAATTATCAATATACTAACTTTAGTTGGCGTGTAGCTCGTATTTTATGGAATGAAAAACCAATGACGAGCTAGACTCGTCATTTTACCAGAAGGGGTTAAGTGTTTTTCTACATTTTAAATAGCTCATCATTTCAGCATAATATTAAAACGTACGTTATCATAACAAGGTTATATTTTCGTTATTTTTTTCTAGTCTTGGTAAACCTGTATAATGCCGTGAAAATGTTCGTCAGAAATCCTTCCGTTTGGATCTCGTACCAGAAGATTGGCGACATCCCGCACAATCCCCATGTAAGTACATGAAGTTCAACAGTTTTGTTGTAATTTGAACGAAAAGCGCTCACTTAAAAGCCGTATTCACCGACACGAGTTCAAGCAAGATCAAGCATTACTCGAGAGTTCAGTGAAAAACAGCAACTCGACATAATCTGAAGATTAACCCCTTGAGGACGTAAGTTCTACACGAGTCGACAGTTGTGAAAACCGTTGTCGTTTAACGGCATATAGTAATTAAATCTAGCATTTAACAATTAAAATAAAACATTCAGATCTCTTATTATACATAAGCGACGTTGGTCTCTCAATATCAACCGGAGATTAAAGCGTGGAGGCGACGCGGGATTGATAAGAGTGAAATAGCTGAGGCACGTATACGAGTCGTTGGTCGCGCAGGGGTTAAATATTAAATATTATATCTTACTAGCAAGTGTGCCCGTACTTCGCTACGGTGAACTTCATATATTACTTTTAAGCAAAGATTTTTTTTTTCGCGAATAATTTTGCTAACGATTGTGCATTGCAAAATTTAATGTAGATTTCTTTTATAGAAGTAAATGTAACTCACCATTAACAATTATGCAATACTATTCTATAAAAAACTTGAATTTTTGGA
>CM063498.1:55966353-55973853 GCA_032207245.1 Pardosa pseudoannulata
ACTCCCGGCTGAACTTTCAGATGAGCAGGTTATCTAGAGTAATCTCCTCTCTGGACGACTTTACTTATACACTTTAATATTTCTTTAAATGTTTTTTTGTTAAATAAATGAACAGTTGTTAAGTTTGAAATCATCTACGGCTGATTATTTCGCCTCCATACCTGCTCCCTATACGAGACCCATGCGAAATCATATTCAGTTGACTAGGGTATGACTTACAATCGGAAGTAGAAACATCGCAAACCGCTCAGCGAGGATAACATTACCCGTACTGGCAATTCCAATAACTAATTCAGAACAACCATAGTACGCACTACATATACAGTTACCACAACGCCCTCAGTAGCGTATAGATGATGTGCAGTGCTACACAATTTTCATACCCCTTGCTATCCCTGATTCAGACGCACTTCAGTGTATATCTATCGGTTCAGTTCCATCGTTTTCATTCCGACAAAAACAACGGTTTTCGATTCAGTTCCCAATGAATAATTTTATTTTATGTACATTCTTATTTGTAATAATTCAATCATAAACAAAAAAGGGAATTCTATCAAAATTTAGAATATATATATTTTTTATTGGTACAGTAGGTCAATTGATATGTAAGATACGAGAGGTGAGCAAAATCGAATTCGACAACTGAACATTCAACTGAATTAAATCTGCATTTTACAAGTATTTTCATGTGAAACTGAAACAGAAAAACGTTAGTGAACATCAGGAAATCGAGAAGCAATGGACATGTAGTTTGGAGTGCTACGGTCTGCTTTTTGCAACAACAGGGCTAATGAAACTGGGACCTACTACTTAAAGCCGATTCCAAACGGCTACGAACATCCATACCACATTGGAATTCGAATCCACGACCTCCGGTACCGAAGATCAGCGCCCTATCCATTCAGTCATCGTTCTGCATAATGTACACGTAATGACGATAATTATGTGGCTGGCGTTAAATTAGACATTACTGATAAGTTGGTTACAGTAACAAAATGACTACAGTTATATCGAGCCGAAATAAACCGATATTTTTTTTCGATTCAGTTTCTATTTTCGCTTCAACCAAAATAACGGTTTTTTCTGGTTTTCGGTTCAGTTTCGGTTCGAAGCCCTGATATATATATATAGTGGAACTAGTTATGACTAGTTTATATTTCAAGTCTTATGCAAGTACGTATGTATCTCACATAACTCAAAAACAATTTAGCATAGAAGGTCAAAATTTGTATTTAGGACTGCTACAGAGACTGTTCACACATTTTTTAGACGATGTATATTGTAGTCACAAAACTAAATTACATAAAATTCTTCTGTTTGAAATGTTCTATTTGATAGCCCTATTTCTGAACTATCTGGTGACACCGTAATTTCCAGGATAATAATGACTTTTGAAGTGTCAGATGAGGTATTCTATCCCATTCCTCCTGAACAGCTTTCCAGAGTCCTGTAACGGTTGTAGAACGACGTTTAGATAATGCAGATTTTAAAAGTCCAAAAGCACAAAAATTCATAGGTGATACATTGGGATATTTAGTAGGAATATCAGTGAAGGGTATGGCTTTCATACCGGCTTTTTGTTCCACTTCTTTAAGGAAATATTCAGTAGATTTTGATGTGTGACTGCTAGCTTTGTCTTGGTGGAGTTCCACAAATTGATGGCACTGTAAAGCGATGGTGTTTCATTAAAAAAATTGGCGATAAAATATGTTCCTGATAGTATTTGGAGTTAATCTTGACATTTTTTTTCAACTCTATTTTTAACTTGCCATTATATAAAAACCAACAACAATCATGAATACCTTAAAAAAACTTTCTGTCGATTCTTTGAACCATGTACTTAAATTTATTCTCCTCTTTTATGATAATAAATGGCTCTTATGTTGTTGCAATCATTTAACCCTCCGAGTAGAACACACCGAGGAAAAAAAGTCTCCAAAAATACGCTAAAGTTTCATTGTTTCAGTGACCAAAGTGTTCTATGATGTTTTACTTCACCCTTTGTCGACTAGATTGGAATACGGGAAGCCCTCCCTCGTTACTGTCCCTTTACTTCCGGTCATAAATAGATATATAAATAGACATTATAGATTGTTAATTTTTAATACACATAAAGCTCGTCAAGTCTCGAAGATCATCCCATAAGATATAATGGGTTCTAAAAGTACAAATAAAAATATTCTTTCAGAGAATGATTTCTGTGTTTTTTACGAAAGTCATCCAAGCTATTTTAGTGGTGATATTAGAGATACATCTGTTACCGCAAACGAATTACTTCGAACTAGAGATTTACAAAGCCATGAAAAGCTATCAGCGTCTTTGTGCTTCAGGGAGTAGGTGTGCAGTTCCTAAACAATCGAACTGACCCTCTTACCTCAAAACTCCATGGGGGAAAACAATGGTAGAAATGTACAATACATCCATTTTCGGAGCGTTTTTCAACCACTTTGAAGACATCAGCGGTTTGGCGGAATTGTACGTGCGAACCGCTTAGAGGGTTAAATACACCCATGATTCATCTATTGTGACAATTTTTTCCATTTTTCTTTGGATAACTGTTTTTCATACAGAATTCTGCAGCTTGTCCTGCTTTCAGTGATATGCTTTAGAGAAAGACGATGCACATTGCGTTTTTTCACTTTCTTAAGATTTAAATCAACGTTTATCATTTTGTTTAAAGTGGACACCGAGCATTTTGATGATTTTGCAACTGTCCTTTGACTAGGGGGATTTTCTTTTAACATTAAACAACGTGCCTTTGCAATAGTTGAAGATTTCGTTTTTCCCTTGGATACTTAGTTGGAATTTTTGTCCCAGTTGAGGCTCCAATTTGACATTTTTTCCTTTTTTTTACGATATTACCTATTGGCACTTTAGATATAACAAAACCATGACTCTCACATCGTTTTTGGATAACGGAATATGAATACTTCTCTTCGGAAAAAGCATAAATACACCCTTCGAACCTCTGCTTCGTTAAAAACGCCATTTTGAATAAAAACAAACCTTTCAAGAAGCAAACTATAATTTTGACTTTTAAAAACATAGTACAATTGCAGTTATTTATTTTGCAACAAACGATTTTTTAGTACTGCTAACAAAAATCGACTAAAAAATGTGCGAACAGCCTCTGTATAACGTCTAAGCCGTGCACCTCTACTTTTGATTGCATTTGAATTCTATATAACGAAACATTTCAACATAATGTATATAAGCGGTGTGGAGAATACTTAATTAACAGGCAGCCGTAAAATATCGATATCTTTCATTTTTGGACTTTTATAATATCTATATATGATCCTCTCTTTTGAATGTACCTTGAACTCTATATATCGAAAATTTTCAATATAACACATATAAACAAAGTGGTGAATAGAAAAAAAGTAGTTGCCCATAAAATGTTGAAATATTGCATTTAGAACTATTATAATATCTAGATTTGCTCTTCTTCTTTTGTTTGTACTTTGAACTCTATATAACGAAAATATTCAATATAAAGTATATAAACAAAGTGGAGAATAGAAAAAAAAATTGCCCGTAAAATGTTGACATCTTGCATTTACGGCTATTATAATATTTAAATTTGCTCTTCCTCTTTTAATTGTACTTTGAACTCTATATAACGAAAATATTCAATATAAAGTATATAAACAAAATGGAGAATAGAAAAAAAAACAGTTGCCCGTAAAATGTTGACATCTTGCACTTAGGGCTATTATAATATCTAAATTTGCTCTTCCTTTTTTGATTGTACCTTGAACAAGATATATAAAAATTTTTCTATATAGTGCATATAAACAAGGTGGAGAATAGAAAAAAAAACAGTTGCCCGTAAAATGTTGAAATCTTGCATTCAGGATTCTATCTAGATTTTCTAGATTTATCTAGATTTGCTCTCCCTCTTTGATTGTACCTTGAATTCTACTTATCGAAAAATTTTAATATAACATTTATAAACAAAGAGGTGAATAAAAAAACATTTGCCCGTAAAATGTTGAAATCTTGCACTTAAGGCTATTATAATATCCAAATTTTCTCAACTGTACCTTGAACTTTCAATATAACATATATAAACGGAATAAATTAAACTCACTTTGAATCTTTAAGAGAATTTGAATATAATAATTTTTATGGCGTATCATACAAAATAAAAAAAGAGATGTAATATAATAGACGTACTAGACAGTCATGTGATGTCATATTTCTTTTTTCATCTTAGATCCCGATAGTAAGTTTGAATCAATATTTGACAAGAGTCTAAGCGAGCTGAAGCTCATGGCATCAAAAAGGCTGGATGATGAAAAACTGCCCCAGTTGAAGGACTCTATCCAGAATTTAATGAAGATGAATGCTAAGGCAAGTAATACACTTAACACAGAAAATAGGATATTGCCCCTTCTTGAAAGCTACAAATATATATATATATATGTAATCCATTTCTATAAAACTCCTTGACAACGGAGAGAGCTCAACAGCTAGCAGTAATAAAAATGCAGTCGGGCCGACATTGAATTGAACGGAACCAGTCTAATTGAAACTTTATATCAGAGCAGCTACAACGCACATCTTTACTACTTCACGGCAGACAAAGAAAAGCCACAAAGCTCACTCTGATCGAACAGAGGTGCACCCAAGAGCGATGACAGAAAAAATTTTCCCACGGTAAAAAAGAAACCTTAATAAGCGGATTAAATGCAATATCAGCAAAACGTGAAATCATTTGCCTCTGACAGCTGGGAAACGTGCTGAATAGACAGAAAGTTTACAGTTTTAGGACAGAAAGGAATGTTAAGTGGAAAATACTCCTTTGGTTAAACTATTTAGAGGCTGGGAAAAAGATTGAAATGAATTAGAATGGGAGAGAGGAGATTTTTAAGGAAATATTAAAGTTAAATAATTTTGATATATTACATATATATATATATATATATATATATATATATATATATATATATATACATACATATATATATATATATATATATATATATATATATATATATATATATATATATATATATATATGTATGTATGCATGTATCTGTATATATATGTGTATATATTATATATATGTGTGTATATCACATATATATATATATATATATTATATATATATATATATATATATATATATATATATATATATATATATATATATATATATATATATATATATATATATATATATATATATATATATGAAATAAGGGTGAGATTCATCCAAAAGTACAACAGAATTTATTTCTGATGCGATACATCAAATCAATACAACAGGCAAGAACTTTTTAACATCGTGCACACACACTTTTCAAGTAGGGATTTCTCAAGTAAAAAGACTACGAATAATCCCTATGCACATTGGATCACGTGATAAAAAATAACCATGTTTAAAGAGAAAGCGTTTACCATTGGCTAAAGAAGTACAGACAGAGGCTGAATTAAGTCTATAGCGTGTCTGGAGGAAAACAAATCAGAATTACCACGCAAACCCCAACGTAATTTATGAATAGAAGTTATTAAATTAGTATTAAAATATATAAATAACTTATTTTAATACTATATATATATATATATATATATATACACACGGAAGAGCCAAAAAACTGGTATAGACATGCATATGCAAATAGAGAGCTAAGGAACCAATCAGAATACGGCACTGCGATTGGCAAAACTTATATAGGACAACAAGTGTCTGGTTGATTGGTTACAACTACTATAAAGGCAGGTTGTCAAGTTAAGTGAGCTATTTCAGTGGCATTTAAGTGAGTTTGAACGTGGTATGGGAGATGGGAAGTAGCATTTCCGAGGTAGCGATGACTTTAGGATTTTCTTTGATAGAAACATCTAAGCTCTTAAACTATTACATTAATTTTTTTTCTGGAGCAATTTGTCAAAAAAGCTCCTTCATAGACAGCAAAAGTATAAAAAAAAGTGAAAATGACGAAAATTAATTTAACAAATTTAACATAACAAAACTCACAAAGATGCTAATAAAAAATTACAATAAAAGTAACAAAAAATAACATTAAAGTAAAGAAATAGTTAATTTTAAAAATTATCCAAAACAAAAAGAAAATTATGTGCAAAAACGGCTCAAGCTCGTACACGATTAACTGAATAGTTTTTAGTTTATATATGACCTAATAGTTCGCGTCAAAGAATTAAATATTTTCCCTTTGTAATCTTGTTAGCAAACCCGCTGTCCAAACCACCTTTCTCTCTTACAGATGGCCCAAGTTAATCCTCGTATTTTATGATCCGCGTGTTACCCACTGGTTGATGAATACGTCTGTAACAATGAATGATTTTTATATGCCACTATCCCATTAAATCTACAATATACATAACTTTTTGTTGTATGCAAAATAATAATGAAACCAAGTGTAGAAATAAAAGTTAAATAATAATTAAAATAATTTCTTAGTAACGAAAAAGTATAACGGCATCATTACCATTACTTATTTGCATTTAGCTTTGTTTAAAATGACAGTCTATTAACATATTGTATGCGGGACACGTACTAGTACGTTTTCTGACGATTGATACTTGAGCGCGGGTCTCGTACTAGTACGGGTTAGTGTAACAACATGGTTTGTTTGTGGGTACAAAAATAACGGTATATACAGGAAAACGAAGCCGAATGTTCTTGTCTACTACATAGTTTCTAGAAAAATTGAGACAAATAAAAACTAGTTTTTACATTATTAGTTTTATGATTGCTCTTTTCATTTTTTTATAATGTAAAAACGTTTATATATAACATAATTCGAAAAAAATCAAAACTATATACTACTATTTCTATTTGATTTTTCATATTTACGATACTATTATAAATTTACCCACTAAAAAATATATTTTTTGCTTACAAAAATCTTATGGTTGTTATTTATATATTTGTTTATATATTTCAATATAAAATACGAAAATTTGGTTAAAAATTAAATACTTTTCGGATCTATTGAGATTTAACTGAATAACTAAATTTACGCGTAAAAACGCCCGCTCCCGGTACAATTCCGCTGCGAAATGTACCCGCACACAATGTGTTAAAAACCTTTTCTATACAGAAAATAGAAACAAGAACTGGGGAAAATTGCAATGGACTTATTCCTCGGCCGAGTTATACACACACGCATATATATACATATATATATATGGAAATTTATATATAGATATATATGTGTGTATGTAAGGCTATTTTAAACTAATCTCACAGGACATCTCATCTCACAAGAGCTCTCTATTACCTTCCCTGGGCCAAGTTCTCTAGGTCAGAAGTACTGTAATGCATGGTGATGAAAAATAACAGAAAATTACAAGATTATAATGAGGACCAAGATACTAGCTTTAAAATTAGAGTTAAAAGTTAAGATAAAGAGATAAGGTTCACGAGTTCAGTGGTTTTAACATAAAAACTAACCAGCGTAATTATAAGTCAATTTTAAATTAATTTTCCGGTGATTCTATCCTTTTATGGCAAAACTTGGCGACTATCTT
>CM063498.1:55978853-55991353 GCA_032207245.1 Pardosa pseudoannulata
CCGCAACTAACTCATCAAAAGATAATTGAAGATCCGGAAATTTGACACTGAGGAGCTGGGTCATTTCATTAGTGTCGTGTCATCTACCTAGGACATCAATGTCGTACGTGACGAAAGGGTCCTTTAAGCAAACACAAAGAGAGGTTTCTTGAAGTTGCACCACAGTACAATAATTTTAAAATAGCCCACTTGCTCATGAGTTCTGCGGTCTAAAATTGGCGGTCGCTCTAACGAAAAATAATACGCTTGGAGTCGTTGTAATGATTCAAAATTAACATTATTCCTATGGTAAAATAATTGGGACTTTTTAACATGGTCGTTCTAACAAAGGGGTCGTTGTATCGTGGGAGCGTTAAAAAGAGGTCCTACTGTACTTATTCGAACTTTCGTCGCCATGGAGTACGGATGTCCCTGGCACACTAAAATTTTGTGTGTGTTTTTCTATCCCTAAATTTTCTACTCTCTAGATTTTTGTGTTATGAACTCACGAATCCACCACACTATCTCTATCTTTCATCTTTTAGCTGTTTATTTTCCGTTCGTTGTCATTTTTAACCTTACTGTTAGAGATCATGAACTTTGATTTGCATATGCAGTTTTCTTCTCCTGTTTCCTATTAGGCTTTAAATTATGGATGATTTATTTTATGTCACTTATCGATGTGAGTATTTGCACAATTCGTTAAAACTATGTACTCCCCTAATTGTTTTGAGCTGTGTAGACCATGTTGAGTTTTAGATTCTGCTCAAATTCATACATAGCAAATGAATCAAATTTAGAAGAGAAGCTATAAAAACTTACTGACGAAGAATTAAACGCATAATTCAGAAATAGATCTCAATTTTGGCTTGAGATATTAATACGAGCTCTCGCATTGTGTTTAATTTAGTTTAGAACAGCAGTTAGGGAAACAGGCTGCACATGACTAAATGTAGAAACCTACGAATGATGTTACAAAAATTGGAACCCGGCATTAACAAATTGTTAAAACTCAACCAGCCTCTACCACCTCATCAATTTTTTAAATTTCTTATAGTTTTTATGCTTATTTAAGTTCTTATTTAACAATTCTGAAAACATTTGACGGTAATGTTAATCAATTCCTGTTTTGTGAAACTCAATATATATATACAGATAAAAACGGTGTAATTAATGCGCAACAACATTTTGATATTTTGTAAAATTAACTATTATAGAAGAGGAGTTGGTTGGAATATTTTTCTTTATACAGAGTTAACGGTCCAGAAAAGCTTAGGTATTTCTGATCAAGAGTAATGAAATATTCATTCAGCCAGGTTCACTCTACTGAAATATGAGGCTGTTTGGTTCACTACTAATGTCCCTATGGGGCCTCGATGTTAAAACAGGGACTATTGTGTTTGTGTTCGGGATGTCAAAACTGACTCATGGATAGCAGTAAATGGTTTGACACTCAAAACTAGATTGCGTTTTTCATGACTTTACTTCATTTAACTTTTTTTCCCATTCATTACATTAAAGAAATATGAATATTTAATATGCACTGTTTATACTCTTTTCTTGGAACTACTTTGATATACCCCCCAAATCGGAAATTTGGCGACTTTTTTTCTCGGCTAGCAAAATACCTGTTTTTGGCACCTTTTTTTCTCGCCAAGATGGATTCTCGCTAAATACAAATAATTGATACATAAAAAATACGGTATCATTAAATACAAAATAAAAGAATACCTAAAAAATACAATAAATACATAAAAAATACAAATAAATGACACTGAATAACATATTATATGCAATTTACACAAAAATTTTAACAAATACAATTGAAAATAAGTGTCGGCAATCTAATAAAAAGAATTATTTATACAGAAATTTTGAATTCCTCCCAATTAACAATACCTGGCCTACCCTACGAAAATGAAGCACAACTATCAATTTTCCGACTCAAAATTCCCTCAAACTTTTCAACAACACTATATACCAGCGGTCGGGGAACCGGGGTAAATTACCCCAAATGGGGTAAAAATGAAACTTTTTTGGGTAAAAAGTATATATTTTTAATTTGCTATTTTTTAAACTTGTTAGTATTTTTTTCAACTTAAACAATTTAGCGACATATGCAGGCCACGCCATCTCACTACCCACCACACTAAAGTGTTCTCGCCATCTCACTACCCATCACCAACAACATATTTGTGCAAACAAGGCTTTTCCACTCTAATGAACATAAAAACGAAGAACAGAAATCGATTAGACGCCGAAGACTGCATTCAAATCGCTCTTACATCAAAAAGTCCTAATTTTGAAGCAATTGTATAGAACATGAAACAACACCATTCTGCAAAACGTGAAAAAAAATTTTCAATTATTCTTTTTTTTTTTTTTAATTTTTTCAATTCTAATTATTGTTTGTTTTTGTTTTATTATTATTATTATTATTATTTGTTACAATACCGTTATGGATTACTAGGTATTACATTGATAAATTGAATAAATGAAGTTTAAATAAAATTTTTAGTTGTTTTCTTTTCAAAATTATCATTTTCAAAAAAAAAATTTTTTTTTTCTCTTCGCCATGGGGTAATATCAACTTACACAAAAATATTTTGAGGTTATGATTAAAAAAGTTCCCCGACCGATGCTATATACAGTAGGCATATTGAAAGTTAAAAGATAAAAATAATTAATAGAAAAAAATATAATTGGAAAATACAACCAGATTTGCAGCAAAATACTGCAAGTCAGAAATCCGCTTGATCACTTCACAAAGAAATGGCGAATGAATGAAATGGCGGTAAAACATATATGAAATCCAAAAATTGTTGCCACAAAACTTTGAAAAAAACTCAAAAAAATGGCACAAAATACAAGAAAATACTAAATTTCGCAACAGCAAAAACTTAAAAGCTGAAAAAACCTAAATTGGCAACCCCAAAATAAGAAACAGCAACCCTAAAAAGTCCGTAGGGAGTGCCAGATTTGGCGCGTAATTTTTTTTGGGGTATATCAAAGTTGTACCCTTTTCTTCAAACTGATTTAAGTATAGATGTCCACTGAATGGTTTAGAACGCAGTAAGGATGCTGCGAAGAAACAAAAACCCTTAAGAACTGCTGATCTATCAGATCTACGAATATGTCAATGACATTCGCAAATTTAGCAGACTAGGAAAGTTACTGCCCATGTTGAATTCTACATAACACGTTTTTAGTCCTTTTAGCAAAGGTTTTGCTTCAAAGATTAAAAAACATTCAAGACAGTTAAACAAAAGTGAAGAAAAGAATATTCTAAGCAAATTTTAACAAATTACAAGCAGAACACAGAATTCTACAGAATGCAGCAGAGAAACAATTAAACTTTTCCTCTGTTTTTTCTCATACCTTAACCCCTTAGAGTATAAATAGAATATGCTCGATATTGTGGTAATCGAAGCTTTTACAACTGCGGTTGTTCTGTACACCATAACATGGTACCATACAATGTTCGACCGTAGTGTGGTTTAGGTTTTAACCCTGCCCTTGGCTACTTCAAAAATAATAGGAGTTGTATTCTCCAAAATAAAGCTTCAAAAATTCATTTTCTCAAATGTATAAGGGAGGATTAACATAATTTTAAAAAGTGTGTGATGATCGTACTAAATTAAAGTCTCTTGAATTTACACTAGATTCTAAAGTATTAATTTTTCACAAATTGAATTTTACTTATATTGTGTATTTTATTTGCTCTAGACAAAACGGAAAAGGATTGTATAGTAACAACTGAAGAAATTTGTGTGGTAACAACAGAGGATATCTGCGAAGTAACAACAGAAGTTTGCGAGGAAACAACAGAAGAAATTTGTGAGGTAACAACAGAGGAAATCTGCGAAGTAACAACAGAAGTTTGCGAGGAAACAACAGAAGAAATTTGTGAGGTAACAACAGAGGATATCTGCGAAGTAACAACAGAAGTTTGCGAGGAAACAACAGAAGAAATTTGTGAGGTAACAACAGAGGAAATCTGCGAAGTAACAACAGAAGTTTGCGAGGAAACAACAGAAGAAATTTGTGAGGTAACAACAGAGGAAATCTGCGAAGTAACAACAGAAGTTTGCGAGGAAACAACAGAAGAAATTTGTGAGGTAACAACAGAGGAAATCTGCGAAGTAACAACAGAAGTTTGCGAGGAAACAACAGAAGAAATTTGTGAGGTAACAACAGAGGAAATCTGCGAAGTAACAACAGAAGTTTGCGAGGAAACAACAGAAGAAATTTGTGAGGTAACAACAGAGGATATCTGTGAGGTAACAACAGAGGAAACTTGCGAGGTAACAACAGAGGAAACATGTGAGGTAACAACAGAGGAAATCTGTGAGGTAACGACAGAGGAAACATGTGAGGTAACAACAGAGGAAACATGTGAGGTAACGACAGAGGAAATATGTGAGGTAACAACAGAGGAAACTTGCGAGGTAACAACAGAGGAAACATGTGAGGTAACAACAGAGGAAACATGTGAGGTAACGACAGAGGAAACATGTGAGGTAACAACAGAGGAAACTTGCGAGGTAACAACAGAGGAAACATGTGAGGTAACAACAGAGGAAACTTGCGAGGTAACAACAGAGGAAACATGTGAGGTAACAACAGAGGAAATCTGTGAGGTAACGACAGAGGAAACATGTGAGGTAACAACAGAGGAAACTTGCGAGGTAACAACAGAGGAAACATGTGAGGTAACAACAGAGGAAACTTGCGAGGTAACAACAGAGGAAATCTGTGAGGTAACGACAGAGGAAACATGTGAGGTAACAACAGAGGAAACATGTGTGGTAACAACAGAGGAAATATGTGAGGTGACAACAGAGGAAACATGTGAGGTAACAACAGAGGAAATATGTGTGTTAACAACAGAGGAAACATGTGAGGTGACAACCGAAGCTTGCGAAGAAACAACCGAAGAAATTTGCGAGGTAACAACAGAAAAAATCTGTGAGGTAACAACCGAAGTTTGCGAAGAAACAACAGAGGAAATTTGCGAGGTAACAACAGAAAAAATCTGTGAGGTAACAATCGAAATTTGCGTAGAAACAAAGAAAAATAATGGGTAAACAGCCAATAACATATGCGATGACAATGGCGAAATCGAAAAAATATCCGAAGAAAAGGAACCTGAAGTACCGTAGTATAGGATGTACCCTAATGGTGATGAGTGCGAGAATAATGGAGGTGATGAATGCGTCAGCGAATTATGAAGACAAATGAAACTATTATATTTTGGACCATATAGATGAAGCAATTAAAACTGAAAACCAAACACTAAATTTTAAAACTTGATCACTTTCAGAATGAACAGTGTGAATTACTTGTATTTCAAATTCTATTAGGAATATATTTCTCGTATATACAAATCAATCATGTATGTGATTAAAATTACTTCTTTAAAACAATATAAATTAGAATTAAAAGATTGAGATAACGCATTTCTGTAGAAGTGTTTTTCATTTAACATAATTCTGTATCATTCATTTAATAGGGAAAATAGGGTGTATTCTTTCCGCGATTTTTTATCTGCTCTAACGTAAATATGCGATTCATAATGTTGTATCATAAATGGTGAATGAACTCATCAATGATACAGTCATCAAAATACAAATGATAAATGAGGTTAAGTTAAAAGAGTTTAAAAAACATGAAATAAATATTATTTGTATTAGATTATAATTATCTTTTTTTTAATGAAATAGAGGATCGATTATTTTACTGTGATGTTAATATTATCATATTTCTGATTTCTATTTCCTTTTGCAAGCTTACTTTTAACCACATAAAAAAGAAAATGAAAAAAACGAGCTAAATTTGTTTCTAGCTGGATTAAATGGAAAATTTGGTTCATGGATTTTACTCTTATAATCTATCTATATACAACATTGTACTATATCTGTTATATGGAAAAAGCTTATTTAATGTTTGCTTTCCTAATACATAATATATATGGTATAATCTTAATTCTTTTGCATCTTTATGTTATCTAATGACAGACGTCTTCATTTGGCGTGATTAATTTTGCATTTGTTTAAAAAAAGTCACAAGATAGCACCAATTTCTTAAATCTCTTCAACTGGTGCAGATTTTACGAACTAAACAACCAAATTTCCTAAAGTATCGCTTCCTTTTGACGACTACGCTGCAAAATTTGACCCAGATCTACAATTCACACACTAATTCATACATACAGCTGTCAACAACGTTGTAGAGGTATTCCGGAGTTCTAATGGTAATCCCAAACTGGCAGATTTACACACAAGCAATTTCAAAAAATGTTTATTGTAGTTAGGTTAAAAAATTCTTATTCACCAGAATCTCGATTTTGATTACTACAATGCAAAATGGTTGCGTAATTGAGAAGAGAGAACAACACTCTTCTGGAAAAAAAGGAAAAATGAAACTTCCTAAAAGATAATTCGATCCCCTCGAAATTTGTTTGCTTTGTTCTTTGTTCAAGGCAAATGATTAAAGCTTGAAGAGATGGAGGAATATGGACTTCGGTTATGGCGGACCTTTCAGTGTTACGCATTAAAGTTTGGTTTAACTCCTTCCCTGTTTTGCCCTTACCGCGTACGGGCAATCTGATTTCTATTTCGCTTGCACTGTTTCGGACTTATTTTTTCCAATTTTAGCAACGAATTATTCTTATAGATAGCAACAGTTGTCCAGTAAATGTTAGTTTGCAGTTTATTGTATTTTCTACTCTGATTGGTTCAAAAGCGTGGGTTTTTCCGAATGTTTTGTATCAGAAGACGAATTGTTATCTTTCAGTGTATAGCTTTCTGGTTATATTTTACTAACCGCCTGATACTTTTATTGATGTAAGAGTTGAATAATAAATTTTTATTTTTAAATAATGGATAATTCAGAGCGTATGGAGCCAACTTCTTGTGATTCGAACTGTGACTCGGAATCAGAAACTGAATTATCTCTAAATGATAGTAGCGAAAGTTTACTAGATGACCTGGATAGTAGTGATTCTGATAGTAGTACAGATGGAATCAGTCAAGCAAGACAATTTTTTGAAATTAATTGTGATAATCCTTCGGATCCTCTTCCTAGATTTGCTTTCATTGGAATTCCAAAAATTAACTTGGATATCGATGAGACGAAAGGTAAACTTCAGTTCTATGATGCTTTCATAAGAAAAAAAGTTGTAATAAATGCTTAAAAATATTAAAATGTTAATTTTAGTAACATATCTTTACTTAAAAATTTAAAATGAACAAAAAAAATGTGACATTTTTTTGACCGAATTCTGGAAAAAAAATGAAACTGTCAAAGTGTTAATGCGTAAATGTTGTAAATGTAACGATACAGGGGTTAAAAGCAAATTTAGTCAGTATTAATATCAGTATGAGGAAAATGGTAAAAACTGTTCAAGAAATGATATTAGCTATACCATCCAATATACAAACTGAGTTATCCAAATCACATAATTTAAACGGAAAATTTAGCAATTGAGTATTAGCCATACAGCTTTGATATCAATGTACTTGATGCATTGCTTATAAAGTTCTTTCTCTACAAAAATTATTTATCATGATAAAGAAAACACTGTTTTAGACTCTACTTATAGAAGAAGCCATCATGTGTCGATTTAGTTATTACAATATATTTCTTTTCTTTATTTTATACATTTCTTGCTCCAAATTGCCTATCATTTTTACATACTTATCTCTAATTCTTTCCAGAGTACTAATAGTTATTGTCTGTTTTTTGTCTTTTTCTTCCAATTTACAACATTGACTTGAAAGTAAACCCAACATTTTAGTTTGTTCTGCTAGTTGCAGTTTCATGAGATTATTTTGGTTTTTAGTAATCTGAAGCTTTCTACTCAATGTCTTATTATTTTTAATTAAGTATTTCACTTTTTCTAAAGACAACTGATCTCTTTTATTTGCATCTTGTAGTTTCTTTTTAAGACAATTAATTTTTTTATCCGATTTTGATTTAAGATCGACGCTTTTTTCTGTATTTGACTTTCTGCTATTAGTCAGGGATTCATACGTTTTGTTCTTCACTGATTTACAGTTTTCCATCGTTATTTTCAATACTTCTTTTTCTTTTTCAACATCCTCTAGTTGTTTGGACTTCAAATTTAGGGTACTAAGTAATTCCTCAATAAACTTATCTTTATTAGCTAACTCTTCTTCTAATTCAAATATTTGTAACTTTTCTCTTTCGATTTCATTTAGAAGCTTAAATGCATCTCCTTGTGCTAGAGTTGTATCCTTTTCACTGTCCTTTTCATCAACATCTTTCATTTCTTCTAGTTTATTCTCAAAATTTTCGGTTCCGAAATGCTGATTCTCTTGGAGTTTCTTCTCATTGATTATGCTCTTAGCATTTTTAAGTTCTTCTTTCAAAGTCTCTATAACTTGCTTGTCCTCTTCTGACATCTGTAGGGCGATTTTTATTTTAGACTCGTTAGCAACTAATTCTACCTGAAGATCCTGGCACTTCTTGGCCCATTTTTCGTCATTATCTATAGCTCTAGTGACAGCTTTGGCGACTTCGTCTAACGTCCTCCTGTGTTTTACCAGAGCTACATCTTTCATTAAATCGTTCAAGGCTGCTATGCAGTTTCTGTACCTCAGATGAAACGCCTCTTGAGCGTTCTTGTCACCTTGAACACTCTTATTTTGCAATCTCTTGCTATTCATATTTCTCAGACCTTTTTTTTTTCTATCCCTGTGATTTTGTACCGACACCTGAAATTAAACCATAAAATGTAGTCAAGGTCAAAGCAAATGGTCTTGCGTAGAACTTAGTAGTGAGTTCCAACTTCCTACCCTAACACCTACACTAATTAAAATCGATCAAATATCCACCTATCTGTAAAAGAAACGAGCCGAATGAGAACTTTGATTAACATAAAATACCCCGGTAATATAAAAAATGTTTGCAACGAAATAAAACTAATTTGAAGAACACATTTTCCATGAGCTACAGCTTCCATGGGATAGTTGCTGCCTCAGTCGTACCAGGTTTCATAAGTAACCTCTTTCCTTTTTTGATTTTATGCGAAACCAAGCATATATAATCAGGTTTAAAGCTTCAAATGAGAAGCATTCTAAGCATTCTCCAATTCAAATATCTACCTTTTAAGTTAATGCTGCAATATCTCAGTCGTCAAAGTCAATCTCGTAACTGGATAGTAGCGGAATCAAGACTCAAAGTTCCCCCGTATTCTATAATGACTGCTGGAGCACGTAAAATAACTTCGTGGTCGCAATGTTCTATAAGTTCCCCAATTATACCTTTGGACGTGCAGTTGAAACTGGTGGTCTTCTGCTTGGTCCCTACTTTTAAATTACGAAAATTCACTCTTATGTAGGCTCCCCCCTAAGGCCAATTGTTCACCACTTCCTGATGGTGACCTTGATCGATGGTTCACAGGTTGCATCCACATGCTGGGCCACTAAATGAGCCGAGCGCGTGGATTCGTCCATAAGGTCTACTGTGCACTTTAGATGCACATCTGAATGCCTTTGATGTTTGGAGAAAACCGCCTCCGAAACCATTGTCCGCCAATGCTATTTTATCGTCTGCCACCATAGACCACGATAAGCCATACCCTTCCCGACGGTGGTAATGGCTTGCAGTGGACCAGTGTGGAGGGGTTTTTAGATGTCTAACCTCACGAGGCAATGGCAACCACCTTTCCATGAGAAATCACATGACTTCTAAAATAGACACGACTAAAACCAACCAATTAACCATCTTAGATTAATTTCTATTACTTTAGTAAGCCAATAGCAATCTTTAAAGTTGTAAATAAGTAAGGAGGCTGAATAAGAAATATTAGCCTCTATTTTTTTACAGATTTCCTACTCCAGGACATCGTCAAATCCGAACTTAACTGCTAACATGGGTCTCCATCTGACACAATGTAAATGTACTAAAAATAAAAAGAACGATACATTAAAAATATATGTATACGATATCTGTCTCATAAAACTGCAATAATTATATTACCGTCTGTCACCTGTATTCTCATACAGTGGTTAACATTTTGCGCTTTCATATGGGTTCGATTCCCAAAGTTTTGTATGTATGTCACCACCTCATAAGGAGTAATGACGAACGTCTAAGGGGTTCTCATAATAAAATCATTAAACTGACCACGGTATTGTATGGGCGAATTCTGCAAAAAAGAAAGTAAAAGCTATTTTCGTCTTTTACTTTTCTGACATTACGAGTTCATTGATAAGCCGACATATTTTGGTGTAAAAACAATGTCGTAAAAAAAAGGTTCCAAACGTTGCTAGCACGTATATTAAATTAATAATCATTCTAAAAACCATCCTATGGTTTTCAACAAGAAAGTTCCACATTATCATTCAACTAAATGGTTTTACTTTTAAGTTTACATGAATTTTCGGTGGAATCCAACTTTAGTGTTCCGATTGGCATCTTGGTGACATGATCGCCAAAACAGCGTCATGTGATGAGAAATTTTACTTTGATATTTCTCTTGGCATAATTTAATCAAACACCCTAAACAAATCTACAAAGAATGTAAGTAAAATAGATTTAGGTTAGTTTCTAATGTATGTATTACCTGAGTTTAGCAGCTTTGTACCGCCATAATCTATGCACCAAACAGGATATAAAGATGAGATTAAACCTTAAACTCTTACAAATATAGCATTTCCTTATAATGTGAAATGAAAAATTTAAGGAGTAAAACTGAAAACAGAGTCGCGTGCTAATGTAATATAGTTCCTCGTAAGGCTATTTCACGCAGTAGGGCGCATCTCAGTTTATGACAATTCTGGCTTTAGTTTCAAACGGAAGTGAAGTTTATTGTTTGTCTATTGGTTGTTGTAAACATGAAATTGAATGGGAAGGGCATTATAGTAGTTCATGACGTTGAGACAAATTGCTCTATTGAAGCGGTTTAAAATATGGCGTCACTTTTGCCATTACTGCAAGGTAATTACTCAGGTAACACTAGTTATATAAATTTATTTTTCGATTTTGTTTTAATTTAAAAACTTTTACAAATTTTACTCATTTTTTTCAGTGTATATTTTATTATTGTTAATTTGTGTTTTTTTTTACCTCATGTTTATCGAGATTTGGACTGCTAACGGCAAAACAGTCACACTGCTTTTGTCCCCAGAGTCGAGTACAGTAAATAAAAGATGATATTTAGTGAAAGCAGATACACTTTGGCGATTAAAACGTATACGACTCTTCAATACCTGGTATTACTTTTTCTGGGGAAAGAAAATTTTTCACCAAAATTTGGCAAGCTGACTGAAATTCAATTCCCAGGTAATCTCTAAAATTCCGAAACGATGCACAGGAATCACTAACACGGGAAGCACTTGTGTCAAAAACAATGTTCCCTACTTAGAGTTGCGAACAGTGGAAAAAAACTGGGTTTTTTGGGAAGGGAATTTTGAAAATTTCCAAAACATGGGAATTTTGAAGTATTTTGTTTATTTTTATCCTAATCGCACAAGACAATTTTTACATTTCATAAATGATTTGATATTAATAGTTAAAGGGCAATTGTAATGAATAAACGTGTAAGGAAGCCAAACAGCCAAAAAAAATTGAATAATTGGGATTAACTAACTATATTTGACAAGGTATCATGTTTTAGCATGAAAGTATGAGTATATTTTTCCTTTGAGAAATATTCAATATTTTTATAATTACATAAATATTAAGAAATAATATGTAGTGTCACAAAACCAATAAATCATTATTTTTCTTGGATAACAGCTCTCTGTCTCTCTCTCTCTCTCTCTCTCTCTCTCTCTATATATATATATATATATATATATATATATATATATATATATATATATATATATATATATATACATACATACATATAATGTGTGTGTAGAAAATTGGACACAAAATGCAACATTGACATTTGATTACAAATTTAAATGATATATGAATTACAAAAAAAAATAAATAAATAAATAAACGGTTATTTAAAATTTAATGATATTTTTATATTATAAAAGGAGGGGGAAAAGTTTAACATTGAGGAATTTACATAATAAATAATGTATATAATTATTATATTAGCAATTAAAATTGCCGTGTTGCTGCTCTGAAATAAAGTTTTAAGTTAGACTTCTGAGTTCTCTTGAATATGAAGCCCGACTGCATTCTCATTACTTATATCTGTTGAGCTTTCTCCTTGTGAAGGAGTTTTATAAAAAATGGATTACATTTTAAGCCGGCAGGATTTTATTTGCGCTGAAAACCCAATGGATTTCGAGTCCATTACTATGGCAGAGAACTTTTTCTTGATGGAATTTACTTTGTGAACTTTTGCGAACTTTGTTTTTTACATCTGTGGATAATGTTTTAAAATTACGGTGAAACGACAATGGATTTCGAATCCATACGGACAAAGTCTTTCGAAGTTTTAGTGACTGTGAATATCGAAAATAACATCAGTATTTCCTACCAAGATAACTCAGACCTGTACTACCTTTGATAAACATCAAGACCATGGC
>CM063498.1:55996353-56046353 GCA_032207245.1 Pardosa pseudoannulata
GTTTCAAATCCATGACTTTCCCTGATTTAGCGGATCATTTTCCATGACTTTAACACATTCGCTGCCTGACGTCATATATGCATTTTCCTATATGTTGATCACGCGCGTGATCGGCAGCGTTAAAAAGCTTTCATTAAAGTATATATGAATAAAACTTCTGATGTACATACAAATAAAATATATGCTTTTAAAGAAATTACAGGAATTTTATCAAAAAAAAAAAAAAATTATAAACTTACTTTATAAGTGTTAACTCACATACATAAAAATAAATTGTTGTATCTACATACCTAAGTTTAATCATATAGAAATTTTTCAATCAAAATGTTTCCAATTTGAATTCAGGGTACTTTGGTATTATCCAGGTGACCATGAATAATAGCTAAATGTAACCCTATAATGTTTATATACAATATCCCTAGAGATAAACGTATATTTTGTGCAAAAATCTTAACTAATTTTTATTAAAATATAATTATTATTATATTAATAAAATTTTAATCTACAATTTAAGAAAAAAACAGAATAATATACATTTACCCACCCATTAAGCTTTCTTGCTTTGAGTTTCCTTGGTGAACAAATTTTACTTGGCAATATGGTCAATAGGATAATACATAAATACCAAACTCAGTAACTTCAGCCAAATGACAAGTAAAAATAGAATTAAATAATTCAATGCATTTTTATTTAATCGGTAGTTTAATAGTAGCGGATCCATGACTTTTACTCATTTTACTCGAAAAATCAAGACTTTCCATGACAAAACTAATCCATTGTCTAAATCCATGATTTTCCCAGTGCGCGGAAAACATGTATGGATGTACAAATCATATTGTATTTCATTTTGACAATTTTGATGTTTATTTCAGTTTATGATGTAAAAAACGTATTCACAACACAGTAGCAATAATATAATCATAAATTTACTCTCAAATACAGTACATTCCCTATTAACAAACTTTTGCTTAACTGGCTGCAATTAAAGTACAAAAATCATAAAATAAGCAGAAAAAAAAAATTATAAAAAATTGAAAACTCCGCAATTATTTATTTTAAGCATTGGAAATGGCTTTAAATACCATAGAACAACAGGGATTGGTTTCCTTTATTAATATGATACTTAAAAAAAAAAAACTATTTAAAAGAAAAGCAAAATTATGTAGAGAGATATTGGCCAAATTTACAGCCTTCAACAGAAAAATATGACTGAATTTTTTAAACATTCCCTTTAATAATCTGTAAAACTTTTATAATAAAATTGACATTTAATAAACAAAAAGATCATTTACAATCAATCAAACAAGCAAATTATTAAGAGTAATCTTCACTGGTTAAATATAGAAAAATATATACACATACATACATATATACACATCAGAGTAATAACAATATAATTTTTTTTTTTAAGTTACTGTTAACACCAACTAGCATGTTGAGTATAAAAATAATGACAGTATGATATCAAATGCAAAATACTCTCTAGTTTATGAATAGTACAAAAAAAGTGGCATGCTGGGGAATCCCCTTAATTTTGATCATTCAAAGTATATGGAGGGGGGGGATAAAAATTAAATATGAAAAACAAATTGAATTGCAAGAATTTTTAAACAGTAATAACAATTTATTACCCTGAATGTTCCCCTCCCATGCGCTATACTTTTTCGGCAGAGGTAAAGCAGAAATAATGATATCAAATTGTGCAGTAATGTTTGCAGTTTAACATATAAAAAAAATTAAAGTTTTTTTAACATATAATACTCATAAGGCATCTTACAAAATTCTATATTCAGTAATGACAATTTCAAAAGTTTAAGGGCAACAGATACTTAGTGTTAAGCTAAGAAAATCAACATTAAACATGGTGAAACAGGCAGAAATGCAAGAGATAACCTCTCTCAGAGAATGAAAGAGTGCAAGAGGTTAAAGGCAAATATTTGCACCTTTGTCTTCTCACCAATAACAAAAGACTATACAATCCAAAGTCAAATTAGAGAATTTACTTTTGCATAATAGCTTCTTGAATTTTAGACAAGTTACAGACAGCATCCCGTAATGGCTCTAAATGATCCAAATCATCAGGGCCAGGCGAATTTGTTATAGATATTGTTAAAGGTTTCGAGAATAATGTCCTCTTTGGGGGCTTTTTCGTGTAATACTTTACAATGCAACAAGCCTTCTCCAAAATTTCGAGCAGTTCCAATATCTGAACTGGCTGTAATGCGAGAGAAAATCGTTCAGTTACACGTGATGTGTTAACCCCAGGTGAACTTATAATGAAACTCAAAACAGTCTGTAGCAGTTCTACGAAAACTGTCTTATTCAATGTTCCATCAGGATGACGCCATGTCCGAGGCAGGAAATACACCTCTTTCGTAAAAGTAACTGCTGGATTCTGTAAACTAACACTTGTTGAACAATCACTTGTGCTTTGAACAGAGGGCTTATTATTGTCTGGTTCATTCAAACCAGTCTGGGCCATTCCAGAATCTGTGTTTACCTGCAAATCCTCCATTTCAACGTCACTTATGTTTCTGGAGTTCGAATCAGTGAGTTGAGCACCATTATCTCCCGACATTTTCTTATAGCACATATCTGGCAATGCATATGAAGTTAATATCCAGCTCTTTGCAAAAGGTAAACATACATACACAAAACATGCAATACCTACTCTCATAACAAGCATAGCTTCTCTAAATAAGTGAAGGTGTTCAAATAATGATAATTCCCCATTTAAAACCCTGAATTTCTCCCAAATACTTCTCTCTGAAATACCAACACAATTAGATTTATAAATTTCCTCAAATATATTTTTGGCATCATTTAAAGTCTGAGGAGAATATGCATCATATATCTGTTCGAGAGAATCTTCAAAATTTCTGTTTTTATCAAAAGCTTCAGGAGGTATATAAGCTGTCAGAGATGCTTTGATTTCCGAAATACAGCCGTCAGTTAATCTCTTGACTCTTGGTTCATTCTGTGACACATGTGGCATTAAATGACAAAAAACTCTGCAAGAATTTAAAACAATATAATCCTGGGAGTGCTGCACTCTTTCAACAGGGGGTTGGGATAGCTCTTGTCTTAGTAAGTACAATGCAAATCTGGATGCATTACTTGATCGTTGAACTTCACTTGTTTGAGTTGACTCACCAGAAAACTTTTTTTTCAAATTCTCTTTAGCCTGCATTACAGCCAGTTCATTCAATTTTTCTTTACCACTTTGGTCATCTGTATTTCCTTCAATAGCGGAAGCATCTTTTTCGTTATTCAATAACCTTGAAAGTTCGACAGATTCTTTATTTGATAATGTAAGAATCATACGCTCAACTATATTCGATCTAACTTCCTTACTTAATGATGTATCAAATAAAATTATCTGTTCAGGAACTTTAACAGCAAGAGATAACTGATTTAAAGGAACTAAGGCAAGTACGGCTGCTGCATATCCGGGTGCAATATCTCCTTTTAATTCCAAACCTTTTTCATTGTTATGCATACATTTTAGATTATCAATTAGTTCTTTAGCTTCATTGAAAAGTTTAATGGGGAATTTTGTTAACATTGTATTTTCATAAGTAATGGAAAAGCGGTAAGGAAAAGTAGACATAAGTGAACGTTCTAGATCTTTTTTGCATGTTCTCTTCTTAACAGCAATTACTTTCTCACTACGAAGACGGGAAACAACTGATCTCAACACATATTCAGGATAAACTTGATAAAGTTTATAAAGCAGATAAGACCATTCAGTTCCATCTTGGATTATAGCCATTGCAGATACTATAAGTGAATATAGAGTAGAATATATTACCTCATCTTCATTTTCAGGATTTTTATGGTTACTTTTATGATTAAACACATTGCGGGGAGACACAACTTCAAACATTTTATTGAATTCATCAATGTTGTTAGGAAGTGGAATGTTTTTGCACCTATCAGCAGCAGGCAATGTAAACTTTTCTAGAAGACTTTTCAACACGCCAGTAAATAGTTCTTTCCAGACAGTTTCATTAGTCTTAGCTGGCTTAACTCGATCAAACTTTTTGACTAAACTTTTATCTTGTTTAGCTTCACCCAAAAACACAGCAACATTATTAGCAGTGGTGGGATTCATCATCATGTACCTAACTCTCCTTTGGCAAGCTCGCGAACTTTTGTTGGCAGACACTACAGGAAATTTCTCGTGAAGCAAATCTCTCACAACTGTATATGGGACAACTAAAGTTCTGGAGCAAGGATCCAAGAATGAGGAAGCTACCTTACAAAGCAATAAGAAACTATCCTCTTGAGAAGACCATTCACATCGAGCTCTAGACATTCGTTGAATTGCTTCTTTATCTTTTTCGTCAAAGTAGGGTGTACGAATTTTCTTGCTGCGCATTTTAACAGTTCTGAATTTAACTCTTTTCCTTTTCTTTGGTAAGATGGTAGGAGCTGACACCTTTGATGACTCTGCTTTAGTTTTCTTAGTATTTTCTGACTTAGTTTTCTTTGCATTGTTTTCCTTCATAGTTTTGTCTTTTGGTGATGATAAACGATACCGACTGAGTCTTTGTAACCTATTACGACCTTCAGGTCCTAACATCTCTTTGTTTTTGAGCAAATTTTGAATTGAAATAGTTGGACTTGCACTGGAATCAGACTTACTGCTCTTATCAGTACTTTTGACACTATTTGAAGATTGCCAATTTCTTCTAGAATGTAAAAATAAAGATGAATCGAATCCGCCTGCACCTAAACCATCACCAGGAATAAACCCTACATCAGTAATTTCCTCAAAAGTCTTGTTTTTCAAAGATTCTATTAGTTCTGGTTTATGACTAGGTTCAGCAATAGCTATAGTTTTCCCGGCCATTGAACTATATTTTCCTAAAGGTGTATGAAAACAAATACTTTTAAGTTCCATCCAAAAACGTTCAACATCTTCTAATGTATTAAATGAAAATATTTTTTTCTCATAAGTTAATTCTGTGTTTATATGAATATATCCAGGAGTAGAAATGGTTGTGTCTTTAAGAGCAGCTTTTTTATGTATATAAACGTAAAGTTGTTCTTTTTGCTTAGAAGACTGTGGTCCAAATGTTAATAAGCCCATATAGCATAAGCATTTAAGTACATCATCAAAGGCAAATAAATATCTCCTATTACTGATAAGACTTTCAAAAACACCTCGGGACAAATGTGTTATAGGATAGTGGCATTTTTCTTTATCCTGTAGATATTCAGCAAACTCTTCAATTTTCTGTCTTAAATTGACCACCTGAACAAAAATCGAAAGAGGCATACGAGCATACACATGAGCAAGAAAGCACCACCCTTCTTTGAGATCTGTAGGCAATGGGCTTACAAACCTCTTCCATGTCATACTGTCATGGTACACAGTAGGTACTTTAGACTTGTCTCCAGAGTGACCTTCATACTGATGTACTAAATAGAACAAAAACTGATGAAATGTTTTGAAACGTAAACATTTTGGGTGGGTATGTGCTTCACTCAGGGACTTTTGAGCCATTATTGAATTCACAGTCTTTTTCTCAGGTTGTTTATTTTCATCAAGTTTTTCATCAGACGGTTTTTTACTCTTATCCATATCAGTTACTGGCTTCTTCTGTTTATCTCTATATAAGCTAAAAAATTTGAATTTATGTTGCTCAACAGCACTACTGATACGCTGATCATTAACTTCAACTGATTTGTCACAAATGAATTCAATTTCTGACTTCTGATTATCTAATTTCAAAACTGCCTTAATGATTTTTAACTTGCCAGAGACATGTAAGTTATGTATCATCCTTGCTGTGGATTTTTTATCTAATTTAAAATTATACCCTTCTTCTTTTTCTTTATCCATTAAATGTTTCTGTATTTCTGTCAATGTAGAAAATCCCACAGACTTCAAATGATCTATAACAATATGCATTCTTATAAGTTTACGGTGAGTTAACTGAGTTGTAGCAGAAGGAAGAATAGGATTTGCAATTTCTTCACTCAGACTAATGAGCTTAGGAGCTTTGCCTGTAAATGCATCAGAGCACTGGATTTCAGAAACTTCAGAAACAATTTTTTGAAAGTTTACTTCTTCAGAACCCTCAACATTGTCTTCACTTTCAACAGACTCATTTGCTACTACTGACACCTCATCACTAAATCTTACTTTTTTGCTTGGTGGATTCTTGCTTTCAATGGAAGTCTGTTTCCTCTTCAGTGGGTTAACTTTTATTCCTGATTTGCAGCTCACTGGTAAATCTGTCTTACTAAGTTCTTTTTGGCCTTCCTTTATCTTAGAGTATGCTTCATTCTGTATGCTAAATTTCTTAGCAATATACTTAGTCTCTTTTTGCCGACCTCTTTCTTGAAGAACTGTCACTATACAATCCCTCCTTTTCAACGATTTAAGTAATGTTCGAATATCTAGTCTAGGAAGTGTTAAAACTCTTCCTAAATGAGCCGAGGTCACACCTTCAGGTCCAGCTTCCAGAATAATCTTATATACTTGAGTTATCAAAGGCATATCATAGTATATTTTTGAGCAATCGAAATGGACATTGAGAGGTTGATAAATTACTTTATCATCATTTACTTCTTCTTCCTCGTTGTTATCTATGTCATCACAATGTCGAATTAGCTGCACTACCTTTATCAACCTATCCTGACCATTAGCAGTATGACTTTGTCGTAATGGAGCTTGGGGAAAAAACTCTTTATATGGAAGAGTGATAACTTTTACCCACTTTTGAAAAGGTCGATAAAATAACTTTTTAAAAGTATTTTCTTTAATATTCAATTGTTCCCGAAGTACTTTGCTCAGTTCCCTGTTCTGTGGTTTATCTTTTAATAAATCACACATGCATTTCATCAATAACTCCATCTTCGTTTTCCTTGGAACATGAAACCTAGTAATATGAAATAAACTACCAGTAGTTGCTTGTCCTTTCTTATTTTTCATATAATGTAACTGCTTAGTAACCAAACCTTTCAAGGTAAGTTTTTTGCGATAATAATGCAGTTGTTTACAAAAAGGAGCCTTTAAATTTAAAAGACCACCTTCCCCTTGAGTTACTTCCCCATGGTACCGGCTTCGTCCAATGCGTTCTAGAAGACAGTATTCTTCTTGAGACATTTCAATAAGAGGATTTGTTTCACCCCCAATAAGTGCCAGCAATCTTGCTTTTGGAGAGGCAACTAAAACTACCTTCTCACCCCATTTCTCAAGCACTTCCTTTAAAGGCAATAGAATAACATCGTCATATCTTATTTCTGTTGTTATACGAACTCTAGTATCATAAGTAGTACAAGATCCTCTAACATCCCCATCTTTTACAAATAATATAGGATACGATTCTTCGCATTTTTCTGTTGGTTCTAATACGATTCCTAGCTCAGAGTCAATATGTTCATATCTATTGTAAATTGGAACTAGTTTTCTTGGATGTGGCAATTCATATATTTCAATATCTTTATGAACAGCTATACAGTCCCATAGGAATCCTTTGGAGTCATCATCAAGAGCAATTGGGAAATTTGGCCTGTTTTGAAGACGAGCCCATAACATGGGTATTGTTATTCCATCTAGACCTTCAAGAGCAACTTCATCCAGCAATGCTGCCATAAAATCCAGATCCATTTTGTTTGGAAAGAAATACAAAATCTCAGAAAGAACTATGTTTTATGAATCTGAAATGAAAGAAAGAAAAAGAAAATTAATATACTGATAAAATAAGTTAGAATAACTTACAAAGATTTAAATGACTGTAAATTAATCAATATCTCCCTTTATACAAATACTACGGCCAGATTGTTAACAAATATATTGTCAAATATTCATATACTTTAAGTATCACAATATTATTAAAATTCTGCTCTAACGATATATCCTCCAACAGCAATATTGTTTTTCCCTTGGGCACGATAATGTAGATCGCAAGAGACATCCTAAATAATCCACATAAAATATTTTATTAAGTTATTGCATTCATTTGGCATCTGCTTTGTGTATTTACCTGCATACATCATACTAACACAATGCAGATTTTTGGTATGCTATTTGGTAGCATATTAAAAAAAAAATTATTTCCAAAAATAAAACACTTGGATTGAGACCAAAAATTCCACTGTCTGTGATAAATGGAGATGGAGTCAATTGTTCTGTTCCTGCTACTGGTTTATTGGAATATAACGGACTATATCAATTGATATTTACTGCTTGATCACAACGGTTAGTGATATGCACATATCACTGTTGATATATTTCAATAGCCTGCTGCTTAGTCGTTTATATCTTCTACTAATATCAGAGGCGAATAGTGTTTGGGTACATACAAGAATAAAAATTAAATGCTTGGAATTGTATTAATTGACCAAAGTTACATAAAATACAAAAAAAAGTCACCAAAAGAAATGTTTTGCAGTATTTTTTTTTTTTTCAGGGATGAAAATGGCAAAATAATTAGTGAAAATAAATTGGTTTGCAATTTAAGTCTTTATGCAGTTTCTTCAAAGACTACCTCTAATTTATTTAACCATTTTAAAATATCACCATGCTCTACAATAAATTCCAATCTAAAATCTAAATTAAAGTTAGGAACTGCCATTTTATTTTTAGAAATTAAGATCTTATTTTATAAGTTACTTTATTTCTTTTTAAAAATTTATAAGTATTTATAAGTTCAATAATTTTTTAAGTAATTTCAAATATTCCTTCACTGAAGTTCAATGCATTATCAAAATTTTATTCTCATAAATTTATTAAAAAAATAAATAAATAAATAAAAATACCTGTAATAAATTTAGAAAAGTAAATTTTTCAGCCAGAATATTAATTGCGTTCAGAGAATCTGTGAAAAAAAGTTTTTTTTTTTTTAAGTTTAACCGCCAGTAATCTATCAACATGTTTTTCTTTAAATTCATATTTCATGCAGACTGTGTCAAGTGTAAATAAACATATTTTTATTTACTTATTTATCACTTTCTCAATTTATATATATATATAATAAAAAGTGCAAAATAAATTATAATTTAAAACTAACACTATTATTTATAATTAACACTATAATTTAAAATTTAACTTCATTTTCTACCCTAATTCGGTGAAATGCATTTAACATGCACAAAACCCAGACTTAGCCAGCGAGATCACACGTGTGGCAGAGGAATTTTTGCTAGATTATAACATATTTTAGAAGTATGAGCCCTACCATTTTTAACTTTTCATTGTGTCTTAAACACCACACACATAGTTCATCTGTTAATTAAAATGACTGTCTGTTATAATTCATATAGTAAAAATTGATTTTGCCATGAATGCCAGAGTAACATACTTGTGCCTTGTGGAATTTATGTATTTAATAAATCTACAAAATGGACACAAAATTTTAAATCAAGCTTAAAATCATGTTTCTGATATTCATGGTGTCACTTCATTACACACTATTTCAACACTACTGGAGATAAAAGAAAATTATAAGCATAGTTAGTTTAAAAAAACTTGATAGAGGATTAAAATAGGCAAATGTAATATTGCGTTAAAAATCCACATTTATATGATAAAAATTATTTAATTTATAAATAAAAATGATACATAAAATTAAAGATTTGACATGTATTTTAAGAATATATATTACTGACAAAAATATTAAAATTTACCATACTTAACACAGAAAATGCATGAGCACAAAAATTTCCAAAAAAACTAAAGTTTGGCAGATTTATGCATTAAAAATATTAACAAATATTGGGCTATAATGATGTCAACAGCGAGAGTACAATCATTTTTTAATGCCAACTCAACAATAGAAATGACAATAATTACAAAGCAAAGTCTAGAAAGAAATTCAAATCATTATATACTACTATATAATGTTTAATTAAATTAATATGAATTACATTAACACAACTGACCATTATTTTTCCAGTGAAGTACATTTCATTAGATTATAATAAATGTGTGAAGGTATAAAAATTCTATATGGAAAAGGTTAATTAACTCTTGATTTACATAACAAAAAATATACCACACATACACATCATTCAAATCTGAAATAATTTCTGCCAAAATGCACAAAATTGTTTTATCAAGAGTATGATTGTATGATATAATCCAAAATTATTACAGAAAGATATATTCATAAATTCTTATTTATGACATTGAACAGCGAGTTTACATAAATTTTTAAATTTGCTTTTCGTACTTTTAAATGACCATTTCAGGAATTTTGTAACAATATATATGAAAATAAAACTTTTGTTTCATTGTAAATGACTATCAGTGATATCTCCAGTATTTCACCTTTCTGCAGATAAGGAATTTAAATAATGTAAAACTATTAAACATTGTAACATTTAAGGACGATTTTGATCATAAATGTTTGAGACTTTAAATATCGAAAATAGAAAAAAAAAAATGAGTAGCCCAATAATTTTTCTTAAATCATTTAATTTCGTTATGTACTATTTTGAATGTTGAACATACAGACTCAAAATAAGAAATGTGTATATTTATATCTGAAGCTCCCTCTTATTCAACAGAATCACATGGCAACAATTATAAAGTCTATGAAACCATTATTCAGATGGATTACGACTATACATCTCCAATTCAATATACCTTTCCCCAAACAAGAAGTGCTATCAAAGCGACTTTCAATTATTCTTAAACATCTTATGCAAACAATGCCATTTTAATGGCTGTGACTCATATTCAGCAACAGCATTGTTTTATGATGTCAATGAAAATTTACTATTACTCCCTATATCGACAGAATTTTTAAAAATCACATTCGTAAAAAACGTTATTAACTGCCCAGCCCAAGTAATCAGGGTTGTATTGGTTTTAACCATGGGAGTTTAAACCAGTGGTTTTAAACGTCCAGGTTAATATGAATTTTGACCACTAAAATTCACTTTTCAATACAGTCAGTACTGACTATATGGTCAGTTTTCTAAAGTCCCGTCTAACTTAATACGGAAACTGTGTTCAAGCACACCGCATTTTCTTTTTCTTGTTACTGGTTATAGGGTCAGTTTCCTGTTTTCAACAAGTTTCAGTTTTTTTTTTTAAATTAGTCAGTGCGAAATCGGAGAGGACCTGAATTCAATCCTTTATTTCCCTACTTTCCCCCTTTCTTGTTTCTGTAGACTCATCATCGGATTTTACTTCTCTTCCCCCCCTGGAAAACAAACTTGTATATCTGATTATTTTTAAATGCATTGAACATGAATGTACATATGTACGTGTGCTGTACTTCGATTGGTCAGGTAAGATAATAAATTTCGCCTAATAAAATATATCATATTTTTACTGTAGTTTTACTTCTCAGATTAATTTTTAAAATGTTCTTAAAAGTATAATTATTTGTTTATGAGTATTACATTCTCATAAGTGAATATAATACTGCCACAATTCAATAGGCTAGAACTGTTTGTTCTGCATATATGATCACCCCGCTTTTATGGTCTGATTTTTCTGGACCGCTGAGCTAACTATATAACCAATACAGCCTGTATATTTAATACTAATCAAACATATTTTACTAGCATATGATAAAGGCAAGTTATATTTGTTAAAATTGTCATAATAAAATAATTCCTTTTTCACAGACGCACACATACAAAAGCACCAAATACACAAGATAACAAAAGCAAAAGTTAAGCTGTCTAAAGTTGCGAAAACCAAAAGTTGAGTTGTCCTTTTTTATTATGGTTCTACTTTACATATGCTAAAATTATATTACTACACATGTGGATATAGAGGAAAAAATATTCTTGAATAATTAAAAGATATAAACTTAAGAAAAATTTGAGCAATTTAAAAAACTTTTCTTACTCAATTTTTAATATTTACTATCATTTTTTGTTACAGCACTATTCTGAATTAAATAATTGGTTCTTGAGAGAAAAAATAAAATGTTTAGAAATAGAAATTCACTGTTTAGTTCAATAAACAGTACAAAAGCATGTTTAAATACATTAAAAATTCAAATTTAAATTTGTATTCACCTTAGCAAAATTTCACATCTTTTTTTAGTTCAAAATATGCTTTAAAGACGGGTATAAACTTAATACAAAACTAAGTACAAATTGTAAACATCACTTGGCGACCACTTGTATCCCAGTTTGGGGAGGGGGGGAGGCAGTTCAGTGGACACGCTAAGCGTGGGCAATATTGCTAAATTCTAGAACCCAGTTTTCTGGCAAACCTTGCTCTTCGTTTCGGACTCTTTGGTGATCGCTGAAAAAAGATGGGGTTACCAAACTTGGCACATTATCGCCTATTTGGCTGGGGGAACCCACTCGTTTAATCAAGCCAAAATCAAAACTATGGAAGACTATGGAAGCTTCTATATGTTCTTGCATCCTATTGGTGCACATGATTTTTGACGTCATTACCCGGCTATCTATGCAAATTTTCTGTACTAAATGTTCTATTCGTTCCAGTAGTAGGTTGTCTCGTAGGTAGGTAAGTTATTTTTGGTATTTAGTTATGACGGATGATCTTATTTCTGTTTTAACTATTTGTAGCATTGTGAAGAAATATCAGGAAATTCTTAGACCTGAGGTTGGATTTGCATTTCATTCACATCGACACGTTTGTGGGGATGATGGAATTCCGAATTTGAGTTTTTTTTTTTTATGTATTTGGTTAGTAAAAAGGAGCTATTTCAAAGTTTTTTAAGGGAGGTAGGGTTGTTAAAGAGTAGTTATGTTTGTCCTAAATGTGGGGAAAACATGAAAATTTAACCGGAAAAGGGGTTGGTGTTTGCTCTTATCATTTTCTGGGATTTAGTTAATTTAGTTATGACAAGTGAAGTTATTTCGGTTTGGAAATTGTTAAAAAATATCAAAATATTCTAAATCAAACAAGATGTTTTAGTCTGGAACATTTTGTTTTTGTTGTTATTTTCTGGGATTTAGTTAGTTTAGTTATGACGAGTAAGTTCTTTCTGTTTTGAAATTGTTAAAAAGTATCAAAATATTCTAAACCAAACAAGATGTTTGGGTTTGGAACATTTTGTTTTGGTTCTTATCATTTTCTGAGATTTAGTTATGACGGGTAAGTTATTTCGGTTTTGAAATTGTTAAAAAGTATCAATTATTTCGGTTTTGAAATTGTTAAAAAATATCAAAATATTCTAAACCAAACAAGATGCTTTGGTTTGAAACATTTTGTTTTTGTTCTTATCATTTTCTGGGATTTAGTTAATTTAGTTATGACGGGTGCAGTTATTTTGGTTTTGAAATAGTTAAACAGTATCAGGAATTCACCTTAGCAAAATTTCAGAACATTTTTTTTTTTTTTTTTTTTGTTCAAAATATGCTTTAAAGTTGGGTGTAAACTTAATACAAAACGAAGTAAAAATCATAAACATCACTTGACAATCACTTGTACAAAAATCGAGCCAAAAACATGGCGGCGGGCTCCCGGAAATGGGATTCTACCATACCAAACAATTAGTACTTCTACAATTTAGATTTCATTTTAAATTATCCTTCACCAAGCATTTATAACAGGAATTACTCTACTTATGAACTAAAATCAAATTAACATACGCTACAAGAATGGAAACAATAATAGTTATCAAAAATATAATTCTAGGATTCTTCAATGTTATTAATCGTGATTCATAAATTTTGAAAAACAGCCATAAGCACTGAATAATATGAATGAGTACAGAATAAAAATTTTAAAATAATAAAGTTTGATAACAGGTCTAACAACCAATTAAGTTTGATAACAGGTCAATTCTGATGTTTTATAATTGAAAACATCAGAATTGAGATATTACAAGCGTCATATGAACTTAGATTGTAGATCAAAAGTTGCTGTTTTATAAGAAATATATAACTAATTTGACGCCCACTGGATACAATTGTTTAATTTGAATTTAATCCAAAATTGAGTTTAAATATGCAATTCAACCGTCTATACTAAGGTTACTATTTAATACAAACATTTATAACACTTTCATGTGATTAGAGAAAAGACTCATGAAAAGTTACCTGAAAATCATAAAATAAAGGCACTTTAGAACTGTCACTCCATTACTAATGAAGCATAATCCAATTGAAAGATTAGAAGACTTCAAAATATGTATTTATATACATGTTTGTATATATATATTTCAACGTCCCCAGTTCTTAACACGAATTAACATGAGTGATACTACCGTGCTGAAACTAAAGATAAACAGCAACAGCGCTTCCACGCAGTTACAGTCACAAATTTAATAGTACGATTACAGTTACCGGATCCTGACTGAAACTTTTTAACTGTATAAATCTCCCACATAGAGGGCGTCCGTATCGCCAGATTGCAAAACAAACATTGAACGTAGCGGGAGGTTCAAATTAAAGGTAGTATGATACGATCTCGATTTTAATAATGCTAAGCCTGATTCACAAAATTTTTATACATTAATTGGACACAAGGAGGCATTCAGTTGGCCTTTTTTTCCATCACTGATCGCTCAGCCATCAATTTCAATTTCATCTTTCTTTGACAATAACGAGCACTCTACAAGACACTGACCGTTTGTTTTGGTTATGTCGTATGAAGTTTGTTGTCAACACACTTTAAGTAATAAATTTTTTTTTTAATTTTTCTCGTTACTCCGAGTGTTTCTTCGTTGATAATATTTTAAAGATGATATAAATGAACAAATTTTAAGAACTTTTAATCTATTTTGATTTGGTTTGGAGTACTTTTTTGCTACTCGAGGGCGTATGAGACCGGGAGCTACTGCTTAAAACCGATTCCGAATGGCTACGAACATCCATACCACAGTATGATCGAACCCACGAACTCCGGTACTGTAGATTAAAGTATTTTGAAGATATATTTTGAGCATTTATCAGATTACTTTTGTTTGATAATTTTTTAATACAAAATTCAGGAACTTTTAAGACATAATTAAGAAATGTTTCTTTTTAGAAGATTATAGGTTATAAAAATATATACAGTGAAACCTCTCTGAGCGGCCACCCCACCGTACCGAGAATATTTGGCCGCTCAGAAGGGTTTTATTTACTATTATAAGATAATTGCTATAATGCATAATATAAACAAGTCTGACTTATATACCTTGTTTAAAAGGAAATTTAAAACTTATCTGAAGAGAAAATAGTACTTTATTTCATGCTTTCTTACATTTTTTTTATAAAAGGCTACAATATGTGTCTCTTTTAAATTTTTATATTTCTCTATAACAACCATTTTTTCAAGTTCCTTATTTACTTTAAAAATCAGATCTTTAACAGATTCGTTTGCAACTGCCTCGAAATTTTCGATAATTT
The DNA here is from genome assembly GCA_032207245.1 of Pardosa pseudoannulata. Classification (NCBI taxonomy): domain Eukaryota; kingdom Metazoa; phylum Arthropoda; class Arachnida; order Araneae; family Lycosidae; genus Pardosa; species Pardosa pseudoannulata. Next base: position 56,011,642 of record CM063498.1, read on the forward strand.
TATCGATTTCTCGTAAAGTTGCTTGTGTTGAAAGTTTAGATTGCTCTCCATTACAAATGTTGAGCAGTTCCTTGTCTGAAAGTTACAAAACATAATTTGTAAAAACGTTTATATACACATACATACTGTTTAGTTTATTTAAATCATCTTCACATTTTAGATTTGATAAAAAGGATTTAAAGTACACTTACTTTCGCCAGACTCGTTACCCGAAAGGCGCTCCTCCAAATCAGCTCAGAAATCATCACAGCATTCCACTGTTGCTTTGTGCTGAAAAGATTTGGGATCACATTCTATTCCAGCAAGTTTTGAGAGTTCTGCTAATTGTTCTTCTGCTTTCGATTCGTCGCAACGTTGACATCATTGCAACTCAGATCACTGACCAACTAATGAAGTGAAACTGACGTGAATGACATTTTTGATGACAGAGGTGAAATTCTTCCTTAACTATACTGATTGGGATTCTAAACAAAGGCCCTAGGATACCTGCAACGCTTGATTGTCCAGTTTCTCCGTCAGTTTTTATGGGTGGTCCAGTAGGGATTCCCTATCTGAAGCGTGTGGAGTAAATACAAAAGAGATAACAGATTTAATCTTTCTAAGGAAGGGGGGGAACCATGGGAATGGACTTAGCAAGTTATTCCTGAGTCTTATATTAGACCTTAAACCTGACCTAGAGTTTTCCGCTCAAAATTAAAGCATGGAGCAAGTAGAATTTCTCGTTAAATGAAATGGGTGATCCCACTAGGGGGCCATTTAGAGAAGGTCAGGTGGCCACTGATACAGGTTATTTTACCATTAGGTCTATGAATAAAAAAATTGGCCGTTTAGAAGGGTGGCTACTCGGAGAAGTTTCACTGTATAGAGGATGATAGATTTCTTTAACACAACTAATATACCTGATAAACACTTAAAAGTTTTACAGAGTAATTCTATATTTTATATTATTGTTGTTTTAGCATTACCTATAGTAAGTAGATTTAAGTAATGTAACATATATTTTATAATAAATACTACACATTTAACTTGTAAATAGGACTTGTAATAATAATTCCATTGTATTCATATACAGTATATCCTGTGTATTATGCCTAATGTAGCAGAAGGGCAGACCAAATAGACTGGAGTTCTATAAACTCATTTCTTTATTCACTAATACCAGATGACAAAGTTTTTATACCAGAATTCACTGTTATATATCATCTTTTAAAGTGACCTGACCATCCATCCCAGGCAGTAAACTTTGAAGCTTATCTTTCTTTTTGTCTCTTAAATTTCAAAGCTTTTTCCTGTAATATTAACCCACTTACAGGTCCTTTTTTCCTCTTAAACGTTCATGCCATAAAAATAGAGCTTCCTGTACTTCTTTATACTTACCTTTCTGCATGATTTTTCTAACTTATTTTTCCACTTTCATTAGCTTATGCAATACACCACTTTTCAATTTCTGCATAATTTTTTTTTCTGTCTTCCACTGTACTTTTCCTAAGTTCTAACTCTGATGCTGTATTTTTTGTTATTATAACCAAGTGTAGTTGCTAAATAGTGTGTCATTTCTCTTCCATAGTCACTACAATATTTTTTTCGTTTATCACCCATTTTGAAATCTTTGCTGTGATTGACTTTAAAAAAATAAGTATACCCCAAAAACAATTAGCAGCTACTGTATGTACTGTGCAGTTATGATCAGGAACAGCAATAACAAATGAGGTCTGTTACACACTGATGCCCCACAGCAGAATACTTTTCAGTGTTCTGCAACAGGCTTTCAGATAATCAAAAATGTTCTGCAGGAGATATATTTATTTTATCATATATTTACTCTCCCACAATATTATTCCTATTGTGGTACATTTTCATCTTTACCAATATGTATAACTAAAAATATTTAATAAAACAGTGCTACCTAAAATTAAGAAAAATATTTGTATTAAAACCAAGGCATTAACATAAAATTTACTGTCCTGTCAATTACTTTTGATGCAAGATATTTTGAGATATCACTACGATGATAAAAATAGGACTAATAATTTGGCCCAAACATTAATGCAAGAGAAGTTTTTAGGATAGGCGGATCGCAAGCTATCTATCACACTGGTAGGGTTTAGGAAAGACAAAGAAATGACAGCTCTCACAAAGGATTATTGCCTGCAAATTTGGCAAGACACCGGTAATTTCAAGTAAACCTTAGTACTTTCAAATTTGTAGTTTCCTTTAAAAATAGTTTATCATAAATTTAATTTTCCTCACCGTTCTTATAAAGCTTGGAACTGCCATTTCAAATTTTACCCCCTCCCCCCCCACACACACACACACTTCAGTGATTCTTTCCTACTTATGTAAAACCATCTATATATATATATATATATATATATATATATATATATATTGAGGAAAAAGTTTTTCCTCGAGCCGCAATTGTTCTGCAGCGGAGCCAGTTGTTCTGTGACGTGCATCACACTTTTGGGCACATTCTGCTTCGGGGCACTGAGGAAACAATGAACAACGAGCACAACTTGTATTTTGCACATAACATATAGGAGAATCTTAGCAGACACTTACTTCAAAATCCTTGGTAATATTACCAATGCAGCACCTTGCCTTTCTCATTCAATTATGATACAAGAACACTAAGCCACACAGTTACAAACTGGATGTTTAAGAGTGTACTGTATATATATACTTCAAACTGTCCCATGATAATTTTACAAATTATTTACCAATATTTTGAATTGCTTAGGCATAATTGAGATAATTATCAAGTTATTTCTTATTTTTAAGATTAGATAAATTAGTTATCATGGATTATGTAATAATATTCATATGTATTTGCAATTAATATTGGAATAAGTTTATACAAGAAGTAAAGTTTTGAAATTGTATAAATATATTATTTGATATTTTTATATCAACACTTTGATTTCAATTGTGAATTTAATTTCTTCTAATAATTCAGCTTAATATATTGTTATATTTTCTCTTTTCATGTATGCTTTAATTAAAAGATAATCAATATTGTTAAATGCTGATATTGGTTTTATAATAACACAGCTGATTTCGAGTAGTATTTTGACCTCTGTAGAGTGTGATTGGCTCATAAGTGAGGTTTGGAGAAAATCAAGTTTGCTTAGGTTCAACAGTGATTCTCGAAGAATTCCAAATAGCAAGGGGCTTATTTGAATCCCAAATAAAAGTAAGGTGCATGGGATCACTATTTCCTAGATCAATGATGCAGTGGACAGTTATCAGCAATGTTGCCATTTGAATGCCTCTTATACTTTACTGAGATGTTGTTCTTTAAATTGTCTTTTTTCTCTTACAATTATTTGTAATGTGTATTAAAATGTTTTAATTTATTTACAAATTTTTAAAAATATATGAAACTTGCTAATTACTTAAAATGCATAAAAGTATGACCATCATTTGACCAACTTTAACTTTTTATGATTTTAATTACTTTTTATCAGTGTCATGCTAACTAAATTCTAAAAGTGCAGTCAAATGTTGTTTATACTGCTATTGTAGTAACCGTAAGGGCATTTTAATGTTGCATTTACATTAAAAAATCCCCTATATAATAATAGCCTAAGTTGTCTGTCCACTAATTTTTTAAGCGGTTGTACCTGGAATGGATACAGGCATCCATATTGGATTTTTCATGAGTTAGGGTTAGCAAAATTGAAAGCGAGTTCGAAATCCACCCCATCCCCCTTTTCGAGCGTTTAATGCTATTATTTCAAGTCTTATCCTTGCTCTTATTCTATACTAAATTCATTCTTGATAGGATGGCAAAGGTGGAGAGTAATATTTAAATTTCTGGACTGTTTCTACTTGAACCTTCATATACTCTAATTGGTTCGATCACAACGTGCAGGCGTTGTTCATTTGGTAGAATGTCCGCCCACTTGATCGTTGTACTTCTCAGGTTGACGGTTCTATCCCCGACGCAGCCAGTTTTATTTAATGTCTAATAAATTTAACATTTTCTGCTTTTTCTTTTAAATTCTTATTCCGAAAGTTGTTTTATTATATTTAAAATAAATTTTTATTATTTTTTCAACTTTTTATAAATTTTATTATTTTTATTTTATTAAATTCACGTATTGCTGTACGGATGTCCCTGGACACATAAACATTTCATGTTGTGTATCCTTAAACTTTCTTCTCGTAATGTAATAATAGCCTAAGTTATCTGCCTGTCTTTCCTCGAAGTTATGAAGCTGTTGGACCTGGAATGGATAGAGCATCCATATTGGATTTTTGATGAGTTAGGGTTTGCAAAATTCAAAGCGACTAAAGTTTATCTATTCCTAAACTATCAATCCGATTCTAAAATAAATTGATATAAGCTTCGTATCACAACGAAAAATACTGTCATCTTTAAAACGTTCGAAATCCACCCCGTCTCCTTTTCCAGCGTTTAATGCCATTATATCAAGCCCCATTTTAAGAGCAAGCGATTAAATTTATCACATAATAAATAAGTAAAAATAACAATTTGTTTCTAGCATTATGACTTCATTCCTTTAACCATCTCATTTAATCATTTCTTATTTTAAATTATTTAAATATCGTGTGCATTATTTCCATATGTTTTATCATGGAACTTAGATATTACATAAATAATTTTCTTTTTTATTTGACTTAAATAATAGATTAAGTACATATGTGATAATTTTAATCGATTATTTAAGTTGAAAGGTAATTCTCAGCCAAAAAAAAACAAACCATTTTTTTTTACCTGCCTCATAGGGTTCTTTATAATTCTGGAAAATTAAAAATTTTACTGATCCTGTCATATGACAGGCTATATGCTAATTAACAATATTTTGTTTAAAATATTTAAGTTCAACAAGAAAATTTTTCTGTGATTATTTTTGAGAAATATTTAAATAAATTTCCATTATTCTTAAAATCAAAGCTACATTTTAATCATATGTTGCTGTTTCTAGTTAAAGTCATTTGACAGCAATATTAAAAGTATTCTAAAACTGTCTTATGTTTTTTAGATGACTTCATTTATGCCAAAACATGTGATTTCAGTACAAACTCATGATATGCATACTGCAGGAGAACCTCTAAGAATTATTACATCTGGTCTTCCTCCTCTAGAAGGATCCAGTGTTCTTGAGAAAATTCTGTATATGAAGACAAAGTTTGATTGTTATCGCAAATTGATAATTAATGAACCAAGAGGACACAAAGATATGTATGGTGCTATATTGATGAAAAGGGAATCATGTGATAATCATTTTGATGTAATTTTTTTACATAATGAGGGCTATAGTTCAATGTGTGGCCATGCTGTCATTGCTCTTGGTCGTTATGTTTTAGATTTAGGCTTAGTAAAATGCTGTGCTCCTGAAGTAGAAGTAGTTTTTCACTGTCCTTGTGGTCCAGTAAAAACATATGTGCAATATGATGGTAGTTGTGTGTCTGGAGTTCGCTTTCATAGTGTTCCAGCTTTTGTATTCAAATTAGGTAATTAAATATATCATTTTTTATTTTAAAATTAAATATACTTAAAAAAATATCTTTCTTGAGATACTAAAATTGCCTCATTCTTTGGGCTTAAATAATTTTATTAAAATAAGAATTATAAATAAGCATTAAAGATTTTAATGCCATTCATAATTAAGGTTCTGTTTATACTACATTTCGCTCCATAAATAGACACTTCACAAATATTTTATCATAAAAATAGACAATTTACAAAATATCTTAATAGTATTATCTGCTCAGTAGAAAAGAGCTAAGTGTGGCCATTGGCCTGTTGACTGGCCATTGTTGCCTTAAGAGGCACCTCAACATTATTGGCATTATAGACAGCCCAGTATGTAGGGGGTGCCATATGGCAGAGGAGAGTTCATTACATATTTTATGTGAATGTGACTACTACTGCACCACGAGATTTGAATTCCTTGGGTATCACTTCAACGAGCCGTAAAAGTTGATTAACTTCCCGGTTAAATTGCTGCTGAAATATATCTCAGCTATTGGTCTCTCTGAGATCTAATGGTTATTGTTTCTTAACCTTGTGCTGGAACTCCTTGCTCCAGTGAATGGGGGGGTTTTCAGTACAATAGGCCTTGGGCTGCAGTGCTGGTGCCCTTGTGGGCCGCCCCACCCTAAATCTAAATCTAATAGTATTATCCCTTCATAGTATTTTCAGTTTAAAAATAAAATCTTCACAAAATTCTTTTGAAAATAAACTTTTTACAAATCTGTATTATCTGAAAAATTAACTTATAAATAATTAAAATGTTTATTTATAAATTTTATATGTGTATATAGGTTTATACACACATATATATATTTAATTAAGACTTTCTGTATAAGTGAACTTTAGTATTAATTTCAGATTCTCAAATTTATGTACTTTCACAAAAACATGGACATATTTTTGCAAATTCACAAAACAGAGAGTGCTCTTACTGAAAAAAAATACTGCCAAAGTTTCTTCTAAAGGAAATTAAACTAATCAACTAAATTTTTGCTGAGTGATGTGTACCAAATTTGTAGGATTAGAAATTATCTAGATCATTATATAAAATTTTTTGTATTAAAAAGTCTAACTCAATTACTTTCATATAGTTATTTATAGAGATTATCTGTTTCCTACTTGTAACAGTTTAAATTTTGTACTTTTTATTATTCTTAATACCAGTTGTGTGCTATAAATACATATTTTAATTTAGGTATATTTCTTTAGTTGCTAGATATTTAAAACTTTTATTTTTTAATATCATTTATTTATTATACAGAATAGTGTCTAGTTTAGGTGTATAAGATTATTCAAATCAGTTTGAATTCACCTTATAGTTTTTCTATAACATGTACATATTTTGTAGGTGTTGAAATATCAGTCCCTGAAATAGGAAATATAGTTGTAGATATTTCATTTGGAGGTGCATTTTATGTTATAGTTGAAGATAAGAAAATAGGAATAAATATAGATTCTTCATCTCTCAATGAACTAATTAACAGAGCTTCAAGTATAACAGGTAATATTTTTGTTTCAAATAGCTTTAAAAACAGTAAAGTATAAATATTCTGTTTTGTTTTTCGATATCTCAATTTTTGCATATTAAAAATCCATATAAAATTTTAATTGATCCCCTCTGGAATTAAGTTAATTCATTGATTTTAGAAGCTGTGAAGGAACAGGTGGAATTCTATCATCCAGAGTATGAGGACCTAGCATTTTTATATGGTACAATTATTACAGATGGTAAAGACCATTACTTGGATGGTTCATCAAAAAACCTATGTGTCTTTGCTGATAAAGAAGTGAGTTTTTCTTCTTCTTTCATATACTTAACCCTTTCGTAGGCCATTTATTTCTCACTCCACATTTCCAAAATTTCAAAACAGAACTGCTAATTTTATTCAATCAATCAGACAATAGATGACAGCAAAAAAATGAAGCGGGAATTAGTCTTCCCGTCATTCCAATAGCAAGACCAATATATTAGAATGGGTTTTGCACTTTCTACAGGTGTATTTTGTAAGATCATGTAGATGGGAAGTAATCTTCCCACAGCCCACGAAAGGGTTAAACTCTGAGGTTTGAAACATGAGGGTTCAGAAACATTGGAAACTTCAAGCATGATTGGGAAATGTAATTTTATAATTGGTTAGTTTTCATAAATTCTGCAAGTAAAACAGAGATACCAGTATAAAATAATATGCACATTTTAATAATAAATAAAGTTTTAGTCATTTTAGTTGCTTAATGCAGTTGTAAAAATAAATTCATAGGTCTCATGATTGTTTGTACATTTTAAATATAAAAATGAACATGAGAAAATAGGAAATCAAAATATGAAAATATCTTTAAAAAGGTTAAGGAAAATAATTAAAGTTCTTATACTAATTATTTTTTAATTGCTTAAAACAGTGTAATTAAAATAAACAAAAACTATTAACCCCTAACAATTGAACTTTGAAAACAATCGCTTAACACTGTCAGTTTATTTGAATTACTATTGTCAAATAGCAAGAAAAAAAGTCACCAAAAGCAAAACTAAAATTAATATCATAATCTAATTAAAATTGTAAAAAGAAGAAATGAATGAGTATTCTGAATTATCAGCCAATGAACAGATGTCCACAACCGACTCTGTTAATGCTAATCTCTGAAGATAAACCAGGGATTAATTTTCAAGTTCAGTTCTGTATTGAGTTTTAATGAATTTCATTAAAAATAACTGTAATGTTATGAGATATTATTTTTTCCCAAAAAAATTTTTGCAGGCCACAAAATTTGCTTAACAGGGCTGCCATTTTAAGCAAATTTTGTGCTTAAACTCCTGTTTAATATTGTTTTTATAGCCCTTTTTTGGAGAAGTGTTGTTTTGCATGTGGCATCTAAGAAAAATTTCATCAAATGCATATAAGTAAAATTTAAATTTAAACCTGTCATTTAATATGAAAGCAACATATAACGGTCAAAATAGCATTCAAATTAAAAAGATTCCAAAGATGAACTACAGAATATTTTGTCATCATATTACCATGACTTTTATTATTTGTACATATTGCATGACCTAGTCACAACATCTCTCCTTCCTCTCCCTGTGTCACTCCCTGATACATATATGTACACACACATAACATACATACATGCATAATATATAAAAAATTATTGCCCATAAAGTTTTTCAAAATTCTACCAGTTTACATACTTTCCTAGCCAATTAAATTAAATCAAAGACATGAGTATTTGAGATTGCATTCATTCCACATTTTTCAAAACTAAAAATGGAATTAATAAATGCTTCCATAGTTGTGGCCTTCTTACACCTTTTATTAACCAGCTGCCAATTCTTCCAGGAAAAGCTGCAGATCATTGTAACTTTTACACTGTTTTATGCATATTTGCTGCCCCAAAAGAACTGTTTGTAAAGCTCTCTATAAGGAATTTAAGCATGTGATTACTTCTCAGATGGCATATTCACAAATCAACAGATGCTCAATAGTTTCTTAACTTTGTAAAACATGCCCATCAGTTCTTTAAAATCAAAATAAAGGATTTTTGGTATTTTCCCTGATAATGCTCTAGTATGTTGCCTTCTGTAACATGGCAGTGGTAGTAATGTTATGTTAACAAACAAGCCATAACAATTTTAAAAATATGTGCTTTTTTTTTTTTTTTTTTTTGGTCTGATTGATGAAGAGGAATCTTTACTGATCACAATCACACACACACATATATGTATACATATATATATACACATATATATACACACACACACACACACACATATATATATATATATATATATATATATATATATATATAATCATTTGTAAGTGTGTAAGTTAGCAATGACTATGCATTTTAACCTTGATTTCTGAAAATCTTGATTTCAAGCTACATTATAAGGCTACAATTTACATATTTTCTATGCAGGACCATTTTACTGCAGTCCCTATTTGCTGCATAAATTATTTTAATGTTTTGCAAATACTATATTTCATAGCTATTTATAAAGTTTCTGGAATTTTTAAAATACAATTTTTTATGGGGTGTCTATCCTTGTATGAAAACCGATTTTAGTTTAGTTTACATTTAGGCTTACTTAAATATCTTTTAACCCTAGAAAGATAACCTACCTATGGAAGTTTAAAAAGACAGTCTATTTTAACATAAAATATAATTGCTGATATTCGCTTATATAACAAAAGAGTAAATTAGAATCTCAATTGTCAAAGAGTATATATTATCAATTTCATCGTATATGTTTGAGTGCATATATTTTAAATTGTGTATGTAATGTTTGTGTCAATTGTAATGTACCACAATGAATGTTATAGTGTTATGGATATATGAAAAGCATTAAGAATTATCTGTATTTTCACTAGCAAAAAGTTTTGAAGTTATAAAAATAATTATTTATTACTTAAAAAATTTGAAAAAATCTTCTTCAGACGTCGATTTGACGTAGGTTATCTTTCTAGGGTTAAAAGAGGAATTACAAATTAACAATGCATTAACCCTTTGATGACTGTCAATCATGTATATATACAGAATAACTGCATGTAGCTCTTTTTACTATAAGCATAAGTAGATATAGGTTGATTACCACATAAGGCCAAGAAGACTGTAGACTTGGAATCCCATAAACTGATTTCTGAGAGTCTTTTAAGAGACATTTTTTTTTTTTAAATAACTGATTATTTGAGTTGAATCTGAATCAAACTATTTTTAAATAGATAAAGTTTTAAATATATATTAGTTATTTATGTAAACTTACGTGTTTTGTATCTTTAAGTTTGCATCAACTTTATTTTTAAGGAAAAATTAAATTTAAAAAGATGAAATCTTTCAAAATGGTATTTATTTATCACTATAATCTTATTTTCAATCGGCACATACCTATGATTTGTCAAATACAGGGAAGGACAAATTTTTTCGACTGCAGGCCAAAAATAGAAAGAAAATAAATTTGGCGGGCCAAGATAAATTTTTCTAAAATTTTAAAAACAATATAAAAGAATCTAACGGTTTAAATACGTTAATGAGATGAAATTGCGATTTCATTTTTAAAAGTTCCTTATACTGAGGTTTGAAGTGAGATGTACTGATTTTAAGGAACAAGGCTAAATTCTCATCTGTCAGTCTACTTCTGAAATTATCTTTCTAAGGTTCAAAGTTGAAAATACTTGCTCACATATAAGAAGCAAATATACCGCTGATCTTCTGGGCATGAGATAATAAATTTGGGATATAATATTTAAGCAAAGTAGGAAAGGAGATGGATATATAATGTATAAATATATATTTCTTTTAATTTGCCTCAGACTGGCAATTTAAAATTCTATACGTGGGCTGGATAAAACCATCCGGCAAGCCAGAGTTGGCCCGCGAGGTATAGTTTGCCCATCCCTGGTCAAATACAATATTAACTGATGGTCAAATGTTTTAAATACTTGTTTTTATATTTAAATTTATGAATTAAATCTGAACAATATGGAGGTAGGAAGAGTTATGTTTAAATGTTTAGTAAAATAGAATTAATACTGCACTAAATTTGATATTACTTATGAACATTTTTTTCGGGGGGGGGGGTTGTCTAATAAGATTTCAAGGAAGAAAGATATCCGAGAAGAATTCTAAGCATTGGGACCCAGGCAGTCTTAATTCGGATCTGAAAAGGTATCTAATTTATGGTTCTAATAACCAACAAATGAATATGTTTTCCTTAATGTTATGAGCATATTATCATGCACTTCAAATGTTACAGGAAGTCAAAGGGCTTTAAATATAATAGTGGTCAGCACATTTTGCTAGAATCCTGACAAGTTGGGTCCAAGCCTGGCAAGTACATAAAACACCTTATATACCCAGAGAATATGCTGGTTAAGTACGCAAATCTGGATATCTTTTCATTGGGAGGTTGGCAAGTAGGAGGAGAGAGGTAGAGCATGTAGAACAAATATCCCTCTGCTTAAGGATCTTGAAATCTGAGGGGATTCTCCATTGTAGCATCATATATACTTTATACTTGTCATGATATGGAGCCCAGTGCAAGGTAGCCAATGGAATTAAAAAGACAACTCATTTACCTAATCTATCTCAGACCTCAACAGTCAGAAATCCCCCAAACCAACGAACACTTCTATTGGTTGGGAGAAGTCCGAAGTTTCTTTCTAGTTCAAACCGGTCCTGTTCTGGTATGTCTTTGATGATGACTCACGGGAAGAGGTAAAAAGAGCTGAACCGAATGTAACTTATTGTTACAATGTCATGCCAAAAAATACCCTCAATTTTGATCATCCTCAGGAAGTAAATTTTTGCTCCCGATTCCATACTTCTCTCTCACTTGCGAACCTCCCAGCTAGAGGACTTCCTGAACTACAGATTTAACCAGTATGTTCCCTGAATATACAGTGATATTTAGTTGCCTGGCAAAGCTTTATCCTTACATCCTAGAATTCTAGTTCAGCATGCTGAACAAAAGAGAAAATGAAAAATTGTTATTTCAATTACTAATTATTTTATTTATGTTTACCTAGTGTATTTTATACATAGGTAGATCGTAGTCCAACTGGGTCTGGTGTAACAGCTAGAATTGCTCTCCAGGTAAAGAAAGGGTTAATGAGCTTACATCAAGAAAAAGAATTCAGAAGTATAATTGATACTTGCTTCACAGGAAAAGCTGTAAAGGAAACAAAATTTGGAGATTTTGAAGCTGTTATAGTTGAAGTTTCAGGAATGGCATACCACACTGGAAACAATACATTTTATTTGGAAGAAAATGATCTTCTTTCAGAAGGGTTTCAACTTCCTCGCTAAAGGTTGCTATAAAATCATATTTTCAGACTTTAGTCTTAATTTCTTATTTCAAATGACAAAGGTAAATTTTAGTGAGTTCTTTCAACATTTAAATATGTGTGTGCATGTTATTTAAATAATTGTAAGCATGAACACCATTTTATCTGAATTCAAGGTGGCCACACTTCAGGAATTATAAAGTCTTGTTTCAGTTCTGAAAATATCTGGGTACTTTTCAAAATTCTTCAAAAAATTAGGGAATATTCCAAAATGTCACTTAATTAGGAAAAACAAATTTTCAATGACCAAAAGAGTGATCACCATGCCAAGAGTGTTATTTTCTTTTAAGATAAGGTCATGGTTTACTAAAATGTTTGCTTTTACTACCAAGTCTTCAGTAGTGGGCTCATCTATCACACTTTAATCATCGTTATAGTGTATTATGAATTAAAAGTGAGCTGCAGTGGGTCAGTTGGCAAAGGCAATAATCTTGTAACTGGAGGATAGTGGGATCAAGGCTTGAGCTGGCCAAAGATCTGCTGTGTCATTAACACTAGATTGCCCAAGATTTCTTGTATACCTATATTGCCCAAAAACAGTCAAAATGACTGCATTGTGAAAAAATAACAAATATGTAAAGAAATTTGTTTAAAATTAATTTTTAATATTATATAATAAAGGAGAGCGGAAGTAACTACAATTATTCATAAACCCATTTATATGTTATAGAAAAAGTCACCAAATTCTAAGAAATTGTGTCATTATATTTCATAATTGTTTTTCTAATTGAAATTAAAAAACAGTCAAAATGACTGCCTTGGGCAATCTACTGTTAATGGCAGTTGGGGTACATAAAATATGCAATGTCAAATGTAAAATGACAATGTCTGCAAGATTCTCAAACAATACCTTTAGAGGTGGCAAGGTGCTTAGGATCCTTCTGTTTGGTCCCAGCTTTTAATTATAAGGACCATTCTTAGAAGTCCAACCTCTTGAGTTATCATCTTTCCATGAGAAGTTATATGACTTTGAAATGAACATGACACCAACCAACCATCGATTTAAAGTTCAAATTGAGCTAGCTACAAAGTAACATTGCTTTCTACAATTTATTTTTAAGCGTTATTTGATTTTCTCTTTAAAATAAATGTTTTGTTCAAATTAAAGGTTAAAACCTTTATTTTATTTATTACTTTTGTAAGTATGAACATTAGTGCCCTAATGCAATTGCTATCAGCATTGTCTTTAGAATACTGCCCACAATCTTTGACTATTTTCCATTTAAGGTAATGTAAATTTTATTTAAGTATTTATTTAATATGCATGTTGAATTATCTAGATATTTTCCCCCAAATTTAAATTCAAGTAATTGGTTTTACGCTGACCCAGCCTTTTTGGCCATACAACAGCAACTTGGTAAACTTAAAATATTTCATTACTTTTACTTACATCATTCATCTACACACCAGTTTAGACTATGTGGATGAGAAATTGCAACTGTAATGTGCCCACTATGCATTTAACACATCTTTGACTTATGAGATTTTAACTACTCTATTTGAAAGAATGCTGAAATCATTAGGTGCATCGAGACAGAAAAATTGTACCAGTATATTTTGAAAATTAATTTTTTGCTTACATGAATGCAAAAAATGATTAATTTCACTCTTATATGGACACATCTTCAACTAAATCAAAATTTAGCTCATTTCTGCAAAACATCTGATAACTGCAGTTTTTCTGAATTTTGTGGCCACCATGAATTAGTATGTAAAGCTTTTGTCTAAAGAAATTATACAATTTATCATTTGTAATTAGCTAATCTTTTTATATTGTTGTTAGATTAAAATGAATTTTATTTTTATGTATATTTTCACATTTGCTAGTTATAGTGTTTGTTTGATGAATCAGCTGCATTTATTTAGAAACAGAATATTTTATTATCAAGGATAGGTTCTAATATATATTTAGCTTCATTTCTACATCAAGCTCTTTATTCTAAAACTTAAATAGTTACATATTTGAAAATGTACTTTATATACAGTTAAACCTTGATCTATTGCTGCATTATTAATTTTCTGCATTGAGTATTTAATTCATTTGGTGATGGTTTATACCTATAAAATCAGTGATATTTTACCTGGCTTTGTCTTTCCAGAAGTATCTTTTTGTAGAACTTAGCACTTGAGAAGGGACTTTTTGTGTTGATAAAAATGTTTCAAAGTTGTGTGCATGGCAAAAAGATTTCTGGCTTATCAGAGACTTTCCTAGACCATCAGAGGGTTAGTAATCTAACAACTAGTGGGATTACAATGGAACACCTATGTACAGACCAGAATCAAAATGCTTAGAAAGGGGCAAAGGAAGGTGAAAATAAACCTGAATCAGTATCAAGATTTTCACTTTGTCAAAATTAAAATCATTTAAATACAAGCACAGTAACAGTACACTGTCATTGTGCATGTATTTAAATAATTAGTATACTTACAGTAGTAGACACAAAAGAATGGTTATTCTTTACAGTCAGGTGATCTACAAAGCAAATATCAATTACAAAATATTTTTTGAATTGTTAACTTGTATGTTATATTTTATAGCATGTTAAATACTTTCAAATTGTGTTGTAAATAATAATCAGTTTATTCATAGTCACATATTTTATCAAACTTCTACATACATTTCCCAAATCCATTATTTTCATCTAATCATCATTTTCCATTCCCATCCTCTTGAAAAATGATCGATTAGTGTCCCATTGTATGTATATTTACATACAGGGGATATATACACACACACACACACACATATATATATATGTGCAAAAAATTATTAAATATATAGAGAATGTTACATCATGAAAACTAGATATGAATTAGAAACTAGATCTTTTTTCCAGAAGAGTAGGTAAGGAATAATGTAATGAATAAGTAGAATCATTACATTAATCAATATATTTGATTTATTATAATCATCTGTATATCAACAACCCAATTTATTACATTGCGAAAACTTGATTTGAATTAGGAACTAGATATTTTCCTCCAGCAATATTTTACATAAATGTAGTTAAGGAGTAATGTAATAAATGATAATAATAATAATAATAAAACCCAGGAGAGTATCATAATCTTTTTTGTAATTGGATGAGCTAGAGTACATACTTGTGATTACCTTCAGAAAGAAATTGACTTTAGACCATGATGTTGAAAATTTGTGATATTACATTTCAAACTTCCAATGTATGATTATTATAATTTAAATAATTACTAAGGAACTTTTTATTGTTAAATTAACATCAAAATAGGATTTTAATATCCACTATCACATTTTGTTTTAATAATATTTTATACACTTATGTTCCTTATTGCTATCAGTATCCCCTCATAAATTTTATTTTTATTAGTTTTATACATTTTTACTTTTATTATCAATATTAGTACAGATTTTAAATAGAAAAAAAAGTAGGATACAACACATAATTGAACAAAGTACAACATTAACTTTTTACTTAAAAATTGTGAGAAAGCCCACAATTTTTTTTTATCATGGGTATGATTATATATGTCTGTGTGGTTACTTTGACTCATAAGATTATATTATTAGTACTGATTTTAAATTTATCTGAAACTTTTTCCTATGATAATCATTCTTTACACAAAATCAATGATAGAAAAAATCTTCGAGAATGCCATATTTGCTTTTATTGAGTGAGCTAGAGTACATGCTTTTGATTATCTTCAAAAAGAAACTTGGTTTAGTTTAGACCCTCATGTTGAAAATTTAGAATTTGAACAATAGTTGTTTTAAAAAAGAAGTTCAATTTTGTTTTGTTATTTTTAATTTACTTGAAATATATGCTACTAGTATATCTATATACTTAAAGCCTTAATGCATTGTCTAAAAATTTTCAAAAAAGATCTTAGTGTTAGTTATTGAAAAACTGAGGAGAAAGAAGAGGGGAGCTTATTCTGAGAATCTAAAGAAAGGTAAATATTCAAAATTTCCTAAAGCTGTAAAAATAAAACATGGAAAGTTATTTGTGACTGTTAAAAAGATAAGTGTATCAAACGTATCAAAGTCTGAGACAATGGTTGAATTCACAGACATAGAATGACTTCAATCCAAATTGGTGTAAAAATTAGTAATTAACTATGTTTTATTTCCAATAAAAAATATTAAATACAAGTCTAATAAGTATATAAAATATACTTATATAAAACATGCAGGAAGATTTTAAAGGAAAATCCAAAAGAAATAATAAAGATCTATGTCAATAACACATGGACATAAAACATTCTTTTAAGGGTGTTTTATAAACTAAGGTATACATATAAATATTTTTCTTTTTTCCACTTTTATGATTCAAAACTAATATTAGCCCTTTAATTTAATGAGAGTGTAAAATAATATATTGCATTTTTTAAAAATTTATTTTATGCCATACAACTAAAAAGAGATTAAAAATCTACAGGGCTTTTGTTCCTATCAGAAAGATACTTCCTAGTTAATATAGATTGAATGTTCTGTGAAAAAAAAAGTAATTCTGGAAAGATTTATTTTTATGTTATATATATATAAATTTTTTCTTTAGTTCCAGAGAAGCAATATAATATACAGAAATGAGTATGCTTTCATTCAATTTTATCAATATATCATTGAATGCTCATCAGTAAGTCTCAAGTACCTACTCTCTCAATTAAAAAAGTGAATGGGCATGGCTGGAGTGACTAAACAGAAGAATATTTTTTAATAAATAAAAATAATACATAAGATTCTGAATACTGACATTGATTTTAAAAATTGGGTCCGAAAAAGTCAAAATGCTTCTTTTTAACTACATTAAAGCATTTGAACTATTTACTATAGCATTTTATAACTAAATATGATAATGTCAATAAATTTAAACCAATGTAAGTAACAAATAAATACACAAAACCAAATTTAAATTTTAAAGAATACTTTCAGAGGTTAACAGTACTTTCTGTAGGACTTGTTATGTTTCAAATATAAGCCTTTTTTTTTTAAAAAACTGCACCATGTCAATGGAACCCTTATATGTTTGTGTATAGGATATTAATAGAAGGGTCTCTAAAACTTAGACGTATAATTTAGAGGGGAAAAAAAGCCTTTATTTGGTTTCATGGGGGTTAGATGCTGCAATTAAACTAGTTTCAAGCCTTCACAAACTCATACACAAAGCTCAAATAGTATCTAGTTGTGGCTTGAAATCTATAAAAACTAGTTTATTCCATTGGTCCTAAATATAGGATTGCATCCCCTATCTTTATTAAATCCCAAGATCTGCCACAGAATTGCTGTTGACCATGTCATAGTACAGCAACAACCATGGGAAATAAGTGTAGCATTCATAGGTGCTATGAAATGCCTACTACTGGAAAAAGAGTACCTTCATGGCATGAATGCCAAAATAAACTATGAAAATTACATTGAAATATGGAAAGAATTAATGATTAATGAGTTAATGATTTTGTTTCTGAGAATTAGAAAATTATTACTCTTTCTAAACTGAGGATTTTTTTTATCATAAAATGGAATTAAAATAGGGAAATATAAGTTAATTACTTATTAGTATAATATTTAATATATTATAGGTATATACATATATATTATGTAATATTTAAAGTAGACATTCAAAAATCATATGTATGCATGTGTGTTCAATTCTGTTTTTAAATTCCACTTGTGAATTTTTTTAAGCTACTGCAATAAGAATTTTAATTTGATTGCTTTAAATTTTAAAAATGATGGTTGGGCATGCCCAGAGTGACTGAATATACAGTGTAGTTTTCAATAAGTAAAAGAATGCATTGTATTCTGAATATGACATTTATTTTAAATTCCTTTATATTACAAACCAACAAATATGACAATCAGGTCTATGTTGAAAGTTATTTAGATCAAACTTCAGCAGAAAACACAGTTTCAGATTTTTACATGTAAGAATAGATTTTTGATGGCATCAACAATGGCAAGTATTCAAGACATCGAAATATACACATAAACATTAAGTAGAAGAAATATATATATTCCTTTATCCACTGGCATTATCTAAAAAATAAATCTTCTAATTTTGACTCTAATTTGCATAAGGCACTAAAATTCATTATTGAAAATTGGCAAAATATATAGCAAAGAGTGCCTTATTGTGAAACAAAACTTTTATAAACACATTTAAAATATAATTTTTTTTAAAAATGGTGTGCAATTCAAAGATTTCTTTCATTTTTCTTAGTCAGAAATGAAGATGTTAATGCTTGAAATATGTTTTATGTATCATACAGTCCTTGTGTGACAAGCATATTTTTAAAAAATAACCTAACTTTATTTGGGAAGGGAATGCAGATTAAATAATTCCATAACACATTTAAAAAGATTTAAATGGTAAAACAATACATGAAAAGCACCATTATCTTTCACATTATGTTCCTTGTAATTGCCTTTTTTAGTGATAATTAATTTTAGTTCATGACTAACTACAGTAAAATACTACATTTGTTTTTTAAAAATAATTTATCTTTCATATTCTAATAATGAAATCTAAACACTTGTTTCCTAAAATTTTACAAACATAAAATTTATTAAAAAGAACAAAATTTTAAAATAGTCCTAACTTCATTAAAATTTGATCAAGTTTTTATGGATTGTTAAATATACAATTTGGTATTTTCAAATACTACAGAAATCAAAACTTTTCTAATTTTTAGGTAATATGTATAATTTTAAACTATGATAATGATAAAAATCCATACCTTAAGCTTTCCAAATTATTTCTAGAGTATTGATTTTATGAATAGTACAGTTATGAAGAGATAAAATATAACATTGTGCATGTTTCCAATAAGTAAATTTTAGGTTATGAAATTTATACGGAAATATGAATTCACCAAGTAGCCAATGGAAAGAAAAAAATCTAAAAAAGAATTATGACTCAATCTGATTTTTAGATGTTTAAAATATGCTTATTCTGAGTTTTATTACATTCTACATGAAATAATTTTAAATTCATAAAGGGTAGGTTAGATAAATTTTTTTGTTCCTTTTTAGTTGTTCACTTGCTGTCTTTGTGGACAACCAGCAATTATATACTATTGACATATTTAGAAGATACCGAGAAAAAGTTGTGCAGAGTAGAGAAAGACATCTAAAAAATATTTATATCAGTAATATATATTTTGGCAAAGGTTCTAGAACACTTGTAAATTGGTACTATTCAAATAAATAGTTTTTAATACTGAACTTAGATGGGAAGCACAGATACAGAAGTACGAGGATAAAAAATGTGGTAGAACAATATACACTCAGTAGAAAATAGGAAGATACAGCATTTTACTCTTCAACTGTACATAGTCTTCTCAACCCACTGAAATATATTAGAGTATATATATGTATATAAATTATCACAGCATAAACATAATATACACTCAATTTATAAAATGCAAAAATAATGTTTGCAATTATTTTTTAATCAAATTCTTTCTAAAAGTATTTTGTCACAAATTGTGTATTTGTAAAGACGTAACTTCCCAAATATTAATAATTTCGACAGGCAAATTAGATATGCCCATCATAAAAACAGCATTATTTGTAAGCTGGTGACAAATTTGCAACCAAAATCCTCCCCAGAAAAAGAAAAAAATAAAGAATCTTGTAGAGACAGTATTTTCTAAAACAGGAAAATCTGTGGGCCACATGCAACCCATCGGTAAAATTTTGCAGCAGAATACCGAAATCTATAATTAAAAGAAATATCCTACTTATATAGTAAATGTAAACGGATTGATTTATCGATAATAACTATTTATGCTAATTTATAAATTTTTAACTATTCTGCTATTTAATAATAATAATCAAAATTTTAATAATAATGCATTGATTTCAGTTTTGACCTCATATCTGTGCGTGTGTGTCTGTAATATATCAAAATTATTACCCCTTCTCATTGTTTAATACCTAAATCCCAGCCATAAAAATCTCGGATTTAAAGGAGTGTTCGCCGACTCAAATTCTTGTTACCCCGATCCCAAAACTAATGCTAGAATAAATGCTAATTTTTTGTCCACTGGCCACATTGTCCAGCTGTCCCAGGAAAAAAGTTTCTCTCCTAACTCGTTGACAGCCAGACGCATTTTCGATGTTTGCCCAAGGCTCCGAAGTGAACTTTTCATTATGCGATGCATATGCTCAAATGTTATTTGCAGCAGATAAAATGAGTTATAAAATCATGCTTGAAGCAGTTTTCGTGTTGGGGGTAACACCCACGGCGCGGTAGGCAATTATTACGATTGTCCTTTTTTTTTTTTTTCAAACAATCATGCTTCGACTGCTAAGTGATTACTCTCATTCTTCAGCATTCAAAGCAGCTAGGAAAAACTATGTTCCCATTGCGTTGATTCACCTTTTCTTTGCCTTGAATGTTTCAATCTGACTCATCGCAATTGGCACTGATAAAATGTATGTTTTTTATGTACTAATAAAATTACTTTTGTATGTTCTATACTGCACTGATTTCTTCAAACTATTATAATAACAATGGTAATATTGAAAAATTTATCAGTATCCATGTTTACTATAATTATGTACTTTTATTATTTGCTGCGTCACCGGAGACCCCCATGGCAGTCAACGCGCTAATAACAAAATTGCTGCCTATGTGGATTTTTAGCTATCGTAAATGATCAAAGTTTATTCCCAAATAACACTGAGTAAGTAGTAGGTCTCTTGTTAAAAAATTCACGTGACCGGCCGCTGGTGGGTTCAAAATTTGTGAAGGAAGTGTGTATTCGTGGGCATTCGATGCAAAACTCCTGCCTTGAAAAAATGTTCATTTGTTGCCTCAATAAATTTAAAGTTCCACAACATTGAAATTTGCTCTTTTTTTTTATGGAACCACGGCAGCAAGTCACTTAGGTTCTCCTATTGTCCAGTAATTCCGGGCGATCCAAATAAAGGGGCTAATATTCTTGTGTAATAAGCGAGAATAATTTCATTGGTTACATATAATTTGTAATGAGTAAATATATCTTTCACCAATTACACTGACGATTAGCCCCTATTATTTAGTTTGCTCGGTTTTCTGAGCAAAAAGAACACCATCAAAAAAACAAGTCCAACGTTGCAAAACTTCAAATTTATCGAGGTTAAAAAGCAACAGTCACTTAATCGTCTGTACAAGGCAACGGTTCTGAATCAAATGATCAAGAATATGCACTTCTTTCACAAATATCGAATCCAAGAGCAAGAATCACATGATTTTATTCCCATGAGACTAGTATAGTTTAGCGATTTTGGAGAAGCAAGAGCGAACCGTTATCCATTAAACTAGCTCAAAAAAACATACTGTTCTGCAAGTTAGTTACTGCAGAAGCGAGACCATTTTTCTGGGAAAGCTGAAAAATGTGGCCAGTGGACATACAATTAGCATTTATTCCAGCATTAGTTTTAAGAGACGGTAACGAGAATTTAAGTCAGAAAATACTCCTTTATCTGACATTTTACGGCTGGGAAATTAGGTATTATGAAATGAAAAAGGAGAATTTTAGATATCTATTTTATGGGTAATAATTTTGATACATTATATACACACACGTAAACATACATCCAAAGAGCCATTACGTTATAACCACCCTACCTCTATAACAATGAGCTCGCTCAGAAACAAAACCACAGCGATTGTGTGGCTGAATTGGAGTATATAAAGCCCCTATTTATGGACAGTCTATGGTATTGTCTTTCCAAACATGGCGCGATTAGCGGCATAATGAGCAAAGCCACCGACTTTTCAGACTTCCATAAAAATCAAATCGTCATGTCTGGGCTTCTGGGAACGTCGATAATAGAAAAAACGCGTTTGGCGAGTTTTTAGGTGGAGTTCTGTGCACGTATTGAAAGTGGTGTACGGATGGTGAAACGACAAGTCAGCGAAAAGTGATGTGTTGTCCGCGGTCCATTGATCCCAGAGGAAGATTGTTACGTATAAGCTGTGATCAAAGAGCTACAGCATGTACTCTTAGGAATAAAAACTACTTATACGTACCAAACTGCTTAGTACGTATAGGCATAAAAACAAGCAGTCAAAACACATCCCTGAGCTGATGGCACATCATCGCCAACAATGGGCCAAAGAACATCCGAATTGGACCATAGAAGAAAACTGCATGGTCCGATGAATCTGCAAATTTGTCGATTTCTATTCAAAACCCTGGCTCCCGGATATATAGATTGACGCAGACAAGACGGTGGAAGTAATTTTAGGGTGAGAGCAATGTTTTCATGGTGCACACTAGGACCTATCATCCACATAGAAAAATCCCTGGACGTCTGTGCGCCACATGAACATCGTTGTAAACCAGGTGCATTCCTTCGAGACAACAGTGTTTATGGCGGATGATGGCGTTTACCAAAAGGATAGAGCACCATGTTTTAAGGGTCACATCATCCGGGAATGATTCTATTAATATTCTAGTGACTTTCAAGGCATGTCTTGGCTTCCAAATTCGCCTAGCACTAATGTTATAGAACATTTGTGGTTACACCTGGAAAATCGAATTCATGCTGCCACCCTACCACCTCGTAATCGGCGGAAATTGCCGGACCAATTAGTGAGCGCTTGGAATTTGATATCTCAGACAAAGAATGTAGACATCGCCTCATACTACACATCAGAACCTTGTCTAGTTGAATACCATCACTCCAGTGTTGGCGATTTGAACGAGACGAAAGGACTACGTCGTATTAAACATATGGTCATAATGTAATGGCTTTTCGGTGTATATACAGTGCAGCCCGCCAACGTAAGATGTCCTTCCAATGCAGCCCACGGAGCCTTTCGGGCTACACAGGCGTCTTCTAGAATGTGCTAGATCTGCCGGAAAGGTTATAAATAGATCACGTTAAAGCAACGGCTCAGTTTAGATCTAAGAACGATAGATGGCTGAATCAGTATTGCGGAAGATGCTGCAATTCAAAGCGATTGATAAAGGAAGTAAATATCTAACCGTAACATATTTATCTCATATTTGTATACTAACCCAAAATGTTTTGTGTTTATTGAGTGAGACCCAGATATTTAGAATCTTCAAAACTGGGTTGAATATTATATACATATATAAAATCACAACTGTTGCAAACATGATATAATATTAATTTTTTAAATGTTAAAGAAATACACATACATTTAGAAGGATGTAATTATTTAAAAATTTATTAATATATGCTGAATAGACAAAGCAATAGTTAAAATTGGGTCATAAAATTGTTTTATCTATATATCTTTGGGAAATTTGCAATGAAACTAACCAAAAAATTGGCTGATAAATTAAGAATTTCTTCATATTTGAAAGAAAAAAATTTCAGTAATTGTAAGGAAAATGTCACTACCTTATAATATGGGTATACAATAATAAAAAAGAGTTGCAGATTCAGTTATTTTTAAATGTTTCACTGTTTAAAGTTCTTGAAATTATCAAAATGGACTTTTAAATTATATCTGTAAGGGTTAAAATAATTAATAGTTTTCACAGAATAAACACAGTGAAATTATTGTAACTTTGTTAGGTTCTGATTTTATAATCTAGAGTTAACGAATATAATACTTTGAAATCTAATCTTCAACCTTGCTACTGTACAGTATTTTCAAATACCTCTAAATTTAAAAATCTCTTGTCATAATTTTATCAATATTATAATTTCTGCTAATGGATGAACTTATAAAAGCTAAAAATACACAGAAACAATATATAATCCTACAAATTAAAAAAATTCATCAAGAATTAATTCGAATTAGACTTCGAATTCATTAATTAAGTTTCAAATATGTGTTAAACAAAATTCTTACCTCATCCAAAGTAAAAGTCGCTCTTAGGGTTTTACGAGGATCTCTCTCTTGAAATGTTTCTGAAAATGAATTTCAAATTAATACATGACATTTAAAATTATATGGGTAGTACTATGTGTGTGCGTGTGTAAATAAAAAAGAATAAGTAAACACTCTTATTTCATCACATTAGTATTGAAAGATACATGATTGCCACTATTTCATCTTAGGTATTTAGATGACTTATCACAGGTATTATACACATATCACTCTTTATGACCGAGTTCCATTCTGACAACTATGTCGTTAAGCATGGAACTTACGCTAAAAATATGGAATGTTATGAAATTGTAAAAATTCTGCAACAAACTTAAAATTTATTCATAAAAAACATGGATATGTAAATATAATCGTTTGTTTACGAAGTTATGAGAATCGATAGAGGGTCCAGGTATTAGAAAGGACGACATTTAAACATAAATTGTACTATAAGGGCAAAGGTCTTGGATGTAACCCACTATTTCACTCTTATCATTTAAAATCATTGAAGATGTCTTTTATTTTTCTGTTCTATAGGGGATATCAATTCTATTTTGACTACAACAGCTTGGTGGACTCAGAGAAATAACTTAAACTGAGAAACTAAGCTAGTCTGTAGTACGAGCCGAAATAGCTCAGTCGGCAAAGTCAACGATTGATGAAAAATATTAATTATTATTCCAAGTAATCAAGTAGTATTCCAAGCAATATTACGGGAGAACTATTTCGGCACCAAGTAGAAAAACTATTTCAATTCCAAGTAATCTTCTATATGGGAGAGCTCTATTACAGTAATTTTAAAATTATATACATTATTTACATTAGTAGTAATACATAGTTTCCAATTTTAGCTTCTGTGGTGCTTTTACCACGGCCAAGAACATTTTTGTAAAACAAGACAACCGTTTTATACATGCATCGCTCACAAAGCGAAACTCAACACACGGAATTACAACAAGCAGAACGTTTGCGCTTCACGTTCAAAGTTTACGGTTACAGTGAAGAAAAAAAAAAAGAGTGGCTGGAAATATTTCTAACAACGATCTGGTAACTGGATGGTTACGAGCCGGACTAAGATCCGCCATGTTCGTTAAAATGTGACTGGGGCACGTTAAATATTTTCGTGGTCACAATGTCCTTAAAGTTCTCAAACAATAAGAAGAAAATAGTAGACTGCAGACAGTATTAAATTGTAAATATTGTCATAAATTTTACCTATCATTGTCTTTAGTTTGACGGCACACTGAATGAAATCGTCAAAAGTAATTTTTCCTTTCTTGCCGTAACGCAACACCAAGGCCCGTAGAACGTGGAAATTCAACCGATAACCTGGAAAAATAAAACAAGATTAGCGTATAAATTATCAAATTAGTAACTACTTGTAAGTAAACTTACATATACATTCTTTAAGTTTGTTCAACAATATAATTGCTTCCGTTTACTCTAAATATACAGTGCGAAAATTGCTTACGTACACTTTATTTCTCTTTTTTATCATACATGGAAACATTGAGGTAAAGGGATTACAGATAGTGCTATATTTATTTATTAGCTAGAAAAAATAGATTGGAATGCCATCTATTTATAATTTTTTTAATGAATATATGTGTTGAAATAGAATTGGCCTTTGTGTCTTCAAACAATCGTTAAGTTTAGTAAAAGGACACTTAATAACAACAGAACAAAACTATTGAATTTACTGAAAAATCGAAAAGAAGAGAGATTCGATTGGATACAAAGAAATGGAAATGACCTTCATAAGCAGGAGAGGGGTATAGGTAGCGGAAAGAAACAGAAACGGCCGGCAATATTTCAGACCAGTTCTATCGTAAATATATGGTTTTATAAACACAGAAAATGTTTTTATACATTTTATGATAGGGGTTTATATGAAGAAAAAGCTTTTAAACTAATTGACATGTGTTCAGTTTTTCATTTGCATGAATCCTAAAGTACTGCATTTCGCGTAATATATCTAACAACTACTAATCTAGCCCACAGTCCTGTCGAAGTTTTACATGTCTGGGATACATGAACTGTCGATGAAGTACATATGAACGACTTTAAATATTTTGACACACTGCTACACAAGACAGCAGTGAATTAAATCTACGTGGACATCCAATTTTCTGTATTTTTCAATACTTTTGAAACTTTGAAAATCCATGTAAAATAAAGTGCCAAAATGTCCTTTCAGCTTGTATGGTAAACCCTCACCTAAGGTATTATTACAGTAGAACCTCTTTTTAACGACCTCACGATACAACGACCCCTTCATTAGAACGACCATCTTAAAAAGTCCCAATTATTTTACCATAGGAATAATGTTAATTTTGAATCATCACAACGACCCCAAGCGTATTATTTTTCGTTAGAACGACCGCCAATTTTAGTCCGTAGAACTCATGAGCAAGTGGGCTATTTCAAAATTATTGTACTGTGGTGAAACTTCAAGAAACCTGTACTCCTCTCTTTGTGTTTACTTAAAGGAGGGGAGGGAACGTGACGAAAAGGGGAGAGCTAAATCTTCAATTATCTTTTGATGAGTTTGTTGCAGTAGATCGTAACTTTACAGTGCTGCGGAGAAAATTTGAATGAGGACGATTTTATTGCCCGTATTACCGGAAATGAAGAAATCTGAGATTCCGAAGACGGAGAAGAAATCGTCCAAGCTCTTGAAAAAGTGAATGAAAAAGAAGCCTTCAATGCAATCAATGCCTTGCGTCAATATTTTGAAGGACAATTTAATTCTGAAGATTTCCTTCAAAATATAACGGATATGGAATCAGTGATAATGAAAAATTCCCAAACGAACTTGAAACAGGCGTCAATCAGACTTTTTTCCAAAAATTCAGTAATGGAAATACAAATAAATAGAAGTGTTCTCTAGGTATGTACTGTTGCATCATTTCTTTGCTCAATTTTTTTTATTATTTTTTCAATTCGTTACAACGACCATATGATGTTGATCCCACAGGGGGTCGTTATACCGAGATTCTACTGTATTTCACATATTTAACTATTCAGTAGACCTGAAGATATCAGGGACAAGAATAGATTAGTAGCTATTAAACTATAGATTATGACATTGTTTTACTTGTGTACAACGTATTTGAAAAGTGTTATACGTATTACAAAAACCTAGGAAACGAGAAGAGTTTAGATTCTTTTGAATAAGTTAACACGTTGACTGCCAAGGGAGGTCATCGATGACCGGCACTGGATTTGCCTACAGCGCCGTGGGGACCGGCGATGCAGCCAATAATAAAAGTGTATAATTATAGTAAATATGGATACTGATAAATTTTTCAATAATACCATTGATATTATAATGGATTGAAGAAATGAATGCAATGTAGAACATACAAAAATAATTTTATTAGTACATAAAAATATACATTTTATCAGTGCATATTACGATGAGTCAGATTGAAACATCCAAGGCAAAGCTGGTGAATCAAAGCAATCGGGACAATATGTCATCACTTTTTTGGTCAAATTCTTTGCTCTAGTTCTTCCTAGCTGCTTTGAATGCTAAAGAAGGAGAGTACTCACTTAGCTATCGAAGCACGATTGTTTGAAAAAAAGGATAATCGTAACAATTGCCTACCACGCCGTAGGAGTCACCAGTCAACCCTACCACGAAAACTGCTTCAAGCATGATTTTATAACTCATTTTATCTGAGGCAAATAATATTTGAGCATATGCATCGCATAATGAAAAGTTCACGTCGGCGCCTTCGGCAAACCATCGAAAATGCGTCTGGCAGTCAATGTGTTAAATCAGAAATTTAAATAATTACACAGCAATGTTACAAAATAAATAAATGAATAATATTTTAATGAAACATCATTTATTATACTGACCGTTTTGAGTTTGAAACTTGCTTGTATTATATACGACGTTATTACATGTAACTTAAACTCATCGTATTATACATGACCACACATATGTGTGCACATACATATATGTATGTGTGTGATTACTGTGTCTGTGAAATTAATCCAGCGAAAAATTACGTAGGATATGCATTAAAAATATTAGATTATTTACCTGCAGAATGCAAAGCAGCTCTAAGTTCGATCGTGTTAAGAGAGCCCGAATGATCAACGTCATACTTTTTGAAAACATTCTGAAAAAAAAAAATAATTACAAGAATTACTAAATACAAAATTATATTTAAGAAATATCTACATTTATTGATATTCTAAACACATCTTTAATTATTCCGCATATGTATCAGGGTCATTCTCAATAATTTCCCAAACTTTGTGACGACTTAGAAAGTATGTGAAGGGGAGGAGTTAACTAAATTATGTTTTTTTAATTCTCTAGGAAAAGCAAGAATTGTGGATCACCATACATTTTTGATTTTACTTTATGTTGGATCACTTAGTCGCCCTTGCCTTTGGTGCACCATAGGAAGTAAAATCACAATTCAACTCACTCCCCAAATGGTATGTATATATGAGGCACATCCAGAAAGTAAGTTTCCCGATATTTTCCCCTTTAAAGTAAACGTAATTAGACGTGTCAATTGCACGTGTATAACGCCTCACGCGTCCCCGGCTGCACTTTCAAATGTCTGCACGCCTAGTTCCCTATACCTGCTCGCCTATGGTTACTGGAGCAGGTATCGTGGGTTCGATTAAAGCCTATATTGCCGACAAATAAGCATTGCAGCGACAAAACTCTGAATTAAACATTTATTATTAAGATGATGTGTTAAAACATATGTATACTTCAAATCATACTCAAAACAGGTTTCAAATAAGACCGAGGAAAAAAATTAATGGTGCCGAGCGGAAAACACTTCTCTCGGTCTCAGCTCCTTTCACCAGAATGTCTGTTCTCCGTCGATCTGACCGGACATCTCTCCACTCCTCTTCCCGAGGGCCGGGGTGGAATCCCCCCCCTCAGTCAAGCTTTCGCCTCCACGGGAAAATGTCCTTATCCGCAGCTGGTGCGAGCGGGGTTGGCATCCATCGCCCCCCTCCTGTTGAACCTCCCTGGAACAGGGCTAACGCACCCTCTCTCGGGGTGTCCGTCTTCGGCCGCCAAAAAAAAACCAGGGGCCCATGTAACACCAACTAGAGTCTTGAGTCTAGTATTACAACGTGCATATCAGATCTATGAAGTATTAATCATTTGCCAGCTGGACAAGTCCCGATTTGTGACAGTAGTGGGGTAGCAGTGGTCCGAAATGGAAATTCCTTCTCCCGCCGCCTGCAAGGTTCGGTCGGTGATCTTGAATGCACAAAGCATTGCGCCAATTGAAATTAATCGTCACTTCTGTCAGGTCTATGAGCCGAAACTGACACCCGAACACAAAATTCAACGCTTAGGAGCAGCACTGACATTTCTGCTACGGTATCACGATGACGGCGACGAGTTCCTCGACAGGATCGTCACTGGCAATGAGACTTGGATTTCGCACTTTACCACGGAAACCAAACAGCAGTCAATGCATTGACATCATAGTGGATCTTCGGTCAGGACCAAATTCAAAACAGAAGCTGTCGGTACAGAAAGGAGTGTTCACAGTGTTCTTGGACAGGAAGGCTGGTTCCATTCACAGGCGGCAGAGTTCAAGACAGAGGTATACAAAAGTTGATCCCACAATACGACAAGTGTCTCAATTCTGGTGGTGGCTATGTTGAAAAATAGCTGGAACATTGCTGTAGTTGTTGCCAATAAATATGTCCGTGAAAGTTTGAGTTCTTTTTTTCTTTTAAATAGGGAAACTTACTTTCTGGATGCGCCTCGTAATTCTGGCAAAAAATGATTACTTTCGTTTGCACGACTAATGAGCTAACATGCAATCACATATAAGGAAAGTTAAACTACGTTATACAGCCCATCTGAATAACAGAACAAATCAGCACAGGGTGGAAACGCGAGTTGCGATAGTTCAATCGGCATAGGCATCGAACTCATAGCCGGAGGGTTGTGGGCTCGAGGTTCGAGCTAATCAAAGACCATCGTGTTTATTAATGGTGGCTGGGTAACATAAAATAGCTCCAAATGATATGGAAGTGACAATCCAACCCTCTGGGGATTCTGCTTGGTCTCTTTTTCTAAATTACGAGGACCCACTTTGATCGAGAACATTGTTACACGTGTCCGTAGCATTCTTTTAAATACATGTCTTTCTTTACTAGTGATAAATGAGTGACAACTTTTCAGCCTAGATCTAATACTTACGTATTTGATATCTGTGTCACCTAAGGATAAATATCTGTTCTGTTTGCTGCATTGAAAAGAAAATGCATTTAATCGATCAGTCGCAGTTTTCTATGATATCATGCATCAACTGTTGAAAATGCAGACTCAAGAAAAATATTCATTTATGACTATTTAAACTGCTGATTCATCACAAGCAAAGATAAATTTCTAAAACTTTTACACACCAAAATACCATTACTCTACCTCTTTTCCTATTTCAGAATAAATAAGGAGAAAAAATATTTGTTTGGTTTGGAGAACCACGGTCTACAGTTTTGCTTATGAAGGCTAATGAGACCGGGACCTACTGCTAAAAGCCGATTCCGAACAACTACGAACTACCCTGTCAGAAGCGGGATTTGAACCTACGAACTCTGGTACCAAAGTTCAGAGCTCTTAAAAAATAAAATAGAATAAATAAATATTGAAATTTCATCCAATTTTTGAAATGAAACCCTAGAGGTTCAATACCAGTGTACGAAAGTTGAGATAGCAATCCCAATAGTGTATTTCAATTTAAAATTTTCAAAAATCCCTTCATTGATGTTAATTTTTAAATGACTTTGAATAATATACGGAAAGATAAATATTTTAAATTATTATATACAAAGTGTTAGTTTGTATAAACAGAAATATGTACGTTTCTTACCTTCCACGTTCGAATATCAACCCATAAGTTCTTGAATTCCTCCAGGCCCAGTTTACCAGATCTGTCGACCTTTAGTATCATTAAGAATATAACTTGCAACACAGAATTTTTAGACGAAGTTATTCAAATATACAGTGACATAGAAATATGGAAAAAAATATATATCGCTATTGAAAAATAAATCATTAATTTTTAAAAATGAAGAACTGATTTCATAACAAAATGTGTTTCTCTAAAGAAAAACACATCTTTGAAATTAGTAAAGCCTCATATAAAGTAAACATTAGTGGATGGCATCTACAAATTCAAGTCATAATTGGCAGAAAAAGATAAATTTTTAAGCTTATAAAAAACTTTGAAATGAACTCAACTTTAAGAACAATATCGAATTATCTTTAACTTTCAAAACTACATATTCTAAAAGAGACAAAACCGGTTTGACATTCTTTGCAATACTTCAAGACAATAAACATTATTCTATGTTATATTGGGGTGAAAGATTTCAATCAGCTGTCTAGTTCTTACTTGAAAGTTTACAATTGTCTTTTTTTCCTTAAATAATCAGAACAAGCTGTTATTGTTCTTTATGATCATTATGGAAGGCCTGAAGTAATAATAATAAAGCTCATTTGACTTATTCTTCTGAAGAAAATTAAAACACAGTACTTTAAAGAAATATGCTTTTCTATAAGATATTATTATTTGAAAATTCTGTAAATTTTGTATTGATATAGCAAGGTACTATACAATATACCGGTTATATACCGGTACCAGTACTATATCCTGCCATGTCAGTTTGGACTTCCAAATGTGGCTTTAAAAAACTGGATCTCGAGTGTTTCTGTGGTATTACAAGAATTGTAAAGTTTTGAGCGTTTTAAATGGACCTAACAAGGGTGTGTACCTCTTGAATGGCCAAGTTCACATAAAATCCATTTCAAGTGGACTCCATGACAATATAGGCGTCATAAAGCTCAAAGATGATGTTACAAAGACATCGTAAATTTTTAGTAACATCGTAAAAATTATCCATCTACAAGCATCGGAGTTCAAGCCATAGGGGCGCATCACTTCAGAGCTCGGCTCAGAAGGTTATATATACAAAGAACAGTCAGCATCCTGGCTGCAGAGAAGAATTTAATTGCTCGTGGGACAGTCTTTGTCCACAGGCCATTGTAATTACTATCGTTCTCCGTGTAAAACCCTATGGTATACTTGGTCAATTGTGTGTGAAGTCCATTTAATTTTTGAGTTTACACTACCGTCTTTTTCCATCTGGAGTCTGTTTTCACACCCCTACGCAACAGTATTAAACATTTATAATTCAATGTCATTTTGTTAGCAGATTCGAACAAAAGAAAATCATACTTTTCGGTACACGTTCTTTCTCACTCTCCTTCTACATACATATATACTAGATATATATGAGATAAAACTTTTACTTTTGGGGTTAAATACTTCGATATCGGAATCACCAATGTCTAAGGAGGAATATACACCTCCACCTAACCATCTCAAATTACTTAATTAGGATTTTTCCCTATATATTAAAGATTACTATTTAAAAAGAGTGTATAAAAAGGATACGTCCATCATAGCCACCATACTCCTGCAAACGTCCAGCGAAAAGCCTTCGAAAGTGAATTCTGCAATAGAAATAATAGTGAACAAGGGCAATAACTTTAAAACAAAATTGACTATAATAACTATTCTGGGGGGTTAGTAAACTAAGCACACATGCTTTTGTTAGTAAGACATGCATTTCATAACAGTTGTCATTTCGAATTGATAACAAATACTTATATGATTTCCTAATTCTAAATCCAATATCCTCCTCACAGTGACAATGAATGAAAATAAAAGATAATATAACACGCTACTATAAAGCAGCATACGTGAGGCTCATGGATTATAATTAAAGAGCTATTTCAGAAATTTTGTTACAATTTTTATCATATATAAGCTTAATCGTGAAACATCTAGGTCACAAAATGCAATAAATAATCTAATTTTTATTACAAATTTAATTTTAAACAGAAACTGAGTTAAAAGACACTTTTACGTTAAAAGGGTAAAAAGATCTACATTTATAAAACTGAATAAGGATGGTAAGAAGAGCATAGAAAGAGTTGGTCCCAGGCCAATGTATCAATACCTTTATTTCTCTATGACCGATTGAAGAGTTAGCATTTCTGTATATCGGTTTAAAGATTTGGAAGATAGATGAAATTCTTTTGAATAAGTGACGTGCAAGTAAGTTAACTATGTATGCCCAAAAGTCGACTGAGTGGTTGCCCAGCTTGTGGGAATGGTTCAAGGTATTTTGTTCTCAAATCTTTGAATCTTGAGGCTGCCAAATATCGTCTCTGTTTGCTCCATAACCACTTTATTCATGAGCATCGGTTTGGTTAAAACACTGGGGTAAATTATTTCACTAGATCAAGACTTGGTTGTTGATGTAAACTCTGAATGATCCCAAACATTCATTCCAACATGGATACCAAACTCATAGAAACTTGTTTCAACACCAGAGACACCATTTGGCTCACGGTTTATGTGAATGTACTACATATATACACTTAAGAGCCAAACCATTATAACCACCTGTCAATAACGAGTTGGCCCACCTTTGGCGAGCAACATAGCTTCAACCCGTCGTGGCATGGATGCCACAAGTCCTTGGTAGATGGCCAGAGACAGATTGTACCAGATGTTGAAGCAACGGTTGCGCAAATCCGAGATATTGCGAATTGGTGGTCTTTGAACTCTGAGCTGCCGTCCCATGACATCCCAAATGTGCTCTGTCGGATTGAGATCCGGTGATTTAGGTGGCCAGGACATTAACTGGAATTCAGTATCATGTTTCTGTAACCACTCCAGCACAATTTTAGCCCTGTGACACGGGGCGTTGTCCTGTTGGAATATTCCATTTCCAGCTGAAAAAACAAAGACCATGTAAGGGTGCAACTGGTCCGCAAGGATGTTCAGTACCCTGTAGCATTCATGGTCTGATCTACAGCAAGCACGGGTGCCAGAGACGCCCAAAAGAAGTCCCCCAAAGTATAATATCGCCACCATCGGCCTGTGTATAACCTACTGTACATTAAGGGAATAATTGTTCGCCTGGAAGACGGCGTATCCTGATACGGCTATCGGCGTGACGAATGACAAACCGTGATTCATCTGACCAGGCAACTCTTTCCCACTGATCCATGGATCAGTTGCGATGTTCCCGGGCCCAGCGTAAGTGTAGTTGGCGATGACGCTTGGTCAGCAAAGGCACACGAGTGCGACGTTTGCTGCTTAGCCCCATATCCAACAGTGTCCGCTGAACAGTGTGCTCCGATACTATTCTACTTGGCCCTGCATTGTATTGGGTTGTCAGCTGAGCCACTGTTTGGTTCAGGTTTGGCTTCACCGGGCGAGAGTCACCGACGACCTTTTTCTTTGATAGCATGTGGACGTCCAACACCATGTCCTCTACTGCTGGTTTCACCGTCATTCATCCACTTTGCATAAATACAAACAACTGCAGATCGCTAACAACCCACGAGTCGTGCAGTTTCGGAAATACTTGTTCCGAACCTTCGAGCTATTAAATCTACCCTCTATCAAAATCGCTTAGATCCGCAGCCTTTCCTATGACAAACAGAAATAAGTGAAATAATGATTCTTGAGACTCTCC
>CM063498.1:56051353-56076353 GCA_032207245.1 Pardosa pseudoannulata
GGGGATGTTTCTCCTGATATGGACCCTTGGTCCCCATTCATGGTAAGCTCAACGCCGATGCTTACTGCACTATTTTGGTTGATAATGTGCTTTCTACGTTGTGCCAGTTTTACGGGTCACAATGCAAGTTGTCATGTTTCGAGGTTAACCACGGCTTGATATGGGGCCAATAAATTCATCGAATGGACTGGCCTGCGGAGAGTCCAGACCTCCACCCTATCAAGAACCTCTGGGACGAGTTGGATCGCCGAATTAAGGGGTGCCCAACCCGTCCAAAATTGGTGAAGGAACTTGTATGTCTACTCCAAGCCGAGTGGAAGACAATACTACTAGCTGTAATACAAAGACTTGTGGAAAGTATGCCCCGGAGGGTTCACGCTGTATTTGCTTCTCGTGGAGGCTTTACCAACTATTGATTTTGAATAAAGTTAGTTTTTATTTTTTATCACAGGTGTCCAAATACTTATTGGTAGACAGTGTATTTAAAAAAATTGTCTTGTACATAAGTTTTGATTTGGTTTCGTTTAGTGACAATTTTATACTATGCAGAAGCTTATTCAGAACAAGACTTATAATTTTACACCGATTCAGATAGAGGACAAACATTTCCATGTAATGAGATTTCAACCTACCAAGCTTCATTTCTGAAAGTTAGAGTATAACTTATTCTCCTATCACTTTGCTGTATTCATCAATTTGAAAAAGTTTGTTTCCATGGCATTCGAAAAATTTCCAGACAAATAATGCTGAAAACATTTATGAGGACAGTCTTGAAATAATCCCCAAAAATGTTAACTTGAGGATTATTTCATGCCACAGTACAGTGCAATACGGCTTGCATGCAAACATTGCTAAAATACACACAGAAGAATGCAAACAATGTTCATCAAAAATATTGGATTAATATGAAAAAAAGCCGATTTTTTTAAATATAAGTTTCTTTTTAAGTTAAACATTTCCCATCTTAAGAAATGAACTTTTCCAGATCAAATACTTTTATTAATATATGATAAAAGATATCTGAAAGAATAAATGCTCTACAATGTAAGAAATCTTAAAAACTCACTAATAAGTAAGTAATTCTTATATTTAGAAATTTTTTTTATACGGAACTCATATAATTACTAATAAAAATACAAGGTTGCACTGAAAAATCTATTTAAAACTTACATATGGCCAAAATTAATATCAAGTAATTTAAATAGTTTGAATTGAAAAGTTAAAAAGAGTAAGAGAATAATTTTCAAAAATTAAGTTAATTTTACAATCTATTTGACCCTTTGATAGTTGCAATATATAACAGATACACACTCATAGTTTAATATGATAATTCGTTTGCTTTTATTTGTCCTACCTTAATTGCTCTGCAACGTTATCGTCCAAATACTGAAGAATATTCCTATAGAAGGACCTGTCCTATAGACGAACCGACCAGAACCCTGTCCAGGGTGGCAAATTTTTCGGGAGGCATTTTGGCATTATTAGGTAAAAATGAAAGCTCCAATGAAATTTTAAAATCAATTTCCACCCTACATTTTGTACTAAATCTTGATATTGCATTATGATTTTCTTTCTTTTGCTAATACATGTGTCAAGTGAAAAAAAGAAGCTTCTCAAAACTAAAGGTACTAAAAAAATTTTTTACACCTCGCAACTCTTCAAGATAGTTTCATAGTTTAGCTACATTTGCTACAGAACATAAATTAGCAGCATAAATTGATTAGAAAAACTTAATCAGAAATAAAAGAATTTTAAGTTTTTTTTGTTTATTTTATTTGTTTTTAATATTATCGTTATAATTAAATAAATGTTTTTGTTAAAACCTCTCTCTCTTTTTCTTTTTTATTCCTTTTCCTTTTTTTCTTCTTACAAGTATCTATTAATAGTAATTTTAATAGTAATTTTAATAGCACTTTTAATAGTAATTTTTATCGTGTAGGCGGAATTTTACTTTTTTTTCTCTGTAGTGGCAACACTGACAGAGCTGGCTCTTCTTATAGAGATATTTAATGTAATTAAAAAGAGTGAGAATGAAAATTTATTACTTAAAAATGTTTCTATAACCATAAGAAACAATGAATTTTTATTAAGGAAAATATTGCAACTAACCAAGGGTTAATTTTCTGATCATGTTAATTAAAAAACTGCTGTATACTAACTAAACTAAACTAAACTTGAACTAAAGTATTTACGTTCAAATTTAATTCTGGAAAGAGCGCTTTCCCACTTTCCGACACGACAGCGATAAATCTTAGACAACTGTCGTTCTCTGATATCGGCGCAAGTAAAATGAACTTAAGATGAGCTACTCGCTTTCCCACCAACCGATTCAGTGACGATTTTGTCGTTTTCGAACGGCCGATATCGTTTATCGGACAGTTTTGTCGTTCCACAAGTGCTATTCCTTTTGATTTGGTCCGACATTTTGAGATCTACCTCTACTCACGTTGTTTGCTTTGGATTACTAAATTATATTTTTTGTTATACAGTTGTTACATGACTTTATTTTTAAATTCATTATTAATATAATATTTAAATATTTAGATTTCTTACTCATTAAATTGACACATTCTGCTCATATTTTAATGTTATGTTATTCTCACTTGCTTGACCATAAAATGCAATTTTATCGTAGATTTCCTATTATTACAGTTTGAATTTCACATCTGTCCTTTTCATATGCAATAATTAATAAGTTTATTTATCACATACTGTTGCTTTTGAAAGCAAATTACTCAGTATATCAAATCTTGATTTAAGATTGTTTAATAAATTTAAAGAGGTAAAGTTACTAAAGAAAAAAAATGATCTGGTAAATGTGTTAATAGATAAAATTAAGTAAATTTAAATAGGGAAATGAAAAGGACAAAAATAATTACATAAAATTAGAAAAGAGCAATTAAAATTGAAAACATTTTTATTCGTATTTTTTTAATATATTATTGTTTTAAAGAAAAATCATTTTAATTATTAGAAGAGATGCCAGAATTTTAGCCGATTTAAGAGAGTTACAGAGAAAAAAAATTAAATTTTTAAAATGAAATAGTAAAAAAAAAAAAAAAAAGAAAAAAGAAACACCGGGAATCGAACCCGAGGCGGAAAGATGCTAGCGCAACGCGCTAACACTAAACCAAAACGACTCACACGTTGAATGTAAATTGATCTTTTTAGAAAAAGGAGGCGGAGCCAAAGCTTCACTAGCATACCACAGGTGGAAAAAATATAAGAAATTGGTGCCTAGTATTAGAATCCAATGTTTTTAAAATATGCGCAATGAAACAGAGTTAAAATTTACTTTTCTAACAATAATTGTTGTATTAAGCCTATAAAAGTTAGTTACTACTTCAGTCATTATAAAAAGTTAAATGAAACGATATCGGTAGAGTGAAAAAAACTTCTTTCTAGATGACACGGTACCGTTTTTTCGTTGCATTATTTGCCGGCCGATACAGACGTTGTCGTGTCGATAAGTGGGAAAGCTCTCTAAGAATCAAAGCTGTAAAACATCAAACAAAACATTCCCATTAATAATACATCCTTAACAATTTAGAATGCCTTTTTGGAAACGATTCAAATTCTTCACTTTTAAATTAAGTTATTTTTTTTAATATTAACATATTATTAATATTATTATTATTATTTATTAAGTTTTAAATTATTTTAATTAAGTCTAAATGTGATATGTCCAGATGAAATAGAAATGAGTACCTTTCTTCAATGCGAAATCAAGGATTTCTTGCAACTCATAGCAATCGACTTCCAGATCCTCTCCTGCTATGCTTGCGAAGAATTCCTTGACTTGTTCATCCTTATCCTTCTCTTCATCAGTTTCAGGCACTTGAACCTGGAAAATATTCAAACGACTCAAAATATGGTCGTATAAACCTCACCTTTACAGAGAAAGCATGCATCACAAGATGCGTTCCATAGAATGATTCTTTAACCCATTAATGCCTACCGTGCCTTTTTTAAGGACAGCTAAAAAGTAGCTTCTAGAATATTTATATTTTTTAAACGAGTTTTCCTTTTCAGGAGAGGTAGAAGGTAATCCTATAGATTTCGTGCATATCCCCTATGTAATAATATCCTAAGTTATCTGTCCGTCTGTCCTTGAATTTGTGAAGCGGTTGGACCTGGAATGGATAGGGACATCCTATTGGATTCTTGATGAGTTAGGGTTAGCAACGTTCAAAATCCACCCCTTCTACTTTCCGCCTTTTCTAGCATTTAATGCCATTATTTCAAGCCCTAGTTTCCCCGGTTAAGAGCAGGCGATTAAATTTATCAATTTGTCAAATAATTAATAGGTAAAAATAACATTTTTTTTCTAGTCTTATGAGGTCATTTCTTTAACTATCTCATTTAATCATTTCTTATTTTAAATTATTTAAATATCGTCTGCATTATTATCAAACGTTTTATCAGTGAACTTAGATATCACATAAATATTTTTTTTTTATATCTGGCTTAAATAATACATTAGATATATATGTGATAATTTTAAACTGAATCATCGATTATATTTTGTTGCAGTGAAAATTTTATCACCGGTATTAACAACAAATTCTATCTACCTCCAGAGTGTAGTGGAAACGATAGTTTCATTCCTTTACTTCCATTAATTACCAAGACAAAAAAATGAGAAGAACTTAACGATAATTTCGACGTAACTAAGAAAACTTTGAATTATCTTTCTAAATGAATTCAACGTGATTCTAAACTGCATTTACAGTATCGGGAGACTTTAGAGGAGTATGACGATAAACAAATTATTGATTGTGCACCAGATAATTCTCAGCCAATAAACAAAGTATTTTTTTATGCCTTATAGGGTACTTTACAATTCTGGAAAATTAAAAATTTTACTGATCCCGTCATATGATGTACTATACAATAGTGTTATAAATAATATTTTTGTCATTTGTATCGACATTTTAGGACTTTCCGAGCCTCGTACGTGATTTTAATTATCGGCAGGTACATCGATTGAAACTGTAACGGTATATTTAATTTAGAATTAATCATTAACTGTAGATATTATTTTTGTAAATTATTATTTTGTGCTTGTAAAACTTTTCCTTTTTGTTTTTGGCAACACTTATCAGTGTTGCTATATTTTTGAAAAACTAAACTAGAGTATGGTTAGAGAGAGTAAAAATAAAACATGTAAGAAAGATATTATGAGCGTATTCTATTTTTTATCCGAGTATTTTTAACCGAGTTGTATAATATCCTCTCCTGAAAAAGCTGAAAACCAACAAAACGAGGACAAATAACTCTATTGTAAAGTTTCAATTTACAGCTTTATGTTTATATGTGATATTAAAAAAACATCTATTACATCGAAGCTTTTCTTTTTTCATAAATACCATCATATGATGTGTAAAATGAGAGTTGATCACTAATGAGACACTGATATTAAAAACTGCATAAATTTCATTTGTTTAACTGGGTGTGATACTTCATAAATATTTCGCAATAACTCAGTTTTAAGATATTCATCAATATATACTTCGAAGAAATGGTTCTGGCATTAATGGGTCAAAATCCGGTTAAAAATGGAAACCCGTGTCACAAATCATGAAATAACAAAGCATGGATTAATTGGTAACAAACACATGATGTAAAATAGGAGAATTGTCGAACTTTGGGGATTGCAAACAAGAGAGGCAAGATCCTATTTTTAGGCATAAATAAGAAAAATAAGGGAAAATAAATTATTTTAGCATAATCCTTTTCCAATGTAAAAATTAAAGAAAATATGTTTTTTATCTGTACTAGACGGTACACAGAATGTTTAATAGGGCGATTTCACGCAGCAGTGTACGTCTCAACTTATGATGATTCTGGCTTTAATTTCAAACGGAATTGTAGATTATTGGTTGCCTATTGGCTATCGTAAACATAAAAATGAATCGGAAGGGCATTAAAGCCGTTATGACGTTGCATGAAATCGCTCTATTAATCCAAAAATATTACAATGTAAATTCAAAGTTATTATTGGTTAAAAAGAAATCGTTTTATATATTATTTTTATATGCTGTTTGTAAAATAATTATTGTTATGTAATTTATAAAATCTTAAAAAAAAACCCAATATATTTAAGTCTTGAGTTACTCTATCCGCCATTGAAATAATTTACAAGAAAATTAAATGAGATAGTATGGTTAAATATAAGTTTACCATTACTTCCGAAATATAAAATCTTTATATGAGAATGTCATAATAAACCACAGTAAATTAAAATTCCTAATAAAATTTTACAAAATACTCGGGATGAGTCATAAAACTGGTTTTCAACACAGCAAACCATTCCAAAGGGAAGGGAAATGGGTCCAAGAAGAACACCACATGCTGTGAAAGCATATATTAAAATCTTACGGTCGTGGGAGTTGGATACGTCGTAATATCTTCAACTGTCGGTTTCTGTTGAAAGAAATGCACATGTTATTATACCAAAACCAGAAGCAGGTCTCACATCTACCGTCAATATTGACATTCGTCGTCGTTAGTTTAACTCCCAGCCAATTGCAATCAGGAAAGTAGTTAGGGAAGTATTACGGAAGGAGTTTTCAAAACATGTAGAGTAAAAACTCTACATATTTGCATTACAATTTGTTTTTTAACTTTCTAATGGGATTTTTTTTTAACGTTTTAATAGTTGACGTTTCAACATTTAAACATGGTTTGTTTAAAAAGATTAAAAATTTATTAAAAAATTCTAAAAAGGTTTTATCAAAAATTTTTTACAGGTTTAAAATTGATTACTCCCCTCAAACATATTGACTGCCACAAATATATATATATATATATATATATATATATATATATATATATATATATATATATATATATATATATATATATATATATATATATATAATAAAAAAAACAGAACCAAAACACTATAACTCCATTAAGCCCAGTAAATGTAAAACGGATAGGTAGAAAGATGGATTGGGTGTGGAAGTGTATATGTATATATATATATATATACATATACATATATATACATATACATATACATATATATATACATATATACATATACATATATATATACATATACATATATACATATATATATACATATATATATATATATACATATATATATACATATATATACATATATATACATATACATATATATATATATATACATATACATATATACATATATATATACATATATACATATATATATACATATACATATATATATATACATATATATACATATATATATATATACATATATATATACATATATATACATATACATATATATACATATACATATATACATATACATATATATATATACATATACATATATATACATATACATATATATATACATATATATATATACATATACATATATATATACATATATATACATATACATATATATATACATATATACATATACATATATATATATATACATATACATATACATATATATATATATACACATACATATATATATACATATACATATATATACATATATATGCATATTATATATATATATATATATATATATATATTCTTTATTTTGTTCCTAGCTTATTAATTTTTAATTTTTTTTCTATTTTTCCTTATTAATACTTAAAAATATTTTTGAATACTTTGGGGGTATTATTTTCCTGATAAACTGAACAGTTTCTTTGAGGAGGTTATTTTTTATTTACATGTTGAATTTCCATAAAAAAATTGGCAAATTTCTAAATATAAGTTTAGTTGTAATAATTTTATTAAATTCAAAATTTAAAACGAATACCCGAATTTTTATTAAGGCATATTAAAAGTGTTTGGTAAACATTTTGTAAGAATCTATAACAGATTTAGTATCTAGCAACATTTTAAAAAATAAGAAAATTCATGAAAAACAATTTTTAAATACAATGGATTTTGTAATAAATTTTTTTTTAACTTTGCCTTATTTAGATTGGAGCTAATCATCCTTTTTCAGATCCCATTTTTTCACGGTACGGCGCCCCTAAGACTGATGCGCCTGTGGCAAATGCCGCCTTTGCCCCGCCCTAGTTACGGCCCTGCCCATAGGTTATTCTAAGTAAGAAAATATTTTCTGAACATCCTAAAAAATATTTTGAAAAAGTTAACGCTACTAATTTAAAATAAAAACTATACTAAGGTTAATTTCTCGATGCCAAAGCTAGAGCCGGATGATATCTGAATTCTAATATTGTGATTTATCGTTTACCAAATATCAATGTATTAATATGTTCTAATATATATCACCTTATTATAGAGTTCCAAATATAAGTGTGTTCTGTTTAAAATAATACAAACACACATATATCAATGAGGGGGTTGGTTATCTAGAAAACAAAAATTCACTGTCTTAATGCTTGAATCATTTATTAATGTTTTGTATTTTGTTTGTTGTTTATCCTCGAACTCAATGTGTTACATTTTGTACTGTTATGTTTTATGCTCCGTGTGCTATGTTTTATTTTTTGTAGTATAATTTAGTTGCATTTTTGTGGCAACACTTTTTGTAGTTTAGTTTAAGAAGGAGAACTATTTGTGAGTGATGGCCGCACGTTGCTGCTGGCATTATGATTATTAAAATAAGTTTAAAGACAAATGTTATTGTCTACGTTTTTTGTTTATGTTATTGGTCCGCGTCGACACTTACTCTGATTAATAAATTTAAATTTTAACATATTGCTTAAAGAAAAGAAAATCACATAACATATTATCAGGACCCGACCCGAAAAGCAGCGCCCTACTCATTCGGCCCTGTAAATACACAAGTCTACTAGAAAAGTCCCTTGAAAAGCAGGGCACCACCAGAGCATTACGAGAAATAATTACAAAAAGAACTTTCATATAAATACAATAGTTCGAAGTATTATACACATAATTAAAAAATAAAAAATCATTTAAATTCGTAAAATATATCAGAATCTAAACAATCATACCTCTTCATCTGGCTTAGTAATTCCAATATCTTCGTCATATTCCCTAAAATAGAAAGAGAAAATCGTGGCATAAAATAATGACAGCTTGATTATAAAACAAAACATAAAGATCAAAGATTTAAAAAGTCTTACGATTTGTTTAATCTCATCCACATTAATGTTTCTTTGATGGTATTAAATATCTATAAACATAATTCATTTAGCGAAATAAGAATAAAAGAATAATCGATGGCGTTACTATAAATCGCTTAATCTGGTAGCTATTCTTTAAGTTAACTCTCAGTTTAGTGGTCGAGTTGAGAAGTTTTTTCGCGATTTTATAAAAAAAAAGAAACACCAATATGATTCACAATTCAGCTTGTAATATTTTATTGGATTATATATAAAGATATCTTGAGATGTCTTATACTGTTATCTGCTCAACTAACTGCTATTGAATATCATTAATAGATGTCGATTCTCAAGACACATCTACTCAAAAAAATTACAGAAGTAT
The DNA here is from genome assembly GCA_032207245.1 of Pardosa pseudoannulata. Taxonomy (NCBI): domain Eukaryota; kingdom Metazoa; phylum Arthropoda; class Arachnida; order Araneae; family Lycosidae; genus Pardosa; species Pardosa pseudoannulata. The sequence goes on from CM063498.1 coordinate 56,060,807, forward strand.
TACACTTCGTGCGCAAAATCTTTCATGCGTTTACCACGAAAAACTTCGATTTATCTTAGAACACCTGTTTGCAACAAGTAGGTCACTAATCTAGTTCTTACCCTTATTTCACAAATCATGTGGGCAGGGGGTGTAGCTCAGTGGTAGAGCGTTCGCTTTGCATGTGAAAGGCCCGGGGTTCGATCCCCCACACCTCCAAAGTGTAACTTTTTACAAAACTTAGATTTTTTTTTTTTAATAAACACTTAGAACAGAGGCAAGTAAGTTTCAGAAAACAAAGTTTTTTAGTTATTCCATTTTCAAAGTTTTATCGTCCTCTAAAAAATTTTTTTTTGAAAGAAAATTAAATGATGTTGACTTGATTACATATTTCCTTTATTCACCTTAATACAGTATAAACACACACATAACATTTATATAATTTATAATTTTATATTTACATAATTTTTAAGGCTAATTATATAAGTACAATCGTGTTTGCAGCACATTTGCATTCCTCAAATTTTTAACTAACGTTAGAATTAATTAACTAAATGTGTAAATGTAAAGGTAACTAATATTAGAATTAATTAAATGTTAGAATTAATTGTTTAATATTAGAACCATACTCTGATTTCGATATTGACATAAAGCGTAGCAATTTTCTTTTTATTAAATAGAAAAAAAAGACGTTTAAACATTGACAATTACATATAAAGGTTCTATCTCACCGTAATTGATTGTAGCTAATCGGTTTTGGTGAGTTCAGATTAAAGAATATTAAACGCTATTCATATATATATTGTAGCTAATCATGGATTAGTTCTAACCAACTATTGACAATTACATATAAAGTTTCTATCAAACCATAATTGATTGTCGCTAATCGGTTATGGTGAGTTCAGATTAAAGAAGATTAAACGCTATTCATATATATATATTGTAGCTAATCATTGATTAGTTCTAACCAGCTATTGACAATTACATATAAAGGTTCTATTTCAAAATAATAGATTTAGCTAATTGGTTATGGTGAGTTCAGATTAAAGAAGATTAAACGCTATTCATATATAAATTGTAGCAAATCGTGGATTAGTTCTAACCAACTACAGAATTATTAAAAAAGTACCAACTAAATAAGACTAATTTATTAAAACGGGTTAGAAGCAACGATGCTTTATTAAAAATTTTTATATTATTCTTAATTATTTTTACACAAAGTCTTAAGTTTATTGTGACATTGTATTCGTGAAATCTCATAAAATATCGAATAGTGAATAACAGATTCGATGAGACGAATCATACTACAGAAAAAAAATCTTTAATCACTCAATTAGAAATAACCAAGAACACGAACAATAAATTTAAAATTAAACTAAAATTAAAAAACATCAAAACTTTGCAAAAATGTACTAAATAACTCGACAGCTTGCAAAATCAAGTAGAAAATACAGTTAAAAACTATTGAAAAAATTAAAAATAGATTAAGGCAGAATAATTTCTCTTAAATTTACAAATAAATCATGTGAGAGAAATAGTTTTAACATATATTTTGAAAAACCTTAGGATATAAATAATAGTAGACATTAATCAAGATCAGCCTTATTTTAAAAATTATATTTAGAACAATACTCTAGTAGTTCGGTAAAATTTAAAATTCGCAATATCAGGCATTCTGAACTCAGGAATAATGACATGTACCCATAGAATATATGTAATTTAAATAAAAAAATAAACATTAAAATGATAGACAAACTTTAAAAATGAACAAACTGTAATTGTTTATTAAAATCTTTTAATAATATTATTCATATAACAAAAATTTGAAAACAATTGACTTTACCGATTATTTTTTTTATCTTCTAAGCTCGCAATGATTTTTTTATAATGACAACATAATGCTGATAATAATATTAAAAGTTTTTAATATATTTCATTATTTTTCTAAGGAATAGAAATTCTCTCAACTTCAAAAACAATCGAAAATTCTTTATTCAACAACCAAAAATGTATCTGTTGCCGTTGAATTTCTAAACATATGGATCAAAACAATGTTATGTTCTAAGGAATAATTTCTGGGATCTTACTTACCCACTTCTAGGGCGCGGCATTATAGAAATATTGAAACCCCCATAATTGTGATAGCACGTTTTTACGTATCTACTATTGATTCATTCGGTCAGGAATGAATAATGCAGCGATTCAATCCAAAGAGGAACGTAACTGGAAAGGACTAATCCCACTCCCGCTTGTCTCTTGATCCAAAGTGATTCTGCGCAAAGAGTCACGCGAAAGAATAGTATTGGTCGAAAAAGGATAACGTTTTGGCACGTTTCCAAAGGGATTGTCCCTTTTACTCCCAGGAAGATGAATGATTCCCAAAAACATCAGATGAGATCAATACAACACAAATTGAGTACTATATACATTCCGTTTTTGACTTTGAATTCAGCCTTCTTATAGTAACATTAAATAACTTAAGTAAAGTTCATTTAAAGGATTTGTGGTTTTAAAACAAATACTGTCAAATAAGAATATAAGAAATTCAATATTCAATGCGCATTGACAGTTGTAAAATATATAAACGAAATTTTAAAATATTAATTACACTATAAATTACACTACAATTTTTAGTTGAACTGAGTTAATACTCACGTAATTTCCTCCTCTCCCCCTTTCTTTTACTTCCCCTCCCACTTTTTCTCTTTCTCGTTCTCTTTTTCTCTTTCTCGCTTTCACTCGCTCTATCTTTCTCTTTCTCTAAATCTCTCTAGCACCCTCCTTCCCACTCTCCCCCCCCCCTCTTTTTCACTCTCACTCGTTCTCATGTTCTTTCTTTCCACTCTTCACACTCCACACTTCTCACACTCTTTCACACTTGCTGTCTCTCTTTCTCACTCACTCGCTGTATGTTTTTTCCCTACTCATCACACTCGCTCTCACTCTTTCTAGCTTCACTGACTCGCTCTCTTTCTCGCTTTAACTCTTTCGCTTTCTACTCACTCTCTCTCCCTATTCCTTACTTGCTTTTCTTCCCTCTCTTCTTCTCTCTTTCGCTCTCTCTTTTTCACACTTCCTCTCCCTCGCTGTCTCCCTTTCTTACACTTGCTATTCCCCCTTTCTCACTATCAATCCTTTTTGAAATTTCTAGCTGTTACTCTTATTACTCTTTCTAGCTCTCACTAACTCGCTCTTTGCCTCGCTTTCTCTGTCTCGCTTCCTACTTACACTCACTCTTATTCTCCCTCACTCCCTCACTCCCTCTCACTCCCCCGCTCTTTCGCCCTTCCTAGCTCTCTCTTTTTGCATTCACTCACTCTCTTTCTAGCTCTTTTTTCTTTTTCACTCTCACTCACTCACTTTTCTTTGCTTTTCTCTCTCTTTTCTTGTTTTCTTTCTTTATTACTTCCACTCTCACATATCACTGTTTTATATATCTCTCTCTCTCTCTTTTATTTTCTCGTACCCTCTATCTCGCACTCAATCCCTCTTTTCTCCCTTTCACTCCTCACATGCAAGCATGTATGTGTGATTGTATCAGTGTACAGAGAACTAATCGACATAGTTGTTAGCATAAAGGGTTTATATTCAGCAAGCACGAAACTTCCTAAATATATCTGTATAGACAGACTCTCTCTGATAACACTACAGATGGGACATAGTCAGGAGAATATAACCCTCTTTGGAATGATCAAAATTATAGAAATGCTTTAATACCAATATGGACTAATCTGTAAGACAAAGATAAATAATAATACATTGACTAATCTATATATTAACGTGTTCTTAATTACAGACTGTAATGAACTTAAGGCAACAGTGGACCTTTAGAGCAAACTTTTTTCTTTTAAATAAATTTCCTTGAAGATTGACTATGTTATTAGTACTATTGATATATAAATATTTTAAAAATTTTAAAGCAAAATATCAGTTAGCTTTGGAGTTATTAATTATTAATTGTTTCCTAATTAGCTTAATTGAAAATGCTCCAGGCGCATCAATTTTGCATAAAAAATTATAAAATCAATTTTAAGTATAACTTATACACTTTACAAAAATGTAGTTGTTTTCATAAACATTCATAGAAAATATAAAGAGAAAAAAATAATTATGATGATGATACCCATATTTTGCATAATAAACGGCTATAGCGGTTAATTAAAAAGCATTACTAACATATTATATGCTTCAAAACATACCCGTTTCGACTAGACTTTATTTTATAAACTGTAACGTAAGTAATACTGGAATTTTAGAGACAATGATCTCTTTTAAATGCGCCTGGAGTACTTTAAACATTTGTAATGCATGAAAATTTTATTTCTGAGTAAACAGCATTTGAAGTTATTATTGCTATACCCAGAAGTAATGATAAGCTTATCATACCCATAAGTAATGATAAAATGATGGGAATGAAAAAATTCTTTTTGATCCGTATTCCTAATGATATATTCTTTCACTATCCACTAAAATCGAAAATTCGAATTTCCGGTCGATTTTAGCCAATATGAAAATCCACCATCGCCTATAAACCATTCTTTTTGCTACAATTATTTTTATTTGGTACGCCTACCGGAATTTTTGAATATCTAATACTGTCTGACATCAGTCTCTCACCAACAACAAAATTATTATCTTTAAATTTATACATTACAAGGATTTAATAAGACTTTTAGATAAAAGCTGAAAACGTCCATTAAAACAAAATCCTGTCACCAAAACAGTTTTTCACGATGTCATAACACTTCCTATTTACCGATCTAAAAATAACCATCTACAAACTGAAAGCTCGAGTAGATGTATTTCACGTATACGTAACTGTCTTCACTCGTAATTAAGCTCATTGACACATAATGACACAATACAAACGCATAACTTACAACATGAAAAGAAAGTGCGCCTGCGAACTGAGGGGAAACAAAGAATGTTTTTTTTTTCTCTTGCGATACTACATGGTGCGTCATCAATGAAATGATGAAATAGGAAGGAAGGGAAAACTTTTGTAATCAGTGTGAGAGAGAAACACCTGTGATTGACATCATTATGAACCCCAATCATTTTTTATCTAGAATTTCGTTTAATAAAGATATCTGAACAACGATTAACAAGTTGTGTTACTTCAGTGTTAAACGACACTAAAACAAAACATTTGTACTTTCAGAAAGATAAATCTATTAGATTTAGTCAAATGGTTATTAGAGCACAAATGTAATCTCTAATTACTTAGATAAACTGATTGTGAAAGATAATATTAAGTCATTCACCAACTTCCAATACATTTAGATACAAAGTCATATTTTATGTTCCTAATCAAAAACCTTTCAGAGCTGACGTCGTATGAATTGACTTGAATGAGAATCTTTCTGATTCAAGCTATCCTATAAAATTCATCCTAATAAAACTTTCGTTAACCCTAATAATTTCGTTAAAGTTAAATCACATAAAGCAATACATTTCTACACTTGAAAAAGATTGAAAAAAAAAACATTATATTTATTCATACGAAAAGTAGAGCATAAAACTAATCTCTAATTGTTTAGACAAATTGCTAACAAAAGATATCATTGAGACATTACAACAACTGCCAGTAGACACGAGTTTTCAATTAAGCAAACAATAAATCACTCAAGCATTTACACACTAAGTCAATTTTATCCTTTTTGCTCTTGTTGTTCAATATACTTTCATCGCTTACGTCAAAATAATTGACTTGAATTCGTATAGCTCAGCAAACGTAGACAAAAACTGTTCTACATTTGCCCATCCGTACAAAGCCGTATTATTTTAAAAAGAAAATGTCTACTATTATATTAAATCGACGAATGGACAATAGAGGCTGAGTAATAATAATAATTCATACGTTCTAGTTAAAAAAATTTCTAAGTATTAAGAAATGACTTCGCAACAATTTATTCTACACTGCTGAATTAAAAACAAAAGTTTAAATTTTCAAATAGAGTAAGTAAGAAAATATATTAATCAAACTTATGCTTCTGCATTCGGATTTGGACAATCAAACTATTTTGATGGACGAAATTTCGAAATACTATAGAATGATTTCACATATCAAATCTCACTTGTATTATTTTAGCGTCTTTGCTTATCGGTACTTTTTTTATTTATAAAATACTGCTAGAAATAAAACAAATAGAAAAAATCCACTATTAAGATTTTAGTTTTAAGCTTTATCTACATAAATACCGTTAATCAAAGTAAAAATTGAACACAGTACTTTTATCTCTCTCTATATATAAGACGCATTTGTTGTCTGTTTGCCTGTTTCCTTATAATTCAAGATCCAGACAAGCAAATAAAGTAAAATTTGGTACATGTACACAAAATTACATGGAGAAGGTTCTTAAACAGGTTTCATTCCATTCCAACCTCACTCTGGCCTCCTACAGCCAAACGTAGTGCTCCACGTGCCTGTTCTGAGCCGTGTGATAATGAACAAAAAAAAAAAGGAAATCAAGCAAGTTAGACATTGAGAGTGATTTTGAATGTTTTTGTGGTGATGTCTCTATAAGACGCATTTTTTATCTGTCTGTTTGTCTGTTCCCTTATAACCCAAGATCCAGACAACCAAATAACATGAAATTTGGTACACGTACACAAAATTACAAGGGAAAGGTACTTTACTGCAAGCAAATACTGCAACAAATATCACATTCAGCAAAACTTCAAGAATCAGGACTGGCTTTCTCACAGAGCGATTCTGGCAAGCAGAAACGATGCGGTTGAGAAGCTCAATGTCACCATTCAGAAGCAGCTTCCAGGGCAAGAATATGCCTACAAGTCCACAGACTGCATCCTTAATGATGATGAAGCAGTACAATATTCCACTGAGTTCTTGAATTCCATCCAGACTCCTGATTTGCAAGCCCACAACTTGATTCTGAAAGTTGGTGCTCCAAAAATGCTGATCCGAAATATTGATGTACCCAGATTGTGCAATGGCAAAAGTTTAATCTTGAAAAAGTTGATGCAACATGTCATTCAAGCCACAGTACTCATAGAGTGGGATAAGGGTGAGGATGTCTTCATTCCAAGAATACCTATCATTCCCTCAGACAACGTCATACAATTCAAGAAAATACAGTTCCCTTTGAAACTGGACTTTGCCATGACAATCAACAAGTCACAGGGCCAATCTCTTGGGATTGATCATATAGACTTGCAGACACCATGCTTATCTCATTGGCAGGTGTATGTGGCCTGCTCCAGAATGGGCAAAGAGGAAAATCTTTTTGTACACACTCCAAATGGAACTGCCAAAGATGTTGTCTATCCCATTGTTTTAAGATAAATGTATCCTTTTTTGCATGCAAATAAACAGTTTGTACGCTTTTACAGAAAACTTTATTTAAAACCCGGGCAAATAAGGTACTTTCAGCTAGTTGTTCAATATGACATTTTAAAAGTGAAAAAGCACGAGATTTTAGTACACTTTTTTGCTTAAATAACAAACAACACTATTAAAAAATTTTAACACAAAAATTAACTTTAAATTTTACACAATATTTAAACAATGTATCACATATTTAGATGGCTACGAAAAAAAAAACATGATCAAAGTAAAACTCGTACTTTTTAAAATATTTTCAAGTTTAAAAAATTAAAAAATGTGTTTTAATTTCGTACTTTGTTGAATATATTTTATATCTCTTTAGTCATTCTAAAGATATTGCCATAAATCGAACGACGATTATCAAATATTGACTGATTCCATTCTATTCTAACAGAGCCATTCTTAAGATGTTTTTCTTTAAAAAATGATAACTTATTATCCGAACTTCTAACTGATGCGATAAATCTTATACAACGGCACTATCTTCCTTATCACAGTTTATGGCATTTTCAAAAATTTAAGGGTAAGCTTTCTAAAGACAAACTTTTATCGATTTTTTATGTATTTTAACGATTTTTAGCGGTTTTTTTTATTTTCTTGCAAAGGAAGCATTGTAATCGTCAAAACTTCAACCTCTAGATTTACGACCTATCTTCTAGGTGTAAAAATAATGATGCATGTAAGTGTTTCTCATGCACGTACTTTTATGCCTGTTCATGAGTGAAAATGGTAAATCGATAACATCTTAATCAAATTTTGGAGTGAATTAGTTGTTTGAAAGAAGTTCTGTATAATATTTAGTTGCATAAGACATAAGCTGTATAGGAGCAATCTTAGAGACCAGATAGGCAAATTTGAGTACCCATCAAATTATATGTTTTTAAGATTCTCATAATTCTTGTAATGATTTGAAAAAAATCCCCTATATAATAATAGCCGAAGTAATCTGTCTGTCTGTCCTCGAATTTATGAAGCGGTTGGGCCTGGAATGGATAGGGGAATTCATATTCGATTTCTGATGAGTTAGGATTAGTAAAATTCAAAACCAGTAAAGTTTATCTTCTCCTAAATTATCGATCCGATTCTAAAATGAATTGGTATAAATATGCTTCACATGACAGCGAAAAATACTATTATCATTAAAACGTTCGAAATAATCCCTTCTCCCTTTAAAAAAAGCCTTCTTTCCAAACATTATGACGTCAATCCTTTAAGCATCTCATTTAACCATTTCTTATTTTAAATTATTTAAATATCGCCTGCATTATTTTCATACGTTTTATCACTGAATTTAGGTATTACGTAAATAATTTTCTTTTATATTTGGCTTAAATAATAGATTAGATACATATGTGATAATTTTAAATTTAATCATTGATTATTTTTTGTTGCAATGAAAATTTTATCACCGGTATTAACAACAAATTCTATCTACCTCCAGGATGTAGTGGAAATGATAGTTTCATTCCTTTACTTCCATTAATTACTGTGGCAAAAAAAAAATTGGGAAGAACTTAACGATAATTTCGACGTAGCTAAGAAAACTTTGAATTATCTTTCTAAATGAATTCAACGTGATTCTAAACTGCATTCACAGTATCGGGAGACTTTAGAGGAGTATGAAGATAAACAAATTATTGAGCGTGTACCAGATAATTCTCAGCCAAAAAACAAACCATTTTTTTACCTGCCTTATAGGGTACTTTACAGTTCTGGAAAATTAAAAATTTTACTGATCCCATCAAATGATGGGCTATATGTTAGTTATTAAATAAACGATGCAAAAACTTTTGTAAATTGCATCCTTGTGGAACTACATCGGAAATTTTAGAGAGAGGAAAACCCCTTTTTGTACATTTTTATTTATAAACAAAGAATCTTGTTTTAACTAAATAGATTTTTAGATAATCCAATCGAATGCAAATCTGAAAGACAATTTCCCTTTTAGGATTTCATTTACTCACTTTATCTTACGGATTCAGTAAAACAATTTCTGCTCTGTTCTTTAGTAAAGTCTTTAGGAAGTCTTATACTATAATGTATTTATTTCATGATTTTATCCGAAATATGTCTAAGATAATGCGTGCACATATCATTTTGCAGGGAAAATAGGAAGACGTTATATTTAGAAAACATATTCTTAGGGTGATACGTATCATAGCCTTTAATATTACTCCTGAGACTGTTTCGACACGACAGGGCAATGACATCAGAAAGGAAACTGGTCTGTAACTAATGAGACGTGTAATGCAAAACAAGTGAATGTTTAAAAAAGCAAAATACTAGAGACATAAGTTGAATGATTTATTGTTAAAAGTTTTCCTTGTTGAATTTAATTTTGCGGAGAAATAATCACCTGACCTGATTACCTTTTTGTTCTTGAATACAGTGCCTCTGTAACCCTCAGAGGTTAAAAGGGACTATACCTAACGTGACCAGACGTCCCGTTTTGAACGGGATTGTCCCTTTTTACAATTACGAGTCCCGGTGTCCCCAAAATGGACTGTGGGTCGCAAAATTGTCCCGTTTCCAGAAACCTCGCGAAAACTTGAGTAGCAGACAGCCGGCCACCGCCTTATATAGATGTTTAAAACATTTTAAATTTAGAAATGTAAGAGTTTTTTTATTTTAAATTTTTAGCAAATGCATACATATGAAAACAGGTCACATAAATTAACTATTTAATCATCAAAATAATACCCAGATACGTTGAAAATATATTCAGTATTAATAAGGCAAAATTTAGAGAAAAAAATTTGAAAATAAAAAGTGAAGAATCATTTTAAAGTTAGAAAAATGCTTCAAAATATGAAATTAAAAATTATTACCCGATTTTTAAAATTATTTTAACTTAATTTATTTTATGTATATCTGTACATAGTTTCATAATTCTAAGTAACTTTATGTAATGTCTATCATCCCTTTAAATTGTAAATTAAGAACTAATCTACGAGATTACGAGATTGGTTGGTTTTGCAGCGGCATCACAGCGCCAAATCAGCAATAAAGACTTTCCATTACTACTTTGGCGCCGCTACTTGGCGATAAACTAAAAATGTAACCTTCATACTATTGTTTATATACAGCTTACGTAATGTAGCGCGCAGCACCTCTTATCTCCTGTACAACCGTTGTGTTCACTCTGCGCTGGTAATTCTCATTCCTTCTCCTTGCAGCAATGTGTGTATGAGCTAACTATTATCCTTATTAAATTGTTAAGTTTATATTAAGACTGGCACTTGTATCTTTAATTTTAACTGTTTATTTTCTTTAAATTTTGATGCACGATTGAACTAGCGTGCTTCAGTTTGTTGGTTTGAAGCTCTACAGTCAACTGTTTTTCTACTCGAAGGCTAATGAGACCAAGACCTACTGTTTAAAGCCGATCCCGAACGGTTACGAATATCTATGTCAGCAGTGGAATACAACCCACAAACTCTGGGAAGGAGATACTCTTTATGTTATAATTGGGAATTTTTTGAGAAATATTTAACCATACTTGTAGGGAAAATAACATGTACTTACGTCATGATGTTCTTCTTTTCTGTGAATACTCTAAGTACAAAATCTCCTTCTTCTCCAGGATCAAAGGTGGAAGGTATAATGCAGTAAGTACCTGGGGGAAGCTTGAAACGACAGCTGACCTCTCTCAGATTGATGAAGGTATTCGACCGAGCTACAGATGCATTGTACTGGAAAAAGGTTTTGGGCAGAGGTTTCGGTAGACGGTCGGGCTGTTTCAGCTATTATAACAGAAAAACAAAAGAATTATAAATGAAGATATAATACTAAATTATTTATACACAGATAAAATTAACTTTCCATCTTAAATGTTTTAAAATGACTAAAAGATTAATGAAGTATAAATAATAATAAAGTGGTGAATTTAAACAAACGGATGTAATATTTTGCGTTTATTAGGGGGAATACACTAATGCAAGCAGGAAATAAATGGCACAGTAATCAATAAATGAAATAATAAATATTTTAAAACGACAGATTTATGATTGAAAAGAGATCACGTAAAAGTTAATTTAACATTTTTATCCTCATATCTATGTTTCACTGCCTCTTCACAAATGTTTCTTGTTCATTTTATAACAGATTTTTAAATATAATTTATTTTTAACTCTGGTAGTAGCTTCTTAGTAATTGCTAGAAATACTAGATTTCATAAGTATGAGAAGAAAAATAATTCTTTGATTTAGAAGAGCATGATTTTTGACACATCAATCAATCTACAAATAACATTGCCATAAGTTAAAAGTATTGTTTAATTCTCTTCATGTAATAAGAATTCTAGTATTTTTACTTTTCATGAAATTACGTTCAACCTCTCTTAACTCGATACCGCTTTGATGAACGCTTTGATGAACCACTTTGATGAATGCATTAATTCCATTCAAAAACAGCACTTCTTTGCGATACCCACAACTTGGCAGACAGATTTAATCGCCAGTAGGAAAAGTCGAGGCACTACTGTATAGTTTTTATAGGAAAATTAGTACATATCTAGTGCTTGTACGAAAATGCTTTGATTAATTTTAATCAAGCTGTATTAATTGAAATGCTATTCAGATTAAGCTGATTTAATTCGTTTCACAATCAATAATCCTTTGCGATACCTACAACTTGATTGTCAGACACGCCTGATGAAAGAGTTGGGGCAACACTGTACAGTTCATTGTGGTAAAGTTACTTCATATCTGCTACTTACGTGAAAATGCTTTGATTAATTTGAGATAATATTCACTTTTGATAAAGCTGAATTAATTCCTTTCAAGAGCAGTATCCCTATGCGATACCCACAACTTGACAGACAGACACGCCGGAAGAAAGAGTCCAGACAACACTGTAAGGATTTTTACAAGGAAAAGAGGGGAAGGGGAAATGATATAGTAACAATAATAGCAGCTGTCAGGCCGCATTAACAGTGGCCATCAATGCACGAAATGACTCTCAAGGATATCAGGTTTTCTTTCTCATTCACGATTTCATCTTCGGACATTGTGCTCCTGTTCTAAGGCAAAGCACAGAGACACACAGAGAGTGGAGTTTTTTCCTTCATAAAGTAAACTCGCCGTTCGTGTATTTAAAAACGTGTAGAGAGCTTGGACGAATGCCAGCATCTCTTACGATGTCACTGATAATTTATTTTCTTTTCTGCTTTCCCCTTTCTTAAAAAGTCTTTCGAAAAGAGAGAGAAAAAAATTACTTGCTTATACCTAGAAGGCCGGCCGAAGAAAAAATATGAAAGGTATCGTTAAAAAGAACTTATCCTACGGAGTTAAAACTCTTTCGAAGGAGAGGTGCAACATAAGGTATCCAGATGTTTGAGATTTAATGCCGTATTCAGCGGTTTCATCCTATCTTTAGAAAATTTAAAAAAATAAAAGAAAAGTCTGTAACTAGGTGGGGGACAATTAATTTAATTTTTTTTTTATCAATTTGAGATAATATTATGCAATTTTTTATTTGATTTCAGCTTAGATGGAATTGGAATTTTTCCTCCTGGATTCCACTAAAATTCTGACTAACTTGAACTTTATGGGAAAGGAAAAAATACATACACATAATGTTATCTACATATACGAGCTGCTATCGGAAAACTCCCCGACTGCTATCACTGTGACTGTCTCTGTGAAAGTAGGATCACAAGAAGGTAAAAGTTATATTCCCGCATCTGTCACTTACTCATTCCACTGCTTGATTTCAAGTTGTGAACTCATAATTTTTTTATAATTTTTTTTCAACTTCATACTTTAGACTGTCTGCGGTTTAGCAATGGACAGGGAAATCAAGCAAAGTATGTTCAAAGTTAAATTTATTGCGAAGCTCTGTAAATTTGCAACCGAAACTGTTGGAAATGTGCTTTGTATAGTTTTGAAGCTTTCAGTCGGATAAGAGTTTTTGTATGGCATTTGCGCTTCAAAGTAGGTCGGCCTTTCTTTGAAGATGACTATCGTTTAGGACGACCAAACCTCAGCAAAATAGACGAAAATTCGAAACAAATTGGAAAATCGGTTTGATAAAAGATTGTCTCTCCTAGTGTTGCATATAATTTTGACTCTCCCAGTAATGTTCTAAAGTATTTGAGAGAAGATGTGATTCGAAAACGGCCTGAACTTTGGCGTGATGGGAACTGATTTCGTCATCACGAGAATACCCCACCGTACAATTCCCTACGGAAAATACAATTTTAAGCTCATAAAAACACTGTTGTTGTTCCCCACCCACCTTAATCACTGGATCCAGTTCCATGTAATTTTGCATTATTCTTAAAATGAAACTGTAAAGACGAAGCTTTGCAGTTGTGTTCGACATATTCATCGAAAATTGCCACTGAAAGTGAAACCTTAAACAGCTTTCGTAAAACTGATTTCTAAAGTGCTTTCGAGGACTGTAAAAATAGACGGAAGAGGTGTTTGTTCACAAGGTGCTTATATTAAAAATGTTAACATTGGGAAGGTTCAAATAAAACCTACTTTTCCATCAAGTGATCTATGATGAATTATTGCGAAAAAAAGGCATTTAAGAACTTTAATGTGCAATCTGTATATATATGTAATGAACTATTAGCATAATATAACATACCAACTAATAAGTCATATATTTTTTCTTTGTAAAATATGTGAAGTTCTTAAAGACATTTAATAATTAATCCTCTTTGATTGATACGATGTGTTCAAGACTTACGAGATAAATTGCGAATCCTATGGTGAGGCATTCTTGTCCCATTTTCCTCTTGCATCGACGATTCTTCTGCATCAGGGCCACGATGATGGTGCACAGATCGTCATCGTCATCTTCATCGATGTCCTCCAGTTCAACGCGGAACTGGGGATTCATCCAAAACGATTCTTGGAAGAAAAATCAACACTAATTTAACGAAACTATTGATAAGCAGTCAAAAAAGAAACATGAATTAATTTTTCAACAGTTTTTTAAAGTTTACGAGATATGTAACTGGTAGTATGAGAAAGTTTTTTTAACACTTTTAAGAAACATTTTTAACTGGAAGTTGGTCTTACAGCAACGAGAAAAAGGCCGATTAAGAACTTTACTACGCACTCTGTGTATAAGTGTGATGCGCTATTAGCGTAATTTAACAAACCAGACTTTTTCAACTGTCATTTTTAGCAGTTATATAATATTCAAATTTAATTTACAAAAATATACTTTTTTCCTTATTTTAAAAAGTAACTGAGGTACCAAGAAGCAAAGGGATGTAAGTGACAAATATAAAAAGAGATAATTAGTGAAAATTATAAGAAAAAAATATATTTCATATTTAATCCAATACCGATATATAACTCGATTATTAAAAAAAAAGACATATCTACAAAATTTGCTTTATGATGTCAACTTTGTCGTAATTTAACACAAATTTTATTTTTGTCATTCACATCATCTTACATTTCGTTATTTGAATTTTATAATAAGTTCTTTCTTCCCCGTGTATTAGTATTCTGTGTATTCAAAATTCATCTGTGTATGCAAAATTTAAGAATAGTCTTGTGTGCAAGTTATCAGAAAGTACTTTTCATTTACAAAAAAAAAAAAAACAGTATAATTATCGTGAAAGAAACAAGAAAAACTGAATTTTTTTTTAATATTTCATTATGCTCCTTCACAACACCGTAGACTGTTTTCTTGATTAATTTACGAGGCGCATCTAGAAAGTAAGTTTCCCGATGTATTCCCCTTTAAAGTAAACGTAATTAGCTATGTCAGTTGCGCATGCGTAATAGATCTATGGCGTATCAATCATATGCCTGGTCCCTACTCCTGCCAGTAGCGTGGTAACAGTAGTCCGAAATGGACACTAATTCCTTCTCCCGCCTCCTGCAAGATTCGGTCGATGATCTTGAATGCACAAAGCATTGCGCCATTTGAAATTCATCGTCACCTCTGCCAGGTCTAGGAGCCGAAACTGATACCCGAACACAAAATTCAACGCTTAGGAGCAGCACTGACATGTCTGCTACGGTATCAGGATGACGGCGATGAATTCCTCGACATAATCGTCACGAGCAATGAGACTTGGATTTCACATTTTAACCCGGAAACCAAGCAACTGTGAATGCATTGGCGTCATAGTGGATCTAATGTCAGGACCAAATTCAAAAAGGCGCTGTCGGTAAGGAAAGGGATGTGCAAGGTGCTCTGGAACAGCAAGGCAGGTTCCATTCACAGACGGTAGAGTTCTACGACAAAGGG
>CM063498.1:56081353-56098853 GCA_032207245.1 Pardosa pseudoannulata
TCGTCAAATTTGACGACATTATTGACATTAATTCTAGGACACGTGACATTCACTTCTGTTAATTTTCGTAATCCAGGTGAGTTTTTAAAACGGCATAGTCATTAATATATATACATTTGTTTATTTATTATTTCCCACAAATATATAATTATCAGAATTACATAAACTATGTATTTGCATAAATATATGTTTGTATGAAAAAACACCTTTATATTTCATGCGTAACAAGGCTATCTATATTATTTTTCCTTCTGGTTTAATGTTTATGCTTCGGCTATTGCAAATGAGTTGCGGATTCCAACAAAAACATATCCTTGAGAAAAAAGGTTTCTTCTTTCGGCTAATGACGACGACATTCTAGGAAGCAAATGTGAAACAGCGATACTTATTTTGACTTCCCACAATATCTCTACGAGAAAGTGAAATTAAAAGCAGAATGAAACTAAAAAGTATTATCAAATTATCATGATGAGACCAGCTCCTCAAAAACCCTTTGTAAATCTAATGAAAGGAGATAATTTGCCATAATCTAAGATTGCAAAATAGTAGGTTTTAAAATAGAGGACTTAAAAATAGACCAATTTATTTGTGGAGTGAAATTGTTGTTTACATTAAAACTAATTTCATTTAGGAAATTCTCAACACGTGTCATTTATATCAGAATTTTACACTATTTATAATCAATAATTATTAACCCTTTGACATTTTCATTTTTTTTCCACAATTCAGTCAAAAAAAAAGTCACATTTTTTATTGCATTTTCTTGTTCATTTTACATTTTTAAGTAAAGATATGTTATTAAAATTAACATTTCTAATATTTTTAAGCACTTATTACAACTTTATTTCTTTCTATGAAAGCATCATAGAACTGAAATTTACCTTTAGTCTCATCGATATCCAAGTTAATTTTTGGAATTCCAGTAAAAGCAAATCTAGGAAGAGGATCTTAGGAGGCGGATCCGAAGGATTATCACAATTGATTTCAAAAAATTTTCTTGCTTGACTGATTCCATTTGTACTACTATCAGAGTCACTGCTATCCAGGTCATCTAGTAAACTTTCGCTTCTATCATTTAGAGATAATTCAGTTTGCGAGTCACAGTTCGAATCACAAGAAATTAGCTCCATTCGCTCTGAATTATCCATTATTTAAAAGTAAATATATATAATTCAACTCTTACATCAATAAAATTATCAGGCGGTTAGTAAAATATAACCAGAAAGCTATACACTGAAAGATAACAATTCGTCTTCTGATACAAAACATGCGAAAAAAAAACCCGCGCTTGTGAACCAATCAGAGTAGAAAATACAATAAACTGCAAACTATCATTTATTGGACATCTATACGAATAATTTGTTACTAAAATTGGAAAAAAATAGGGCCGAAACAATGCAAGCGAAATAGAAATCAGATTGCCCGTACGCCGTACGGGCAAATCAGTAAAGGCCCGAAAGCTGTGCCCGTATGGCGTACGGGCAAAACAGGGAAGGGGTTAAGAATCGGCATGAAAATATTTTATAGTTGCAATACTCAGTAGATTCCGAATAATATATATCATAATTTTCAATTAAAAATAAGTTTTCTTAAAGTCATACTTTTTCAGAAAGTAATTTATCATTAGAATTCAAAACCTTCTTTCCACAGCTAAATTTTGTTTTCTAGTTTGTAAGAAGAGCATTATTACTATAACCCCACATTCATTTTGTATTACTATCGAATTAGAATCATAAATTTTTACCAAAATTCTCCATCAGCGGCAAAACGCAAACCCATCGACTCTTTCTCTTCTGGAGATATGAGCGTCCATTCCATAGAACTGAAAAAGAAAGAAAAACACTCGTTTCCAAATACATCTTTTAATTCATTCTGTTTAAAGTTTACATAGCCATACCCACTACCATATCAACCATATCATAGCCATATCTACCATATCAGCCATACCAACTTTACTTCTCGCTGGATTCGTAACCTTTTAAGAACTAGAGGTCGCCTAGAAATACTACCAATTTTACCGTATTTACTCGTGTATAATAAAAAAAATTAGAGAAAAAACTCAGCGTGCACTTTACACACAGAAAATTTTTACTAGTTCCGCTTATCACACGATATGTCTATCAATAAAGATAGGTATCAAAGAAGTAAAAGAAAAAATGTAATTAACTGCTGCATCTATATTTCATTACTAATGTACATCTTTTACACACCAGAGCTAGTAATACTAATTTATTAACAAGGGCCCGACATTGGTTTGGTTTGGTTTTGGAGCGCTACGGTCTACTTTTTGCAACACGAGGACTAATGAGACCGGGACCTACTGCTTAAAGCCGATTCCGAACGGCTATGAACATCCATGCCGTAGTGGGATTCGAACCCACGAATTCTGGTTCCGAAGACCAGCACCCTAACCATTCAGCCATTGTTCGGCGCCCCGACATTGGGAACAGAGTCGAGCCTACTAGGAGAGGGGGGCTTTTTTATCAATCCATGAAAATTGTTTGCGGATTATGACAAGGTGATTAGTACACCATTGTAGTCACGAAAAACCTGTATTACCAGGACGCTGGGTGAACGGGTTCCCACTTCATTGTAGGGCCGGGACAAACTGAAAGATCGAGTAACAGGAAAAATATAAGTAAAAGTCTGTGTAAGAATCTGTCTCCGATAGCGTACATCTCCTTTCTTTACGGGAATTTCCTAAATTGGCCGCTAAGGCACTATAAAATTTTAATTGGTTAGACCGAGGGCGTGAATTGTAGCCCAGTGGTCAGTTTAGATTAAGGATTGAAAAGGGGAAAGCAAAGAAATGCAGGGTTTTTGCCTTGACTTTAGATTTGAAAACCCCTGAGAATTTTCTTGGGCCGCAATGAGGGCTCTCCATTATAAATTTACTTCATGATTGAACGCGAAATTTTCTGACAGTATATTCTTTAAGGGGCCGTATTTGGGGTTTTATACAAAATAACTACATTAGTTTACGTTAGTTTACTTTTCCCTTACACACACACACACACACACATATATATATATATATATATATATATATTACATATATATAGGCATAATTTCATGTCAAGTTCTATTCACACATGTTCACACATGTATACAGGGTATCATAATCCTAAGAAAGATAATTACAACTTTATTGATAGATGATACAATGCAGTCAAACTTCATGAACACGGGCTTTTGCAAGTCAAATCAATAATCTTCAGTCCTTTCATGGCGCATTTAAAGGGGAGAGATTCCTTCTTAAGTCTTTAAAAGCATATTTTCACTTTTGGACATTTTTTTTTTTTTTACCATTTTACCATCTTGAAAAAAAAAAATCTATCGCTATCCCTACCATTACACCAAACTGTAAAAATATGAGCGTTTGAACGTTTCTTGAAGCAAAAAAACCTTTCTAAAATTTTTCTAGACTACTCAGAAAGAGATTAATAATTAATTTACAGTTGTATTCAATTTAACATGTCTGTTATTGTATCAAAGTTTG
Source organism: Pardosa pseudoannulata (assembly GCA_032207245.1). NCBI lineage: Eukaryota > Metazoa > Arthropoda > Arachnida > Araneae > Lycosidae > Pardosa > Pardosa pseudoannulata. The sequence goes on from CM063498.1 coordinate 56,084,853, forward strand.
ACTTCCCTTTAGACAAAGTAGGAAACGAAATAACAATTCGGATTTATTCCGAAAATTGAGGATATCGCACTTCCTGGCATAATATTTTGTTAATAAATAACTATGCCAAGAAATTCAAAGAATTCCTGTGAAAATTGAATGGGGAAAAAGAGTAATGTTAATACTTGCTAGAATAATGAGGGTTCTAGGTTTCGATCCTGGCAAGCTTACTGAAATCTATGTGGGTATACGGAATAAGTTGACTGTAAATCTTTCAATTTTAAAAGCTTTACTTTGAGAGGATGACTGTTTAGAGAGATGCTCATTATCCATGCTAAAGATATTCAGAATCGGAGACTTAAAGACCAATTCTTATTTTGCGTTTCTTCGGTTCTTTGGACTAAACTATAAAGTTGCACCTTTCGTTCCAAAGTAATGTGGTCATAGACTTGATATAATGTTGCTGTTGAATAAAAAGTATAAGCGACAATAACAAAATATTAAGAAGATTTCTGCTACCTAATATAACCCAGTTAAAAACAAAATAAATTATGTACTAGCGCGAGTACAGAGTATATTTTCCAAGATCCTAAACAACAAATGCAATGGGAAGTGTTCGCGCTAATTTCAAGTCAACGTCATCAGAAGTGAACCTGCAGAGGATGGTGATTTCCTAAGTGTTACAAACCGGTCGCTCCAGGCACCTTTCCATTCACATTCGTTGCCCCAAGGATTTCGAATTCGCAGCAACGGAATCTTGCCCTTCACTCGGGATGTCTGTACGTCCACCTGGCAAAGATAAAGCGCAGACGCTCCAGTATAATCAAGGACAGTTCAAGGGTATATCACAAGAGGAAGATATTGCATATTTAAAGACGATGTAATAAAAAATTATAAAGTTATAAAGTAAAAATCATAGGCCAGTTAGAAAAGAGATAGTATGAACTACACATACAAAAAATATTATAATTGCCCAAGCAGTCAACCTCAATATTTTAATGAATACCGAGATTTTAGATTTAAGTCTAAAAAATTTTAAGAGCTAAATATTTGTGTGTGATATTGGACACGGGTCTTACACAAAATGTAGATCCGTAACAAATGTTGCAATTAATCTGTCACTTTGTAGTGGTATTGTAACAGTCACAGAAAAAGAGGGTGTATTGTACCTTTGGATACATGCAGAATACTTATGGTGAACTCTGTTTGAAAATCCTGTAGATGGGAAGTCGTTAAGTGAGACACGGTAGCAAAATCAAGAGGATAAAATCACCTTCAGGTTGGTACTTATGAGGATTTTCGAAATCTAATCTGACTTGTGATGTTTCAGGATTTAGGACTAAATGGAAGGCCTTTCAAATCTTAGTTCAGTGATTATGGTCTTGATTTGATACTGTCGTCAGATATGGATGACAAGTAACAACTGGAACGGAATCTCTACCTGTGTCCTTGAATCTTTTCTTCGGAATGGTTTTTCTTTATAAATAATTTTTCTGCATTTGAGATGTCTTTACCTTCTGTACCATACCTTATTTTCAGATAAACTATCTTTGATAGCAAATGGGTAACAGTGTATAGGTTTCTACCTTTCAATTATTTCTACTTTTTTTGTTTGCCCACACGGTTAAGTCCACTGGAGAACAAGAAAACTACAAGTTTCGAAATAAAATTTGTTTTACAGACGTATTAGACAATATAGTATCTTATTCACAGGAACATCTAAGAGATATAATTTTCTTGACGATCATGATAGATTTAGGAATAGCTCAGTTATTGTGTGCTATCATTATTTTATGATTAAATATTACTTCCTCAAATGATGACAAAAAGGTGAAATATAACTTTTTATGCAGAAAATTAATGAAAATAGAATGCATATAATACTAATTCTACTTACTAGCTTCACTTTTGTGATACTGTAAGCATGGCCTTTGATCAAGCCATTGTCCATCTCCATTTCTAAAACATCTGGATCGGCCTAGAAGAAAAGCAATTTTCAAATTAAATGAAAATTTGTTTTTGTATCCTCTCTTTACACAGTGGATAAGCTTTTCATTTAATAACCGGCGAACTCTTAACTATATAAACTAAATTAAAAGTTATTTATATGACATTAGAAAATATCTTTCCACTAGATTTATTTGTAAAATCACAAGAAAAGTCCAAATTCTTTCAAAATAAAAAAATATATATTTACTTCTATTGAGCAGCTCATGAGAGACCATCTTTCAAAGGCTTTCAACAGAATCCTGAAAAAATTGGGCGGGGCTTTGTCAAGCTCATAAAGTTCTGTGACGCCTCCGGTGAAATCCTCCATAGCCTCGCATGCTGTGCCTCCTTTCAAGGCCTCATAACTCCCATGCAATCTAACAATATTTACATTTGAATGAGTAAAAATTATCGATACAAAACGGAAAGATTTTTAACTACGTTAAACTGTTATATTTACACATGGTTAATATTAGCCGAGACGTCAATAGGGTTTGTAATACCGACTTATTCTTTAACTGAATTTTTCCGGAATATAATTAATAGGTACCAAATACTTTGTGGTTTGTGCTTCTTCAATTCAAAAGTAAAATTCAAAATACTAATCTATGTAAAATATAAACATTTTAAATACCGACAAAATACTCAAATTTAATTTACTAAGACGGTGCCAGATGTTATGGCTTTCTCATATCTAGGCTATAAATCAGTAACCTTCATTGAGATCAAGGCCCGGCTAAGATACTTTTGTGTCCAGGGCACAATCCAATTCTTGTGCCCTCTACCCCCCTGCAAATTTATCGCTACAAGTTATCATATTTACAGTCATATAAAAATTATAACATTGAATTAGCAAACAGATTTAAGAAATTAGCATTAAAGTAATATTCAAAATGAAAAAAACCAAATTTTCATTTTACGTAATCATTATTATCTCTGTTTAGCCATGCTAAAAATTAAGAACTTTTAAAGATCGAGAGTGACCCACTTTTTTTATTTTTACTTTGTTCCACTCACCAGCTCTGTGGTGCAGAAAATAAATAATAATAGAATTAAAAATAATTTAAATTGACGAGATGATTTAATGGTTTACAGTGGTACGTTGCTAATAATCTGTCTTATACAATAACCCATAGGATAAAAAGAGCACCAGGTTCGTTGAGGGAATTAATTATCAGGTAAATAACAGTAAAGTTAAAGTAAATAGGAAACAATAGAGTTCATGACAAACAAAATTACCTCATACAATAATTTATTAAAACTTGACAATGGTATCGTATGCTTGCAATTTTTCCCCACTTAATATGTGTTTCAAGCACTCGACTAAATTTTCGTGTCCAGGGCAAGGTCAGTCCCCAAGTGCCCGTGCGATAATTAGGCCCTGGTTGAGATATTTTTTTCTCAAAAAGCCATTATAGCGGTCAGAGAACAGTTTTTTCTTATTTAATTTTATTTTTAATTTACATCCCGTCCTGCCCATAAACACATGGACAGGTCATTTGGTTCCCCCTTTTCATTTTGTTATTGAATCTAGCTGTACAATGGGAATGTATTGGAAAACGGATTGCTTGATCATTTGTGTAAGTCCTGTTTCACGTACGTCCTCTGAAACTTTGTAGCAAAAAGGTTTGGTTTAACATTGCGTTCTGTTGTGTAAAGCATTATCTGCGAATGAAAAAATATAAAACCACTAAATAAAACACTGTTATGAAGAATATAAATCCCATTTTTCGTGTATGGAAGATAACGATTGATGCAGCCAAAATACTTGCATGCTACAAATCTCTTTATCTGTAACAGGCAATTTAATATTTGTAAAAAACGCACATATCAACGAAATAAACTCAAAATATTTTAAACTTAGTAATTATTGCTAAAAAGCTTTAATTTATCTGTAAATATTTTGAAAACCTATTTTGGTAATTTACAAGTAAACTGCTTAGCCGGTATTACAAACCCTAGTCATTAACTACGACACTCACTTGGCATATGCCTTCTCGAGAAGGGCACTCCAGAACTCATTGTGGTGTTTCGAATGCATGAAGACGAGTTGTCCGCCGCACGTGGGTAGCCTGTCGTCCACCACGATGTCGACCCAGCGTCCATACTGCCAGAACCGAAAATGAAACACTCCGGCATAATCTTTCACGAAGGATTGGTCGTTGGGGACCACGCGATAGAAAAGTGCGTCATTGAGAGTCAAGTTAGCAACAGCAGCAAGCAGCCAGCAGTCACCTTTAGGAGAAAAGAAAAAGACAAGATTTGCATACCAAAGGATACAATTGGACACATAAGGAAAGTTCGCATAAATATTATAGATATATACGATGGAAACAGCTGAATCTCCTTTGTTTTTTCCGATAATATATGAACCATTTTGAAACACATTCAAAAGAAACGGTTGAAGTAAGAAATTCAATAATCCAATAATAAAGTAACCTAGTATGAAAGCAACAATAATCGTAAAATAACGAGCAAGTAATAGAAAAGTAGCTATTTATTTAGAATTACTATTACAGGTAAACTTCGTATAAAATGAAAAGAAATCTGTTGTTTTGAGAAAGCAGAAAGTTCAGATAAATGGTAATTGGGTACAACACAAGTATAGTTTAACTACAAAGCTTAACCCCTTGCCTTTTGAATCGAGCGACGATTGTGTGTGCCACTTTCGATGAAAACTTTTCTCATGCGTCGTAACCAGAAGCAGTTTCATCGCGGGATAAATTGTGAGCAAACCAGTGGACATTAATAGTACTGCATTTACTATTTAATAAAACCACAGAATTTCATAATTATATTTCATTTCATGTTTATTAAACAAATTATTAATGTTTTTATTTCATATAATATTATTTCTATATTTTTGGTTATATAACAAAAGTAAACATTTTCAGTCGTTTAAATATTTTCTATGTAGAATTTTTTACGTGATTAACCTATAAATGAATGATGTATAATATTAGTCAAAATTTTGTAAGCGGTATTGTTTTATTACTGATTCGAGCTTTTCACTTTTGGACAGAAAGAATCATCAAGTGTGTGATACAAGGTTCTCATTTTAGACACAGCAGTACGATCACGTCTCCCATACGTTGTTTTAAAGCAAAGGGTTTAAATACTAAATCGTAACCATTAACTTACGTTCAAATAGGAAAATCTACAAAATCCCTAGGCAAAACTGCGTCTAGATGCTAGTGTGATCCTAGGAAGATAGATATTCACAAGGTCAGATCACACTACAAAATGAAATTAATTTGTATTTTAATTTTTGTAAATATGTATCATCCGTAACCTTACTGCACTTATCCCAATTATATATATATATATATATATATATATATATATATATATATATATATATATATATATATATATATATATATATATATATATATACTGAAAACTAAATAAATTTATCTTAACGCTTCTTAAAAATGAAATTAAATCTCTTTTATAATTAGTCAAGATTTCAACACCAAAAGAATCTCATATACTGAAATTCAATCTAATCAAACTATTATTGATATGAATAGGCCCAAACAAAAATTTGAATTAAGTAACCTGAAAAAAATTCAAATTAAAGTATCCAAGATGATAACTAATTCATCTGTGTTCCCTTTTTTTATTCAGAACCAAAGTATAAAATTACCGTGATATACTTTGTGTTGAGAGTAAAACGTGTAAAAAGTTTTTAATAGGTTTTTCTTTCAGGAAAGTTTTATGTGTCTAATTTTTCCCCTACACTATGAAAATGCTTTGTTAATGTGTCAAAATAATTTTTAGTAACTATATTTATGTACTCATCCCTATCCGTTCGTGAAATTCTTACATATAACATATTATAAAATAAAAACATTATATGTATATATATATATATATATATATGTGTGTGTGTGTGTGTGTGTGTGTGTGTGTGTGTGTAAGGGGTTCAAAAGGTAAAGTAACAAGAGCACTGAGGAATTATTAATTCCCCGTACCAATTAAACTCCCTATTTAGAGGATTAAATGAGATCTTCACGTCCTTTGAAAGGTAATGGTAGATGAAGCTAAATATGCTGTAGCACTCCGAAATCTGAAATGGAAGAGTTAACTGTTTGGTTTAGTTAGGAGTACTAAGGTCAATTCTTTGCTGTGTGAGGATTAATTAGACTGGAACCTAGAAATTAATTACCGGTTCCGAATGGCTGCGAACATCCGAGCCAGAAGAAATATTTGAAATTACACATTCTGGTTCCTAAAGGTCCTACCAATTTAGAACCATTAACGAATCATGCTCGGCAATTGGAATACAAAGATGAATAATGTTTTTGAGTTTAAATAACATTTCCAAACTGTAGTTTATTAGAATGAGTCCTCTGAAGTTCATGGGTTATTGATTCATGTGATTTTGAATTCAAATTTTGATGAAAATTCAAATCTGAATGAAAATTTTGTGACCAACGGGTATACTGCTTTCCAGAGGTGTCATTAAGGCCTCAGTTCATATGAACATGAGTGCATTTTAGATGGAAGATATTGGAACACTCTCCGTACAGCATGAATCGCGCAAAGTACCTAGCAAAGCATTTTTACCTTTTCAGACACTCGAATGAGCTAAGGAAGCTGAATTGGTGTGGCTACACGACCTGGGAGCTGATTTATTGTATCCCGGTTGGGTATACAAGTTACCGTAGTCACCAAAGCCTTATATATTCATTTTTTGTACACCAATGTATCGACATTGGTACACCGATAAAACAATTATTTTGACAACCACAGCGTTTATAGAGAGTAGTAATATGGCTTACTAGCGTTGTTTATCACTTTGAGTTTGGGGTAAAAAACGTTTATACTCAGAGTGCTTGTTACCTTACTTTTTGAACTACCTTTATGTATTTAAGTTTTCTTACCAAGTTCTCCTTGAACAACATCGAATCTTGTCGCACCTTCCACAAATAGTCGAGGTTCATCGCACAGTTCCTATCAATATAAATGGATGTATTTTATTGTACAATTATTGAGGAATATTTAATCATAAATGAAGTCATAAGTTCTAAAAAGAATATACATATCTTAAATGATATTGTCCCACATATATACATCATGTATCAGTCTTACAAGGCTCAACATATTAGAGCTTTGTTGACAGTTTAATTTATCATAGAGGCTAGATACCGGTGAATAATTGAGTGAGATTTGAAATGTTTAGTACGGAGTGGGATATCTTTTGAGGATAACGTCTAACTCAGATTATAAGAGGTGTAAATCACTCGGTCAAGATTATCATAGACATTCATCTTAGATGTATGAAATATGCCTATTAACTTCTTCTAAACAAAAAGGTTACATAGTTTGAACTTCTATGTCTATGTCGAGGGATAATTTTTAGGTGTCTGTTCCTTTAGTAATGTTTTGAAATGCTACATTCATCCATGCCAAAGTGGAATTCGAACCCAGATGCTCTCATTCCGAATGGTACCAACCTGGTTGTAAGGGTATCATTCCATTGTCTTAAAATGTGATAGATATACAGTTTAATCTCCTCGAAATATCTTCATAAAAAGAAATGCATTACGCATATTTACAGACTGATAAATATAGAAAGATAAGTGGATCTATACAGGGTTTCCCAAAAATTTGGAAAAAGTACGCAAATAACTTTTTTCAGTTATAGGAATATTTTATTGAATTATCTCATATATTACAGAAGAAACTTTTAAGTTTACTGTACAGTCATTTTTCTTTATCACTATACTTCCAGCTGTACGCCACATTCTTTCATTGCTTTTAGAAAGCTTAGAATGACATTACAACGGTGTTCATCAGAAATGTTTTCTATTCCACAACGAATCTCCTTTTGCAAATCTTCAATATATCTTAAGTTTGTCAACATAAACTTGGAGGTCAAAATGTGGGTCCTCTAGGGCCAATCCATAGCTTACCAAAGTCATCATCAAGCAACTCTAACACTTGACGCACGAAGTGAGGGGAACACCAACTTACTGTAGATGGAAATCATTTATGATCCCCATCGTCCTCAACTGAGGCACTAGAAATGTTAGCAGCATGCTTAGGTAAATGTCGCTGGCTGCTGAGATCCCCCCCTCCACAAAAATACCTAATTAAAGACACCATTATTATTCCACACCACACACTGTGCTGTCAGGTTCATGTACCTCGAACTGGAGATTGTTCACAATATATTCATAATGAAATATTTAAAAAATTTACAATTAAAATTTAGCCTTTCTTCTGGCATACACATCTTACAGCATTAAAATATTCCTATATTTAAGAAAAAGTTAATGGAATTTACTTTTTCCAGACTTTATGTATATATATAAGGCACACATTTATATATATCTGCACATTAGAGTCACAATATGACTAAATCAAATTTAAAACTATGATGTTGCATTATTTTCCATACTTTTAAGCGCTTACGCATTAGAAATGCCTTTTACTTCTAAATTTCCAGTAATGAGTTTTCGAAAATTCCTGCATAATGTCCGCCTTGTATCGGCAGAGGAGTGGGCGGAAGAAGCATGTGGGCAATCTCAAAGGTTTATGAATAAAAAGGAAAATGACTGGGTGGAGAAATATTCAGTTAATGCTGGCGTGCGACTGAAAGGAGATGCCCGTTTATTAGAAATGCCTCTAGTCCATCACGCATATTATACAGTCAGCAGTATAGTCATTAACCACTTTCTCTGTACGACAAAATAAAATGACACATCGAAAAAACATGTTTCCGCTTCCGACAGGCCCTAACGCTTTCAATGATCGAAAACAAAGAAAATAGAAAAAAGTCCCACCGAACATAACATGTGTTGCCACGTACGGGCAGAAATGTATTTAAAAATCAGGGAGGTAAGGAATGCAAAAGGATGTCCAAAAAAAAGACATCAGTGGTCTTGGATTGGTTATTGGCTGCTTTACTAAACCAGTCCACTAATTCAGAAGAGCAGCCAGATTATTTTGGAGGAGGCAGTAAACAAAATGTACATTTAGGAATGGCCTCTTTAAGGTATTTAAAGACTATTGTGCTACAGTATAAGACCAAGAAAATATACCTTTAGGGCGTTTGAATAGGGAGTATCCTTCACTGGTTATTGGCCACTTACTGTACCACACCAGTCCACTAATTTAAAAGCGCAACCAGAATTTGGGAGGAGGCAGTATTCGAACTGAACTTTTAGGTAATACCTCTCTAAGTTAAGATATTTAAAGGTTTTTATACACAAAAATACAAAAATATAAAAAAAATAATACTTTCTCCTAAACTCCGTTCGAAGTTTCTCTCGGTAGGGGTTGGGAGTTCACTAACACATAGTTTTTTGAAATTTTTAGAATGGCGTTAATAAAAATCACCTGATAAAGTGACACTACGCGAACAGCTGTAATCATCTTTTACACTAATATCTAGACTTCATAGTGCTGGTTACTGAAATATGATAAATATAAAACAGTGGATAGTATTATGACTAACCACTATCGTTAAGATGTGTAGTTTTCCTCTTTAGTGTCATGAGGATTGTTTGTTTGTTTGGGAGCGCTACGGTCTACTTTTTGCAACACGAAGGCTAATAGTGTCATGAGGAAAACACTGACATAAGTAAAGTCCTATATTTATAATTTATCACCGAAAAGGTAATTAAATTTTTATATTTATAAAATAAGCAATTTTTTAAAACATTTAAACTTCTATTGTTTTGTATGGTAACTTACATTTTAAAAGTCTGAAATAGAGAGAGGCATCCTAACTCCCGGGAGGAACTTGAGCACGCTTAGCTCATCTGTGGTTGCGACGGTTTACTAATTTCTATGTATTTTGCCCTCTACCCTATTTCTTATTTTGCAGTGTTTTTAAAGATAACCTCAAATATAATTTTAAAAAATATAGAAAATTTTTATTGACTAACGCTATTATTCTAAACTTTTTACACTTGTACGTAAAATTTGAAATTTCCATGTCCGATATTTCAACAGTTATTTGCGTATATGATTTCTTTGGTTTGGAGTGCTACCAGCGCCATATAATCGGCAGGGCAACCGGGGCACGTGCCCAGGGCCCACTGATTTCTGGGGCCCAAACATTTTTAGACCCAGAGGTAATTTTGTGGATTCAAATTCTGTAGATTCAAAAATTTAATGTTTTTATTCTATATACAAATTATGTGAGCTAAAATTTTGTGAGTTTTTCATTATTTCACAGAGTACCCACAAGTTTATCCCTTAATTTGACAAGATGTTTTTTTGAAATATCGATTAAAAATATATTTAAATAAATAATAACAAAAATAATAATTATTATTATTAATTATAATATATTTAATATATTATATATTATGGATAAAAATATATATTTATTATAAAGATTTTATTTATTTGTTTGTTCACTGTAGCGGACTTAGCCAAATTAAGGGTTAAATACCCACACATTTGTCAATCATGAGTTTGCATTTAAAAACTAAAGGCAAAAACGCAGGTCATTTTGCAAATGAAATCCACCAATCAGATGGCTAGATTTTGAGAACTTATCTAAAAAATGTTCGCAATCTCAAAATTGAGATTTCTGATTGGTGTATTCCGTTTGCGAAATGTTTGGAATATGTCCTGCATAATAACATATCTTTTCAACCCCGTGGTCAAATAAAAGAAAGCTTGTTGTATTATGCAAATCTTTCAGTTATACATTAATAAAATGTAATAATAATCTACAAGGGCCCAAAACATATTCTCTGCCCTGGGACCAAAATCTCGATAATCGGGCCGTGAGTATTACGGTCTACTTTTTGTAACACGAAGGATAATGAGACCGGGACCTACAGCTTAAAGCCGATTCCAAACGGCTACGAACATCCATACCACTGTGGCATTCGAACCCACGAACCCCGACACCGAAGGCCAGCAACCTAACCAATCGACCCTCGTTCGGCTTATATGATTTCGTAGATATTTTTAACACGTGGAAACTGTCAATGGCTTTTTCTCTGTTTTTCCTTGAACTCCACTTACAAGTGCACACGCTCTCCCCTAAACAGACTATGATTCGCGATAACTGCAAAATGTTAACAATGCTTTCCTGGAAAGAGACTTCCTCGGACGCGGAAGCAGTTTCTCCCCTACTACCTGAGAAAATTACCCTTCTCTAAAAGCACATTATTTTCTGCCTCCCCAACTGATAAGAAAATAAATTGGTGGATAAATTCCACCCCACGTGTATGATTGCAATACTACGGTAAGAGAAACACTATGTTTGGAAGCAGAGAATATCCGTGTTTGTCTCATCAACGAAAAGTTAATATATTATGTTTTTTTAGCCTAATTAGCAAATTTACATTTATAATTTCGTTAGATCAAGGGTTGTTATTGTTGTCTTATGCCCCTTGGTCAAACCAAGCAAGAATTGAGCCCGTATTAAGGCAAAAGGGTGCGGCTTTCTTTTGAACGAGCACCGCAACGCTGAAAGTACAACTTACGCTCTAGTGGGTTCTCATAATTTTGAAGAGGAACCAAGCAGAAGACCCATAGGATTGGCCTGTCACCCCAGAGGTATTTATTGAGAGCCTGGAGGGCATTGTGGCCACGAACATAATTTACGTGCCCCAGTCACCTTTAACGAACACGGCGGATTTTAGGCCGGCTCGGGCTCCAAACCCACAACCCTCCAGAGCATTGCCTTTGACGACTGAGCTACCACAGCTCTGATTAAGGATATATTAAGCAACAAAAAGAAAAAGTGTCTGCATTTTGTGAATGGTGCAGGTTCCTGGGAGCATCTGGGTTCACGTCCATGATAAAAACTCACCTTTGAATTTTGAATTTTGAGAAAAGAATAAGTGCGAAACCCTCTGACAGGTTTGCTAGTACATCTACTGCATGGCGAAAAAAAATATATATTGAATAAAAACTTACCGACGGCCTTTTCCACCTCAAACTTCCTGGACAGGAACGACTAAAGTATATGGACGATTCTGTGGGAGGGAATTCCGGATCTTCGAAAAGAGTGCCAGACTGCAAACACTGTTCTCGAATCTTCTGAAAATCTTGAACTTCACCTTTAGGGCGGAATCCGGAACCTCGTTCTCCGTACTGTAAACATAAAGAAAACAGTTAAGAAAGGTACCCGATTGAAATATATGTCCATCACGTAATTAAATGTATTTCTATTATTATTATTATTATTATTATTATTATTATTATTATTATTATTAACTGAAAAATACAGATCTTGTACAAGAAAATCATCAGGCTTTAAAAAGATGCATTTCACAAAGTATTATCGATATTATATTAAAAACATATAGAAAAAGCATGACTTTTATTAATTGGGCATATAAATTTTGTTTTAATTGTTTACTTGACGGCATGTACCTACTTTGCAAACTGCCAGCGATGCAGCGAAAAGCGTTAAAAAAAATTAGGGTTGTTCAGTAAGTAGAGTATATTTATACAAAAATCTGGTTATCTATAAACACCATAATTTACATGGTCTTTTTTGAAATAACTACCGTGAGAAGCAACGCATTTGTTCCAATGTTCTGTTTACTTCTTAAACAGATGTGAAAATCATTTTTGCCATAGTTGTTCTAAAATTGCCTCTATAGCTTTTATCACATACTTTGTTGTTTTATAAATTGCTGTATTTCAGAGGTTCTTTGAGGTGTGGAAACGGCCATAAATTGTATGTCCCGAGAATAAGACTGTTTTTAGGGTGTGTTAGGATTTCTATGTTGTTCTTCCATGAAACACCTTTTACGCCCACTGATTTCAGGGGCCCAAATATTTTTAGATCCAGGGGTAATTTTGAAACAAATAAATTTTGTAGACTAAAAAATTTCATGTTTTTATTCTATATACAAATTATGTAATCTAAAATTTTGTATGTTTTTCATTATTTCACGGAGTACCCGCAAGTATCAATACCCACAGATTTGTCAATCATGGGTTTGTACTTAAAAACTAAAGGCAAGAATACAGGTCATTTTGCAAACGAAATCAACCAATAAGATCGCTAGATTTTGAGAACTTTTCTCAAAACTGTTCTCAATCACAAAATTGAGCTTTCTGATTGGTGGATTCCGTTTGCGAATTGTTTGGAATATGACCTACATAATAGCATACCTTTTCAACCCTATGGTCACATTAAAAAAATTCTTGATGCATTATGCAAATCTTTCCTCGATACATTAATAAAATGTAATAACAATCTACAAGGGCCCAAAATCTTGATAATCGGGCCCTGCCTGACATGGGTTTTTTTTAACATCAGTAGAAGTTGAACCGACTGCAAAAGAAAATAAATGTCTTACTTGAAAGTTGTCATACATACAGATATGTATTTTAAGCTAATCGCCGCAAGAGAGATAAGTTTCAATTGACCTAAATTGAGAACAACGAGAGTAAAGTTGAGGTTATTAATACTTCGAGTAGCTTTTCGCTCTTCCTTTTTACAAGCCTACTGAGGTTTCCAGTTAGATATATAATACAAAAGTTCATTGGCGGCGATTCATAAAGCAAATAGATTTAACAATTATTCTTCCGTTCGCATTATGACTTTTCTATCAAAGTATTTTATTTTTAGTACAGAAAGTACTCATAGAAAAATTGGAATAATAGAACAATTTAACTTCATGATTTTAATAAATTTCGACATTTTGACACCCAATAAATTCACTTAATTATCGATTTCCTTGTTGTGTCACATAAAAACCAAGTTGTACGTGTGGATTTGATTATTGCCCATTGCCGAAGAATAATTGAAATAAAAATTATTCAGTTAAGAAAAATCTATCACCCCTTTCATTGATGGTTTGGTTTGGTTTGGAGTGATACGGTCTATTTTTTGCAACACGGGGGCTAATGAGACCGGAACCTACAGCTTAAAGCCGATTCCGAACGGCTACGAACATCCATGCCACTGCGGGATTCGAACCCATGAACTCCGGCCAGCACCCTAACCAATCGGCCATCCTTCGGCTCCCCTTTCATTGAACTGTGAACTTTACCGATTCATTAGTTCAAGAAATTCCAAAAAATCCCAAAAGATAT
>CM063498.1:56103853-56255353 GCA_032207245.1 Pardosa pseudoannulata
TCTTTTCGAAGCCATAATTAAAAAATGAACGTTCTTATTCGTGACGTATGATCCAAATGCAACAAAATTTTCCTTTACTTGTTTCGTCTCAATTTCAACTTAAGCAGGGAGAGATAACTTCAACCAATAAACAGACAGATGTCCACCTCTTGTCAGGGGGCAAAAGATCTGAGAGAGGTGATGTCTACACAAACAAGAAAGAGGAAAAGGGAGGGAAATAAAGGCTTGAATTCAGGTCCTCTCTGATTTCTCACTAACTTCTTTAAAAAAAAAAAAAAAAAAAAAAAAAAACCGGAAACTCGTTGAAAACATGAAACTGACCATATAACTGGTAACAAGAAAAAGAAAATGACTGCCAGGCACTTTAACACATATTTCCTATTAAATTAGACGGGACTTTAGAAAACTTACCATATAAGCGGGTCACCATATAGCCGGTATTGACTGTATGTGTTTAACAAATATAAACATATGGATATTAATGTGATATTCCGCGAAATTCTACATTAAACGTTCATGTACCACTGGGTTCTGAAGCTCAGGGTTAATGGATGCTAGCAGAGGAGGCTTAGTTGCACAACACATAACCATTTTTAACTACAAATTATAAAAGTCATCTCCCTGCAGAAAACGTTAAATTCGAGGAAGAACTTGCCAAATTTTGTTGCAAGAATCGCAATAAAAAATAAGACACAAATTATAAACAAAAGCTACGAAGTATTTTGAAATAAATTAAATTTTACCTTGCCCCTCGGTTGCTGGCAGAACTGGTAAAATTTACCCATAATAACTCAGAGATTCGTTCTTATCCTTTATAATATTGCACGCATCGTTTAGAGATGTACTGCTGCCGTGACACATCTCCAGAATATAACTAAACGAACGCTTACTATTCGCGTTCCAAACCGCGTGTTTGTTTTTGATAAGCCGGACGGAAAAATGATAATACGAACAAGCCTTCCATTTCCGCGCTTATTTTCTCCGCATGTTGAACGTGACTGGGCAAATAAAAATAAAACAGTGCTCGTTATCGTACACCGGTGATAACAAGGAACTTTGATGTTTCTTAATAAAGAGTAGAATGAACAATGATTCTACTTTACGTCACTTGATTCGGGAAAAAAGATTTGAAAAAAGAAAACCTTAAAATTTTAAAGCCTGCAATGACATTGCTGTTTCTGATGAAATATTTTTAGATAAAAAGAGCTATGTGTATGTAAAATATTTAATGCTTCAAGCTCTGAGAAAGGTAAAGATTCAAAGGTAAACAATGCTTAAAACAATGATAGTGTAACGTATCTGGTCCCTGTTTTGTTCCCCCTGTTGCCGAACAATGGCCGAATGGTTAGGGTGCTAGCCTTCGGAACTGGAGTTCGTGGGTTCGAATCCCACTATAGCATGGATGTTCGTAGCCGTTCAGAATCGGCTTTAAGCAGTAGGTCCCGGTCTCATTAGCCCTCGTGTTGCAAAAAGTAGACCGTAGCGCTCCAAACCAAAACCAAACCAACCCTGTTTTATGTGACACAATGAAGAATCAGGTGCGTCTTGAATAATGAATTTCTTTACACCTCTGCTATACACATCATTTCATAAATACACACAAAAAAAATTTCCGATCATAGGCATGTGATTAAATACACGTAGGCCTGAGTAGAGACGTGCATTAAGATCAGACTCAGCCAAAATATTGGTGATGCTCGGTTGCTGGCAGAACTGGTAAAATTTACCCATAATAACTCAGAGATTCGTTCTTATCCTTTATAATATTGCACGCATCGTTTAGAGATGTACTGCTGCCGTGACACATCTCCAGAATATAACTAAACGAACGCTTACTATTCGCGTTCCAAACCGCGTGTTTGTTTTTGATAAGCCGGACGGAAAAATGATAATACGAACAAGCCTTCCATTTCCGCGCTTATTTTCTCCGCATGTTGAACGTGACTGGGCAAATAAAAATAAAACAGTGCTCGTTATCATACACCGGATGATAACAAGGAACTTTGATGTTTCTTAATAAAGAGTAGAATGAACAATGATTCTACTTTACGTCACTTGATTCGGGAAAAAAGATTTGAAAAAAGAAAACCTTAAAATTTTAAAGCCTGCAATGACATTGCTGTTTCTGATGAAATATTTTTAGATAAAAAGAGCTATGTGTATGTAAAATATTTAATGCTTCAAGCTCTGAGAAAGGTAAAGATTCAAAGGTAAACAATGCTTAAAACAATGATAGTGTAACGTATCTGGTCCCTGTTTTGTTCCCCCTGTTGCCGAACAATGGCCGAATGGTTAGGGTGCTAGCCTTCGGAACTGGAGTTCGTGGGTTCGAATCCCACTATAGCATGGATGTTCGTAGCCGTTCAGAATCGGCTTTAAGCAGTAGGTCCCGGTCTCATTAGCCCTCGTGTTGCAAAAAGTAGACCGTAGCGCTCCAAACCAAAACCAAACCAACCCTGTTTTATGTGACACAATGAAGAATCAGGTGCGTCTTGAATAATGAATTTCTTTACACCTCTGCTATACACATCATTTCATAAATACACACACAAAAAAAACAATTTCCGATCATAGGCATGTGATTAGATAAACATAGGCCTGAGTAGAGACGTGCATTAAGATCAGACTCAGCCAAAATATTGGCGATCCGACGGAAGAAACAATTCGGTAGCTCGCGCGAAAGTTCACTGCAGTAATGAAGGTAGAAATTACTCTCAATTAGACGGGATAAGAAGTGATCACAACTGGAATTCTTCGGAGAATATCGAAACACAGAATTCCTAAGGGAAATATGCAAGCAATCCTGAAGATGATTATATTAAAAAAGAAACCTAATGCCAGGGTAAAGTTCTCAATCTCAGCAAGAGATATATCCCAAGGCGGGATTTTCGCTAAATAAAATTCTCCGATGGAGACACTGGTCGAGGTGACCTCCGAGTTAGCCGACGATGGCTACTCTTTCAGGAAAACATCTCAAGGTGGGATTATAGCAAAAAAACTCTCCGATAGAGAGACTGGTCAAGGCGACCTCTGAATTAGCTGATTGCTAGCTAGCTAACTTCTCTAGAAAAATCTTCTCTCGTCTCTTTCTAGGGGAGGGGCCTCACCCACAATTTCTTTATTGGATCATCTAGCAGTGACCTCACCTTCAAATAACTGGATTGGTCTGGGTTAAACAATCATCGGCCGCAAATCCAGGGGTCCCTGGAATTCGTAGAGGCTAGATCCAAGTCGGGGCAATTCTTTTATAGTTCCGATGGTGATATTCCTGGCTGTCAGTCAAGGTGCCGGGTTTTCTGGTATATTGTTCCGCTACTATAGGGCACAACAGTCTAATCGTGGTGCCGGGGTTAACAATCCCTTTGTATCTACACAAGCGAAGTCCACCTCTCAAAGCAAAGTTCTTTGATGTCGGCACACTGCTAAATCACGCCGTTACAATGGACAAACTACCGTTCACGGGCCAGATACAACTCGCAGAGTTTATAATTTCTATCGAGCTTTCCACAAGATATCAAACAATAGATGAGGCACTTTCAGTCCAGTTTTTAAGTAAGATCATTTAAAAGCACGTTGAATCTTTGCATATGAAAAAATTTCCTCGGAAATTAGAATTATTTAATTTTTGTACACAATATATATTGGAAAAATTACTAAAAATGGTTTTAACCTGATGGAATATATATATATATATATATATATATATATATATATATATATATATATATATATATATATATATATATATATATATGATATTAATAAATGAACATACTCTTTCTTTTAGATTTTATTCAGCTTTGTAATTAATAAATTTAAGTTGTAAATTGTACCGATTACGCACAATCACGTGTACATGTATCCATACTAAGCAGTTTGTGTATAACATGTGTGTGTGTGTATGTGTGAAGAGCGTTTTTGACCTAAGTTAAAATAGTATCCATACTGAATAGATTGCAGTCGGGAGACCATAAATGAAAAGACCAAAATTTGAAATAAAAATGTTGAGTTTATTCAGGCAATCCAAATTCTGACTCTGTCGCCACAATATTTATATTCGCTTTTATAATAGTGTGAGGGCGCAAGTGAGACAGCTAATGAAAGTGTTAAGAGTTTGCGCCTTGGGGCACGCTAGATTTGAAATTAAGTAACGTAAAGGTCTGAGAATAGTTTTAAGCTACTCAAAAATTAATTTTGGCGTTATCGGTGTCTCCAAAGATTACCACAATCAGAAGAGAAACAAAGCCATTTCGCGAAAGGTTGTAATTTTAGTGATAGAATCACCAAAAATTTATTCTAGAGTACAGGTATAAATTAGTTGATTAGCTTCGTTAAAATGCCATAATATATATATATATATATATATATATATATATATATATATATATATATATATATATATATATATATATATATATATATATATATATATATATATATATATATATATATATATGGTGTGTGTGTGTGTGTGTGTGTGTGTGTGTGTGAGGTCTAAAAAAGGGGTAGTTAGAAATTACGTGAGTTAAAAACGATTTTAAAAAGGGAACTCTTTTATAATAATAAAATAAATGAAAAAGATCCACGCTCGCGTAAGCTTTTAGGATAATCCGGCAGGGCGGAAGCATTTTGGAACAATTTGATGAGCTTGCAAACAGATAAGATCAGTTAGCGCGTGGACATGGAGCGGTCAACACCTTTTCCACGCTTAGCTCCGCCACGAAAAATGAAAATGGCGCAAGTTGCTTTCAAATAGAACTATGATTTAATAAACTTATTATTATCAAGAAAGACTGTTTTCCATTCGCCTTGACACTGGATCATAGTATATATATATATATATATATATATATATATATATATATATATATATATATATATATATATATATATATATATATATGTGTGTGTGTGTGTGTATGTGGGTACTGTTGAGATCGTATATGAATGGAATCAATCTCTTTTCACTACCACACTTCCAAATTAATAGCTTTAAAAATTTATATCCTTTACAAAATACTATTCTTGCATATTCCAAACGCAACCATTATTAAGTTTAAAAATTATAATTATACTACAGCATGAAATTCCAATTTTTTCTGCTTACTGCGGCGCTGATACTAATATCTAAATTTGGATAGTAGAATCGTTCACTAAATACTAGCATTAAATCTCAATCAACTGGATATAATGTAAGATCAAAAGTCAAGAGCCATCTACTCATGATCCTGCTTGTTTCTGCGCTAAACCACCGCAATCATAATTTTTGTCCTTTCTGTCCGCAACGACAAATGACTGGCATAATGACCGTTAAATTCGATAAACGATCTCTGGTTTGTGTCTCAAGAACCCTGAGAACCATGACAGTACTTCAATTATCCAAAGGCCTCTATTAACCTTTTTTAAAAAATTTAATCAAAGCTCCTCCACCGTTGTTGTTTTTGAGCTGTGTATTGTGAACCTTCTCGATAACTTATTTTGTGAAAATTAAGGGAAGAACTCCTTTTGGGAATTGGTATACTTCTTTCTCTCTATATAAGACGCATTTGTTGCCTGTTTGTCTGTTCCCTTATAACTCAAGATCCAGAAAACCAAATAAAGTGAAATTTGGTGCACGTACACAAAATTACATGGGAAATGTTCTTAAACAGATTTCGTTCCATCCCAACCTCAGTCTGGCCTCCTCCAGCCAAAAGTAGTGCCCCATGTGCCTGTTCTGAGCCGTGTGATAATGAACCAAAAAAAGAAGAAAAAAAAGGAAATCATGCAAGTTGGTCATTGAGAGTGATTTTGTATGTTTTTGTAATGATGAAATGATGAGGATGTATCTCTCTATATATAAGACGCATTTGTTGTCTTTTTGTCTGTTCCCTTATAGCTCAAGATCCAGACAACCAAATAACATGAAATTTGGTACCCCTATACAATCCGGATTTGCAAGCCCACAACTTGAGTCCGAACGTTGGTGCTCCAATAATGCTGATACGAAATATTGATGCACCCAGGTTGTGCAATGGCAAATATTTAATTGTGAAAAAGCTGATGCAACATGTCATTCAAGCCACAGTACTCACACAGTGTGGTAAGGGTGAGGATTTCTTTATTCCAAGAATACCTATCATTCCCTCAGACAACACCATACAATTTAAGAGAATACAGTTCCCTTTGAAACTGTGCTTTGCCATGACAATCAAGTCACAGGGCCAGTCTCTTTGGATTGCTGGTATAGACTTGCAGACACCATGCTTTTCTCATGGGCAGTTGTATGTGGCCTGTTCCAGAGTGGGCAAAGAGAAAAATCTTTTTGTACACACTCGAAATGGAACTGACAAAAATGTTGTCTATCACATTGCTTTGAGATAAATGTACCCTTTTATTGTATGCAAATAAACAGTTTTGTACGCTTCTACAGAAAACCTTATTTTAAACCCGGACAAAGCCAAGTACTTGCAACTAGTAAAATAATATTACAGATTCATTCGTGTCACTGTATAAGTGTTATGTAGTAAAGGATAATTTATCATAATCCAACCATGGAAAATTCCAAAAGCCTTGTGTAAAACTTGAATGACTGGACAGCTACAAATAACGTGTATTTTAAAAAATTGAGCAAAATAGGATGCATTTAGACGTTACATTTTACTCTTTATATTAATATTTTACATTGTTATAAGTGATATTTAAAAATATTATTCTTCGTCATCATACAAAAACCAAATACAAACAGATTGTTTTCTGTATTTAATTTTTTAGTTTTTAATTTTTTCTTCAATAAACCTGAGATATCAATATCGTGTTACTAAACTGTAATAAAGTAATAAATTAAATTTGAAGTCATATATGAGGCTCAAATCTATCAGACGTGTCACTGAAGATAAAAGTTTGTCGAAGTATTATTTGAAACCATTTTTAATTCTCAAATTAGGAGCCTTATGTGACCAAGTAGGTGAAAGAGACATGAAATACTTCGTACATTATTACGTACATATTATGTGTACAAAATAATTGCTCTTTTTTGCAACTATCTGAAGAACTTCATTTCTGTTTAAAGTAAGAAACCTCAAATTTAAGAAAGAATACATTCAAACATATGCAAGTGAGTGGTACATAACAAAATAGGCATTCTTCTAAATCTGTTTTAAATACAAAGCATGAATAAGTTAAGGCATTTCGTGAATCTGAAACCCATAGTGAAAGAACTTACATAAACCTCTGAGACAATATGTACAAAATGCAAATGCAGAAAGCATAAAATTAATCTAAAATTAGGTTTTAGGTTTGGTTTGGTTTGGAACACTAATGCCTACTGTTTTGCCTACGAGGGCTAATGCTAAAATTAGGTAAAAGAAAATATTAAATTTTTTATTATATATAAAAATAATATTAACAGGTCTCATATAAGTACATTTTGTGACGAAGTAAATATCACTTGTTTAGAATATTTAGCAACTTACTTAAACATTTTAAGATTCGATGTACGCTTTACTGTTTTTAAATAGGCACTTATATAAAAACCCCATAAACAATATTTGCATTTTAATTACTTTTTATCATTATTCTTTAATATTAATTCTTTATTATATACACTTCTTTATATAAACTTCTTTAATGTTATGTATTAAGTATATACTTTACTATATTCAAATTGTGTACGCAAAGTTTTTGTTACGAAGTCTACTAGAAGCTTCAGATGCCTTATCTCAAGTTTGAATTTTATTGTATTTAAAAGAAATACAAATATTTTTTATTCATATATGTACTTTCATTACGTGAATGCATTGTCTTTGAAATTTTAAGTTTCTCACTTAACAATCAAACCATCTATCTTGGTTCAAAAAAGAATAAAATTTTTGTCTATGTTACTTGTTGAGGAGTTCACTGACCCTTGCATAAGGTTTTTCTTGACTAACAAAAAATTACTATATCACTATGAAGCACTGTGTAGAATAATATTCAGGCGGTTTATCTACTATGTTTAGTAATGGCCGATTTTTAGTTCAGTTTAAATAAGCATATTATAAGAATGTAAGTAACAGTTAAATTTTTGGAAATTAATGTATAAAATTTTAACGGAATTAAACTGATAGTATGACAAATATTAAAGGATGTTTTAGACATTGAATTTAATAATAAACATTAAGTAAATCTAATCACTAAAACTGTACTTTTGTAGTTACAAATATTGAGTATACAAACGCACAACACATATGTACATATATATGATGTATGTATATGTAAAACAGCTGAAGTGAAAGGATTATATTTAAAAGAGACGTTTATTTTTTAAAGCTAAATAATTTAATAACATCTACTTTTCGTAGCACAACCTTCTTTTATATTTGGTTATTAATGATATATATTTCATTAATTACAATTAAAACGCTTAATTTTAAAAGGAATCTACTGAAGCCTTTGCTGTATATTTTCCCCGTTTACTATTAAATGACCGTAAATAATTAAAATACTTTTTGGTACTCATCAGTAGGTTTATTCGTTACTGTGAAGTACGTAAGGGTTTCTAGAATCATAAGGTTGATGCTGTTTACAGCCCAATGACTTCTTTTATCCTCTTGTAAAATTTCAAAAATGTCAGAAGTCCCTAAAATCAAGTGGTTCAATTAAAATTGTTGCTCGTGAATTGTATAATATAAATCAAAATGTTCAAAAAGTATTTAACGAGACTTAAGAGGTAAATATATAAAAAAAAAAGGGAAGCTATAACTCCAAAACAACATGATTCAATTCTTGTTCAATAAACCTCATTTAGATCTGGTTAAATTGCACAAGATTTTAAGAGTAAGAGGTGAGAGGAATAGGTTATTTTTAACTTGTTATATTACCCGATTCTTTAATCTAGATTAGTACATCCGGCAGTACTTCCTCCCTCTACAAATATTTATTCTCTTCCTTGACAGTCTCGCAAATTATTTCCGGTTTTCTAAGATTATTTCTTTGGCAAAGAAACCATCCTTTGTCTTCTGGAATAGGTTTTTAACTGTTCTTATATTAAATACCCTGAAATTTTTTGTAGTAAATTCAGTTTTTTTCCTAGATCTTCTTAGAACACACAGATGGCTTTACTGATAATACAAATATTTATTCTCTTTTGTGTCTGACAATTATTTAGATCTTTTTAATAGTTATCTCAAAACGTCGTTTTCATTCTATCACTGCATTATATTCCATTTCGTAAAAACACTGCTATCTGCAACAGACTGATTATCTGCTGTTTGCCGGCAGTGAAACTGGGAAATCAAACACATTACGATAGACAAGCTGAATCATATGATTTAAAATAACTATGGTGTCATAATCTAGACTCATTGATTTGGACAAAGTGAAAAGTCGGATTTTTATCTTAAATTCTGTATAGTATCTATCATTATAACTATATATAACCTTACCTTTCTAACGATATTAAACGATTTCCTGCTACTGCTAAAGAAAGTGACGTACTCCGTAGGCATGATGCCGGTTACATATCCGTTCGAAAACACAACACGTTCGACTCAACTCCGAACATCGGCAACACTCCGGCCCGAAACCTCCTCGTGACGCAATTCGTGAACAACTGCTATACTTCATCATCCCATCGCAGAAAAAAAACAAACAAAAACAAAGGCCGACGGGTTTTCCTCGGCGAAAGAGCCGCACATATTATTCGAACACGCGCTGGAGGAAGCGAACTAACTAGTTTCTCTTTATCGCCCGCGTATTTTTTCTGAACACCTGCTCCGTGCAATATTCTGATAAAGATTATCAGCTTGAAAAAAAAAATAAGAATAGAATGTAAATAGTAAATAAACAGAGGAAAATGGAATAAGTAAGAGATAAAAACAACCACTTGACAGAATGTTTTTTAAAGGATTTCGATAGATTTCTTGAAAGGAATTATTTATCTTACATCGAGTGACTGATTTTATAAACAGAAATCGTTGACCAGATCTGGATCGTAAAACTAATCAATAAAACAAACCAACTCATCCCATATAAGCAAAAAATTGATGCTTACGCCACATGGCTATTATACCGGGTGATAAAAAAGTCCGTATAAACTTTTAAAAAAAAATCATGATAACCGGAAAAATAACCAAAATATTAAACGGTTTGCAGGGGTAGAATCGCTAGGGCATGGGATTTTTTTTTAAACGGAAAAAACAGTAACTCAAAAACAGCCAACAGATGGCGCTGGTACGAGTTACTACGGTGGAAATATGCAAATGAGACTGTTATAAGAACTTGCGCTCAAATAAATACACAACCAGTTCACCGCTGTAAATCCTGTATACGAACAAGGATGCTGAGTGCGAAGAATAAAGCTTTGTTGGTGACAAAATTATTAGCAGGCGTTTCAGGTTCCCATGGCCTTCTCGGTTTCCAGATTTGACCTTGCAGACTTTTGGTTGTGGGGATATTTGAAATCTCGGATGTATTGATCCAATCCATCCAATCTCTCTGAACTGAAAGATACGATCCGCCGAGAGGCGTCCTTCATACAACCGGACCTGCTGCATTCTGCCGTTGCTGGATTTGCAATTCGACTGCAGTTTGTTATCCCCTGTGGTGGTGGACATGTGGAACATATACTGTTGTAATAAATGACTTGGAGGCATTCTGTTTGTTATTTGCATTTCTTTTTCTTTGACTTGTGTACATCAGTACCCTCTATCGACTCTTTTTTAATTATTTTTTTTCTGTTTTAAAAAAATCCCATGCTTTGACGATACTAACCTGCAAAACTGTTTTTTATTTTTATTATTTTTCCGGTTATTATGAAGTTTCTACGGACTTTTTGTCACTCGGTATCATACATTTTTTAATTGTGTACGATACGCATTCAGAATAATCTGACATTGCCTTTAACATTTATAAAAATTTCGTTTCACAAGGTAATCGTGTGAAGAGTAGAACTCAAGTGCTGCCACCTGGTAGAAACTCGCAGCGTTAGTGCTTGTTATATTGAAACTTTTAATTACGTAAATATTTTGTTCTAAATCACCGTTTATCGGGATTAAAATAATTTCTTTACTCTGTACCGATTAGTAATAAACAGCAAAACTCCAAAATTTATTTTTACTCTCCCCAAAAAGTAAACTTTCGTTTTTGTTTTAAAAATAATAGACTTTAAATGCATTGTTTCAACTGCGTATGAATACCTCGATATCTTTGAGTTGCACTGTTGCAGATCGGTAGCGTCAATGATCGGTATATTGGGATTTTTCGTTACACAGAAAGCAGATTGCAATCAAAAATCGAGGTACACATCTACATTTACAATAGATCTAAATACAAAATTTTAACACTCTCGGCTAATCATTTTTGAGATATGTCGCAGAAAGTTAATATACTTTGCGTTGAAAATTTCCACTATACAGATTGCAAGTTGCAATCAAAAGGGGAGGTGCACAACTAGATGTTATAACAGTCCTAACTACAAAAATTTTGACTTTCAATGGATAATTATATGTTAGTTATGCGAAATACATAGTACCTATGTACGTATATAAATTAAGAGGAAACTAGTCATAACTAATTCCGGAATTGTCAAAATGGATATTTAAAGTTTAAAAAAAAAAAGAGTTTCAAGAGTTATTTCAACATGTTCCATTTCAACAAGGCCATACTACATTTATAAAGGATGTGTGTGAATGTATGTATTATAAGTTACCGGAATAAAAATATAAATTTGGAATTAAAAGAGAAAAGTCAAATATTGAACTTTAAAATACTATTAGTAAAACACTTGAAGGGATAAAAATAACTGGAGGATATCAGAGTTTGAAAGTTAGTCTGGATGTGAGAGAGAGAGACAAAGAAAGTGAATGTATGTGTGAGAGAGAGAGAGAAAGGTTTCGCTAACTACTCCTCTGAAGTAATTTGCGTAATTTACATACAAATCCAAGAAATCATTTGGCATTAAAACCTTTTTATCTTTCAGTTCTATTTAAGTAAACCCAGCTCGTGCCAGTTGTACAACTTTTTTTTTCAACATAGTTCTTGTATATCAAAAAATTTTAAGCTCATAAATATATATCTACATGATATAGAAATATAACGTAACTGCATATATATTTCGTTCTGGACCAGCGTCTTAATAGACAATTAATATTTAAAGAAAAATTTAAATTTATTTTAGAATTCCACCCATTTTCCTGGAATTTTAAATTTATATATACGTATGTGTGTGTGTGTGTAAAATATGCTTTTATGTATACGTATAAGAAAAAAATAAACTAAACCTGCAAAAGAATGTAGAGATTTTCTATAAAACCTAAGACTTCCACATAAGGAATATAATGTTAAAGCGCATCTTGTAATCTGTAAAGTCTATCAAAAATTCGAAGTAAATTTGTAGTCAAAAGCTCTCATTACGGTATGAGAAAATTCTCAGGTGTTTTCAAATCTACGATTAACGGTGAAACCCCGTGTGTCTCTACTTTTCCCCCTTTAAATCCCAACTTTAAATTGACCACTAGGGATACAGTTCACGACCTCATGGAAGGGGTTTAACCAATTACAACTTTATAGTGCCCTTGCGGCTAATTTAAGAATTCTGAACAAAAAAGAGTCTGGATTTGGACACTGGGGTAAAACTATCGCCCTCTTGGGCCAGTAGAGGATAATCATGCAAGATCATTCAATATCAGTCATTGAATATCAATAAACTCAGCTTCAAGATCTCGCAGAAAAAAAAACCCATCTAAAGAACAGTAAAATCATATTGTCACATGCAATTTATCGAAAGGAAGAATTATTTAGTGTTGAAATCAGGCTGGAACGTTCCTTTTACTAAAGAGAGAGAAAGTTATAAACAAAGTTTTTCTGATTATAAACTGAGAGTTTATCCATATTAATGTGGATACAGAGTATACTTTCCAGTAAAATAAACTCATAATCGCTCCCCAATTTTGACGTAAAAGGTACTTTGCAACCATATTTCAACCTTGAACTACTCTATTTAATCTCTAAACAATCCCCCAAAGCAGGAGAAAAATATTCAACTTTTAAATTTTAAAAAATCTTCAAGTTTGAATTTTAATATTTCGTATAATATGTAAAAAAATTTGTCATAGAGATGTGGAACTTTTTCTGTTACTGTTTTTAAGTCGAGTTTCAATATTTCGCTGTTTAAAAATAATAACGTTGAAAGATAACACGAATAAAAATTTTAATTTTGTAAATTTCGCTACATTCAATTTTTAAATTTAAAAATACCATTAAGGAATGCTTATTCGATACATTTTTCAAAGGAAAGTATATGTCTAAGACTAAGTGTTGAGGATGAAAAAAAAAAGACTGAGTTAAGGACTTTACTATGCAACCCTGTACGTATGCTCTCCATAATGCATACAATCATCCCCCGATAACTAATATCATGTCTGTATCAACTACTTCAAAACATCGATTTTAATTGGCAAAAACATATTTTAAATTAAAATTAAACAAATTTTTTAATCATCAATAATAAATAAGGAATATTTAGAATTAGTTAGAAAATAATTTGGTGCTGTAGCTAGTAAAGATAGACAGGAGTATGCCACGTTAAAAAAGAAAATTGAAGTGTCAGGCACTTTTCTTTTGCTGAGTTTTATTTTCTGATAAACTTGTTACACTTTATCATTTTCGTTTATTGAAGCCGATTTTTAAGTTGGAAGGAGGTGTTGAAAGGTATTGGCGATAATCTTGTTCAGCTAAAAGCCTCTGCGATAACAGAAGGAAAGTTTTCTGGTATAACATCAATTTTTGGTTTTCTCTTCCAGTCTGATAATGCCGTTAACATATTGCTACGGTTAAGTTAATAACATATATATTAATGTGCGGAATATTTGACAATAGAATTTTGACATTGGTTTGCGTATAACTCTTAACGTTTTTCTGAAGAGAAATTATGGGATAAAAGCACAAATATTTAAGGCAATTGTGAAACTTTGGGGAAATTTGCTTGAAAATTCAGTATTAATATCATAATTAGTGTCTTTAAGGCATACAATTTAGCGCTGAATCGGATCCATATGGCTGTGAGGCCTCCAGGCTTCTCCCGGTGGTGGCTGGCAGATCTCAAGTATTGGACCACCCCACTTGGTCAGACCCCTTCAAAGTGCCCGGAGCGCCGCAAGCGCCACTGACGGGCAAACGCAACGCAGTAGCGGTCGCAAGAGAAATTTGGAATACTACTAGATGCTCTAGTCCTCTTGACTCCGGAATTAGTAAGAGTGTTGTGAATCACGCAGAAAAAAAAGAGAGCTAATTGCAGCTCGATGAGTTTTGTTCGTTTGCACTTCAAGCCGGAAACCGTAAAGTCTAAAGAAGGAGCAGGAAATTTTGAGAGACGACAGTCGCAATCCACATCACTCGATCATTCTTGACTTACCATCACTCGATACTTTAAGCCATACAGTATATGGCAGTTCAAAAATCCATCCCTCTAATTTTAGGAAGAAATACGATAAAAAAATTAGATTGGGGCATCTGTAAAATCAGCAAGCCAAACAAGGATATTGTACTGCTGTATTATTCTATGGTCTAGGGCAGGGATGGACAAACTTTTTCGGTAGCGGGCAAAAAATCGAAAGAAAATAAATTTGGCGGGCCAAGACAAATTTTACTAAAATTTTAAAAACAATATACAAATACCTAACGCCTTAAATGACGTTTAATGAGATGAATGAAATTGCTATTTCCTTTTTAAAAGTTCGTTATACTAAGGTTCGAAGAGAGATGTACTGATTTTAAGGAACGAGGCTAAATGCTCATCTGTCAGTCTACTTCTGAAATTATTCTTTCTAAGGTTCAAAGTTGGAAACACTTGTTCACATGTAAGAAGCAAATATACCGCTGATCTTCTGGGCGTGAGATAATAAATTTGGGATATAATATTTAAGCAAAGTAGAAAAGGAGATAGATATATAATGTATAAATATATATTTCTTTTAATTTTTCTCGGACTGGCAACTTAAAATTCTATCCGAAGCCTGAAAAACCCTCCAGGAATATCACGCACGACCAAGAGCTTTTCAAGCCCATCGTCTTACTGACTAGAACAGTTGGGCGTAAAAAATTTCGATATTTTCACCCCACTGAATTATGAAATATAACTACCAATGATACTAATAGTGCATTGTTACACACGAGTAAACATTGTTATACATTGAATATACACGAATAAGAGTATATATGTGTAGTAGGCAGGGGGAGGGATTTGGGGAACTGGTCCCCCCCCGAAATTTTGAAAGACCATTTTGTAGATAGATATTGTCCCATGTTTGTGTGTGTGTGTACTATCTGCCTAGCTGTTCATGAACATAAACAGTTATTCTCTTAAAAAACAACCGCTCAGACCATAAAAGTCTTCCTAGGCCGCTGGCCTCAAATACAGCACTGGAATACAGTGCTGTACATTGCCGTACAGTCCGGAAATACAGTTCTTTCCCTTTCATCAATTGAAGTATCATTCACAAATTAAGATGTCTTTCTCTCTTGGTCCCCCTCCGAAAATAATTTCTGGCTACGGCCCTGATAAGGAACAATTAGTGTTTAAAAAAAAAGAATTATTTTCAATGGAGTTACTTTTGTAACAAGTAATAATTAAAATACTGTAATTATTTTAAAAGTCATTAACTCGAAATTTTAACCCATTTCACATACATATATAGCTAATACCGAGTTCAATTTTTCTGCAAATGTATTTTAGACAAAATAAGTTAGCTCTGAAATTAGCTTTTGTCACTTTAAATGATTGTAGAACGGGAAACAAAAACAAAATATCCGCAAAGATAACATGCTGAAAAAATAACTATTAACCTTGAAATTTTTCTCATACTATCCTCCAACAAAGACTTCATTAGAAGTTAGCTTTAAAATGATTCTGAATTATTTCTAACATAATAAGAGAGATGATATTTTTGGCATAACTGAACCAAAAGAAAATATTCAAAGGCGGAGATATTTAAAACTTAACTAGAGTTTATTGACACTAGATGAGGAAAAAAAAAGCATACGCCGCTATGATCAAATTACTAATACCTACGTGTCTGGACATCCATAATTAATCCTAAGAAATTAACAGACGTTTGAGGAAGTTAGACATTCTATATCTTGAAGGTTTTATATTGCTTTATCATTTAAATCTGTATCTAGTTAAATAGTCAAGAATTGGGTTTGTTGTGAAGAATTATTTCTTTTATGCTTTCAAAAATAGTCCAGTTATCATTCAGTGTATACTAATAAGGGAAAAACTATTAAGAATTCTTAAATGTAAACAACGTAGACATTACATTACGGAACACTTTTGTCACAGAATTCACAAGTTTGATTAGTTACTAATTATTGTGTCATAAAAAAACTTTTAATAAGCTTTTAAGATAGAACTATTCCTTAATCATTATATAAAATAGGAATAGCAAAATGGCTGCCGGCAGCAAAACTCACTAAATTTATAAGTGATACAAATATCGCATTTATTACAAATTATAATTATTAAAAAATATCTACTAAATATAATACAACTCATTATATTCATTATATACTCAATATTATCTTATATACTAATATTTAAATATATACTCATATCTCATAATCATATACTCATAATCATACTCACTCATAATCATATATACTCATATATATAATATTATATACTCATTACGTATTTTTATGCCGATTCATAACTTTTTAATTTTTCTATGGTTAATTTAAGAATAATAATAATTTTTACAATAAAGTACTGTTATTAATTTTCACCATATATATATATATATATATATATATATATATATATATATATATATATATATATATATATATATATATATATGGATATATGTGTACATATACATACAAATATACCCCCGACAGAAGATGACTCCTGTGCAACCCGTGCAGCTTTTTGAGTTAACCAGGCCTGATATTTAACACACATTCGAACGTTTACTATAAACAGTATTTATTTTCTCGAAACTGTAATTATAAATGTATAAAATTAAAAAAGTTTGATCAGTTACTAATTATTGTGTCATAAAAAAAGCTTTTAATAAACTTTTAAGAAAGAACTGTTCCTTAATCATTATACAAAACAGGAATAGCAAAATGGCTGCCGGCAGCAAAATTCCCGAAATTTACAAGCAATACATATATCGCATTTATTGCAAATTATAATTATTACAAAATATATACTAAATATAATACAACTCTATAGATTTATTGATTATTACTGTAAATATTTATGCCGATTCATAACTTTTTCATTGTTCTATGGTTAATTTATGAATAATAATAGTTTTAATAATAAAGTATTTTTATTAATTTTCCCCATATATATATATATGTATATGGATATATGTATACACATACATACAAACATACACAGCGCCCGCCGACAGAAGATGACTCCTGCTCAGCCCGTGGAGCTTTTTGAGTTAACCAGTCTGATATATAACATACATTCGAAAGTTTACTAAAAACAGTATTTATTTTCTCGAAACTGTAATTACAAATGTATAAAATTAAAAAAATTTGATCAGATACTAATTATTATGTCATAAACGCTTTTAATAAACTTTTTAAGAAAGAACTGTTCCTTAATCATTATATAAAACAGGAATAGCAAAATGGCTGCCGGCAGCAAAACTCACTAAATTTATAAGCAATACAAATATCGCATTTATTACAAATTATAATTATTAAAAAATATCTACTAAATATAATACAACTCATTGTATACATTATATACTCAATATTATCTTATATACCCATATTATATACTCATGTATAAATATATACTCATCTCATAATCACATACTCATAATCATATATACTCATATCTCATAATCATATACTCATAATCATATTCACTCATAATCATATATACTCAAATATTTACAGTAATAATCAATAAATCTAAAAAGATTTATTGATTATTACTATAAATATTTATGCCGATTCATAACTTTTTAATTGTTCTATGGTTAATTTATGAATAATAATAATTTTAATAATAAAGTATTGTTATTAATTTTCACCATATATATGTATATGGATATATGTATACACATACATACAAACATACACAGCGGCCCGCCGACAGAAGATGACTCCTGCGCAGCCCGTGGTGCTTTTTGAGTGAACCAAGCCTGGCATATTACATACATTCGAAAGTTTATTAAAAACAGTATTTATTTTCTCGAAATTGTAATTGTAAATGTATAAAATTAAAATTTTCAATAGATGTTTTTCACAGAAAAAAATAATTGAATAAAAGCTTATGGGCTGTATAAGAAGGGGAAAAAATTACTAAAAGAAAAGCCAGTAATATTTAGGTACAGGAGAAATGTTAAAAAGTTTTATGTTATCCCAGACATTTCTGAAGTGAGAAACAAATTCCATGCTACGAACCTACCCTCTTTGGAGGCCACGACAGTCTCTGGTCATTTTGTAAGCTACATATCTGCCTGTGTCTAATGTAGAAGGCCGTCCTGCGTGCCTCGTAGTAGGAACTCATGACTTCCAGATCTGATAGAACATTACCGCCGAAGAAAAAAGGGCAGAAGAAGAAACGGACCTGCCACAGAGGGGGATTGTGGGCTGAGAACTATAAATAGCGCGATTTGTTTTTTTGACATACGTCTTCCCGACACTCTATGGAGGAGTTTTTATTTTTCATTAGGGATGAGAGATGATGCAGTGGAATGATGAATGAATTTTTCTTAACGAGAATATGAATGGCAGCAAAGACTCCATACATAGATAAGATATAAAATAAAATTTTTGTAGAAAATTTACATTTCCCCTCGATATGACAAATGGGACAAATATCAAACTGTTATTCTGAAAATGATTGTAAGTCATGATTAAATTCTTAAGCTTTTTTATTAATTATGAGGAAATAATTCATAAGTTTGCGGAGTTATAGACTAGAGCAGGGATGAACAAACATTTTCGGCAGCGGGCCAAAAATTGAAAGAAAATAAATTTGGCTGGCCAAGATAAATTTTTCTAAAATTTTAAAAACAATATACAAGTACCTAACGGTTTAAATATTTTAATGAGATGAATGATTAAATGAAATTGCGATTTCATTTTTAAAAGTCCCTTATACTGAGGTTCGAAGTGAGATGGACTGATTTTAAGGATCGATGCTAAATGCTCATCTGTCAGTCTACTTCTGAAATTATTCTTTCTAAGGTTCAAAGTTGAAAACACTTGTTCACATGTAAGAAGCAAATATACCGCTGATCTTCTGGGCGTGAGATAATAAATTTGGGATATAATATTTAAGCAAAGTAGAAAAGGAGATGGATATATAATGTATAAATATATATTTCTTTTAATTTGCCTCGGACCGGCAACTTAAAATTCTATCCGTGGACCGTAGTTGGCCCATCCTTGGACTAGAGAGCAGAATTATTATTATTCATATTAATATTCTTACTTTGGTTAGGCATTTAATAAAATTATTTTTTTTAATTTTTAAACAAACTCTTCAAATTTTTTTAGAAAAGTAAAATTAATTGTCGTAGATTAAATATTTTTAACTAATAAATATTTCAGATTTTTAAGTTTTTCTCAATATTTATTTTTGTTTTTTATTTTTTGTGTAATCTATTTTTGGTGGTAGAGGGACTGGTAAGGAAAAAATGTTTAGGGCCACATTCATTTTCCTCTGGATCATACTAAGTCATTTCTTTAAACATGGTTATTGTTTCGTTATTCATGATATGGCCCCAGACTTCACTTATAGTATTTTCCCAAACCTGTCAGACTTAAAACTATTTACATATATTTACCTACACTCTTTGTAGAACAAAGAATTTACATCCTAGCTATATTTTACACTGCTACAGTTTTATCTGAAACTCGTATATAAAAGTTCTGTTTACCGTGAAACTATGAACGCTAATAACATAAAAACCCATTATAGAATGAGACCACAACACTATTTTTTTTATTAGTCTGTTTTAAATGTAAATTTTTTGTGTCCATTTGAGTGAAAAATAACATATTAAGTTCTGTTAAATTAAATAAGCTTAAATAAAACTTAATAATATTAATTTTACGTCTCTTTGTTTTTGTACCGAAGTACTTTCCCACGATGGTCAGCACGTGCAAGCACAGCTGTGAGAGAAATTTCCAAGAAGAATTTAGGACTTCGATTGTTGACTTCGAGTTTAGGGACCGCTGCGGAGGAGGTATAGATCACGGAATGGCACAAACGTAACGGTCAAGCTCGTACAGAGATATAACCGTGAGTTATGGGGTAAGGGGCTAAAAATAATGTCAACTTTCACAAAAAAGGCTATTTTAATGAGCCCACCTGCACTTCCGAAGGGGGTGCAGAAGTTTGAAAAATTTCACCAACAAGCGATTGGCAAAGAAGAAAAAGGGGCGTTAAAACCGAGGTGATGAGTTGGGAAAGAGAGTGAAGAAAAAAGAGTCGGAGTCGGGATTCAAGAGCAGCTGGACATCGAAATCTCAATCCCTGCACGCCAGCACCGACGTCCCGTGCGTCTGAACGCCCGGACCGACACACCTCATGAGAAAAGCCCCTGCCTGTTATCCTGTACTTTTGCTGTAAGTAAAACAGATTTAACATATTCATAACGGTTATTTTGTTCCTAGTTAGTAATTCAATATTTTGATTAAGGAATAACGCACAACTAAAGAGAATTGTAATAATTATTGTGTAAATATGAATTTAAAACATAAATAATTGCTGGTTATGTTATATGATGATCAAGGAGTATATCAATTTGTAAATAGTGTACAGAATAAATGTCTTAATCCAAATATAAGGTAACGTATTTTTACTGTGTTTCCCCTTTGTAAACGAACACTGGTGTTGTGTTGTAAGTACATTACAACAATTTTATTTGAACAATATTGTTGTTATCTAAATAGTTTCTAAAATGCTTTTTTTGGGGGGGGCATATGTAAAATTTGGTGATTAAACATTGCTTTCTAATCTCCTAGATGTCTGTAAAACAAGGTTTTTGTTTTGTTATTCGTATTTATGGCCTCACAACCTTCATTTACAGTATTTTTCTAATCCTGTCAGACTTAATGCCATTCACAGATATTTACCCACACTCTTTGGACAAAGTTTTTATAAGTTAACTTATTTTACACTGCTGCAGTTAGAATCTGCAGATCATAAGGTCTCAAGATCGTATACAAAAATTATGTTTATTTGAAACTTTATAAGCTAACAACATAAAAATCTCTGATACAATGAGACCACAACACTATTCTTTTTTTCATAAGCCTGTTTTAAGAGTGATTTTTTTTCTTTTCATTCTTTTGAGTAAAAAAACAACCTCAGAAAGTAATAGCATATTCTGTTCCATTAAATAAGCTCATATAAAGCTAATAAAAATGACTTGCGTCTTTTTGTTTTATCCCCTATATAATAATAGCCTAACTTATCTATACGTCTGTCCTCGAATTTATGAAGCGGTTGGACTTGGAATGGATAGAGGCATCCCTATTGGATTCTTGATGAGCTAGGGTTAGCAAAATTCAAAGCAATT
The DNA here is from genome assembly GCA_032207245.1 of Pardosa pseudoannulata. Taxonomy (NCBI): domain Eukaryota; kingdom Metazoa; phylum Arthropoda; class Arachnida; order Araneae; family Lycosidae; genus Pardosa; species Pardosa pseudoannulata. The sequence goes on from CM063498.1 coordinate 56,125,375, forward strand.
CTATCAAACGCTCGAAATCTACCCTTTCCCCCCTTTTCGAGAGTTTAATGCCATTATATCAACCCCTATTTTTCCCAGTTAAGAGCAAGTAATTAAGTTTTTCACATAATAAATAGGTAAAAGTAACATTTTTTCTCGCATTATGACGTCATTCCTTTAACCATCTCATTTAATCATTTCTTATTTTAAATTATTTAAATATCGTCTGCATTATTTTCATACGTTTTATCCCTGAACTTAGATATTACGTAAATAATTTTCTGTTATATTTGGCTTAAATAATAGATTAGGTACATATGAGATAATTTTAAATTTAATCATCGATTATATTTTGTTCCAATCAAAATTTTATCACCGGTATTAACAACATATTTCTTTTCATAAGAGCTTAGAGTTTATTTCACGGACTAATAAATATCTAGACTTTAAGTTATACATCTTCGAAAATTAAGAAGTATGTTCGTTGGTGTGTTTGTTTTTTATACATAATCACACGGTTTGACTAAATGAACTCAATTTGATTCACAGTATCGGGACATTTTACAGAAGTATGAAGATAAATAAGTTATTGAGCGTGTACGAGATAATTCTCAGCCAGAGAATAAACCTGCCTCATAAGGTACTTTAAAATTCTGGAAAATTAAAAATTTTACTAACCCGTCTATATGCTAGTTTGTACAGTAATATTATTTTATATATAATTTTTAAAATGCTTTGTTTTAGAGGTTTTTTTAATTAAAGATGCTTGGTGCACAAAAATACTTTAAGTGTATATATTTACGTGCACGTTTAACACGAATTTATTTTTCTCTGCTTAAAATTACGAAACTAATGACAAAATGAAACTGAATTTTCTGTAAATTAAATTTTCAAGTTTTCTATTTTTATTTCCTCGCAAATATATCTATCTATGCATGCAATTATCCGAGATCCAGAAAACTAAAAATTTCCGGCATCTATATTTATGTAAGGAAAAAATTCAGATTGTATAGTACAACTGTAATGAAGAAGCGATCTTACAATTATTTGTTTTATTGGGGAAATAGGAAAGTGAGAATGTAGGACATTAATAGATTTCGTAAATTAGATTTCGCAGATACTATTAGATTTGGTATTTATTAGAAATCTCCTTTTGACAGAGTACTTTGCACTTCTACAAACACTGACTGTTTCCATTAGCACTGCTCTGCTATTGCCTAGTTACATTAGAGGAGACAGTTAAATGTTTTACAAAGGAATGATAAAAATGATTATTACAGTAAAAGCACAATAAATTAATATTCCTTACTAAAATTTACTGCATTAAAACTGAATGGGTCATCTATAGAATTTGACTGATACTTTTGAATCAAGCACCAAATTAAGCCGAAGTTGAGAAAATAAGGATAGTACTAAAGTCATTTCCTTCATAGAAAATTTTAATGTCCTATTTTATTGGTGTCTTAGAGTTTTATTTTGCTGTGTAGCAATCTACGATCTACTTTTTGCTACACGAAGGCTAATGAGACCGAGATCTACTGCTTAAATTAGATTCGGAACGACCATTCCAAAAGCGAGGTTCAAACCCTCGTACTCTGGTACCGAAAGACAATGCCCTACTATTCTGCCATATTGCGACTATGGGAGGAGGGAGTATATGTTAGGGGAGTAATTCCTTCATCAGTAGTCACCGTTTATCTTGATATATAGCATCAAAATTTCAATTTTTAGGAAATATTTCAAATAGATATGTACATATCTCATATGAATAGGTATATAAGGATGCATTTACCAGAGCAAATAAAGCGATTTCACGCAGTAGGGTAAATCTCAATTTATGACAATTCTGGCTTTTAGATTTCAAACAGAAAGGCAGTTTATTTTTTGTCTATAGGCTGTTGTAAACCTGAAAATGAATGGGAAGAGCATTATAGTAGTTCGTGGCGTTGCGACAAATTGCTCTATTAAAAAAAGGTTATATTTTTTGTCATATACATTACTGTTTTATCGATGCCATTTATATTATATTTTTAACCAAAGTAGCACAGCAGACCTTGATCCCTTACACACGCTCTTTTTCTATATTCATTTTATAAATTTCGTTGTGACTCCGTGGCCTACAGTAGTATTTCATACGCATATTGCAAAAGCTTTTGACTCGCACACCGCACATTTCTTCACATGTCGGAATTATATACAACAACCTCAAGCATGTCTGAAATGATATTAAAAGAAAACCTGCTGCAGACTGAGGTAAGTAGATTAACACACAAAGGTTCGCCCTAATTACTCTAGTTCATAGTGTTAACCCAAGTTTTACTGTACCTGTGTAAATGCATGGTATCGTCTCACAGTCTGTTACCGCATTAAATTGTGGTGTATTTTTAATATCATTAACTCCTTGATTGTCTTTAAATTGGATTTTTAAAATTAATATTTAAACTGATTTCACGTTTTAGTATCTCGTGACATAAAACACATCGCAATTTAATCTGAAACTCCATCAACTTGATGCTCGGGCAAAAAGATGTAACCACAAATAATAACTTTACGGTTTAGTTTTTAGATAGTTTTTAGATAATAGACAGGTGGACCGGTTGGTTTTAGTTTATGTTTTGTACCCAACCACCTAGAACGATATCGTGTTCTTGTGAAACATTTTTATTGTTACGTCTTCCAGACAACATTTAAAAATTTATTTTAAGGTTAATAATACATACATACGCTATCATTTTAAATAATTATTTATTGCACATTATTTTCCACTTTTAATAGTCTTATTTTAATAACCAAATGTCTCCATTACTAAAAGAGAATGTTTTAAAGAAGTGGTTATATCTTTTGTTCATTATTTTTACAATACTAGGCGTATTACAATTGTCTCCAAGTCGTCGTCTGTGGTGACTGAGCAGGAATTCTTTCAGATGGAAGTCACTGGAAGCAAGATCAGGATTGTAAGGTGGAAAGATAACAGATGGTCAACTGCAGCGCTGTACATTTTATCTGCCTTCAGGAAACGCCTGACACCTACCACATACCATCCGCTTGCTCAAAAAATCCAGCTCATATACTAAACACAGATGACGATGGATTTCGATTATTGCTACCTCTGTGCTTTCAAAAACTGTCGACGGGAAGAGAAATGAGAATCAACATCCTAGCACACTACAACGACGATAATGTGAGCGATTGAAAATTTACAATTACCGTATACAAAACCCACATTTACAATCTTACCAGGATTGTACCCTGGCATTTTGTATCTTTATCAATGCCATCTTTTGGTGACGTGGTAAACTTAATTTTCCGAGTGGCCATCGTAATACAATAAGTCTTTTGTAAAGTAGTCAAACGTTTGAAACAATTTTATAGATTATAGGTCAATTTCTTAAAGAATCGATATAGAGTTGCTGAATAAAGAATGTTATTTATCAAATAAATATATTTTATTTTAAAACTACTCGCATACACTGAGACCACACCCTTTGCCAAACACATATTTTTTTTAGACATTAACAGTTGGTAAAATTTTCTTCTAGTGAGCATTCTAGTTATTTCAGAATCTGTGAAAGAGATAAATTGCGTCACAAATTAGAGGATTTCCAGAAAAAGCTCTATTAATGTTTCGGCAGCGGACAGTTTACACTGATTAAAACATGAGTGCAGTAAAAATAAAATAATTTTTCCTAACCCTCATTTTAAAATTACGTAGTTGTCCCAAACCACTTTGAAATGTCCAGGGAATAATAAACATCTGTCAGTTTAATAATATCAGCATGAAAGCTTTATAAACTTAAGTGGAGAACGTTTCAAAGCATCGTATAAATTGATGTCATAGGAAAAAATATCAGGAATAAAGTCAATTTGAGCAGTTATTCTGTGTTGATTTATGCCTATATTTACTTTCATGTTATCATTACCGTGCCACTTGAAAGTGAAGTAAGAGGGAGAAATGGGGATATGAAGCATAGATTATCCAGTTTGATAGAAATTTATCAACTTTTTTTTATTAAAAAGCGTTTAGATTATACTTAATATTACTCTACAATTATTTACTAATATTACAAAAAATTCTGTATTAATATATGTAAATATTATAATTTCAAATACTCGCAGATAAGTGCCCAGTAATCTCTACTTTACATTCTTTTCCTATTCCAAATAGTTCATTTTAAATGACAGTATTATTTATTTAGTTCTTTGCTTCGGTGTAGATGTTTTACTAGTTAAATTTTAACATCGTTTATTATGTTACATAAGAAACTTATTTTTTAACGACTAATCATTCACGCAAATTAATTTGAATCGATTACAAAATACCTAATCAGCATTTTTCAATTTAATTAGTATCGTAAATAAAATTTTATTCAAGTTGTGTAATAAAAATATTAATTAACTAGCATATAGCCCGTCATATGACGGGATCAGTAAAATTTTTAATTTTCCAGAATTGTAAAGTATCCTATGAGGCAGGTAAAAAAATGGTTTGTTTTTTGGCTGAGAATTATCTGGTACAAGCTCAATAATTTGTTTATATTTACTGGCCGCATGTTAGTTGCCAACTTTAATTTATCTTGTCATATTACGTGATAGGATGGACAGCAGAGGTTTTAATATTCACAGTGATTATTTGGCGGTATATATGAATGATGTCCAAAATTGAGCAAACCGATTGCAAACCCTATGGTTAGGTAAAACACACACACACACACACAAACGAACAAACTTCTTAATTTTCAAAGATATATAACTTAAACGCTAGATATTTATTAGTCCGTGAAATAGACTCCCAGACTTTTATGAAAAGAATTTGTTGTTAATACCGGCGATAAAATTTTCATTGCAACAAAAAATAATCCGTGATTCAATTTAAAATTATTACATATGTTGCTAATCTATTATTTAAGCCAAATATAAAAGAAAAGTATTTAAGTCATATCTAAGTTCAGTGATAAAACGTACGAAAATAATGCAGACGATATTTAAATAATTTAAAATAAGAAGTGATTACATTAGGTGGTTAAAAGAATGACGTCATAATGCTAAAAATGTTATTTTCATCTACCTAACCCTAACTCATCAAGAATCCAATATGGATGCCTGTATCCATTCCAGGTCCAACCGCTTCATAAATTCGAGGACAGACAACTTAGGCTATTATTATATAGGGGATTACCAAAGTTTGATCTGTATCAATACCGTTAATTCTTTCCAACACGAGGGCTAATAAGACAGAGACCTACATCTTAAAGATGATTCTTGGGGGCTACGAACAATATGATTTGAACCTGAGAACTCCTGTACCGAAAAGCCTATGTGTTCAGATGTCGCCAGCTCTTTGGTTTAGAAGGGTATTTGAAAAAGGTGACTACTTTCTATCAGACGTTTGTCCATTTGACAAGGTAGAGTGTCGCCCATTATATTTTGAGAGTAACTTGCGGGCAGCTTCACTACTCCCTGTCCTTGAGGGAACAACACAAATATCTTCCAGACTTAATCGAGAATCGAACCCAAGCCCAACTCATGGCATAAATTATATTGACACCAACACAAAGAATATCGAAATTTAAAAAAACCCTATTCATTATAAAAGGTAGCTGGAATAAATACAATTACTTAAAACCTAAGTTACATGAGGTCATCTTAAATTGTATAAAACAACAAACTACCGAATACAACATCAGCGGAATGAAAAAGAAAAACAAAACCACGAAACGCTCCTGCCCTTGCTGACAGGCAAGAACAAAAAATTTGGTCAAGGACAAAATGAAATACCCAGAGGTGTGCTAAAGACAAAGATACTAAGGAACTCTTTTTTTTTTTTTTTTCCTTTCAGTCTTTGACGGGCTGTTGAGGAAAGCCTGAAAACAAAATTCGAGGTCAAAAAGAAAATGTAATAACTACTAACGAAGGTGAATAAATAACGCTACTAACGAAAAACTATTAAAATAATCTAGTAAAAATGGCCTCGTTTGGTTTACAACGCAATAAAAGAAATCCCGTTACTGCGTGATTTCAAATATTAGATCAATTAATATCGTATATAAAGAGTTTTATATATAAGGACGTCTATATTTGTAATACTGAGGGCTCGATGAGAATTTTTGGGCTGCTATTCTAGCTTTTAAGAAATTTATCATTATAAAGCATCTAGAAATATAATAAGTAAAGAGTACTCAAAAATCAAAAAATAAAAATTATACATTTATCGAAAATAAATTCAGGCCTGCAAATATTACCTTGAACTTGTATATATGATTAGGTTCAGATTAGATGAGTAATATTCAGGTTATTAATATTTACCTACTGTGTTTTTCATAATATTACATTGTTAATTAAAATATTATACTATACATTATTATACAATGGAGTGTGATGATCTTATTTAGGAATTATTATTGTTTTACCTTTACATAGTGCTATTCTAAAGTAAAATTTGAGAACAGTATTATTTATAGAATACATACTTTGGGCGGCGATCCATACTTTAGTAGGTCTGTTGGTTGGATCTCTGCTGACTGCTTTTTTTTTGCTACGCAAGGGATAATTACCTACTGCTTAAAGCCGATTCCGAACAAGCCTACGAACATCCATGCCAGCAGTGGAATTCAAATCCACGAAGGAATCTTGACACGTAGCACAAACATACGGCTTTGTCACTAAAGAGATTCTAAACCGTATATTGGCATACATTTATATTCCTTTCCATTCATCCGCATCCTTGTCGATAAATTTTAGTTTTGATTTAGAGTACTGCGGTCTACTTTTTACTACTCAAGGGCTAGTAAGACCGGGATTTCCTTAGCCGATTCCGAAATTACAAACATACGAGCTGTTGAATTCGAACCTGCAGACTTGAATTTTGAAAGACAACCCTCTAACTAATCTGACGCTCTTCGGGTCCTATGTCAAGAGGAGTGGCCTTTTAATTTTGAATGCATGTGATCTTCTTAACCAAAAGATTACGCAAAATATCATACTAATGAGAATATATTATTAAGACACATACTGTTGTAGCATTATCAAAAGGATATGGACTTCGATAGATAAATTAACAAACGTATGGTAACTAACGTGACCATTTATTTTTTGACTCAAAACGGGACATTGGTTTATTTAGGTCAAATCATAGGTAGTCAATGAAACAAAAAACACTTTTTTAAAGTTATTTATTCAGAAAAAGTTAGTTGGCTTAAAAGTTACGAATCACAAAATATAGGTACCCAAAATGTTTAGTTATATTTATATTTATCAGAAGAACAAATTTGTTTTAATATAGCTGGTGACGATTTCAAGTAAGAATGAAACTCTTGGCAAGTTTTTTTTTTTTTTTTTTTTTTTTTTTTTTTTTTTTTTTTTTTTTTTATATTCACCTTAATTATCAACATCACCTTTAGAACTGAAATTTATAACTGGGTATTCTCAGATTTCCACAATTTGTTCATAATAGAAAATACTCTTTCTACTGGAGCATTTGTAGCAGGCACACATAAAATATATTCAATTACGATAGAAAAGTTTTTATGCTGAAGATTGTTGGCGCGAAAGTGTTTGAATACTTCCACCCAACGGGGTTTCGTGAAAACATTTAAATTATTCCATTCCGTTATTTTTTGCTATAATATGTAGTTAGAAATTAATGAACATTCTTCAAAAACTTCATTATCTTTATTACAGACATTATATTGCTTTTCAATTAATACATCCAGATATTTTTCGCGCGGTTTCTGAAAACGGGACAATTTTGCGTCCCACAGCCCATTTCGGGAACACCGGGACTCGTAATTCTAAAAAGGGACAGTCCCGTTCAAAACGGAACGTCTGGTCACGTTAACGATAACACATAAATTGACCGCGTCAGTTAGCTAAAATTTAATTACAATGGTAAAAAGCGACTGTAATGTGACACTGTTTTACAGACCGAGAAATAAATATGTGTCGAGAGCTTACGTATAACTAATGCACAACATATTATCACAGAAACAATTTATTTTAACATGAAAGACATCCTATGGATTGTTGAAATACTAAGGCTTCCGTTTTACCTCTTTATTGGAATTAAAGATAAAAAACAAAATAATCCACAATCGCACTTCGTAAATTCATCCTCTGTTCCTGAGATAACAATTCGATTAAGAATGTTATTTCATAACATGAGAAAAAAGCAGTTGTTTGTAAATTGCATTCCTCACAGCGGTGGTTTAAAGGCATTACCTTGAATATTATTTTTTTGAATTCCAAGTCGTGATAACCCCTACCTATCTGGGAAGCGTTAAAATGATAATAATGAGCTAGACCACCGAGTTAATCACGGAATAAATTTGCAAATTAAAAGCAAGTAAATGAAACTTGAGAAGTTTTTCTAAAACCTGATTTTGAATTAAGAGAGTTACGTTTCCAACAAAAAGAAACTTCGAATAACAGCACGTCAGTCAAAACAAGATAACTCGGGAATTCGTAGATGCTTCATTAGAAAGAATATGTGTTAATGTCAATACATATATGTTAATAACACCTGCATATACATTAACTTCATAAAAAATGTATAATAAGACATATACTTACATTAACAATATATATTTAAGAAACTTATCACTTACGCAACCTACGAAAAAGTGCAAGCAACTTTATCGGATATTTGGATAATATTAAACGAACTTTACTGTAAAACAAAATAATTTGGATTGCATTATTCCATAAGGCAAAATATTTTCTTACTGCATTTCAGCTCACATTATCATTTACTTTTATTATTGTTGTTGTTGTTATAATTTGTATCTCACCGTCAGCAACAGATCGTAACTTGAAATATCGGGGGTGCTGCAACTCTCGAAACCCAAACATTATAAGTATGCAAAATTTTAAAAAATAAACAAACATGAAAATTGTAACTTTATTATACACTGTGTACCAATAAGTATGTGGACATCTGTGATAGAAAAGAAAATCTAACTTTATTTAAAATCACTAGTCGGTAGAGCCTCCGCGAGAGGCAATTACAGCGTGAACCCTCCGAGGCATACTTTACACAAGTCTTTGTATTACAGCTAGTGGTATTGTCTTCCAATCGGCTTAGAGTAGACATACAAGTTCCTTCACCGATTTTGAACGGGTAGTGCACCCATTAATTCGGCGATCCAACTCGTCCCTGGGGTTCTCGATAGGGTGCAGGTCTGGACTCTGGACAGGCTAGTCCATTCGATGAATCTATTGGCACCATACCAAGCCTTGGTTAACCTCGAAACATGACAACTGACATTGTCGTCCTGAAAGTAACAGGGGTCCAACCCGTAAAACTGTCACAACTTAGGAAGCAGATTGTCATCCAAAATAATGCAGTAGTCCATACTAGGAGAAACACCCCCAGACCATAATTCCACCTCCGCCGAACTTGACTGTTGGCACAATACATTCTGGCAGTAGACGTTCTCCAGGCAGACGCCAGACCCAGTACTTCAGTTTGGGTACTTCAGATCGCTAGATATGTCCCTTCAGGATCGGCCACATTTGTGATACCCCGATAATTATACCTTTCTCGAAATCAGAGAGCTCCGAACTGCGCGGCATCTTGCATGCGATTAATGCAGATGCTGTTTCCTACACGATGTATACCGGCGGAGGCCTTCACGTACCTCATGACTGCAGATATCGTCATTTGCATAGGTGTCCAAATACTTATTGGTAGACAGTGTATATAATCTACTTTTTGGTACATCTTACCTCAAAATTACTTATATTTTTTCTCTTTGTTTCGTTTCGAGCGAAAATGTAAACATTTACTTTAATGTTTGTGCAACTGTTGTTGAAATCATTATGAGAGCATTTAGCTTATCTTGATTTATAGTGCTTCTTAGAAATGTTTTATTCTCTTTATTTTTTAAATAATTCAGAAACTGATATAAATGTAATAAAAACTATGAAAATATTCATGTCTGTATAATTGTGACGCCAAAATATTTAAAAATATGGAGTAGTCACGACAAACAACTCTATGAACACGCTACAAAATAAGCAAACTACTTGACGCGCAGTATCACTTAGTGCTTCTCACTGCGAGTGTAAATGCTTGCATGCTCATCAATATTTGTATTATACTGTGATAAACACAGTGCTACAAGTCTGAATTAAACTCAAGTGAGCTGGCACCATATAGCGATGCTGGCTCGTGGGCAGCTTTTAACCCTTTGCCTTAAAACAACGTAGGGGAGTTGTGATCGCACTGTTGTGCCTAAAATGAGAACCTCGTATCACACACGTGATGATTCTTTCTGGCCAAAAGTGAAAAGCTCGTATCAGTAATAAAACAATGGCCCTTACAAAATTTTGACTAATATTATACATTATTCACTTATAGGTTATTCACGCAATAAATTCTACATAGAAATAATATGTGAAATAAAAACATTAATAAATTTGTTTAATAAAAATGAAATGAAATATAATTATCAAATTCTGTGGTTTTATTAAATAGTAAATGCAGTACTATTAATGTCCACTGGTTTGCTCACAATTTAGCCCGTGATGAAACTGCTTCTGGTCACGACGCATGAGAAAAGCTTTCATCGAAAGTGGCACACACAATCGTCGCTCGATTCATAAGACAAGAGGTTAAGATGTAATTTTGATTATTTATGATAAAATAATTTTTTCAATCAAATATATATAAATTATTTAATAATAATATCGATAAAAAAATTAGGGTACTGCAGTTCACTGTGCCGATACACGAGCCGCCACTGTTTATTGTGACATTTACACAAGCTGCGAGGAAATAATTTTTTAAAGCGTGCTCTTTACGTTAAACACTTAAAAAGCGTTACATATCTAAGAAAAAAAATAAGAATAATAGTGTAAAAAAACCTGATGCTAAATTCTTAAATGTCAGGTCTCATATCGTAATATTATACTCTCGTTAATTAAATGTTCAAATATTTTGCTTTTTTTTTCTTCTGGAATCAAGCCAATGTCCCTCCGGACGTGAGGCAAAGCACTCAGCAGAAAGCTGAAACATGCGGAACTTAGATGCATTTCAGTTTAAAAAAGAAAATTTCTAACGAATCAGCCAGCTTTTAATTTATGTAGTATATAAGGCGTAGTTGACGAGTTAATTACTTACAGTATGGGTTTGTATCAATTTTGAACGACTCGTAATTCATAAGTGTTATTTTAATATTTTGTTTCGAGTTCTAATTACTGTAGCAAGTGCACATTAAATGTATGTTACGTTCCTTTGGAATAATGTTTAATAAATAAAAATTATACTGCGAGTTGTTAAAATATACTTTCGTGGTGGGTTTTGCAATTCACGGTCCACCCTGATTGATATAAGACTAAAGTGACGTTGCACTTAAGAACTCTTATAACTTTCATTATTTTCCAGAGGGAATTTTTCTCTGGATCTCACTACTCTCTCCAACTTTTTTTTTATCTCCCTGCGAGTTTATATCTGGACCCACCTATTGATACTCTAGGTCAGGGATGGGCAAACTACGGCCCGCGGGCCAACTCCGGCAATTTTAAGTTGCCGGTCCGAGGCAAATTAAAAGAAATATATATTTATACATTATATATCCATCCCCTTTCCTACTTTGCTTAAATATTATATAACAAATTGATTATCTCCCGCCCAGAAGATCAGCGGTATATTTGCTTCTTATATGTGAACAAGTGTTTTCAACTTTGAACTTTAGAAAGAATAATTTCAGAAGTAGACTGACAGATGAGCATTTAGCATCGTTCCTTAAAATCAGTACATCTCACTTCGAACCTCAGTATAAGGAACTTTTAAAAATGAAATCGCAATTTCATTCATCTCATTAACGTATTTAAACCGTTAGGTACTTGTATATTGTTTTTAAAATTTTAGAAAAATTTATCTTGGCCCTCCAAACTTATTTTCTTTCGATTTTTAGCCCACGGCCGAAAAAGTTTGTCCATCCCTGCTTTAAGTTTTCCGTTTATATTGCGAGATGCTTCAGGACTCTACAACCGTCGAACCCATCACTCCAGGATTCTAGCACGCGAAACACACTACAAATCAATCTTGAGTTACCTAAGATATAATATTAATAATTTTAAATTTAATCATCAATTATTTTTGTTGCAATGAAAATTTTATCACCGGTATTAACAACAAATTCTGTCTACCTCCAGGGTGTAGTGGAAATGATAGCTTCATTCCTTTACTTCCATTAATTAAATCGTCAAAAAATAGGGAAGAACTTAACGATAATTTGGACGTAACTAAGAAAACTTTGAATTATCTTTCTAAATGAATTCAACGTGATTCTTAACTGCATTCACAGTATCGGGATACTTTAGAAGAGTATGAAGATCAAGAAATTACTGAGCGTGTACCAGATAATTCTCACCCAAAAAACAAACTATTTGTTAACCTGCCTCATAGGGTACTTTACTATTCAGGAAAATTAAGAATTTTACTGATCCCGTCATATGACGGGCTAAGGGCTAGTATATAATAGTTATAATACATATAATAGTCATAAAATGGAACATTTCATAGAGCATTTTAAATTCTTACTCTTCACAGCCGATTTAAACGGTGGAATCATAGACAAATCCATTTACAACAGGATAATAGTACAAAACCAATCATTTGACCTTTTATTATATGTGCTTCGTGTTAGCATATGATAAATGTTGAAATTTACAATTGGATCTCCACATTATTGATCTTGTGAAATACAGTCGAATTCGTTTATAACGAGCACAAAGGGACTGTAACATTTACTCGTTAAATCCGAGTGCTCGTAATAAACGGGTCCTTAAGGCAGTTGTGCAACAAGAAGGGGGGATGCTTGGGAGATCAAGTGATTGAGTTTACTTAAAATTTAATTAATACTTACTTTCTTTAATTACATTGTGAACCCTATCTATTGTGACATTAGAATGATGCAGGAATTTTTCCTACAAAAGTATTAAACCGCAGAGAAGGAAAAAAATAATAAGGCAGAAATGTTAAAATTGATTTGATTTGGATTTTTGGAGCACTACGGTCTACTTATTGCAACACGAGGGCTAATGAGACCGGGACCTACTGCTTAAAGCCGATTCCGAACGGCTTCGAACATCCATGCCATAGTGGGATTCGAACACACGAACTCCGGTTCCGAAGACCAGCACCCTAACCATTCGCCCATCGTTCGGCCAGAAAGGTTAGAAAGATGAGAAAAAAAGCAAGACAGAAAAATATTGCTCGCTAAAATCAGATCTTGCTCGTTAAAAGCGACTTCTCTTCCATAGACTTAACATTGATCCAACCAAATATTCTTGCTTCCCTCGGTAAATCCGAGTTCTCGTTAACCCTTCAAAGGTCACCTACATAAACTCTTTGGAATTTAATGAAACTAGTTTATAAATATTACGTATGAACCTTATAAAGGCAAAATGTATTAAAATATTTCTTTACTTTAGAGGGGTTTCCATTAGTGGATACCGTAGGAGGGATTGAAAGACGGAGGAGTTAACTGACACATTCCCTTGTACAGCGTGAACATTATACTTTTTAAAAATTTAATTACATTGGAAGAACAATAAGTAAGTGTTCTTAAAAAGTAAAATAAATAAATAGTTTAACAATTTATAAGTGTTGTTGGAATAGATACTTTTGTTTGGGGTCGTAAGTGAAAAAAATCAAATTACTAACTTTCCAGGTACAGCAAGTTTAAATACATATATTTCAAAAGAAAAAATTAATCAAATGTTGTACTATCATTTATTGTAAGTTTTAAATGTCAAAACATAATAAAACATTCATATTTCTAAAAAAAATAGAGAAAAAAATGTTTGACAGGAGGTTTCGCTGCGAAACCAATGTCCGCTAAAGGGTTAAATCCGAGCTCGTTATAAACGAGTTCGACTGTAATGATAATTATTTATCGATGACATCACAAAAAAAGAGAATGTTTGCTTGTGAAACAGCAAAGTATTTCTTTATTGTGAAACAGTATGAGGTCAAATAAACAATGGAACTCTTTTCGCAATCATCCAGTAATATAAATCTTAAGTCTGGTATTCTTAGTTACTGTTTTTTTTTTCAATGATAAGTAAAACCAATTAGGTTTGTAGTTCTAAATGTATCCTCCTGAATTATTAATAACTTAAATACAAAGCAGTACTTAATTTTATTTTACAGAAATTAGGATTTTTCTCAATCTATCATGATTTTCTTAAACTAGAAAAAATTTAAAGTTGAAAGCATATGAAACTTTTAAAAAGTAAAAAGAAATATGCTTTCTAAACTTTTCATATAAAAAAATCAGATTCCTAGAATTTATATTGAACAAATAAATATTACGCCTTTAAAATAATCTTATATTCATCACAGTTTGTTTGTTTACTACTAAAGTAAATATATTAATATGAGAAGAACAATTTTGTGCCTTAAATAATTTAAGTTCTGTAGTATTTGCTATTTTTCATTATTTACAAATTGAATGAATGATTGTAAAAATCATAATATTACGAAATATCGTGAACTACTTCCTCCTTTTAAATTTGAATAGCTAGTTGTCTAATGGAAATACATAATAACATTCATTCTGTTCTATTCAATGTACATAGTTAAAATATACAATAGGAAAATTAAAATATTTTTTAAGATTTAATATTTTCGCAGTAAAACAGTTGTAAAATTTATCAGGTGAAAGCTTCACTAGAATATTATCTTTTACCCAACCAAACGTTTCCTTATTTAATAATTTGTAGCTGTTTCTATTAAACGACGAGAGATGGCAGCACTACAAATATTAGTTCAGTAGTAATGGAAGAAATAGTTTTTTTCCCATGCTTTTTTTTCTCTCTCTCTTTCTTTTAAGAGTACACTGCGTTGATGTTTGCTTTGAAACTGAATATCTCCGTCAAGGCTATAGACAGCTAATGAATAAAACTGCTTATATTCTTATTTCTCTGAAAAAAGTTCAAATGATTTGTGTGTGTGTGGCTTTTAGATATATCGTTTTTTTTCTCCTTTGGATGTGAAATATCTACTTTCCTCTCTATCTCAGATAAAAGTCTCTTCCTGCGCGTGTTCAGCAAAAAATTGTTTTTTCTTTTTACTATTTTATACTCTAAAACCTCCTGATAACCTCCTGTTGTTGATTCAGAGAAAAAATTATTAGTTCGATAATATTAATACTGAATGCTATAACGAAAATTGCTGGGATAGTAGTAAATAGTAAGTATATGAAAAAATAAAGGAATAAATATTTTTGTTGTTACAAGAAACCAAATAATTGACATCAATTTTAATCTCTCAGGATATAGATTATTGTTAATTCAGAGAAAATTTTATTAGTGCCTTGGGAAGAATGTAAATGTAAAGTATTTCAGATAATATGTTAAAACTATTTGGCATCCTTAATTTAAATTATCGTTTGCACAACTTTTTATTTTTCAGATGGCAACTAAGTTTATCATACTACTACTGTTCTTTCTTTTTCATTGTAATGTAGCTGATGTAAATTTGTTCTTGTATCCTTTAACTTTTAAAATAAAAGTCCTATATAATATTACTTAAAAATTTAAATTTTTATTTAAAACGTTTAATTTTTAATTTCATGGTTGTGGATACCTATCTAACATTTGAAAATTGTGATCTACTGCGGAAGCTGAATAACAAATTTGCTCAATCCTTTCGCTTCCCTGAACCTCGTATGAGGCTTTTAATTTAAAGAATAAAAATAATAATTTAATTTCCCAACAAACTTTCATCACCAATGACACCATTTTCACAATTGGATCTCAGATGTGGTTTCAAATTTAATTTCGTTTACTGTAATATTTGGTAGTAAAATATTGAAAAATTTGTCAAAGGAGTGAATGCTATAACGAAAATAGTTGTGATAGTAGTAAATAGTAAGTATATGAAAATATAAAGCAATAAAAGTTTTTATTGTTACAAGAAAGCAAATAATTGACATCAATTTTGTTTGTGTTTGAAAGAGAAAATTTTGCTTGTGGTTAATTTTTGCAACTGTACTAACAATAAAATTTTTAAACTCCATTTATAACAACATACAATGTTAATGAAAGCATAAAATTTATTATTAAAGGGCATTGTTTATTTTGCTTAATTTTCTAAAAGTACAAGCTTTTTCTGTCTTTTTTTCTCCAACCATTCAAGTCTCGTATGAAGCTCCTCGAGTAATAATATCATTATCGAATCCAGGGAAACAAATTATTTTTTCTACATAATCTAGAATACTAATATTAAATAAAAGAAGTCACAAAAGGACTAGCTCTCTTTCTATATGTATATATAAACTTTGTGATCAAAGGCTTATGGGCAGCAGCACGACCATGAAAACCAAGCAGATGTGTTTTCTTACGGATGGTATTCATTGAAACAATACTCCCAGATGCCCGTTGAAATTCCTCGCGGAAGAGGGAAATCGGTTGGGTGCGGTTCTTCCGAATTTCTCTGGACAGCACTCGTCGGTCTCTATCTCCCAGTTTCGTTGGTCTGCCGACTCGGGGCACATTCCGACAATCACCCCTCACCTTCCACTTCTTAATCACATAGGCCACTGTCGATTTTGGACACTTTAGATCGCTAGATATGTCCCTTAAGGATCGGCCACATTTGTGATACCCGATAATTATACCTTTCTCGAAATCAGAGAGATCCGAACTGCGCTGCATCTTTCATGCGACTAATGTCGATACTGTTTCCTACACGATGCATACCGGCGGAGGCCGTGACGTATCTCAGGACCGCAGATATTGTCATTTGCATAGGTGTCCAAATACTTATTGGTAGACAGTGTGTATAAACTATTATGATATGTTTTAGTTACAAGGCTATAATGAAGGATATTTCATATAATTACGTGGGAAATACGGTTAAACAAATTTATATTCAACTCTTTTTAAACAGTTTTTCATAATCAACTATAAAACAGATATTATCACTACTGTACTAAGATATTTAATTGTTGAATACCACTGATAACTACTACAAAGTATATAGCAACGATTACTTTAAATATACTTGGGTTAATATTATTTGTCTAATGGTTTAAATAATATAACCGAAAGAGAAAGATATTGGATGAAAAACGAAAATGTCTTTACTAAACGTCACGATACATATTTCTGCTGGAGGAATTTTTTCCATCATGTCTAAAACCCATCACGTCAACTCAAATATTTCCTTATTTAATATCACGGAATTCAGGAATGAGGAAAGATATTAAAATTTAAAAAATAAATGGCGAGAAAGGATATCAGATAAAATTTACTGGAACAAAAAGGAAAATAAAAATAAATTACAAATTTCACTAGCAGCATAAAAAGCTATAGCATGAGTTCTGTTTTCCGATTCAGCATATCTCACGAAAGCATGCTTTCAGTAAAAATTATTAAGCATTATTTAAAGCATACTGTCAAGAGATATGCTGAAATTTTAAAAATATACCACGATTTGATAAAAATAATAATTAAAACACCTTTGCTAAAAACTTTCGATTCATTGTACGCAAATTCTAGGAGTCACGACCTTAAGCTGATGTAAAGTTACCAAGATCACGAATATGCTTAAATTATTTTAATACACTTAGAGGAAGAAAGGTGTGAAAATTAGTTAATAGAGTAGGACCTTGGTGTAACGACCCCCTGTGGGACCAACATCATATGGCCGTTGTAATTAAAGGTCGTCGTAACCAATTGAAAAAATAATAAAAAAAAAATTGAGCAAAAAAAAAATGATGCAACAGTATATACCTAGAGAACACTTCTATTTATTTGTATTTCCATTACTGAATTTTTGAAAAAAAAAAGTCTGACGTCTGTTTCAAGTTTTTGGGGGAATTTTTCGTTATAACTGATTCCATATCCGTTAGATTTTGAAAAATATCTTCAGAATTAAATTGTCCTTCAAAATATTGACGCAAGGCATTGATTGCATAGAAGGCTTCTTTTTCATTCACTTTTTAAAAAGCTTGGATGATTTCTTCTCAGTCTTTGGAATCGCAGATTTCTTCATTTCCGGTAATACGGGCAATAAAATCGTCTTTATTCAAATTTTCTTCGCAGCACTGTAAAGTTTCGGCTATCGCAACAAACTCATCAAAAGATAATTGAAGATCCGGAAATTTGACACCGAGGAGCTGGGTCATTTCATTAGTGTCTGGAGTGTCATCTACGTATAACATCAATGCCGTACGTGACGAAAGAGTCCCTTTAAGCAGACACAAAGAGAGGAGTATAGGTTTCTTGAAGTTGCACCACAGTACAATAATTTTAAAATAACCCACTTGCTCACGAGTTCTGCGGAATAAAATTGGCGGTCGCTCTAACGGAAAATAATACGCTTGAGGTAGTTGTAATGATTCAAAATTAACATTATTCCTGTGGTAAAATAATTGGGACTTTTTAAGATGGCCTTTCTAACGAAGGGGTCGTTGTACCGTGTGGTCGTTAAAAAGAGGCTCTATTATATTAAAACAAACCATCTCTATTTACAGATATCATAGAATATGTGTACATTAATTCTTAAATTGTATAAGAAATTACTGTTAGGATCAGCGAATACAAAATTCTTCTTAAAGGATCTTTCTGTTAAATATATTTTTGTAAATTATTGTTTCGTTAAATGTTGAGATAATTTATTTGTACCACGCCAGCACATGTAAGTAATACACAAGTTAATCTGAATGTTAATTGTTATCTATAAAAATCTTTTCACAAATCTCTATTAAATTATATGTGGTGTATTAACTGGGGAGTTAACGGCTAACGACGACGAAAGATCGCTCACGCGGGATGTCCGAACTGAAGACGGAAACATGTGATGTACGTCGGTTGTTCATTTGTGATGGTGTAATGTAAATGTCGAGTGGGCTACGTATGTATATAAATGCTTTTGTGATGTATCCCTAATGTGACCAGACGTCCTGTTTTGAACGGGACTGTCCCTTTTTACAATTACGAGTTCCGGTATCCCTGAAATGGACTGTGGGACACAAAATTGTCCCGTTTTCAGAAACCACGCGAAAATTTATGTGCGATTTCTAATTAAAAAAGTGTTAGTGTTTACTGTAGATATTTTCGTATGGCTTTTTCAGACCGATGTATTTATGTTGTGGTGATCGATATTACCGATTTTAAGACAGGAAAAATTAAAGTAATAAAACATTACAAAAAAAGTCATTTTAAAAACGAAATCATAGCAGGTGGCATGATCATAAATGTACCGGCCTTTTTACAGACTGGATGTATTAATTGAAAAGCAATATATTGACTGTAATAAAGATGCTGAAGTTTTTTACGAATTTTCATTAATTTCTAATTACATTACATCGCGAAAAATAACGAAATGGAATAATTTAAATGTTTCCACGAAAACCCTCTGGGTGGAAGTATTCAAACACTTTCGAGCCAACAATCTTCATAAAAACTTTTCTATTATAATTGAATATATTTTATGTTTGCCTGCTACAAATGCTCCAGTAGAAAGAGTATTTTCTATTATGAACAAATTGTGGACACTGAGAAAACCCAGTTAGAAATTTCAGTTCTAAAGGCGATGTTCATAATTAAGGTGAATTAAAAACCAAAAAAAAAACAAAAAAAAAAAAAAAAAAACGTGCCAAGAGTTTCATTCTTACTTGAAATTGTCACCAGCTATATTAAAACAAATTTGTTCTTCTGATAAATATAAATATAACTAAACATTTTGGGTAAATATATTTTGTGATTTGTAACTTTTAAACCAACTCCTTTTTTCTGAATAAATTTTTAAAAAAGTTGTTTTTTCATTGACTACCAATGATTTGACCTAAATAAACCAATGTTCCATTTTGAGTCAAAAAAAAAAATGGTCATGTTATGTATCTCTTCCCTGATCTCTTCAACCACACACACTCTTGCACAAATAGTGAACAAACACAACAAATTAGTTCAAATTAAAACAAACCATTTCTATTTACAGATTTCATAGAATATGAGTAAATTAATTCTTGAATTGTATAACAAATAACTGTTAAAATGAACGAATACAAAATTCTTCTTAAAGGATCTTTCTGTTAAATATATTTTTGTAAATTACTGTTTCGATAAATGTTGAGATAATTTATTTGTACCACGCCAGCACATGTAAGCAATATACAAGTTAATTTGAATGTTAATTTTTATCTATAAAAATCTTTTCACAAACCTCTATAAAATTTATAAACTATACAGTGGTCAGTTCCAAAATTTTGTAAGATTTTATGTAAAATAAAGATGATTCAAAACAGATGTCTACTCAGTTTCGTTTATTTTATTTATGAACCCGAATCCTTGGTAAGAGAATATACGTTACTATCCATGGCCAAGTACAAATTATCAGGATGTTAATATCGAATACAATGGAATCTTGATCTTTCGTTTTCGAATTATTCACTTTCTCTCACGAATCATTCAACTTATTGGGTTCCGAATTTATCTCCATAGAACCAATATTATTTTTCCCGCACTCATCGTTCCCGGATTTTTAGTTTTCTCAGATTCATCGCTGAAAACGTTCGGTCCCGTCGCTTTGTTTTTCCACAAGTATTACTTATGAGTAATTTTTAAGAACTGGGTAAATAAGTTTTTTATTTACAAGACCGTTTCAAGGTCAAGTGGACGGCAAAAATATTTCTGGCTCATCAGGGATATTTCCTAGACCATGAAAGTATTTTATTTATTTATTTATTCATTCTTATCTTATTTATTCATTCTTATTTACTTTTATTTTTATTTGCTTATTTTGTTTTATTTATTTTCTTTTATATTTTAATTACTTCTTTATGTTTTATTTTATTTATTTATTTATTTATATTGTTAATTAACGTTTTATGTTTTATTTTATCTATTTTATTTATTTACATTCATTTTCATTTACTTATTTATATATTTACTTTTTATTTATTTATGCTTTATTTTAGTCCCTTATTTATAATTTTATTTACTTATGTTTTATTTATTTATAGTTTTATTGTGTTATTTATGTTTTATTCATTTATAGTTTTATTGTCTTACTTATGTTTTATTTATTTATAGTTTTATTGTCTTATTTATGTTTTATTTATTTATAGTTTTATTGTCTTATTTATGTTTTATTTATTTATAGTTTTATTGTCTTATTTATGTTTTATTTATTTATAGTTTTATTGTCTTATTTATGCTTTATTTATAGTTTTATTGTCTTATTTATGTTTTATTTTATTTATATATATTTTTATTTTCTTATTTGTGTTCTACTTTATTTATATTTTTATTTACTTATTTATGTTTTATTTATGCACTTATAGTTTTATTTAGTTATTGATGTTTTACCTTATTTACTTATTATTTATTTACTTACTTATTTATTTACTTACCTTATTTATTTATGTATTTAATTATTTTTATTTTATTTATTTATGTTTTACACTCCCTTCCAAAAGTTAAGCACGAAGATGAAAATTCTAATTTCCGGAAGCCTGGAATTTATAGTTTAAGCTATGTAACGTCACTAAAGCCAAGATTTAGCCAATAAAAATTAAAAAAAAAAAAAACAGTAGCAGGTGTTGATCACACAGACGGTGACTCCTTAAAGAAGGTTTCCATGTCGAACAGAGCGAGATCATGTGGGTTTTAACCTTCCGGTGTGTTTTTCCTGGTTTGATGCTACTACAACAAGTAGCCTCCTCTATTAATAAGGTTAGTAACCCATCTAAAACTGATAACCACGTTATTAAAAATCGCCTGATAAATCGGGGCAACACCCAACCACTTCAATATTTTTTTTTTCCATGATCTTTACTTCAAATTATTGTTCACCAAAATATGTTAATAATAAAACACTGGATCGGATTTTTACTGGCGAAATAGTTAAGACGTGGATTAGTTATTTTCTTAAGTTTTATAAATAAAAAATCCGACCGATGACCGAAAGGGCAGGCTGCCACTGTTTAGTACCGGATTAAATTTTGGTTTATTTTGCAAAAATTTTTAATTTTGGAGAAAAAAAATCTCTTTGCTATTTAATATTTTCTTCGTTCTAGACAGTTTTATCGTTATAGTATTATCAAAAAGTAGGGAAGGGCGGCAAATTTGGCCTCTATTCCGAGCGGCAGAAACCTATGCCACTGGCTAATCTTGGAGCTGTGTGCCGCCTTACCAACAACTGTTCCAAGAAAATAGGTCATGAGGAGAAATGATCGTTATTTATCGAAAAGGTGTTATCAGGGGGTGTAGCTCAGTGGTAGAGCGTTCGCTTTGCATGTGAAAGGCCCGGGGTTCGATCCCAAGCACCTCCAAATGCTCTTCTTTTATTCGGACGTTCTACCACTATTAATAGTGTTAAATAATTTTCTTTTTTAATTTTATAAATCTTTGATTAAAATTACCAATTTTGTTTACCTGTGGTAGGACAGATTTTAAATTAAACGTATTTCATTAACACTTTAAAGACATAACACATTGTATATTATATATACAATGTATATATAAACTTATACACACACAACATGTATATATAAATTTTATATCCAAATCATTAGATTTTAAATTGTTCTAATATGAGGACTATTTGAGAATATTAGAAATACGAAAAATTTACAACACATTTTTGTTAATACATTATACATTTATTATAAATTTTGACGAAATAAATTACTTTAAATAAACGATTTGTTTAAAAAATATTTTTTTAATTTTATGTTTGACACTTATATTAGTGGGGGAAAATTCGTATAAAAAGTAGCGCCTGGAGGTGCGGGGGATCGAACCCCGGGCCTTTCACATGCAAAGCGAACGCTCTACCACTGAGCTACACCCCCTGATATTGTGTGGTAGATAAATAACGGTCAAATGCTCTCATGACCTACTTTCTTCAAGCAGGTGTTATTGAAAGTGAGTAAGAATTCACTTTTCAGTACTTCCCTTTCTCTCTCAGTAGCTCAGTGGGGATGCATGACATGAGGCTTTTTGCCTCACCTCGACAGGAAGTTCCGAACTGATCATTCAGATCTGCAATTGTGGAACTGTAGACGAAAAGAATCATGATATAAAGACAATGAATTTTTTTATCAAACTAACGTAGTTTATTCATGCTTGACTCCTACAAACGAAATGTTCGCAAACATGCACATTCTGCTTAAAAAATTTTTTGTACCAGCAATCAGAAATTACAAGTCCCGTGGGCTGAGTTTAAGTGTCAGAATCTATTTAGTTACTTATGAAATCGGAAGGAATACACAGGGAAACATTCCGGAACAAGGACATTCGCTAAGGTTGCTAGAAAAGAATGTTAGAAAGATAGAATCGGATTCAAAAGTGATAAAAATATTACATGTATATTATATATATTTATATATATATATATATATATATATATATATATATATATATATACACATATACATATATACATGCATATAAATATATATATATATATATATATATATATATATATATATAGATATACGTATATACATATATATGTATGTGTGTATGTGTGTATATATAAAATAATATACAATGTATGTATAAACATGCACACACACGCATATATATATATATATATATATATATATATATACATATACATATACATATATACATATATATGTATGTGTGTATGTGTGTGTATATATAAAATAATATACAATGTATGTATAAACATACACACACACGCATATATATATATATATATATATATATATAAATTTAATATGCAAATATTTCGATATTAAACGGTTCTAATACGATGACTATACTGGGATACTACCATTACGCAAAGTTTATTATACCTCTAAAGTGCTGACAAAATACGGTTACTTTAAGTCAAAGATTTGTTTAAAAAATTCTATGTTTTTAAATCCTATGTTTGACACTTTTATTAGTGATCAAAAAGCGAATAAAAAGGAGCTCCTGGAGGTGCGGGGGATCGAACCCCGGGCCTTTCACATGCAAAGCGAACGCTCTACCACTGAGCTACACCCCCTGATATCATACATTTAATAAATAACGATCATTTTCTGTCGTGACCTACTTTCTTTAACCAGATGTTAAGTGAGTAAGAACTCATTTTCAATAGAGAAGGTGAGCATGACGTCAGGTGCAGCAAAAATTGAAGCTCAACTTTCTCGTTGCCAAAACATTTGAATTTACCACGGCTTGTGCTTGTTATTGAGTTTTTAATTTTGTCAAATATCTGAAAATGGTAACAAGCAGTTGTGCGTATGGCTGTACTAAGCGTTTCAAAAAAGGCGAAAATATTGGATTTTATTGCTTTCCTAAAGATCCTACGTTGCGAATGCTTTGGTTAAAGCTATGAAAAGGCAAGACTGGACTCCAAGTTCTTATTCGAGAATGGGCAGCAAACATTTTCAGAATGGTAATAAAACGTTAACATTACTGTAATGTAATAGATTATATAAATTTATTATGCTCTAAGAATTTTTTTATTATTACTAAGTTTTTTTTCATATTTCTAATGTATTTTCTATGCTTTTGTGATGAAGTACTGTACCTATAAATGTAATTATTTTTTGTCCTTAAAATGATCAGGTTTTGTACATTTTTATTAGATTTATATTTATGTAATAGTTTATTATGCCTGTTAACATAATCAAAGTAGTTATACTTTTATTAGGACACTTAATAGTACTGTGTAAATTGTTTAATTATTTAAAAAAAAAAAAAAACATAATTTTGTAAGTGCTAATAAAATCTATTTTGAATTACTTGGCCAGTTTCTGAAGTTTCCTTCCCTTCCCTTAAATAAAATTTAGTTTTACTGTATACGAGATCCATATCGAAGCTCTTAAGACAATAAAAACAAGCAATGTTTTGCTAATGAAAAGTTGAGTTGCAGTCATCACTCATATTTGTTTACAAACATGCACTTTCTCTAATTACTGAACCAGCTACTGTGCAAGAAAGGGTATATAGAGGTCAAAGATGGAAATGAAGCAACGAGTTTGAAATGAAATGTGTCTTCCACGCCTTTACCACTAGTCCATAATGATTATATAATATAACAGAACTCTGTTAAGTTTTATGAATCCGTTGGCAATGAGAATGACTGTGTGCCGAACTCTCATAAAATTTCAGGTAGGCGGTTGGCAACAAGGAAGTGGAGAGAGCGGTCTGCGATGAGCGGAGGGATATTTTTTGTATTTGTGAAATGTATCTGTAAATGTGCTGTGTATAATAAATGTCTAGGTACTGTGTAAAATCAGTTGCATGACTTCTACATTACCACTCGGATCACATGGATTGAATCTTTACTGGGTAGCACTGAAAAACAGTTTTTATTTAACACCTGTTTAAAGAATGTAGGTCACAATAAGAAATGATGGTTATTTATAAAGGCAATAATAACAGGGGGTGTAGGTCAGTGGTAGAGAGTTCGCTTTGCATGTGAAAGGCCCGGGGTTCGATCCCCGCACCTCCATACGCTCTTTTATACTCGCTTTTCCCACCCCTAATAAAAGAGTCAAACACTGGATTTAAAATATGATTTTTTTTTTTAAACAAATCTTAGATTTAAAGTCAGAGCCATAACTAGGTATTTTGGCGCCCATGACAAAAAACTGGTTTGCGTCCCTACTATTAAATCTACTGAGAAAATATATTTTGGCTTATATTGGTATATATAATATATATTGGGTTTTTTTTTTCTATCATATACCCAGAATGAACTCACAAAACATTTTTATAATTTTTAAAATGTTCCTAGTATATTAATTTTTAATTTTTTCTATTTTTACCTTATTATTACTTTAAAATATTTTTGACACTTTGTGGATATTATTTTGCTGATAAACTGAACAGTTTATTTAAGGGAAATAATTTTTATTGGAACGCTGAATTTTCATGAAAAATTGAATACCTAAATTTAAATTTTTAAACTTACTTCTAAATTTAAATTTATTTTTAATGAATTTAATAAATTAAAAATTTGAAATGGACACCTAGATTTATACTCGCTTTGCATGTGAAAGGCCCGGGGTTCGATCCCCCGCATCTCCAGGCGCTTCTTTTTATTTGCTTTTTCCACCACTAATAAAAGTGTCTAACATAAGATTTAAAAAATGATTTTTTTAAGCAAATCTTTGATTCAAAGTAACCTATTTTGTCAACACTTTAGAGGTATAATAAATTTTGCGTAATGGTAATATCCTAGTACAGTCATAGTATTAGAACAGTTAAATATGAAATTATTTGCATATAAAATTTATATACATATATATATGTTTGTGCATATGATTATATATACATTGTATATATAATATATATATGTAATGATATTTTTATCACTTTCGGTTGCGATTCTATCTTTCTAGCATTCTTTTCTAGCAACCTTAGCGAATGTCTTTGTTCTGGAATGTTTCCCTGTGGATTCCTTCCAGTTTCATATGCAACTAAAAATAGATTCTGACGTATAAACTACGCCCACAGGTCTTGCAATTTCTGATTAGATTGTACAAACAATTATTTCAACAAATTGTACAGTGTTTGCGAACAGTTCGTTTGTAAGTGTCAAGCATGAATAAACCACGTTATTTTGATAAAAAAAAATCATTGTCTTTATATCATTGTTTTTTTGGTCTACAGTTCCACGATTGCAGGGCTGAATTATCAGTTCGGAGCTTTACGTCGAGATGAGGCCAAAAGCCTCCTGTTGCATATCCACACTGAGCTACTGAGAGAGAAAGGGAAGTATGGAGAAGTGAATTCTATCTTAACACCTGTTAAAAGAAAGTAGGTCACGACAGCAAATGATCGTTATTTATTAGACGTGTAGTGTCAGGGGGTGTAGCTCAGTGGTAGAGCGTTCGCTTTGCATGTGAAAGGCCCGGGGTTCGATCCCCCGCACCTCCATGCGCACTTTTTTAACAGTCGCCTAGAAATTGGTCGTCCGAAGGTCTAGTTACGTAGAATTCCATCACGGCCGACGAATTCACCAAGCCAAAGATTGTATTTGTTATGATTATGATGCGAGAATATGACTGAAATAAAAGAAAAGGATATTTCTTTCAACAAAAAAAATGTTGAGTGTTCAGAGGATAGCTTCTGTGAGAAATTCAGAAATGTAGTAAAATTTAGAAAGCACTTAGAGTTGTCAACAGCCGGTAGGATTTACAGCTTTTAAAGTTTCATTATGTTTATTTAATTTATTAATAATTTATATTGCTTTTCTTTATCTAAGTTGTTTATCAGGCCTAATTGTGTTCGGGATTTTGTATTTTGAGTGTATAACTATGGTTTATCATAAATTTAATTATCATTTATTATTTATAATAAGGACTGAATTATCAGTTCGGAACTTTCCGTCGATATGAGGCAAAATGTCTGATGTTATATATCCACACTGAGCTACTGAGAGAGAAAGGAAAGTATTGAAAGGTGAATTCTTACTTAACACCTGTTAAAAGAAAGTAGGTCACAAGAAGAAATAACCATTATTTTTAGAGGTCAGTTATCAGGGGGTGTAGCTCAGTGGTAGAGCGTTCGCTTTGCATGTGAAAGGCCCGGGGTTCGATCCCCCGCACCTCCAGGAGCTCTTTTTTTACTCGCTTTTATCACCATCAATAAAAAAAAAGTCAGACACAAGACTTCAAATATGAAAAGATTTTTTTAAGAAATTTTTGATTTTAAGTTTCAACTTTGCTCACCTATGGCAGGATGAATTTTTTTTAATTAAGCATATTTCATCAACATTTTAAAGGACTAATAAATTTCTCTCAATACTAATATACGCATATAGTCCTCACGTTAGAACTGTTTAATATCAAATTATTTGCATATAAAATTTATATGTATATGCTTATGCATATATTAATATATATAAATACACATAAGCATATGCATGTATGTATATTACTAGCTGCTTCGAGCCCAGACTTTGTTCTGAGTAGTTCTGGTTCATAAATAAAGGTTATATTTATTTCAAAATTGTAACCAGCAGCTGGTGAATTTGAATCCTGCTGCTGGTATGGATATTCGTAGACATTCGAGTTGAGGTCCCGGTCTCATTAGTTTTCATGTATCAAATTAATTAAACGTAGCACTCAGAACCAAACAAAACCTACGATTAAAAACCTTAAAATAAAAAAAGACCGTCACGTATTTGTACCTTATTCGGAGCTATATATTTATTGCAGGTCACAGAGGGACCTTCCCAGACCTACACAATTCATAGACAATACATTCAATATAATAAAAATTACGAATTTTAAATTGCATATATGTTAATAGAAGAGCTCAAAATCATTTTTTGTTATATCATATTGAATTTTAGGCACCTGTGTGTTATCTTTTTAAAAAGATTTTTTTCTGTACTTTTTCGATGTATGTATTGATATGTTTTCT
This sequence comes from Pardosa pseudoannulata, assembly GCA_032207245.1. Classification (NCBI taxonomy): domain Eukaryota; kingdom Metazoa; phylum Arthropoda; class Arachnida; order Araneae; family Lycosidae; genus Pardosa; species Pardosa pseudoannulata. The sequence continues at coordinate 56,153,704 of CM063498.1, forward strand.
GCTAATACAAATTCAATTAAAATTATTATCTTTCCAGAATCCTCTGCACCACTGGCCTTAACTCCTGGTGGGGTAAGCCCAGCCTCTAGATCAGGGATGGGCAAATTACTGCCCGCGGGTCAACTCCGGCCCACCGGAAGATTTTTTCCGGCCCGCGGATAGAATTTTAAGTTGCCGGTTCGAGGCAAATTAAAAGAAATATATACATTATATAGCCATCTCTGTTTCTACTTTGCTTAAATAATATATCCCAAATTTATTATCTCACGCCCATAGGATGAGCGGTATATTTGCTTCTCATATGCGAACAAGTATTTTCAACTTTGAACCTTAGAAAGAATAATTTCAAAAGTAGTCTGACAGATGAGCATTGAGCATCGTTCCTTAAAATCAGTGCATCTCACTTCGAACCTCAGTATAAGGAACTTTTACAAATGAAAGTACAATTTCATTCATCTCATTAACGTATTTAAACCGTTAGGTACTTATATATTGTTTTTCAAATTTTAGAAAAATTTATCTTGGCCCGCCAAATTTATTTTCTTTCGATTTTTAGCCCGCGGAGGAAAAAGTTTGTCCATTCCTGCTCTAGATCCTTGTATAGTGTAGACTTCATTTTTAATTTTTTCTTAACTTATCACGTATTGTAATTTTTAATTTTTCTTAATTATTGTAGTATCGTGCTTTTATTAACATATTTTAATTTGTAAATATTCTTAATTATTGTATTGTCGTGTATTTATTTTATTACCGTAATTGTAAATATTTTATTTACTGTAATATCGTGTAATTTTTAATCTAGCGTTTTGTAATTTAAATTTTTTTTTCTATTTAATTTTAAATTACTCATTTTAAGGGATAGAGCTTGTCAATTACTTTCTTGTACATAATTTGTAACGGCTTCATGTCTAATTAACTGTTAATTGCAATCAGGGCCTGATTATAGCACGGGCACTTGGGGCACGTGCCCTGGGCACGAAAATTTTAGAGGGCACGAAAATTTAGTCGAGTGCTTGAAACACATATTAAGTGGGGAAAAATTACAAACTTACGCTACCATCGTTAAGTTTTAATAAATTATTGTACGATGTAATTGTGTTTGTCATGAACTCTATTGTTTCCTATTTACTTTAATTTTACTATTATTTACCTGATAATTAATTCCCTCAATGAACCTGGTGCTCTTTTTATCCTATGTGTTATTGTATATTTATAAGACATTATTAGCAACGTACCACTATAAACCTTTAAATCACCTCATCAATTTAAGTTATTTTGAATTCTATTGTTATTTATTTTCTGCACCACAGAGCTTGTGAGTGTGACAAGGTAAAAATAAAAAAAGTGGGTCACTCTAAGTTTTTAAAAGTCTTTAATTTTTAGTATGGCTAAACAGAAATAATAATGATTACTTAAAATGAAAATTTGGTGTTTTTGATTTTAAATATTACTTTAATGCTAATTTCTTAAATCTGTTTGCTAATTCAATGTTATAATTTTTATATGTAATGATGATTTTAAATGTAATGATGATAGCTTGTCGTTATAAATTTGCATGGGGGTGGAGGGCACAAAAATTGGATTGTGCCCTGAACACAAAAGTATCTTAGTCGGGCCCTGATTGCAACTTAAAATATTCCCACATCTAACGAAGCACACCTTGAATAAATGTACCATACGCTCTCCAATTGTACTAATATCCTCTTTGGCTGTCCCTACTGATAATGTACCACTGAGAAGAAAAGGGGAGTATTGAAAATGAGTTCTTACTTACTTAACACCTGCTTAAAGAAAGTAGGTCAGGACAGAAAATGATCGTTCTTTATTACGTTTGTGATATCAGGGGGTGTAGCTCAGTGGTAGAGCGTTCGCTTTGCATGTGAAAGGCCCGGGGTTCGATTCCCCGTACCTCCAAGCGTAGATTTTTACTCGCCATTTACAGCACTAATTAAAGAGTCAAATGTAAGATTTAAAATATGATTTTTTTAAGCAAATCTTTTATTTAAAGTAACCTATTTATTTTGTTTGTCAACGCTTAATAGGTAGAATAAATGTTGCATAATGCTAATATCCTCGTATAGTCATTGTATTAGAGCAGTTAAATATGAAATTATTTGCATATAAAATTTATATACATATATATATACACATATACATACATACATATATATATATATATATATATATATATGTTTGTGTATATGATTATATATACATTGTATATATAATATATATGTGTAATGATATTTTTATCACTTTCGGTTGCGATTCTACCTTTCTAGCATTCTTTTCTAGCAACCTTAGCAAATATCTTTATCCTCAGATGTTCCCCTGTAGTTTCCTTCCGGTTTCATAAGTAACTAAAAATAGATTCTGACACTTAAACTACGTCATTGGCGTCACCCACAGGACTTGTAGGTAATTTCTGATTGGCTGGTACAAACAACTATTTAAACAGAAGGTTACAGATAATTTCTCTGTTTTAATATTTATTATATATTTCTACAGAATTTGACAATTGTTTTACAAAAAACAATATTTTATTTATTTATAAAAGTAATATATAGTGTGATAATATTATTAAATATATCCAATCGAAAAACTTGAAAATTCAGTACTTTGTTGAAGGTTAAAAGGTAGTGTGACCCTTTAACTAACACGTTTTTCCTCTTTCACGTAACAATTCTTACAGTAACAATCACCTCCCTATTTCTGCTTACTATAAAAACTCCGCCAGTGTAAGACTAGTATGAAACCCGTCGTTCCTCACCTGCTACTGTTCGCCGGCAAATCAATTGTGCGGCCTTTTGCAAATCGTGTGTGTGTTGACACTCGGTTATTTTAGTATCCTGGCGTCGCATCAAAATCCTGGGTTAGTGGGAGTTTTCCGAAACACCAAGGTCTTTCTGTTTTGTGGGTGAGTCACGGCGGAAGAAAAGTCGTTCCGACAGCTGAATTAGCAAACAGACAAAAAGTGTAGCCCAAAAAAAAGTCTAAACAAAACAAAGGCTTCCGCTTAACTTTTTAAAGGAATTAAAAGAGATGTGAAATCCTTAGTTTTACCGTCTTATTATAAGTCCATATTATTTAATTACCAAATAAAAGCTATAGAAATTTAAAAAAACAAAGGGCATTTGGGTCTTATTATTTTCTTTTATTTTGATATAAAGTGCCAAGTTTTTGTTTCTGTTTCACTAAGTAGACGTTCACTCTACGAATTCTCAAATTTTTGATTTGTACGTCCCCTGCTTTCTTACTCAATAAAATTTGAAGTTTTAAGAATCAATAAATTTCCTTTAATGCAGGTATTTAAGGTATAGAAACGAGCGAATTAATAAATTATTTGCAAGTACAATTTAAATTTATGCATATATACACACACATTAGATATATACGCATATAAAAATGTAATAAATTACTCGCTTATATGAATATTATGTTATTTGAAATATTCATTTATACGAAGGAATGTTGAGACCCCTACGTAAGTTATTGGATGTAAATTTGATTGATTACGCGAAGGGAGTAAAAAATATCGCGAACAGACTTATTAAAATCTCTTTTTCTTATTTTACAGAATTTTTATATTTAATTTTGTTAAGTCGCATAAAAACTAATGCTAGTATTAAAAAATAACAATTACTATTCTTGGAGATAATTAAACACTACTAACTCAAGTTTTGACAAGTGTGATAAGCTCGTTTGAAAATTCTGACTTTCACTATAATGATTTCTTCACAAAATATATATATAAAATTTCCTTTTCATCTTCCGACAAAAAAAAAAAAAAAAAAAAAAAAAAAAAATTAAAATGAATTTTTCATTTTTATATAAATATTTAATTGTTAAGGATCTCTTCTAGCATTTCTGGATGTCATGGAATAAGCTGGAGACATTTACATTCTGACATGAACGTCCACAATGAAGCAGCTTACTGTATCTATTTTTGAGTTTTTTTTCCATTCTTAGAACGTCCTAGCTACGCCCATGCCGCCTGCTTTTGTGTCTGTGTATAACTAATCAATTATTCAGACTCTGCGAAATGTCTTTTTCCAATGACAATGAAACGGTTTAAAACGCTGGCTTAAGACACTCTTGGTTTTTTTTTTTTTTTTCTTTCTCAGTTCCTATTTGCTTCGCAATTTTAAAAGATGGAACACTGCTTGGAGAGGAACTCTACGACAAAGATTTTTACTACTCTTTAAAAAACAATTGACCCATTCTATCATCATTAGAGACTTTAAACATTATAAGATGCAATTTATAAAAACTTAGGGCAAAGAAGTTTACTTGGTTTCACGTGTAAAAAAAAAAAGACTGTAAAGTAAAGCCGTTGTAAGAGTCGCGTCCGTCTCTGTCGATGGTCAAGTTAACTTTTGTTCCTTTTAACAATTGAAAATGACAGTATTGTCCCCGTAATGGTTTTGTTGACGCACGGAGGTGTCAAGTGTGTCGTTTGTCAACGCACCGACAGAGAAAAGAAATTTTTCTTTGATAGAGTAGGCAAAGGGTGTTTCAGCTGCCCCAAAGAGAAGGGTCAAAGAGGGGAGTGTTTATCTCCCCTAGAAGAAGCGGAAGGGGACTCCCGGCTGAACTTCTAAGAGAGCAGGTTGATCTAGAGTGATCTCCTCTCTGGATGATAGGTTGCATCTGCATACACTTTAATGTTTCTTTAAATGCTTTTTGTTGTTGTTGTTGTTGTAATAAATCAACCTTGTTAAGTTTTAATCATCTACGACCAATTATTTCGTCTCCATACCTGCTTTATTGTACAGGACCCATGCGAAGTCTTAGCCAAAATGACTAGGGTGTGACGGACTACCGGGCATAGAGACAGCGCGACTGCTCGGCTTAACAACAGCCTTATAATAGATTGTTATTTGTAATAAGCATAATTTTTAGCATAATTTTAGTCAACATACCATATGAAAGGGTAATTATATGCGCGAGGTTCGAAAAATCATGAATTGTGATTCTAATGATAAAAGTAACAGCAAATACTCGAAATGAAATAAAATTTCCCCTTTCTGCTTTCAGAATAATTATAAGGTTAAAAAAATAGATAGAAAAAGATCTATTATGTCTTGTTGGCTGAGATTACCTATCTAGAAATGTAATTAAATACAAAGAGACAAGATAAGTAACACGATAAGATCGACACTGAGATTTAGATTTAAGATAAGATCTAGATTTTTAATTAAACCTCTCAATTAAATAAAATCTCTCCAAAATGTCCAAAACGTCGATGAAACGTATAAACTATGACGTATACAGGGCCTGACTAAGATACTTTTGTGCCCAGGACACAATCCAATTTTTGTGCCCTCCACCCCCTTGCAAATTTATAGCGACAAGTTATCATAATTACAGTCATATAAAAATTATAACACTGAATTAGCAAACAGATTTAAGAAATTATCATTAAAGTAATATTCAAAATCAAAAACACCAAATTTTCATTTTACGTAATAATTATTATCTCTGTTTAGTCATGCTAAAAATTAAAGACTTTTAAAGACCTAGAGTGACCCACTTTTTTTATTTTTACCCTGTCACACTCACAAGCTCTGTGGTGCAGAAAATAAATAATAATAGAATTAAAATAATTTAAATTGATGAGTTGATTTAATGGTTTATAGTGGTACGTTGCTAATAATCTGTCATATAAATATGCAATAACCCATAGGATAAAAAGAGCACGAAGTTTGTTGAGGGAATTCATTATCAGGTAAATAACAGTAAAATTAAAGTAAATAGGAAACAATAGAGTTCATGACAAAATTACCTCTTACAATAATTTATTAAAACTTAACGATGGTAGCGTAAGTTTGAAATTTTCCCCACTTAATATGTGTTTCAAGCACTCGAATGCCCCCTAAAAGTTTCGTGCCCAGGGCACGTGCCCCAAGTGTCCGTGCGACAATCAGGCCGTGGACGTATACACTATATAATAATTTTAATACATCCTTTTCAATATCTCGATGACTATCTGGTGCCTAATTATTCATATATTAAGGTCATGGATATTCATTACAGAAAAAGATACGTGGCAGCCGATGTGTTGTTATATAAATTAGTATTTTCAGAATTTTTGGAATTATTTATTTATTTAAAAAAATTTAGAAACATATAAAGGACTTCTCTTGCGACCAACAATAATGGAAATTTGTCGTTTGTTAATATTTGATTTACATTAACTTGAACTTTACTTTTGAAATTATGGTATTTATCGATTAGTAAATAAATTGAATTATTAAAATTTATCCCTTCCCATTCTCTATATAATTGGTTTAATGTTCCACTTCATCTTCAGCATTAGAATTACGAAAAGTATTCAATTTAACTTCTGGTGAACTTTTGTGTGTAGATGTGAGCGTGTAACTTTCTATTTTCTGAAATAACAAAAGCACTCTCTTTAAAAAATTATCAATAAAAGAGTTTAGTAGTTGTAATAAGCTCTTTACTGTTCTTGGGACAGATTTATAAAATCCCATTAAATTGGTTTGGTTTAAAGCGCTACGGTTTGCTTTTTGCTAATGAGACCATGACCTACAACTTGAAGCCCGTGCAAAACGACTATAAACATTTATTCCAGCAACTGAATCCGGACCAACAAACTATGAAACCAAAAGACATCGGAATGGGTAAACCATTCGGATATCATTCGGTAAAAATTGATTTTGATTTCACAAAAAAAAGTCCGAAGAACTAAACCAACTGTACCACATATAATATGCTATATAACTGGTATTTAACTCATATTATACAAGTAATTTATTTTTAAATGTGATTGGTTTGAAAAATATTAAAAATTGCAAAAATATTCCTTTATAAATTCTTTTTAATTTCTGATTATATAAATCCTGTGAGGCCCGTTAATAGGAAAATATATATAAAAGAAAATTATTATATAAAGGAAATTCCATTAACATGGCATATTTTCCAATGGTCACACCGATTTTTTTCGATTATCTGTTAACCTACAGATTTGACTGCCTAATTTTACTTCATTTTACCCTTTGTTACTCAATAACCCCGAAATATAAATTACTTATCAGAATTGACTGCACAATTTTGTATTCATTTTGCCCTTTGTTACTAAACCCCGAAATATAAATTATTTATCAGAATTGGCTGCACAATTTTACATTCATTTTGCCCTTTGTTACTAAACCCCGAAATATAAATTATTTATCAGAATTGACTGCACAATTTTGTATTCATTTTGCCCTTTGTTACTCAACAATCCCGAATTATAAATCATTTCCCAGAATTTTAGCATGTATTATTTTAAGCATGTAAAACTAATTTTAAAAAATTAAAACAAAATAAAAACCTATGGACAAAAAAAGTGTGTTTTTACAACGTTTCTTAATAACGCAAAATAATGTATTTCTTATTAATATATTGTAAATTACACTGCACAAAAATGATCTTTACATAAAGAATTTGAAACTATCTCTGTAAAAATTCTGCCTCTGGTGTCCCCGCCCTTTTTTTATTTGATTTAACAAATTTTTTAAGTTTATTTCAGTCATACTCCTGTTCATCCGATCAAATGTTAAATGAAACTTTAATATAAAAATTAAATTTAGTACCGCCATTTGACAGAAATTTTACGAGCAAATTGTGTTTATCAAAGTTGTCTTTTAAAGCATAGGTCAACAAATAGCAATCAAAAACATAGGTGAATAGAGACAAAATTCGCGAAATCTCTAATTGAAGCAAATTATCACATTTATTATGATAAATAAAATATTATTCGGTTGATTTATTAATTAAATATGGATAGATATTTATATATATATATTTAAAAATTTGTTATCCTATTATAAACTTGTAAATTTTAATAACAAAAAAACTATAGCTATATTCAGTTTAATTTTCCCCTCAATATATATATTATATTTATATATATGCATATATATATATATATATATATATATATATATATAGATGGATATGAATGTACACACACACATATAGATACATATATATATATGAATATATATATATATATATATATATATATATATATACATATATATATATATATATACACACACACATATATATATATATATACACACACATAATATATATATATATATATATATATATATATATATATATAATAAGGTCTGCCGAGTGTTTTGGATTGCCAGAGCCTGTTTTAAAGTTAATTAAGGAAATGGTTTCATTTTGCGGGATTTATTTGCAGATCCTCAACATGGTGATGCAAAGAGTTAAAACAGCATCATTGAGCATTATATAGGCATGGATCATCTTTCTACAGATATCATTCCTATTGACGGTATAAATATCTTTGACGACATGACATAAATACTCCCTGATTCTAAAAAACCACAAGACCGAGCCATGACGCAATCTGAAACTGAATATATCTAATATTTCGTTATTCCGCGGCAAAGTAAGAAAAGCAAAAGAGGAACGAGAATTCACATAGTAATTACAACGTCGATGGCTTTCATTCTTTTTCACCCTTGAAATATAATTGGTACCAAAAATTTCTTTTATACCGGAATAACCGACTTATATTTCAAATCGTGAAAGGACATATATGTATACTATAGAAAAATAATTCGTGAATTTGATGTTGGAAGAAGTCACTAATTATACATCTGCTCAGAATTTTCTTGAAATTGAATGTATAAAAAGAAGCAAAGCAAAGTTACTTTAATGTCGCACATCACTCAAAAGGCCTTCAAGGATGTCAAGGATTTGAAATTCACGATATCTCATCTTTGTTCTTTTGTAGTATAGAATAAGGCCAAAACCAGGATGTTCTTTCACTATTACCCAATAGAATACAACTATTTTGCTTCGTGTGTTTTGAGTACAATTTAATATAATTTTGTTAGCTGAATATTCTTATCTCCAGTTGAAAAACATGTCTGTATCCCTGTACATATATGTTGTGTTTTTATGGCATGTGTATATATATACAGTAGAACCTCTTTTTAACGACCCCTTCGTTAGAACGACCATCTTAAAAAGTCCCAATTATTTTACCATAGGAATAATGTTAATTTTGAATCATTACAACGACCCCAAGCGTATTATTTTTCGTTAGAGCGACCGCCAATTTTAGTCCGCAGAACTCATGAGGTTTGGTTTTGGTTTGGTTTGGTTTGAAATGCTACGGTCTACTTTTTCAGAACTCATGAGGAAGTGAGCTATTTAAAAATTATTGTACTGTGGTTCAACTTCAAGAAACCTGTACTCCTCTCTTTGTGTCTGCTTAAAGGGACCCTTTCGTCACGTACTACACTGATGTCCTATGTAGATGACACTCCAGACACTATTGAAATGACCCAGCTCCTCAGTGTCAAATTTCCGGATCTTCAATTATCGTTTGATGAGTTTGTTGCGGTAGACGAAACTTTACAGTGCTGGGAAGAAAATTTGAATGAGGACGATTTTATTGCTCTTATTAGCAGAAATGAAGAAATCTGCTATTCCGACGACGGAGAAGAAATCGTCCAAGCTTTTGAAAAAGTGAATGAAAAAGAAGCCTTCAATGCAATCAATGCCTTGCGTCAATATTTTGAAGGACAATTTAATACTGAAGATTTCCTTCAAAATCTAACGGATATGGAATCAGTGATAATGAAAAATTCCAAAATGAACTTGAAACAGGCGTCAATCAGACTTTTTTTCAAAAATTCAGTAATGGAAATACAAATAAATAGAAGTGTTCTCTGGGTATGTACTGTTGCATAATTTCTTTGCTCTATTTTTTTAATTAATTTTTCAATTCGTTACAACGACACTTCATTACAAAGGCCATATAATGTTGGTCCCATAGGGGGTCGTTATACCGAGGTCCTACTGTATATGCATATATTCTCACTAGGCTAACAGTAAAAAGAGTAGTTTTAGTCATCGGGGTTGGAGACTGCTTACGGTGACAAAATCTAGACCACCTGAAATTGAAGAAGACGAAACTCCTAAATCTGTATTTGTCTTATTTTTTTAATTCAATTATATGTCAATTTCCTGGTTATTATTGTTCTTTTATACAGAGTTCTCTATACCTTTTCAGTTTTTTTTTTTAGCTTAGGCGGCGGGAATTTTTGTGTTTACCTATGGAGACCAAAACGTTCAGGCTTGCTCTGCTTTTAAATCAAACCAATTAATTTAATATATGGTAGTATAACACAGAGCAACTTTTTGTAACCAGTAGATCTTTCTTATTGCTCTCTATCCTCAGCTAATTATTAGGTCATGACCTTCATGGTCTGTCATTGAATAGAACAGTTTAGTCTGGGCAACTTTCGCTATTTCATTCAAAATTTTCTGAGTTCAATCCCTTCGATAAATAAGATATGAATTTTTTAATCAACACATCTATGTAGTAAAAAGAGTTAAAACGAACTAATAAATAAATATATTTTTCAAAGGGATGCTGATAAAGTTTTTGGCTATGTATGTACTTGCTATTTCACCAATGAGTTAGCAAGCTTTTCAAGTTATTAATATTTAATACATCCGTCTACAATAACAATTAGATATATAGCTTTCTAATAAGAGAACACCACGTATGCTGCAGACTATACGATATGTTCATGTATTATTCATTCATTTTTCTTCATTGAGATGCGAGCAAATTCCCCTTCGAGGGTTACATTGCATGATCCAAAAGTAATACACTCAAAATCTAATAAAGGAAACTGCGGGATATCTCTTCGCTTTATGTCATCATTTCCCTCGGGGCATCCATCTTCCGAGATGAAAAATTAACTAGTAACTGGACGTGAAGGATGGAGCTTTCTTTTACTTTTGTAGGGAATGTTTGATATTTAATTTATTTTAAAGGGCACGTGATAATTCCCACGTTTGGTTGGTTCAATATATTAAATATTAAAAATTCTGATGTGGACAGGTTTTTTTTATACACCTATTAAATTCTCATATTTTTGTTGCCGTTGTTGCACTTTATTAAAACTTATTTTATTCGAATGTAAGAACCTCCAATTCCTTAGAAAAGTAAACAGTAACTCCACTGCTAAAATATTACAATTTAAAACTGTCAAAAACTTTTACAATATTAGTTCAGTGAGTAGAACTTAATTTTTGCCATCTGATGACGAATGGTAGCTTTTAATAAATATTTATGTGGAAATTTTCCGTAATATAGAACGCAGATTGCAGCAAATATGAAGGCACACAACTATCCTAGGGTCATAAATGGACACAAAAATTTTCCCAGGGCGAGTGATCAGATGAGCCAATCGCAAAAGGTGAGTATACTTCCATAGACATTACTAATTCAATTGAGGCATGGCAATAAAACTTATGCCTGGAAAACTCCAATCAAAGGTACCAAAGTACACTCAAGAGCCAAAACATTATGACCACCTGTCAATAACGAGTTGTCCCACCTTTGGCGCGCAACACAGCTTCCACTTGCCTTGGCATGGATGCAAGTCCTTGGTAGATGGTCGGAGACAGATTGTACCAGATGTTTAAGGAACGATTACGCAAATCCGAGATATTGCGAATGGGTGGTCTTTGAACTTTGGGCCAGGACATTAACTGGAATTCAGCATCATGTACCTGGAACCATTCCAACACAATTTTAGCTTTGTGACACGGGGCGTTGTCCTGTTGGAACATTCCATTTCCAGCTGAAAAAACAGAGGCCATGTAAGGGTGCAACTGGTCCGCAATGTTGTACAGATACCCTGTAGCATTCATGGTCTGCTCTACCACATCCCAGAGACGCCCAAGAGAACGTCCCCCAAAGCATAATACCGACATTGAGGATTACATTGAGGTAGCAACTTTTTGCTTGGAAGACGGCGTATCCTGACACGGCCATCGGCGTGACGAATGACAAACCGTGATTAATCTGACCAGGCAACTCTCTCCCACTGATCTATGGACCAGTCGAGATGTTCCCGGGCCCAGTGTAGGCGCAGTTGACGATGACGCTTGGTCAGCAAAGCCACACGAGTGGGACGTTTGCTACGTAGCCCCATATCCAACAGTGCCCGCTGAACAGTGTGATCCGATACTATTCTACTTGGCCCTGCATTGTATTAGGTTGTCAGCTGAGGCACTGTCTGGCTCCGGTTTTGCTTCACCATGCCAGACAGTCTCCAATGACCTTTTTCTTTGATAGCGTGTGGACGTCCAACACCATGTCGTCTACTGCTGGTTTCACCGTCATTCATCCTCTTTGCATAAGTACTAACAACTGTAGATCGCGAACAACCCACGAGTCGTGCAGTTTCGGAAATACTTGTTCCGAGCCTTCGAGCTATTACAATCTGCCCTCTATCAAACTCGCTTAGATCTGCAGCCTTTCCCATCACACACAGAAGTAAGTGAAAAAATGATTCTTCAGACTCTGCAGCGGCAATTAAATACCACTTTCACCTGATCACGTGCTATCCACGTCACCCAGGCGAGTTCATTGCAAAATGTAGGGGTGATCATAATGTTTGGCTCTTGAGTGTATAATGTACCTAAAAAATTTGCAACATCAAGGAAGAAAAACAAACAAGGAAAGAGTCTTGTTCTGAGGGGTGAACACCGAGACTGGTCTGGAAAAATATTGGACTTCTGAAAGGTTATCCTAGAGCCAACTAGTTCATGGCCCCCTCAATTTTATGTCCCTGTGATAATAAAATGCCTGCTGCATTTAAAAACAGCATCTTTGTGTGAGTGTTTTGCATTCTACTTTTTTTTTCTTATTGAGACCAGATAAATGATACATTACTTAAAATTTATCTGATACAGTTAAATAATTTTTAATTATATATAATGAGCAAAATCTTATTAATAATTGTTCATAAATAGTGTGAAAACTGGTGTAAGTGATGCGAGTACCGTTTCAAATGTGATGTGAGGAACTTTTCCAAATAAAATTGTTATGTGAACAATTATACTCTTCAAATTCTTGTGTCTTCTTTTATTGGTTTCTCTGTTCTAGGACCGCGTTTTCCTAAGCTCAGAGCAAATCAAATCATCAACATTCTTTTAAAATTACAACGCGATACCGATGAGCTGGAATCGTCCCATTGATCATTGTTTTTAATATCTACTTGCACGATTCCTAACTCCTGCAGGTGTTAACCTGTAGGAATGACCAACATCAGGTTTCTCTAAATTTCCTTCCGTGTGACACATATGTAAGCTTCTCTTAAACCCTCAAAGAGACACAAGGATAAAAATTCTTTTTCTCTGTGGGTTGTAATGTGAACCCGCCGACTTTGGCGCACCCTGGGAAACTTCAAGGGCGGATGAAGTGAACCATAACCACCGCTCTTGGGGAATCACTTCACCGCCCTCTGTATTCAAGAGGCGGTATAGATAACAGAATGAGTTTACATTTGATTTACTCCAACACCGAGGAAAATGCTTCTAGTAGAGTGCTGAAAAGATTTTTCGCATTGATAAAATTATTCTAAATTTTGGTTTGTTTAAAAAATGATTTTTAAGAAAATAAGCTAGAGTAGATGGTACAAAATTACATTGTGTAATGAAAAACAGTTAAGAAATATTAACTAGCCAATAGTGATTTTAACATATAGTGAGTTTTAACCCATTTATTGAACGAGTTTTATTATTTAACACCCCCATATATGTGTACATGTGTGTGGGTGTGTACACATACTTACGTGCATGCCATGTCTACGTTTGTAGAGGGCATAAATATCTTGGATTGTATTGAAGTTTGGTTTGGTTTGGAGCACTTCGGTCTACTATTTTGAAACACAAGAACTAATGAGATGGAACCTACTCCTTAAAGCCGATTCCGGATGGCTACAAACATTCATGTCTGCAGTGGGATTCGAATCCACGAACTCTGGTACTGAAGAGGAGCGTCCTACCCATTCGGCAATCGTTCGGCGTCGTTGTATTTAGAGATCTAAGTTAACTTTATTTGAATTTCATATGTAAATATTTAGATCAAGATTATTAACCTCTAAAAGCCCCTCCACACTATGGCCCACTGCAAGCCATTACCATCATCTGCAGGAGGTGTGGGTTATCGAAGTCGACGAAGGGATACGATAAAAGGGCCTTGGCGGAAGATGGCTTCGGAAGCGCTTTTTCTCCAAAAGATCAGAGATAGCCAGCATGCGCTAACAAAGTGCGCAGTAGATTCTATGGATGCGTACACGAGCTCTGCTCATTTAGTGGCCCAGTGTGTGAATGAAACCCGTGAACCATCGTTCAATGTCGCCATCAGGACCAGTACTGAAGTGGTGAACAATTGACCATAGTGTGGAGATTACAATAGGGATTTTGCATTGAAATGATGACGAATACATTAAGTATATTACAAATTCCGGCTATCAAATTTGCAGTCAGGCTATGATTATCGCACGGGCACTTGGGGCACGTGCCCTGGGCACGAAAATTTAGTCGAGTGCTTGAAACACATATTAAGTGGGGGGGGAATTACAAACATACTCTATCATCGTTAAGTTTTATTAAATTATTGTATGAGGTAATCGTGTTTGACATGAACTATATTGTTTCCTATTTACTTTAATTTTCCTCTTATTTACCTGATAATTAATTCCCTCAACAAACCTGGTGCTATTTTTATCCTATGTGTTATAGCTTATTTATAAAACAGATTATTAGCAACGTATCACTATAAACCATTAAATCATCTCATCAATTTAAATTATTTTCAATTCCAGCATTATTTATTTTCTGCACCACAGAGCTGATGAGTGTGACAAGGTAAAAATAAAAAAGTGGGTCACTCTAGGTCTTTAAAAGTCTTTAATTTTTAGCATGGCTAAACAGAGATAATAATGATTATGTAAAATGAAAATTTGGTGTTTTTGATTTTGAATATTACTTTATTGTTAATTTCTTAAATATGTTTGCTAAATCAATGTTACAATTTTTATATGACAGTTATTATGATAATAACTTGTCGCTATAAATTGACAATGGGGGTGGAGGGCACAAAAATTGGATTGTGCCCTGGGCAAAAAAGTATCTTAGTCAGGCCCTGGTTACAGTACAGTTATACACAGTTTCCCCTGTAAATAACGTATATGTATGTAATATGTGTCTCTGAAAATGGTGTATGTGTACACACACACACACATATACGCTTCATCTATAAGGCACTTACTACATACATATATGCATATATATGTGTCCCTAAAAATGGCGTATGTGTATATATGTCATTTTTAAGGCATTTTGCATTAAGAAAATTGTACATTGAAAATATGAAACGAAACTGACTGCCACGTAATCTGAAATAGGTGCAAAAATGTCGCAAGTTACCAAATTTGTTTTCCAGTCGATGAAATAAATGCTATGTAAAGGAAAAAGAATAGAAAAAAATGCATATTTATACTCGATTGTACTTTTTAAAATTATATAGTCAAATAATACCTTTTTTCCCATACGGAGAGTAGAAATAAATGCCTAAGAGTGCAGGGGCTTTCCCCAGCTGAGGCACGCAATACCAATTGTATATATATATATATATATATATATATATATATATATATATATATATATATATATATATATATATATATATGTGTGTGTGTGTGTGTGTGTCAGATTCAAAAATGGGAGTTAAGTATTAAGCGAGTTATAATTAAAAATACTTGGACCTCTTTAACGATAACGTTGGATGGGATCTTTCACTAGATCTTGTTGGTGTTCATTGAAATAAAACACTGTCTTGTGCCTTTTCTTACTTTAATTTAACCAAAACAAAATATGTACAACTATTTACATAATTGTTACTTCTGCCACATGTGTGTGTGTGTGTGTGTGTGTGTGTGTGTGTCAGATTCAAAAATGGGGGTTAAGTATTAAGCGAGTTATAATTAAAAATACTTGGACCTTTTTAACGATAACGTAATAGGAGAAAGACACACCCTCGAGCGGAACTATACAGAGTAAAGAAGCTCACGCGAAGGTAGACAAGAAGAACTTGTTTAGGTAAGCAAAGCCAAAATCACGCTTCTTAGCAGGAAATCGGGTTGGTAACATCCTCCACGCTTGTCATCTCAAAATGTGAACAAAGGATATCTAAATGGCGTAGCAATAGACAGAAGGATTACAATAATGAAGTTTTTATACACGAACTTATATATATATATATATATATATATATATATATATATATATATATATATATATATATATATATAATATATATATATATATATATATATATATATATATATATATATATATATATATATAATATATATGCATATATATATATGCATATATATGAATATATATATATATATATACATATATATACATATATACATATATATATATAAATATATATGCATATATATAGATACATATATATATATATAAAGATATATAAATATTTATATATATATAAATATATTATATGCATTTATCTCTTTTTGAGGAGAGAGATTTTTATCCTGTCATTCAGAACCTCTGAAAATGCCACTGTGAATAGAGAAATACAAATAATAGTAGAATAATACTGGTAACCTTTGTCATCAACTAGAGAAAAAATTCCAAATACTTATGGTAGAATACTTATCGGACATCTGCAATTATTTCAAATTCAAGGTATCTAATTTTAAGAAAGACACATGAACTCAGGGAATTGATCTGTTGTTTAAAAATGAAACTAAAAAATGCATATGCATTGTACATAAATTGTCTCCTAAAATATGCGACCGAGAACAGCACTCAGTTGAGAAATCTGCCGAAGAGGCATTTATCTGGAACAGAAACTGTTGAGATAATAAATAAAAAGGAAAGTGCTTTTGTTAAAAAATAAAAGCTTTTGTATCATTAATAGCATAGGCAATGATATGAGACCCCAAGAATTTAAAAGAAACGTTATGTATGGAATTTATTATTGTTGTGGTTCTTTATATGGTGGAAATTTAAGAAATGTCGACAAAAATTTTAAGATAGATCATTTTTTTTTAAAGTGTTTAGATTGAATTTTATCCCCGAAAATTCAAATAGGCAATATTTCTATATACAGAAAGCCATGAAAAAAAAAGTAGAACTTCATCTAAGGAAAATAAAGAACATCAATTCAAAATTCGCTAATTATTTCTTGAAAAAAAAACTTAGCAAGAAACTGCTACCAAGGATTTTTAATTATTATATTCCAGTATAATACTCAAGTGAATCATACATATATTTTTGTAGAAACGAATTTTAAAGAAAAGTAAAACTAAAACAGAGATTTAAAAAAAGTAAAACTAAAACAGAAATTAAATAATCGGCAATGGATTGTGGAGAACAAAGGGAAATGACCGGAATAAACTATCAATATCAATACAGAAATCCCAAGGAAAGTTAAAGAGTAAATAGATTATTAAAAATAAGAATAATCAAACATAACATTTAACAGAAGTATTTAAGGTAGACAAATGGTTGAATGATGACCAAAAGGGGAGAGCGTTGCATTTCGGTACTAGAATATATAGGTTCGAATTCTGTTGTTCGCAGATATATGTTCGAAATCATTCTTTAAAGACATCTGGTACAAAGGAGAAACATTAGAAGAGAATGATTAGTTTCTCCTGTTGCAAAAAGTTTGCATCAGCAATCCGAACAATTCAGTTACGACTTCTGTTGATTCACATTTCTACAAATTCATTCAAACATTGCGGAATGTGCAAAAACTTGAGTGAGATAAATAAACTATGAAATTGAAAAAAGTCTGCCTTTTTCTTGATTCATTTGCTCATTCATTTCAATTTGGGTTTAAAAAAAAGAAAAAAGAAATGGCTTGAGAACCTGCGCTTATTTATGTTCTGATAATTGGACATCAAAGATATTTCTGAAATGAAACGCAAAGCATTTGTCGGTATAAATTTCATAATCATTCATACATCGCTTTTTAAGTTTCACCTGAAAGAATTCCATGCGTTATCATGAATCAAATTTGGCAGAAATTTTGGCCCCGCACCATCTCTGCCAAAGAATGTCTGCTGGCAGACACTAAAGATTCTTAACACGTAACGTACGGGAGTTACTGTCAGTACTGGTCTTAATCGATTAGTTAAAAAATCGTTTAGTTCTTTATATTATGTCTTAATATATGCCTTAAAATTAACCTACATTATAACTTATCATTCTTACTTAACACTTCTAAGATATAGCAGTAGCATATCAAAAGCTGAAGGAAATAAGCTAATTGTAATTTATGATATGGTATTAATTATACTGTAAAGTATAATAGCAGTTTTTTGCACCTCACGATATGAATAAAATGATTTTAAAGTATAGTATTTTACCAAATTAATTTTTATTCTATTGTTATTCAGATAATTTGTTTTTGTCCAGTAATCAGTATTCCGAAGTATAATTTAAACTGCTATAATCTTTATTCAACATCTGAAAAAGTTGTCTATAGGAAATTTTTAAGAAAAAAATTATGGTTTCTTCTGTCTATAATCGCTCAAATATTTTTAATCTATATATGAAAGTTGGGACTTTTTCCCTCCGTAATTCGAGAGAAAAACAATAACAAATAACGAAATGCCATACTTATTTCAATAGTACAAATAAAGGAGAAAAATAATTCTCTATAAATGAATTTTGCAACGTAAAGAGAATTTTGCTCAAAATTTGACGAATTGATTCATAAAGTTGTATTTTTACACACTAAGTCATATTTATGTATCTGTGTTATACACACATTACGTGTGCATACACAAACTCATTTCACAACTAAACATACTTTCACCTTTAACATTTGTGTGTTGTTATTTCCTCTTTCGTTTGAGCCCCTTTCATACGAAAGATACATGCATTCACAGCAGATTTCAACGCGTGTTTCAACCAAAAACAACCGACCATTAAAATGAAGACGAAGTTAAGAAACCTACAATCTTTATTACTAAATCATTATCAAAGTCTCGTCCTTTCCTGTGTGTAAGGGGAGGGGAATAAATGTATGTAGATTATAGACGATCTGAAGAGATATATTCAGTCATGAATGCTTTTCTCCGTACAGGTTATAAACAATCTTACAAAAATTCTCCTACTATAAATGTACTACAACTAGTTTCCATTCTTTCTGCATTTGATGTAAGGCATTTTTTCAACGTTTTTCTTCCTGTACATCCAGCGATCATTCATTCTCGTGGTGCATTAGAGAAGGTCATTTTTCCATTAGCTGAGATCCAGTTCCGATGGTGTCACATAGATTTAAACATTTGTTGACGGTACATTTGGGTTGTACAAAGTAATATGACCATCCACGTGCTTTCAAGTGCTAGACGCAGTAAGGTTCACTGATTTGTTGTTTAAATACATGTTTCGCAGATGAAGAGCTTGTCCACTGTAGCGTGTCAATCGGAATTTACGAATCACCCTAGCCGGCTTTCACATTTCACATGACTAGCACGTGCTGCTCATCAATTTTTGTGTCACTTAACTGTTGTGTTACCAATCCTAATCCATCGTCATCACAACATGGCAAACTGTTGAAAGTGAGCTGTATCATGAATGCTGTTTATTTTTACATTTCTGATAAAACAGCATCTTTGATTCATGTACGTGAATCAAGCCTATTTAATCACTGTTTTAAGCCTGTTTTCTACGTGCTTTACAGCATGTAGAAACTTCTTAAAAGCTACCCTCTACCAACGTTATAGTATTAGGAGGTAGTCATGTCAATATTATCTGAACTTTTGAAAATTCTTTCAATGATTGGTGTTTTTAATTGCTCCTTAGGAGGAACCAACATTGTCGATTACCTAAACAACATATGTTTACAAGGGATCATTTGCCACACAGATCTTTAAGTAGGTTGCTTACATTTATGTTACATACAAAGAAAACCTCATGTAGTTACTCGGTACATACGACATGGTTCAAACCATTTACCCTGAGAAATTTATCTTTTATATGATAATAAAGTAGCCCTGTGCAACATGGTATTTAAATAGAACGTTTTTTACCACAGTTAAGGTACAAAGATTATAATATTTAATTCCCATTGTTTTTTCCAACGCAGCATGCGATACAGACATTATCCTAACGCCTTAACAAAGCTGCGAAACCTGTTACTCATTTAGCACCACCCTATGATCACGTGTAGCTTAAGCATGCTACGGACGCGAATAACATTACCCCCGCTGGGTCCTCATAATTTAGAAGCAGAGGCCAAGTAGAAGACCCCCCAGGCTTTGGCCTGCCACCCTTAGAGATATCGTTTGAGAAGCTGACGGACTTTGTGACCACAAATATATTTTACGTGCCCCAGTCACCTTTAGCGAACACGGTGGATATTAGGCTCCAGCCTCGAACCCGCAACTTTTCAGTCACAAGAACGCTGCCTTTACCGACTGAGCTAGCGCGGCTCCTAATTCGCATTGTAGTTTTTGGCCTTATTGCATTTGATTAGTAAACAGATACGCACACGAAAAAGTCTCGATTTAATTTTATAAATTACGCTTTTGAGGTATCTCAGTGACTAATGGTGGATTTGATACAATACCAAGTTTTAAATAACATAACCTAGATTGACATTTTATTTTCTGAGCGTTACTAAGCTTCAACAAAGGTAGCATTTTTTTGTGTAGACTGATATTTTTATTAAATACATATTTAGTCTCTCAAATTTTGACATATTTAATCTGTTTGAATGAAATGCTTCCTTCTATCACTAAAACATCAGTAAAAAACGGATATGATTTTTTAATAAATTATAAATTTATGTCAGGATTTATAAAAATCAAAGCCTGATTATGGATATTTTATTTTTATATATGAATTCTTAATTACTTTTTATAAAAGTTCCCGAGTATACATTTACATATATTCATAAATATATACCGATAAAGCACTGCAGTTGTTTGTACATATACACATATATTTGTGCGACATTTTTCACTGAGAAGACATCGCGTGAGCTGTTCACCCTTCATAAATGAATGACTCAATTAGAGCAAGTATCAATTGAAATTGGTGAATTAGAGCAATTAAAACTAGTGGTTTGAAGGGCATTGAATGTACGCAAACATTTTAATGGAAATCCTTAAACATTATTTGCAAAGTAAATAATTCGGGTATGATAATAATAGTAAATATCCTTAGATACATTTAAAAAAATCTTTTTTTTGATTACAAAGGACAACAGTAAACATAAAATATATCTCATTTCTATAATCTAATTAATTTAGTCGAATGCATAATATCAGTGCGGAATGTAGTGTATAGTTTTATTTAAAATCAACTTTGCTTTTTACAACGACAAAATCTCATGTTTTGGGGAATATTTTTTTAAATGTTTCTACGCCAGTTTACATGAATGTTAAGGAATTTCTTTTTCAGGATGATATAACATGATGCGATACAAATTAAAACGAACAGCACATATATAAGTAAGTTTTGCTTTATAAGATTGGAACACAGTATACGTGACAAAAGAAAATATTATATATTTTCATGTATAGAGCAATTTGTCGCAACTTCACGAACTACTATAATGCCCTTCCCATTCATTTTCAAGTTTACAACAACCTATAGACAAACAATAAACTGCCTTTCCGTTTTAAACTAAAGCCAGAATTGTCATAAATTGAGATTTGCCCTACTGCGTGCAATCGCCTTATTACAGTACAGTGAGTGATATTTGTCAGAAAAGTAATTTTTAATAAAGATGACATAAACATTTATTCCTTATAAATCATCTATCTTTGTAAAAGAATGCTCCTGTTAAAATGCTTTCTAAGGGACTCAATTTTTTAATATTTACTTTACTTTGTAAAAATTTTAAATATATTTTTACGCAGGCTGCTTCCATATGTTTCATTACTGATTGCCAGTTTTGCATGCCAATGCATATTTCAAAATCCGTTACAAGCCGAATGTTACTATGATACTCTTAACTTGATGTTTTGACTTAAACATAATGAAATCAATACATAAAAAATATTAATAATTCCTTACTCCTCTAATTTTGCGAACATTTTTTTTTTAATAAACTAAGATTAATCTGCAACATTTTTAGTAAAAGAATTTTTTCTCTCCCTTTAAAGCATATTTTAAACCTAAAACAACAAATCCTTTGCTATCATAAAATGAAGCAAAATATCTCTTACCAAGTAAACTTCGATAGGCCGACTGTACTCGGTACGTCGGTAAGTGTACGGCATGGTCGCTTCCTAGCTGTGTATTTGGGATCCCGGTACTCGTGCGTATGAAAACAGTCAACATTACATCACGGCACACTTCATGCTGTAACCTCTACCACCAACACTCTACTAACGTTAAAGAGCTGGTGCACTCGGGTGTATCCATCTTTTACTGCACGCTAACGATCAATACAAAAAGGGATGTGACGTCATGGGCAGTCGCCACTGGCTGACACTCCGGCTAGAGGAGATCGCAGTGGCGAGGGAAATACGAAAGAGTTGCCTGTATTTGTTTTCTTTTGCGTGCCTGTTAATGACCACCTTTCTTTAATGGGGGAGTTAGGTAAGCTCTCGAAATAAAAGCGTGACAAAGGAGATTTTTCGACTCACTCACTCAAGGTCAAACACTACAGGATTCTGAATGAAAAGGCTGAAATGAGGTTAAATAAGCTAATCGTTTAAAGTTTTGAAAATTTCACTTCTTAGAATGGATTATTCATACTTTTCCAAAAACACTATATGTGTTTTAAAAGCGTGACAACTGTGAAGAACACGTAAAAAAAGATTTGTGTTCAGGCTATAAGCAGTGTTTTGTTTAAATTATTTTTTAAATTCATCTCTTTGAAGTTTTAATTATTGAGTAGAAGTTTTGCTACAAAAGGGTTACCTACAGCTTAAAGATGATTCCGAATGGCTACAAACATTCATACCAACAGTGGGATTCGGGCCCAAGGACTCCTGTAGCGCAGCACAGCAATTCTATCTATTTAAGTATATGAAGCATTAAAAAAGACATTCAAATTTGCAACAGGTTGGTTGGGAGCGGCATAGCCTACTGTTTTACTACACGAGGGCTAATAGGATCGGTTTGGTTTGGTTTGGTTTGGAATGCTACGGTCTACTTTTTGCAACACGAGGGCTAATGAGACCGGGATCTACCGTTTAAAGCCGATTCCGAACGGCTACGAACATCCATGCCCCAGTGGGATTCGAACCCACGAATTCCGTTGCGGCAAATTGTTCTATTGTTTCTGATGCAGTAATGATTTCTGTATGAAACTAGACTGCATTAAACGCCTTACATTCTGATTTAACTAAACTTTATGAATTTAAACTCATTTCTACCATAAAAAAATTTATTCAACGGTTTAACTTTGCAGTAGAAAAATAACCACAAGAGCTTTAAATCTTTCCAAATAATTCAAGCCCTTAATAGAGAAACAACACGTTTTATTTGTATTTGATTTGTATCTGTTTACTAAAAATACTTTTTTAAATACCATTTATAGCAATGTAAAATAGAAAGTATGAGAATAAAATTTTTTTATTTAATATTTTTAATCTAAAAGAGTTTTGTTTAAATTTTTAAATGTATATACATTTGCCACTTATGAAGTTCCTTGAATTTTACTTAATAGGATAATGCTGAACAAATTATTATTATAATTATTAATATTATTATTACATAATGTTGAGTATCATTTTAAGTAAAATAATTCCCAAAATAATTTTTTCTGACTTCCATATAACGAGTGAGAAAGGGTCAATTTAATAATAAGATTCTTATAAATATTTCCTTAAATTTAAATTGCAAAACCACTTTGCACGCTTTTAATGTGAAGAAACTAAGAAATTGCTCTAAAAAATATGTTTATGTGATAATTAGCAATACTCAATGTCTTATTTTGTTTTGTTTTTAATAACCCGGGGGCACTTGCTTGTTAAAGCAAGTATTTGCCCATACAACGCCACGGAAGCTGTTAACTATTTCATTATAGGAGCACCATATAGTATCCCATACTTTCTCCCTAAGACAACAAAAACAAAGTGGGGCCCCATAATTTAATAGCATAGGCCAATCAGAAGACCCCCCTCTCAAACTTGGTCAGTCACCTTCAGCGGGTATAGAAAATGTGCGCATGACGTCAAGTGCAGCAAAAATTGTAGATCAACTTCTTCGTTGGCAAAACATTTGAATTTCTTACGGATTGTGCTTGTTATTGGGGTTTCAATTTTGTCAATTGTCTGAAAATGGTAACAAGATGTTGTGCATATGGCTTTACTAAGCGTTTCAAAAAAGGTGAAAATATTGGATTTTAGTGCTTTCCTAAAGATCCTACATTGCGAATCTTTTGGATAACAGCTATGAAAAGCTATGGCTGGACTCCAAGTTATTCTTCGAGAATTTGCGGCAAACATTTTCAGAATGGTAATAAAACGTTAACCTTACTGTAATGTAATAGATTATATGAAATTATTATGCTCCAAGAATTTTTTTAATTATTACTAAGTTTTTTTTTCATATTTCTAATGTAATTTCTATGCTTTTGTAAGAAGTACTGTACCTATAAATGTAATTATTTTTTGTCCTTAAAATGATCAGATTTTGCACATTTTTATTAGATTCTTATTTATGTAACAGTTCATTGGTGCCTTCAACATAACCAAAGTAGTTATACTTTGATTATGATACTTAATAGTACTGTGTAATGTATTTAATTTTTAAAAAATATATATAATTTTGTAAGTGCTAAAAAAAAGCATAATTTGAATTACTTTTCCAGTTTCTGATGTTTCCTTCGCCATCCCTTAAATAAAATGTAGTTTTTATTGTATACGGGATCCATAAGATATAATGGAAACAAGCAATGTTTTGCCAACGAAAAGGTGAGTTGTAGTCAGCACTTGTATTTGTTTAGAAACATGCACTTTGTCTATAGTTTGGTCCAACCCTCCGGTTACGATATCACTGCCGTCGCCGAATGAGTTACTGCGGCGCTGCAATATGCAATTTTAATTCCCTGACTATGAAAAAGAATCATACAAAAGACTATTTCACTATCTGCCTTGAAGAGGTTAAAGACAATAAATGCATTCTTTGTATTCTCCATTGTTTAACTTTGCAGTTTCCAAACTCCGAACACGTAAAAAAGGAAATAAAAGATTAATCCGTCAGTATAACGTAATACCTTGGGTCAATTTCTTCTCAGACTCTAAAATTTGGCTCTTTTCCCACTACCGTGAAACACAAGCCAATTTTCTGTTACGGCTTTAATTTATACTACAGCCTCGCTAATCAAGCAATTTAAAGTTGTCTAAATTTAGTAAAAGAAAATGGAATGTAAAGCATAGCATGTCTCAGTCTTCTGTCTTTAATAAACAAATATAAATAAAAACTTCTTCCTCTATTTCAAAAGAGAAAAGTATTCAATATTCAACAACTTTTGAAGAAATCTGTGAAATCAATTTTTGTGTTCATCACACTTCAAGAATTATTAATTCAAAACTTCAGGAAACTTTTACGGTAGAGCTGATGAATGATAATCAAATGGGTATGGTGTTACTCTTCAGCATCAGAATTCATGGATTCGAATCCTACTCCTGGCATGGATGTTTATAACCATTAGGAATCGACTTTAAGCAGAAAATCCCAGCCTCATTAGCCCTCTAGTAGCAGAAACAGTAAAACGTAGCGCTCAAAACCAAACTTCTTTGTTTGAATGTTGTATTTCCTATTATCAAAATGAATGTCCTTTTTTCAATCCCCTATATAATAATAGCTCAAGTTATCTGTCCTTCTGTCCATGAACTTATGAAGCGGTTGGACCTGGAATGGAGAGAGGCATTCATATTCGATTTTTGATGAGTTAGGGTTAGCAAAATTCAAAACGATTAAATTTTATCTTTTCCTAAACTATCGATCCGATTCTACAATAAATTGGTATAAATATACTTCATATCAGAGCAAAAAATACTGTCGTCTTTAAAACGTTCGAAATCCACCCCTTCCCCCCAATTTTGAGCGTTTAATGCCATTATTTCAAGCCCTATATTCCCTGGATAAGAGCAGGCGATTAAATTTATCAATTTATCATATAATAGGTAAAAATAACTGTTCCAGCATTATGACGTCATTCCTTTAACCATCCCATTTAATCATTTCTTATTTTAAATTTAAATATCGTGTACATTATTTTTATACGTAATATCTAAATTCAATATCACAGCAAAAAATACTGTCGTGTTTAAAGCGTTCCAAATCCACCCCTTCCCCCCTTTTCTGTAGTTTAATGCCATTATTTCAAACCCTATTTTCCCCGGTTAAGAGCAGTCGATGATTAAATTCTTCAATTTATCACATTATACGTAGATGAAAATAACATTTTTTTCTAGCATTATGACGTCAATCCTTTAATCATCTCATTTTACCATTCTTATTTTAAATTATTTAAATATCGTCTGCATTATTTTCCAACTTTTCATCACTGACATATTACGTAAATAATTTTCTTTTATATTTAGCTTAAATAATAGATTATGTTCATGTGTCTGCTGTTCATCCTAATAGGTAATATAACAAGATAAATTAAAGTTGTCAACAACCATACGGTCAGAAATGATAAATTATTGAGCGTGTACCAGATAATTCTCAGCCAATAAACCATTTTTTTAACCTGCCTCATAGGCTTCTTCACAATTCTGGAAAAATTAAAAATTTTACCGATCCCGTCATATGATGGGCCATATCCTAGTTTTAAATAATACTTTTTGGTGTATTCTCAGGGTTTGGTTTGAAGCAATATGGTCTCCTATTTTGTTGCACGAAAGCTAATAACACTACGGCCTACTTCCTAAATACAATTTCGAATGGCTGCGAACATCCAAATTAGCTGCGAGATTAGAAATCACGGTCTCCGGTTCTGAAAGGGAACTATTAGTTTAGCCATTGTGTAGCAATACAATCTTATGTCCTTTTTCTGAATAACTTTTTACAATTATTTTTAAGTACACGATACTGAATTCAAATATACACTTTCACCGGACCAAAAAGGACTAAACTTTCCTAGGAAATATATATATATATATATATATATATATATATATATATATATATATATATATATATATATATATATATATATATATATGTAGTACGACTTCTTGTTCATGTGGGTTCTCGTAATTTGAAGCAGAGACCAAGAAGACCCATAGGCTTGGCCTGCCACCCCCAGAGGTATTGAGAACTTGAAGGACATTGTGACCACGTACATATTTTACTTGTCCCTGCTACCTTTAACAAACACGGCGGATTTTAGGCCGGCTTGGGCTTCGAACCTTCAACCCTCCAGTTCCGATAAAGTTGCCTTTGCCTACTGAGCTACCTTGACTGTGTGTGTGTGTATATACACACACACACACACATATATATATATATATATATATATATATATATATATATATATATATATATATATATATATATATATATACATATATATAAGTATATATATATGTATATATATATGCATATATATATGTATATATATGTATATGTATATATACATATATATACATATATATACATATATATATATATATATATACATATATATAAGTATATATATATATGTATATATATATACATATATACATATATATATAAATATATATATATATATATATATATATGTATATATATATATATATAAGTATATACATATATATACATATATATATATATACATATATATACATATATATATACATATATATACGTATATACATATATATATACATAGAAATACATATATACATATATATATACATATATATATACATATATACACACACACACACATATATATATATATATATATAAATTATTTCACTTTAATATTTCCTTAAAAATCTTCTCTCTCCCATTCTAATTCCTTAAAATCTATTTTCCCAGCCCCAAAATGTCTGAATCAAAGGGGTGTCCTCGACTTAAAATTCTTCCAATATATTTCCCAAAGCTTTCTGTCCATTCAACACGTTTTCCAGCTGTCACCGGAAAATGACTCAGCTTTTCTCCTGATCTAACAGTTAAATTCGCTGACTAAGTTTCTTGTTTCTTGGGAAAACTCTATCTGTTTTCACTCTGGGGTACACCTCTGTTCGAGTAAAGTGTTTTCCGTGTCATTCTCTTGTCTGTCGTTGACTGGTAAAGCTCTTATTTTCAGCAGGTAATGAATAAAATTTAAGTTTCGCTATGAATTGAGCCTGTTCTTTTTACCAAAATGGCTCGACTGCAATTTACTAAAACAGTCTAGTAACTTAGGCTTCTAGGCTTGTCCAGTAGCCCAGGCAAGTAAAAATAATAGGGGCTATAATTTCAAACGTGCTTAGCAGTTGTATAATTCCTGGATTACACACACACATATATGTGTGTGTTGTTGTTGTTGTCGTCTTATGCCACTTGGTCAAACCAGGTACGATTGAGCCATACGCTACTCGTATTAAGGCAAATGGGTGCGCGTTTCATTTTAAAGAGCACCTCAAGGGTGAAAGTACGACTTCTTGTTCATGTGGGTTCTCGTAATTTGAAGCAGAGACCAAGCAAAAGACCCATAGGCTTGGCCTGCCACCCCTAGAGGTATTGAGAACTTGAAGGACATTGTGACCACAAACATATCTTACTTGCCACAGTCACCTTTAACGAACACGGCGGATTTTAGGCCGGCTTGGGCTCCGAACCTTCAACCCTCCAGTTACGAGAGAGTTGCCTTTGCCGACTGAGCTACCTTGACTACGTGTGTGTGTGGGTGTTTGGGTATATATATATATACATATGCATATGCAATATATGTAGAGAAAGACAACATTTCACTTGCTCTTGATGGCAACACCATCTGGCTGTGAAGAAGGAGAAAGGAAGAACGGCGAGCGGGCAGTCGGTCTTTCGCTCTCAACGATGGAACTTTGTGTTCACATTTAACAGTAATTGATGTTAGAACTTCGTGTTCACATTTAGCATTTACTGATGTTGGAACTGTGTGTTCGCATGATTGATGACGATTGATGTTTCTTGTTAATAAATTTAATTGTTGAATATTGATGTGGGACTCATTATTAGCAGGTCCTACATACATATATATATACATATATATACATACATATATATATATATATATATACATATATATATATATACATATATATATACATACATACATATACATACATATATATTACATACATATATGTATGTATACATACATAAAGATGAGAGAGAAATTTTTCTTGCGACATATTATAAAACTTCACGCTTCGCTTCTCTCAGAATAAAATAGAGCTTCTGAATAGCGATGCAAGGCCAAAGTAAAAGCATTATCATCATACTTGGACGAAAAAAAATAAGCTCTTGGAATTACTCTACAACACTGATTCTTAAAATGCATGAATGACTCAACTTATTCAACCTATTAGCGATCAGCGTAGTAACAGCTAAAAAATAGTTTGCAGAATTATGTTTTTTCAGGACGATTTTTCTCTTTTCAGAGAAGGTAGATGGCAATTCTACAAACAATTTTCAAGTATCTGCTATTATTTATATTTTTGTCAGTTGGATCCATATTTTACGATTTTTTTAAGCTCAGCCCTGAATTTACTTTTTCGGCAGGTGTAGCGACTGAAATCGTGAAACAAATACCTTTATTATAAAGTTTCACTTTACAGGACTGCGTGTACAGTTTTTATGCCAAATAAATTATCACTAAGTTTAAAAAAATAAATAAATAAATGGCATCCTATGATCTTTAGAAGGACAAGTAGTCACCAATAAGGGCAAGGGTAATATTCACAGTTGTTGAAATGTCGTTATTTTACTTTGTGCCATAACAACTGAGATTTAAGATATTCATAAAGATATATTTAACAGCAAATGACTCGGGCATCAATGGGCTAAGGTTTAGGAACACACATGACAATTATTTTTCATATTTTTGTATTTGAATTGAGACGATTCCAAACACAGATTCCATAAAGGTTCTAGAAATATAAATACCAAAGATAAGCAAATAAAGTTTATTTGATTTTCTATCTGTATATTTCTTAAAATGTCTATTTTATACTTTTATTTGGCCCGCTACTATCTATAAGTTTGCTATACGAGGTATAACGAGACTGAGACCTACTAGCTCATTCTAAACGTCTACGAACAACTACATTTGCTACGGAATTTGGATCTGCGAGTTGTGTAAAAGGTCGAGGGTTCAAATCCCACTGCATACATGTTTAGTAGCTTCATCAAAAGCAAAATCTTAGTTTCAAATGTTAGTATCAGTAATGTTAGTATAGTAGTAGTTAGTTATAGATTAAAGAATCTCTTATCCCAAATTTGATTTGGAGCTCTACGATTTGCTGTTTTGCTACGGAAGAGCTAAGAAAACCAGGACCTAGTGCTCAAAAAATATTCCGATCGGCTTCGAACCTCCATGCCAACAGGGGAACTCAAAACCATGAACTCTGGTATCGAAGAGTAACGCCTTACTCATTAGGCCATCCTTCGGCCTTTTTCAAAACTGAAGACTTTAAAATTAAAGAATTTTAATTAAAAGGATGATTTTTTTTCCTTGGACAATATATCATTAGCATTCTGGTTTATTTATGATAAAAAATTATTTTTTAAAGCACATATCTTAATTCTAAGTTTTACCATTACCTTCTTTTAAATCAAATCGTAACATATCTAATAAAAATTCATTAAAAATGCATTTTAACCATTCGCAGCCCAATTTCTAATAATTATTTAAATTAGTCTTCTAAATGATATAGTTAATTTTTTATAGATAACACCAAATTTTTAACCTTAGGTCGGAAACTGTTCATTCGTGTGGTGTGGTTTGGTTTAATTTGGTTTGATTTGCAGAGCTACAATCAACTTATTGCAACACGAGAGCTGCCTACCCTGACGGGTGTAAGGCATTTGTGATGCTACGCTAGAGAATCCCCTCAATTTCGATTAGCTTCTTGGAGAAGGAAATTTTCGCTATAGATACCATACCTCACTCCCGCCTACCGACCTACCAGTGAAATGATATCCACAAATTCATTTTGCCCATTCTACAGTTGTTCATGGATATGTTTAGCACTACAACGACGGACATTTTCTCATACCTAGAATGACTATTGAGGTCATTTTCACCGAATAAGAAATGGAGAATAAATATTTAATTTTTAATACATATATTACTCTGAAATTTTAAGGTAAGTCATTTTGATCAGTTTTACAATGAATGCAATATTCTCAATAGGGATTTTTATTATTAAAAAAATGTATATTTTCAGGAAACATGTCATCCTCATAAAATACACTCTTAGACACACACACACACACACACACAAAAAAAAAAAAAAAAAAAAAAACGACAAGGAGTTATCAGAATGGGACGAAACTCGGTAGATGAAATGTACATGTACAAATAAACAAATTATTACAATTTGAGAAAAAATTTCTCTACGTCGACCGCTTTCGTCTTGACGAGTTATTCGACCATGGTTTATCCATTCCTGCCAACATCGTCCAATAGTGGCCCAAATGTCAAGTGATTCGCAGATAGACCAACCGGCTTCTTTGAGCCCAACTACTATCTTAAATGCTGGCAACTGCGCATATCTTTCACGGACCTTTATGCGAGTACTAGTTACTGTCTACCTGTATTTGCAAAGAATTTATGACCTGGAATCGAAATTTCTCCTCTTAAATATGCTGCTAGTTACACAGATAAGATGCTTTGCAGCGGCACATGATCATTCATTGGCCTCCAAACTTTAAAATTTTGTATTTTCCGTCGAAACCTGTATGGATATCAATTAGTGTCCAATTTGCATTACAGCTTCTCGGTGCGTCATTTCTTTTGTCTAAGTGTAGTTAATATTAAATATTGTAAGACTTTAACACTTGTCTTGCAATACAAGTCCTTAATACGCATTTCTTGATATTTTCCTCAAATACAGCTGAACAATGGCCGATGGGTATGGTGCTGCTAATTGGTACCGGAGTTCGTGGGTTTGAATCCCACTAACGGCCTGGATGTTTGTAGCAGTTCGGAATCAGCTTTCAGCAGTAAGTTCTGGTCCCATTATCCCTCGTGTAGCAAAACGCTAGACCACAGTGCTCCAAATCAACTGACGTTTCGTCAGAAAAGACATTGACATCGTTAATTACTGGCAGATTCATAAACGGTAGAAAAGCATGCAGGTATTTTCTTTGTCGAACAAACAGTATGGTATATAAATTCGCTGCAGAAGTTCAAAATAAAAGATCTTCAAAAAACTTATGAATAGTTATACGATTTAAATAAAATCCTAGAATTTACTATTGCAATGTCTAGAGCGTTGTAAAAAATATAAACTGGCCTTTTTCTACAAACCGCTCTCATAAAAATAGTTTAGTAAAATCGTATCATTTGATGGATCACATTTATGGCACACTTGGTAGAATTGTAAAAACAGTTTCGGTGAGCTCTTTTCTGAACATTGAGGGACATTTTTAGTTTACAATTGTACGTAATTCGAGTCTTTTATTTTTCATACTTGACTGGAAATTTTGATAAGAAACTTGTGGCAGATGAACTTTTGCAAATCGGAAGCAGACCTCTACAATTTAACTGTATTTGTACCGACAATAGAAGCTCCTTTAGCGTACAGATTCCATATTTGTCCATCGTAATATTTCTTCTCATAGAAAGAAACGGATTCATTAAATAAATAATGACATGTTCACATAGCTGTATACTTCCTTCTTCATCTTTTATTTTTTATTGCATACATAAAACAATTAAAAAAAATAATAGATAAAAAGGATTATAAAAATCCACAGCTGTCCAAGCATTTTAATACCATTTTATCAGGTTTTTGGATAATTTTACAACGTGAAAATAACAGTGCTATTTCAAAGCAGTTCACTCAAATCTCTATAGCAGTTATTTTGACCAACTTGGTCGTTCTAGGTAGAACATTTATAACTTTTTAAATATGTTGAAAAAAATCATCAAAGGTGAGTGAGTTCACGTAAATACATCAAAAATAATTTATTCCTAAATTAGCCACGTAGCCAAAATCACAGTTCAGGCCGTTTTAGTGTTAGCGCACCCTCCAAGTTCGAACCCGGTACTCCAGGCTTCTATCTCCGCATGCTGACTCCGAGTAGCCATACATACCAGCGATGGCATTCAAACCTGCGGGCTCCATTGCAGTACCCTGCAAATTCAGCCATCGTCTGAAAAAGTACCATGAAGCTCAGACAATTAAATCTGCCTAGCAGAAAAATGTGCGCAGTTGCTCAATGTTTCGCGTAGGAGTTAAATCTAATACTCACTTAACACACTGACGGACAGAAGGAGCAAGTGAAGTTCGAAAATTAACACTATATGTATGTTTTTGTAATTTTTAGAATATTAGAAGTATAGTTTTACTCTTTCTGCTTAAATAAACTTAATTTTGATTATTTCAGTATCTTTAATTAGGTTGCGGCTATAACAGTCATGGCGCCAGTGGACTCTAAACACTAAGGCCCTTACTCTGAACTTTGCGGTTCGCTTCGAACCTTCGTTGTGACGTCATTTTGACATCACCTTGCGGACATTATGTGAGCAAATGATCAAACGACGTCAAAGTGACGTCACAACGAACGTTCGACCCGACTCGCAACGTCCAGAGTAAGCCCCTAAGTAATGGGACGAGGGCGGCTATAACAACAAAAATTTAAAAACGTAAATGACAGGTTTAATGACTCAGATAAGCAACTTTTTGTTTACAACAAAGTATTTTTGGGAGTTTCACACAAAATGTTAGTTCATAATCAAACAAAAATAAATAAATGACAAAAGATAAATTCAAGAGATAACACGATCGCACTACTCCCATCACAACCATATGCATACTGAAGATGCAAGTCGTGTAACCGGTGGAAAACGAAATCCAACCTAGAAAATTGTTTCCAAAACATGACACTAGGCTTCTACTTGTACGCCGGTACATGCACATTTGTGCCGCTATAGCCGTATGTCTAAAAACGACCGTTTCGCTAATGCCGCCATGCCACATAGTGAACTTTACTTTGACGGCTATAGACGCTAGTGTCCGTCAGTGTGTTAACACATTGCATGCGGGACGTGTACTAGTACGTTTTCTGACGATTGATACTTCAGAGCGGATCATGTATTAGTACGGGTTAATGTAACAACATGGTTTGTTTGTATGTACAAAAATAACGATATATATGCAGGAAAACGAAGCCGAATGGTATTGTCTACTACATAAATTCTGAAAAAATTTAGACAAATAAAAACTAGTTTTTACATCAGTCGATGTGGAACCACAGAACGGAAAAAAATTAAAACTATATGCTACTATTTCTATTTGATTTTTCATATTTACGATACTATTATAAATTTATCTATTAAAAAAATATTTTTGATTACAAAAATCTTATGGTTGTTATTTATATATTTCTATTTATATATTTGTTTATATGTTTCAATATAAAATACGTAAAGTTGGTTAAAAAATTAAATAATTTTAGATCAATTGAGATTTAACTGAATAACTAAATTTACGCTCAAAACGCCCGCTCTTGGTACAATTCCGCTGCGAAATGTACTCGTACACAATGTGTTAATAGCAGAAAAAAAAATGAAAAAAGGAATGCATTTTAAATGTCTCCTTCCTAAATGAAACAGTTAAAACTCTTTGTAAGCAATTTTTCTAATATCAGTCATACATAGCGATAAAAATGTAGCACTGCTTTTTCCTGATTAGAAACGTAATAGAAAATCAAAGAGAATGAGTTTATGTTTATTGATGTTAAGTAACATTAAGAACAAGAATGTGGCACTAGAAAGAAGAAAATGTCAAATATGTATCTCCACCCACAACCTGAAAAATTTCTACCTAATGATGCTTTTTAAGTACCGTCCTTTATAAGAATGTCGCCTTTTTCGCAAAATGCTCATAATGATGCAATTCTACACCGAATATTTTTTTTTCAACAGAACAGAACTCTGACTTGGATAAGATAAACATTCCAACATAATTTTTTTTCTGCATGAGTCGCTGAGTCCATTTTTACCTGAACTATTTGCATTTTGAGGTATATCATAACCAACCATTGATAGTTGATAATATAAAATATCTGCTTTATACGGAATTGTGTAAGGTGTATTAAGTGTTTAAACTGCTCTCTTATAAATAAAGTAAAAAAAATGTAATACATATACAAAAACATTTTCAGAACTTTATTTTAATTCTAATAACCTAGCAACCTTAAATTTCGCGTAAAATAATACGTGTGATCTGTAGACTGTATTAGCTACATAACAAATGTGACATCAAATATGCTATAAAATTACAAAGGATACTAAGAAAGTTTTGCACTTTAAACCATTAAATCGAAGGAGGAAGCTTCTTACTGCGTACTGAATCATGTTCATATTTGAACAGTAGCCTAGTCATTTCTCAAAGTCTCTAAGCTCAATTACTGATTCATAAAAATGATGGAAGTATTTCTTGTGATACCATGATCACGAAGTTAGATAAGGCAGATTTATTTATATCTTTTAGTATGGTTTTAAACGTAAACCAGGCTTAGAAGAAATTACTTTTGCACTAGATGATGCTTTTCACAGAATAAAGGTATATTCAAGTGGCACAGAAAATTACAAAGGTGAAATTTCCCTCTGTAGGGGTAAGACGGGTAGGTCACGAACATCAGTTACGGAGGAAACCATTATGGTATGAAGAAAATTCTCGATAGACTATCAAGAAGGTAGAGGAGAGCTTAGTCCTATATGTACCAAGAAGTTGTTCGATTCTGCATGATGATTTGCAAGTAAAGAAACTGTTGTATCTGGGTACCGCATAGATTGGCGGAAGAGCACATGATATAACGTGTAACTTTTCTGGGAGATACTACAAATATTTATTAAAGTTTCAATCTCGGTATGTAAACATCATCGTGACAGGTAACGAGATTTAGCTACATTATTAAATGTACCGACAAGGACCCAAAACATTGGGTTATACACTGAACAGTGCCTATCAAAAGTTATGGAATTTGTGTGATTAAAGTCAAGAATAGACCGTTTGACTTAACAGACTCAATCATGGTAATGCTCCAGCTCACTGCGCGAAAGCCTGCATTGAATATTTGAGTATAGAGTAAAATTTTCTTGAGCACCCTCCCTACAGGCTACATCTTGCACTCTGCATCTTTTCACTGTTTCCGCACGTAAAAATAAAACTGAAAGGGATGTGGTTTTCCAGCAACACTGACCTTCTAAAGGTTATTGACAACGAGTGTGCCTCACTCCCAAACTATATAATAAATAAAAATATAATATTTCAAACATATATTTTTGTGAAGCAAATATAACACCTAAGGAAGAATTTTGCCATAAATAAAGAATTTCCATTTCTTCTGTACGTGTCTAAAAAATTACAAATATGCTGTTACGGGTGTGACATTATAACTGTCACACCCGTAACAGCATATTTATATTTTTTAAACATATAAAAAAACGGAAATTCTTTATCTTTTGAAGAAATTCTTCCTTGTGTGTTATAATTGCTTCACAAAATATATATATTTGAAATATTATATTCTTTATAGAAAAAGTGATAAAAAGTAGTTCAATGTGTCACACTCGTTTCTATGGAATGGCCTAATATATATATATATATATATATATATATATATATATATATATATATATATATATATATATATATATATATATATACATATATATATGTATATATATATATATATATATATATATATATATATATATATATATATATATATGTATATATATATATGTATATATATATATATATGTATATATATATATATATGTATATATATGTATATATATATATATATATATATATGTATATATATATATATATATATATATATGTATATATATTATATATGTATATATATATATGTATATATATATTTATATATATGTATATATATGCATATATATGTATATATATGTATATATATGTATATATATATATGTATATTTATATATATGTATATATATGCATATATATGTATATATATATATATATATATATATATATATATATATATATATATATATATATATATATATATATGTATATATATGTGTATATATATATATATGTATATATATATATGTATATATATGTATATATATATGTGTATATATATGTGTGTATATATATATATATATATACATTCAATTTTATTGATGCTTTAATTAACAATACAATTAAAAGTTAGCTGTATTAAAAATTAAAACTAAAGTTCGCTTTACTCCCTAAGTAAAAATGAGGTGATAATTACAACAAGTTCGAATCACGCATTCCTTTCGTCTCATGCAAAATGTAATCGAAAAATTCATATCTAAAATCCGCATATTATTCCAGTTGAATGTTCGCAATATCTCTACACACACATGCGTACACTAGTATTTCCTAATAATTCTGTCATAGTTGGAGTACCATTACATTTCTGAAACACCCAGTGAATGAACTTTCGTTGGGTGTTAGCAATCTATTGCGAGTAAGATCATTAAAAAGAAACATGAATGCTACTCATTCCAAGTCAAATAAAAATAAATAAGAACTAAAATATCATCTTAGTGCGTATCACTTTTTAATGAGAGTTGAGATGAAAGGCATATTCTTTTAAATTTTTCGTAATTGGTTGAAATATTAGTAAGAACACAGAAATATGTGCTTTAATTGTTCAAAATGGTAGAAATCGTTCGTTAAAATTACTTGAATTTTGATTGTATTTCACATGGGAAAATAAATAAATAAAATTAACAAAATAAATTAATTTTTAAAATAAATTAATATTCCGTAATAAGTGGAAATTCTCTAAAATTACAATACAAAAAAACTTTTTCTAAGAAAAAATTTAACCTAAATATCCAAAACCAAGTATTGGCTGAAATAAACCAAGAGGATTTCCGGATATTTAAAAAAAAAAAGAAAATCGGAAGTTAATTAATATATTTGAGTAATATAAACCATCCACCACAAACTACATTTCTTCACCATAAAAATCTAATAAGATTGCAAAGAAACGATAAATAACATTAAATACCTAAATTAATTTACAATTTAACAATAGCCTTCCTCAAACAACTGGTAGTTTTTTTTTAACTAATTTTATGAGAGATGTTTTTATGAATTCCTAAAATTACATCATGGAAAATATATGCATTCGTTTAAAATTGGTTAACAGTACAGAAATTCAATTTATATTAAAACAAAATTTATCAAATAAGTAAAAAAACAACTTTAAAATGTATGTGTAACATTATGATTCAACTCGAAACAGGGTTTTTTCCTAGTCATCGGGAAGTTTGATAAAACATTGATATTATATAGGAAATGCATTTGGAAGTTTCCGATTTTTAATCTATGACACTCGTGAATTCAAAATAAACTGGCATTCATCATTATGATAAAATATACAAACAGACGCCTTTTAATAAATAACCAAAAGCGATTGAATGATCCAAAAATCCAGACTTTTTTCCTAGTCATCGGGAAGTTTGATAAAATGCTGATAGTATATAGGAAATGCATTTGGAAGTTTCAGATTTTAAATCTACGACACTTGTGAGTTCGAAATAAACTGGCATTCATTATGATAATATACAAACAGACGGCATTTAATAAGTAACCAAAAGTGATTGAATGATCCAAAAATCGAGCACAAGAGAAAAATGCATAAGAATCTTGCTTTTACTGACGTAAGGTTAACGATCTGTACTCACCCCAAAACTTTGACTGAAAAGCCTACAGTCACCTGTTCCTGTTTCTCCACCACTTATCGGTCTGCAACTAGGACGGTAAAGGCCGATTTCTCCAGGTGCTCTTGGAGGTAAAGGTTGTTGAATGCCTTGGCAACCGAAGAAAGTGTCATCCAACTCAAAAAGGTGATATCTGCCCGGAAATATTTTGTGGGGACTGATAAACGTTTTAGCATATTTATATGGCACGATCTGTGGACCTTCGGGATGATACATCTTTTAAATTTTGCAGTAAAAGCTGACACCGTTAAAAGTTGAAGAGTTTCAATCCACGATCAGCAAAACTAACGCTATTTTCGAAACCTACTTTATCATAAATATCTACTCGAGAATAAAAATCAGAATTCTACAGGATAAATTTCTTCAAACACTGACGAAATTTGACATTCTAAATTTTTGAACACGTTCTTCCAGTTTCAATACTGTACGAATATATTCATTTTCTTCAATAAGTTGATAATATATCCATAGGTCAACACCCTTGAATTTTAAAATGAGGTTATACTCTTCATAAAAAAAAATCTGGTGTTTTTTCTGCTTCTGTTGATGAGTCCTACAAACACACTAAAGACTGATAGCTATAGCAGTGCTTTGCATTGTTCAATTCGCATGCATAATTATAGAACAAAAATTCGTCAGTACATAGTAAGTTCCCAGGGGAATAAGCAAATACCTCTCTGAAGTTTTAAGAACCCTCTGACTGAGTATTAAGCTCGATCTCCGCCTCTTGAGATCGGAACGCAAGACCGAGTGCCAAACGTGAAAAAAGATTATTTAGCTTCTGAGGACCAAATTAGCCCCGGGACGAAGGGTTCAGTTGCTTCGCATTGTGTCACCGATTTGTCGTATTTACGGTAAGATTCTGATAAGAAGTCGGTAAACAAAACAAATTTGACATGATAGTAAATTTAGCTCAGGAAAAGCTAAACTATTGATTAGTATATGGAGGATTTAAAGTGTTTTTTTTTTTAACACAATTTCAACTGGATTTCATATAGTTTATTAACTTATATATTAAAAAATGTATCAATAATGTAACACAATGAAAAATTATATCGATAATCTAACACAATGAAAAATTAAGAGCTTTTTCTTAACCCTAAAAACGCTGGGAATGGGGGGAGAGTCAAACCTTTAAACAAAACAGGATAGTTTAAAAATCATTATATTTAACAAATCATCATAATTATCAATTACTAGCATATAGCCCATCATATGACGGGA
This sequence comes from Pardosa pseudoannulata, assembly GCA_032207245.1. Taxonomy (NCBI): domain Eukaryota; kingdom Metazoa; phylum Arthropoda; class Arachnida; order Araneae; family Lycosidae; genus Pardosa; species Pardosa pseudoannulata. Next base: position 56,193,692 of record CM063498.1, read on the forward strand.
TCAGTTAAATTTTTAATTTTCCAAAATTGTAAAGTGCCTTATGAGGAAGGTAAAAAAAAATGGTTTGGTTTTTGACTGATAATTATCTGGTACAAACTCAATAATTTATCTTCATACTCCTCTAAAGTCTCCCGATACTGTGAATGCAGTTTAAAATTACATTGAATTCATTTAGCAAAACCGTGTGGTACTGTATAATAAACAAACACACAAAAGAACAAACTTCTTAATTTTCAAAGATATATAGATATTTATTAGTCCGTAAAATAGACTCCTAGACTTATATGAAAAGAATTTATTGTTAATACCGGTGATAAAATTTTCCTTGCAACAACAAAAAAAAAATCGATGATTCAATTTAAAATTATCACATATGTGCCTAATCTGTTATTTTTAAGCCAAATACAAAAGAAAATTATTTAAGTAATATCAAAGTTCAGTGATAAAAGGTATTAAAAATAATGTGGACGATATTTAAATAATTTAAAATAAGAAAGGATTAAATGAGATGGTTAAAGGAATGACGTCACAATGCTAGAAAAATTGTTATTTTTACCTACTTTTTAAGTGATAAATGGATAAATTTAATCTCCTGCTCTTAATCAGGGAAAATAGGGCTTGAAATAATGGCATTAACACTCGAAAAGGGGGGAAGGGGTGGATTTCGAACATTTTAAAGACGACAGTTTTTTGTCGCTGTGATATGAAGCATATTTATACAAAGTTATTTTAGAATCGGATCCATAGTTTACGAGAAGATTAACTTTATTCGCTTTGAATGGATGTGTCTATTCATTCCAGGTCCAACCGCTTCATAAATTCGAGGACAGACGGACAGATAACTTATATAATAGATATTTAACTGTCGAAACTTAACTTTGATTTTTTTCCTATTTGAATTATTAGACCTAAAATCGAATTGTTTATTGGCATTAAAATTCATTTATTATCGATTTGGATTATTTTTACAATAGTATTACTTATGTGCGTTTTGGGAGAATGAAAAACCCAAAGAAATTCAAATTCTGCGAGAAAAATTTGAAATATAGATGAGTATCAAATATTGTTTCCTCCACCATTTCATTAGCCGAAAGATGGCCGAATGGTTAAGGCGCTGATTTTCGGTATCGGAGTTAGTGGGTTCAAATCCCACTGTGGCATGGATGTCCGTATCCGTTCGGAATCGGCTTTAAGCAGTAGGTACCGGTGTTGTTAGCCCTCGTACAGCAAAAAAGTACACAGTAGAGCAGGGGTGGCCAAACTTTTGGGATCCGTGGTCTACTCCACATTTAAAAAATCGAAAGCGGTCTACCAAGGTCAAGGTCAAGGTAATTGGGTTAACGGAGTACCTAGCGAAGCGGAACGTCTTCACTTTAACCTCCGAACATGAAAAGATCAAAACATAAATTTAGGCCTCTAGGCAAAAAGTAATCCAAACAAAAATTTAATACGCTCCGGCTCACAAGAGAGCGAGGAGGTGAGAACGTTCTCATAAAAAATTATGAGTAACCAACGCGTTGTCTAATTAAAGGATAATTAGACTGTAACCTTGACAGTGACCATTAGGGATGGTTAACAGAGTTATACAGATTCTACAACATGTTGCTCAATAATTACATAGATAGGTAAAACAATAAACAAAAATAGGGACTATAAGAAATGCAACTTGTTACAACAAATAAAAATTAGCAAAAGTGACAGCACTAACAAAAAGATATGTTTTTGGGTTTTATAAAATTTTTTAATTTTTATTAAGCATTTTTTCAGTTTTTTTAAAGTTTTTTTGCTAAATTAACGTAACGATCATGTTTATATATTTATTTTCGGTAACAAAAAAACATGGTAAATTATCTAATTTTTCTAAAAAAAAACTTAATATTTACAAAATAAAAATTTACTGACGAAAATAATCAAGTATTCATATATCAAAAATTGACCATCCTATTCACTTCGTTTAATTGTGAAATTTAGCACTGTATATCTGCGACAAGTTTATTATCGCTGACATGGCTGGTACATCAGACATCGCCCGAAAAGTCGCCAGGTTTGGCGACAAAAACCGCGGTGTGCATATCGAATCAGTACCATATAATGATTATATGGTACCTTTGTCAAGTTATTTCTATTTAATTCTCCACAGTAAAACGACAAATTCATTGTATTATTTTGCAGATTTTGTTTTAGGTTTTAAAGCGTAAACTGTAGTAAATTTTTATTTTATATATTTAATTAATTCTATGTCATAAGTCAAATTAAATTGTTAATATCCGAGGTCATTATCGGGATGCTCTCGCGGACTACCTAAAATGTCTTCGCGGTCGACGTCTTGGTCACCCCTGCCGTAGAGCTTCAAACAAAGCCATCGTCTGATTTCTTATTGTCTGCCTGAATCATTTTACTAATGTTTAACACATACTAATAAGACCTTTTGATTTTTGCCCCCAATCACATAATTAGCCCTTTACCTGCTGTTTTAACGCTATTTACAGTTCTATTTCCCCAGTTTTAATTAGCGTGGCATTTAAAAGGCTGTAAGTAAATTTTCTGGAAAAGCGGTATACGTAATATTACGTCAGAAAACATGTTGCGCAAAATACCATATTACGTTTAAAACAGGTAACGGATTAACTTAACTCTTCAGAACATCCCAGAAACTATCACACTAGAAGTGATGCCCTTCATAAAATCGTTGAAAAAGAAAGTGTGATATTGATCGCATGTAACTCCATGCAATGCATTGAAATAAGAGAATATATATATATATATATATATATATATATATATATATATATATATATATATATATATATAGAGAGAGAGAGAGAGAGAGAGAGAGAGAGAGAAAAGCGAAACCAATGTTAGCATATCTACTAGCGAGCGTATTATGTCGTGCTTCAAAATATTTCCGAAAGATAAATACACTTGCAGCAACTCGATATCAAAGCGAATATCATATAAACCAATATAAATATCTATTGATACGGGTAACATGTAAAGGTTGTAAAACTTGATTTGAAAGATTCTAAGAGATAGTTTTCATTTATAAAGAATAATCCATTCTCAAATTTCGAAGCAGACAAGTTACCAAAATGTTAAGACAACTATTTCAAATCTTTCGAGATGAACCCATTTACCATCTATTTTAGTGATATTTTGATTAAATCTTAAATTATATTTCTATGCAAAACAATCCGTTTAAAACTTAATTTAAAAATTTGTCTATATTTCTGAACGTTATATTTATAGATACTAATTAAATTTAAATAAAAAGGTATTCAAATTTTCCCAATAGTCATTAATGGGGAAAAAACTAGCATAGAAAAGTGGCAAGTTTATTCCATATTTCGTGGACTGTATGCAACTAATTAAATACTTATTAAGAGCAAAAAATTACCTTACCTGCAAAATTAAACTGTTTCTTTTATAATCTCCAGATCCAGCATCTAATGAATTTCCCATGCCCTTCACAGTTTCAAATTTAATTGCAATTGCAGAATAAGAATTCTTTAAGTTTTAAAAACCTATTTTGTCTTAATCATATTTGGATATACAAGGGAACTTGAAGAAAATAAAATATCCCAATGTCAAAGTACTGTAAATTACCGAAAACTTATGAAAACGTGTATTTATTTTGATTACTAATCGAAAACAAGTCTATAAAAGGTCTATTTCACACATATTAAATATTTGAGCAAACGATCTTGAAAAGTCACAATTATTTTTCTTAACTTCTTGTAATAAATAATTCTAACATTCATATGTTTCGTGATGACGTATGTAGGAAACATCGAGATCATTTACCAAAGAGTCTTACCAAAGTTGATTATAGCTAATCCGAGATTATTGGCCTATATTTATATGATAAATAATCACCGATTACCTCAAACCTGCTAAGGTGAGACTGAGCCTGAATATTAACGATATTTTTACCTAGTTAGCGTTGCAATGCATTAACGTCCACAGCTTTTTCAAACATTACGTAGTATTACAAAACTACTGTAATATACTTTTGGAAAACAGATTTTACCCTAGAACTTGTAACCTAGAATACTAAACTAATCCATTATTTCTCGAAAGATGGATTTTCCCCTCATCTCTACAGTGATCTATGTCAGTTTATCATGACTTTGAAGATTTTTTTTCCCTTTTCATAACGAAATACGTTACTTTCTCGGTTTAAGGCGGTTGGTTAATATACCCAGATATTTAGATTATTCCACATCACATCATAGTCTGTAACAGCATTCACCTTCTTTTATATAATTTTCTATGAATTGCTGTAAGTTTAACGAAGACGTTATCAAAAAGTAAATACAATAAATCTTAACAATCTGATCAGACGGAATAATCAAAGAAATTAAGGGATGTTCAGACTATTGCGTTCTTTATAAAATAAATTAAAATCCAAGATGAATGTTTGTAGGTTTTAAGCAACATGTCTAGGTAAAAACTGGTCCTTGTGCTGAGAAACATTAACCGCAGTGTTGTTCTCAACCAAAGAAAGTAACTATCTGAAAAAAACTAAGAATACTGATTGGCCGAAGCGGTTGGCAAAACTAAAGAGAGTATAAAATTGTGTTACTTTCAAGTAACTGTATGGTAGATGAGTATTACATAACCGGAGAGCTACTGGATCGCAGCTGGAGTTGGCAAAAATCAGACATAGCGTAACTGGGCACGTAAAATTGGTTCGTGGTCACAACGTTTTCTAAGTCCCCAAGGTTTAGTTTGGTCAGCTAGGTCTACTTTTTGAAATAAGATGGCTAATGAATCCATGACTGATTGCTTAAAGCCGATTCCGAACGGCTATGAACATCCCTGCCACAGTGGGATTCGAAAAAACGAATTCTGGTCAGCGCTATTTGGTTATCGTTCGGCTCCAAACGATACCTCTGCAGGTGGCAGGCCTGGGGGTCTTCTGCTTGGCCCCTGCTGTTAAATTAAGAGGACCTACTTTGTGTTGTCCTAGAGTAATGTTGACCTATATAATGCACTCAATTAATGAAATGGCCAACAAATTCCGCACCGTTGTATGGGTAAATGCTTAACAGGCAAGTGCGTTATTAAAAAAATATTAGATAAGTTACCCTCTGCTTATTTAAAAATCCCAATGTGAAACAACTGTAGAGCAGCAACCTTGGGTGGTAACTCAGTCAACCCTTGGTTTAAGACAGCTGTAGACAGCAAAACTTAAACAGCAGAAATAGTAAAATTCATGACATCAATAATTTGTAAATACTATTCCTAGTAGCACTTTGTTTACGATTTGGCTGTTCTTGCAAGAGTTCCTTCTATTCCAAATAACATAAAAATCATGCTATTTGTAGGATATGGCACTGGCACATCTATACAATTTTTCTTTCAATACACACAGTAGGATCCTGTAGCTGACCTGCAGAGTAAAATGGGTGAATATTTGATCACTATATTCTGTTGTTATTTAGAAGATAGACACTAATCAGGCAATTTTTTTAATACCTAATTTAGAAAATGGCAAACATTAAAAAAGGAACGGTTTTGAAAAAATATTTTATTTTGTACTGAAAAATTTTAATGTAATACATCTTTATCCATTTAACATATGCAAGCATAGTACATAACTTAAGTAACATATGCTAGCACATCAGAAGTGAAAAATTTGTGCAGCTTACTGAAACACAATTAGTCTTTAAAACAGTTTGCAGCTACATGGCAATTTGAAATCATATAACTTGAATGTAAATGAAACAATGACTATAATTTAAAAAATAAATTGGTCGTAAATCTTTTAAGTAATAATCAATTACATGGCCACATAAAAATTCAGGCACAGAATAGTAGTTAAAAAAATTCCCCATAAACTTAACAGGATAGAACAATAAAAGAAATTAATTTTAAAAAACTGCTTTTATTATGTTAACAAGTATGAAAAAATAATTGCTTTACTACATTTAATATATCAGAAGTAAAATACAATATTTTGACTTACAAAAAGAATTTGCTACCAGTCATTTTTGCTGTACACTTTTGTTTACAAGTGCTTCCCAGCTGTGTTATGAAACAACATAAATGTACTTCCTGCTCAATGTTTATTTTCAATTAAAAGAAAAAAAAATGTTTCTGATAACTATGCCCCAAATGTATCAATTGGAATTATGACTTATTCTTTAACTGTTGTACATGACTGTTTATTATCACTGGATATAAACAATAACAAAACTTTACATAAATCTCATCTTTTTAAAATATACTAATAGGAGAAAAGAAAACTAAATCCAATCTTTATTGAAGTTTTAAAAATGTCATTTATTCTGAATAAATAAGAAATCTTAAAATAAAATAAGGCACTAGATATCAGCAAATTAAAATTTAAATCAATCTAATTGAGTACAGCTTAATAAATAAAAATTAAACAAAATTTAAATGCTTGTGTTTTAAATTTTGACATATTATAGACATGCCAGAATAAGGAAAAATTTATACATGATACTTCATAAAACATCAACATATAATTATACACACTCTTCATAACTCAGTTACCAACCAGTAGCAATGAAATGACATAGAATAATTCACATTATACAAAATGCAACTAGCTATATGGTATCTAATTAAAAACTGAGAAATCGATATTTTAAAAATAAAATTATAACTGTGTAGGCAGAAAATGTTAAAATTCTTAGGTAATTGAGTATTGTAAACCTTAGTACTTTCTGATATATAGAATTTAATGAATTCTAGATACAGTAATATATCAAACTGAACTATCAATAAATATATAAAAGTACACTTTAAAATCACTGCTCAAAGGAACTAAACTCAACAACTTAATTTTGTTAGAAGAAAACCAGATTTCTCTTCATTTGACCTCAAGAATTGATAATATTCTTCATTACGTATTAAATTATAACATCTTTTCATCAACATCCTTAAAATATTGCATAATCTTTAAAATATTAATATGCAAGTAAATCACAACTTCATAAGTAAAAAAAAAAAGTGTTTGTACTTACAATTAAATATTGTAAAATAACATGAACACAAAAAGAAAAAACTATCTGAAATGGGAGAGCTTTTAATAAATTGTTACGAAACCATATCAAACATAATTTAACTCATTATATCATCGTATTACAGATTTGGAACCCATCCCAAAATTAATGTCATTTATACAGTAAAGCTTGAAAACATGGTTTTGTTTATTGTTGCTATCATACAATTCTGAAATTAGCACAATTTATGAGTAAAATATTTATTTCTATCAAATGATAATACTAAATATTACCATTTGATATAATTTTCATATCAAGGTATCATTTATCATTTGATTGATCATATGTACATTACTATTACTTAAACTTTGGATTTGGTAATTTAAAAAATATATTGGAGACACTAGAGGCAATTTCTCACAAAGGTAATTTTACATTCTTTATGTAAAGAAAGTTTTTGTACAAAGTGACTGACAATATGAAAATTATTTACTTATTAATTTTTTAAAACAAAGTGCAATTTTTTTCCCAATAAATTTTTATGTTTTAAATTTTTTACATGTTTGAAATAATGTACCTTAACTTTTAAAGGAAATGTTTTTTTAATTGAAGTTAAGATAGAAAAGGTTAATTAAAATTCATGACTTCCACACTAGAAATTAAAATATATTCATTTAAGAAAAGAAAGATCTGATACACATTTACCGGTAACATACTATATAAATTTAAGGAACAACATGGAAGTGGTTATTCAACAGAGATGAGTAAATTAAAGATCACTGGAAAAGATTTGATACATAAAATAATCACCGGTGCTTCATTCAAACACAGAACATGTAAAAAGTATATCGTACAACATACAGCTGATAAAATGACAGCTTTAGGTACGAAAAAAATTACAAATGAAAAATACACAAGAAAAAAGATCATCTAAACAAAGAAAAGATTATACTAAGAAAGAGAAAGAATCTTAAACTAAAGTCATAATTCTAAGCACGGGTTCTTAACCTACATATTAAGCCTAATTTTCTATATAGTAGAGCTTTTTAAGGAAATGGAAGACTGCACATTTTGACAATGAAGATGAACATCAATAAATTTATATCTACATTTACTAGCTCTAATAATTATATAATATGCTTTAATTATATCAAAAGGTTTGCTTAAGCAAGTTTTAAATTATGCATATTGGAACTATCTAATATATATATATATTTTTTTAAAGATTTTGTACATGGCAGGAGTGTTTGTGAGGAGGAAAAATTGCCAGAAAATTTTAAGAATTTATACATTACGATGAATGCAAAATAAGTATTAGTGAACAACATTTGGATCAAGGGGAAAGGGGAATTAAATCTTTTCTATAAAAATAATAAAAGTTATTTAAAGATAAGAAAATATCCTAAAGACATTTTTAAAAATTAAATTTTACTCTAAAAAAAATAAAAGCTGGTTTTCTGAAATTATTAGAATTACTTATTTAAACTAAGACGAGCATTCCTTTTTTTGTTGTTGTTAACTACTATGACGAGTATGCTCTCTTGAGTATTGCATGCACTTTTGGCCATTTTCAATGAAAATGGCATCTTGGTTACAATTTCAACCTTTACGTCTTACTAGATTCTATAAATTTTAGCCCTAAGCCTTTACCGTACTTTATGCCTTACACCTTTAAAATTAGAAACGACTATTGCCTTGTCCAGGAAATTTCTCAGTGTGCTTTCTGTCTAAGAGGGGTTATTGAGTTTCAACCCTTTATTTCAGGATGCAGAGTCCAGTAGACTGAGTCACAGCAGTTGGGAGTTTATTATTTAAAAATCACATAAAACTTAACACATTCTTTGATTTAATTTTGAAGTAAATAGAAATGAGTAAGAGAAAATAATTCATAACTTTATTTCTCTTAAACTCTGGAGATGGTTAGTGAGAAATTCCCAGAGAACAAACACCCCTGTACATGGTATAAGTTATAACTGATAGGATTGATTTTGCCTCAAATCATCTGTTTATACATTTTTCTCTTAGTTAAGGTGGAATGCATTTCTTACCAAATTTTTTTAAAATTAATATCTCAAATTGTTTATAAATTAGTTTACTATAGCAGCATTGATAAAACCATGTGAAAAACAAAGAGGAGATAATGGGTGTCATTCCTAGCCCCCCAAAAATGTGGAGTTGTGCTATCTTCTATATTCAAGCAGCACAAATATTATTTAAGTAAAACCTTCTTACAAATGTCAGAACTAAAAGCATTTATTCTTAAGGTACCCTCCATTTTTGTAAAAGTTGCGACATAATACATGCATTTCTTTAAAATGTAAAACATCAAAACAAAATTGATTCAAAGTTAAAGAAATGGATTGACTATGTGAATACATTATTTGTATCTGTGTGGAATACATCAAGTAGCCATTAGTTTAAACCAAAAACTTATACTTTTAAATATGATAAAAATTATTTCTTAATAATAGTATATTAAACTATGAAGGATAAATACTAAACCTCTGTAACATCATGTCACAGATGTGCAACATAACCAAAAATTGATGCCATTTACACAGTGAGTTTTGAAAAATAGCTTTCTTGGCTGTTTGTTACCATGTTTACCTGAAAATAAGACCTAATCAAAAATTAGCCCGATCTGTAAAACAAGCCCTAGATTGTCAGTCATGGGGCACCTAATTACCAAATGCAAATGCTACACATATGCAAGTTTAAAACAAATGGATGTGATCGAGACAAAGGGTGAAGAAAGCAAAGGATAAAATAATGACAACTGCATCACCAATGCCCTTCAAGTAGCTTCCATAGACAAGAAGAGCTCTAATGATCAATATGAGAGACTAGAGCCAATGGTCTTAAGAAATTAAGTCACAAAAAATTCAGGCCAGAATTCAGAATTTGTAACTTTATGAGGTTGTACCAGAAATATAGCTGTATTAGAATAATTTTTTTATAAATAAAGTGTATTTTTTAATATTTCTTTAATACGAATAAATGTACTTTTTTAACCTGAATAAATGTTTTCTTGAACATGAATAAATGTTAATTATTGTATGCAAAAAATAAGACATCTCAAGCAAATAAAACCTAGTGTTGGCTTTTGTAGGAATAAATTATATAAGATCAGGTTTGGTTTGAAGTGCAATGGTTTACTTTTTTGCAACATGAGGGCTAATGAGAAAGAGACTACTGCTTAAAGCCAATTTTGAAAATCCATGCCACAGTGGGACTCAAACCCACAAACTCTGGTACCAAAGATCAGTACCTTAACCATTCAACATTATTATTATACAACTATAACCATTTTTAAGATTGGGTCTTACTTACAGGGAAGCACAGTATCCTGCAACATTGCTGTAATTATTCATAGAATTTTTACCAAATAGTGATACTAAAATTAATTTTTGATACAAAGTATCATTCACTGTTTGATCAGATGCGCATGATAATTAATGAAATAAATTTTAGATTAGCTAAAAATATAATATTTCAAAATTACTTATATTTAAAAAAATAAGATAAAGGTAAAGATGCAGGAGCAAATTTCTCCCACAGACAGTATTAAACTTTTTATGTAATGATAAATTTTGTTTGGAATAAATTAGAATATATATGAGATGTATGTATTTTACTGTTGGTAAAAAATACACTTTTTTGAAATAAACTTTCTTTTTTATGTTTCATATAGTGTATTCTAACATTTAAGGAAATATTTTTAAAATCAGGGTTGATGAGAAATAAAAGTCTAAATCTAAAAAGTAATAAACAAAAGGTTTAAAGTATACATGGCAAAATAAAGCAATAATTAATAGTGTTTGAAAATTTATACTAAAATCTAAGACTAGAAACTCACTGTTTTACATTGAATTACATGTAGGAGAAGGGGAAAAAATGGCTAAGAACCGCTCTGCTACAACTATGCCTACAAAAGAATGAGTAAACAGCACAAATGATGAAAGGCACATTAACTTCCCATTTGATTATCACCAACAATGTCAGTGTGAGCTCTAGGAAGTGACAGCCATTGTTAATCACCGGTGTTTCATCCCTTTAAAGTGGCACATCTGGAGTACCACCATGCACGGAAATATCACGACACAGGGAAACACACGTGGGACTGACATCACACATGTATAGGAAATATGGGGAGAATGTACAACTGTTGAAAAGCTGACAGACAGATAAAATTAGTACTGAGGAAGAACTATTTTTTAAATTTGCATTCAAAAATGTAAGCTTTACATTCAATTTAAATTAAATCAAGTAAAAATTGAAAAGTTAACATTCACAAAAAAAATAATGACTGTGATATATACCTAGCTTCCAATTAAAATAGATTTTAAAGACAGGACTATTCATAATTGCCTGCATTACTTTCCTTTACAAGGTTTCAATCAATACAGACATTCAACAAATAATACAGGTAATTGTCTGTAAAAAATAATGAACTATTATGGAAAAAGTATTTTCTTTACAGAGTATATATTATATAATTCTTATATTGCAATTATTACAAGCAATTATCTAGAATAAATATCGAAATTTAATACAAATGCAAAATTATTTTTTATTTTTCATAAGCTATCCATATTTTTTGAATAACTGCTATATTTTGTGATTATATAACAGCTAATAATACTCCTTCTACCCCAGACCAAGTTATGAATTTTAAAACTAAATGTTTGCTATTTATTCATTATTACTTTTTAAAGAATTTCTTACAAGGTACAATAACCACTTCCATGTTGAGTGACATTTTGTCCAGAGCTATTTTAAAGAACAGAAATACAAAATAAATATGTGGAAATACCTGCGAACAATTTTATAATTCTCTATGTATTACTGCAATAAATGTTATGTAAATGATATAACAGAAACACTAAATTATCTTAACTCAATGAAAGAAAATTTGATTCAAAAGCACAAAATACTTAAAAGATTTCTATAAAAAAGCATCCAAACTCACATTTCAAATAAACTTATATAAATAAGACAGGAAGATGGTGCTCCTAATTGTAACTGGTCAAATTTATTAGTGTGCAAAAAGAAAAAAAAAATCATAACACATAGATGCATCTAATGTCCTTTGTGACAAAATAGTTTTTATTTTTGTGAGATAGCTTTTACAACTTTCTTTCAATGCAAAAGAATGCTTTCTAAGATCTATAATTGTCATTTTTAACAATTTTAAAAAGTGCAAAAGAAAAATTAAATGTTTAGAAAACTGTTATATTGACAATTTTTAATGTTATAAATCATAAAGCAAGAAATAACTTATATTTTCATATAAAAAACAACTATTTAAAAATAACAAATTTACTCCTTTTTTGCAGGTGGACAATTACACTGTTATAGTGTACAAAGAAAAAAAAAAAAAAACTGGGAGAGCAAATTTAAAAAGGTACTTTTTCTATTATTTAATCGATTTTACTTAACTTTACTTGTGTGTCATTTGTTATTTTGAAATCAATTTTTAACTACTCTCCTGACAAACTAGAAATCTGAAAATTTGAGCATGGGTACAATTCCACTGACAATACAACATTAAATCATTAAAAAAATAATAATAAATAAATAAAATCAGTTTGGTAAAGGCAAAAAGCTGTCCAGTGTATTTGAAATACCAGTTGCTGATATTTGAAGCTAGTATTGCAATCTAGTGAATATCTAAAAACTAAACCAAGTTCAAAATTGTTAATTTTTAGTGAATTTTTTTTCACTTGTTACATAAAATGTGATTCTTTAAAAAATACTTTGTATATTTTTCTTTTAAAAGTGAAATTCTGAAAACATATAAACAATTGAAAAATACCTTCATATTTTCTTTTCCCTTAAAGGACAGATTGATATAGTAAGATGTATGTGTGCATGTTCTGACATACATATGACTTTGTGATTCTAACTGTTTTAATACTGCTTAGGATTTTACACTTGATCATTAGTCTTAACAGTTTCTCATAAAAAATTTAAAGACTTCCTTACAGTTTTAACATTTTCATCTGAAATAAAATGCTGTTAATGGCTTAATAAAGGAACTAGCACATATTAATCACTCTTGAGCATTACTCTGTTCAAAGAAATTGTTATAGACCAATCTTCATTAACTCTAGATCACTAAATATTCATCTAATAAGACTACCAACCACTGCCAGTTCAATTTCCAGATGTTCCTATTGCACACTCAAAAACATTATTGGAAAAGTGGGTCATCTGAAGATAAGCACTGCCATACACTTCTTACTTTCCACTATTCTCTGTAACCATTGTGTAACAGTCAAATGTTCAGTGATAAAATGCCAAAGTTTGTGTCAAAACTTAAAATGACAACAGTCAATATTTTTCCATTTTTCCTGCAATTTACTACTATCCAAAATATTCTTTTTTTTTAAATGAAAGATGGATTTGAGAAAAGATCAAGAGAAAGTGTAAAAGTTTTTAAATGAACTAGACAATAAAACTATTGACAAGTAGGATAAAATACTATCGAACTCCGAACAAGAAATAACTTTAACGAAATAATTCATATTCTACTGATGAAGTAGAGTAAGAATCTGCACTATCTTCTTCTGATAAGGAACTAAATATTGTATGTCATGGCTAATTTGTTTAAAATAAATAAAACAAATATAAGAACATACTTATTTTTAATGTATAGTTTATGAGACAAATGATAAATGATAGAGTAACACTGATTTAAGTTTAGTGATCTAGGGTTAAAAATGACAGTATGACAATTTATCATTTACATAAATTTCCTTTTGTGAAAAATATTCCATGTTCTTTATACATGATGCTCAAATTTTATCACACTTCTATATCGTAAAAGAATCTATTTCAAATTACAACATTCCAACAAGAACAAAAAACAAATCTGCTTCAGGACCAATGATCCAACTAAAAGATGCTAGTCTAATAATCATTTTCAAATTATTCTTCCACAAAAATCTACCACAAAAAACATTTTTTTACTGCAATTTTTATGACTTAAAACAAATTTAATATCTATCACATTAGGTAAAACAGATATAAAGGCAATATACAATGCTGATGAAAATCATAAGATGATATGAAGTTATTTCCAGAAGAAAGAAGCATTAATAAAGAAAAACTCCCCATTCAGACATAGTAAAGATTACTAAAATGCATAATCCTAATAGAACTAAATGATAGGCAAGAAAATAGTATAATTGAAAAAGATACAAGTTCCATAAGAGTGACAAACTTTTATTCTGATAATTTGTTTTTACATGCCTCTGAAATATATAAATAAATAAGATAAAAAAAAGAAGGCATATTTTTAACTATAGAAATTTAATGGTAGTTTTAATAATGTACAAAATACAATGTTTACAAAGAATCTGCATAATTTGATAGAAATTTTTAAAAATATATTTAAATTTTTGTAACACATTTATTTGAGCATTCTAAAACATGAAATAGTATTTTCACAAAAGATTTTTTTTTCTTTTTAACTAAACCATCAGAAAAAGAAACATATCTGCTTGAATGCTGTGAACAAAGTGTAGGAAGGTTAAATATGAACTTATTCACATTTGAAACCTTACCAAATAATACAACTCTTTTTTTTTCATACAAAATACAAAATAAGAACTTTTTGAATGAATTTGTGTAGCCTAAACAACACTCACTGTTCAAAATTATAAGCTGAATACATAGAAGGTTAAATAAGCTGTAGTGAAAGTATTCAGCACAATTTATTTGAGTCTAAAATGTTATAATCCATTCTTCTCCCATATTAACAGCTGGTTTTCGTATTGTTAAAAGCTGCTTTGATTCATCATAGTAAAATATAAGTTCACTTGATTTAATACCTAATGAAAAATAAAGAAAGTTAATTATAAACTTATTTCAAGTAAATCAAAATTATATCATAAACTATAATATAAACCCCTTGAGCTCTAGGGCTTTTGGCAGCGGTCTCCTAGCATTATGACTTCAAGATTATACAAATAGATTTTGAGACCAAACTCTGAGCTATGACAAATGATTAGAATATGGACATACAATCATATGTGATAATAAGTTTGTAAATGCACAAATTTCATCAAGATTGAATATTAAAATTTGATTAATTAACCAAATTAAAACCAGTATCATTATGATGTAACTAATGGAAAATGAATAATGATTATCAAAAAGTGTATCAATGACATTATTCCAATTATCAACAGCATATGCTTCAGACATAACACTAATTTCAAAGTCACTGCTCTCAATTTCACTTTCTGTATCAAGTATGAAATGCATATCATTGATGCTTTTATAACTCTAGTTGCTAATAATTATTTAATAAGATCAACACATTAAAAATATAAAAAAACCATCCAAATGGTTCAAGCTGATAAGTATACAGAAACGACTTTTCATTTTGAATATTTTCAGATTACTTATGTGGTTCTCTCTAGCAAATACCATAAAAAAAAGATCATAAGTATCATGTATGAATCCAGACACAAAAATAAAACATTTGAGAAAAAAAGTAAAGGAAGAGCGATTAAAAATATAATTTTGATTTACGTGATGCAAAAACAAGTACCTAAATTTGATATATGCATAAAACTGAATAATTTTTATTAATATAAACAAGTACTCCAGTCACCTAATCAAAAAATGTTTAAAACAAATTCAAATCAAAAGTTTCTTTAATATCCTACCAATATAAAAAACCAGATTCTCAGATTCTTTTTAAATTTTGAATATGATCATTTTGAATAAAATCAGATTTCTTATATATTAAATAAGATTTTTAAAATCAGTTTAATTACATATAGGACTGGTAAACACAGTGTACTTTTATATAACTTATCTCTTAACTAGCAGGAAATGTTAAAAAAGATTTAGGAGATATTTTGAATACATCAAGATGATCAAGGGACAGTAAATCCTAGGTTAAAAATAAAATACAGTAGATGGGGAAAGGTAGTACTTGCTGATATTTAGATTTTAAAGTGAATTTTTATGGTTCAGTTAAAAAAAATTTAACTAAATTTTTAAAAAATCAACTGGTTTAATTTGTTGACACATAAAGCAGACAAATTAAGCAAGTTTATTAATCAAATTCTTTTGACAGTCATTCATAACTTCTTAAAAGTAATTAACATGACTGACCTTCCAGTCTGTTTAGGTGAAATACAGTTTCAAGGCTGATTGGTCTAAAATTGATGACATGTGATTTAAAATTTGATGTATCATTTTAAAAAAGAGAGAGAGAGAGAGCCAAATTTTATCCATGTATTACTTTACATTTTATGTAATATTTACATAAGGGTGCATACACAAAATAAAAAACTAATTCCAATAATATTTTATTATTATTATTATTTTTTTTTTGGGGGGGGGGGCACTTTTGATTTAGCTTTACTCTAGCCACTTAAACTTTCCTAACTTTCATATGAAGTAGTGCACTTGTTACAAAAAAGGTCTATATTTAACACTTTTATTTAATGGACTAACATATAGCCCATCATATGACAGGTTCATTAAAATTTTTAATTTTTCAGAATTGTAAAGTACCCTATAAAGGTAGGTGAAAAAAAAAATGGATTTTTTTGTACTGTGAAATATCTAGTACACACTCAATAATTTGTTGATATTTACTGACCGTCTGTTAGTTGCCAACTTTATTTATCTTGTCATATTAATGATAGGATGGACAGCACAGGTTTTAATACTGACAGTAAATATTTGGCAGTATATGTGGATGATGTCCAAAATTTTTCGAATCGATTGCAAACTGTGTGGTTATGTATAAAAAACAAACACAAATGAACTAATTTCAAATATATATAACTTAAGCGTTAGATACTTACTAGTACGGGAAATAGACTCATAGACTTTTATGAAAAGAATTTGCTGTTAATACCGGTGATAAAATTTTCATTGCAACAAAAAATAATCGATGATTTAATTTAAATTTTTTAGATATGTATGTAATCTACTTATTTAAGCCAAATATAAAAAAATTGTTTGCGTAATATCTCAGTTCAGTGATAAAACATATGAAAATAATGCAGAGGATATTTAAATAATTTAAAATAAGAAATGATTCAATGAGATAGTTAGAGGAATGACGTCATAATGCTAGAAAAAAATTTATTTTCATCAACTTAGAATGTGAGAAATTGATTAATTTAATCATCGCCTGCTCATAACTGGAGAAAATAGGGTTTGAAATAATGGAATTAAACGATGGAAAAGGGGTAGATTTCGAACTCGCTTTGAATTTTGCTAACCCTAACTCATTAAGAATCCAATATGGATGCCTATCCATTCCAGGTCCAACCACTTCATAAATTCGAGTACAGATGGACAGATCACTTAGGCTATTATTATATAGGGGAATATAGGCTACAGGTAAGTAAACAAAACTTTCGACTTTTTTTTCTTTTTCGAGACTATAGGCAATATTTAGCACTTTTGATTTTAAAATGAGTTAAGTTTGTAAAGTATCAATAGATTTATTATATGCAGAGAATCTAATAATGTAAGCAAAAATGTTAATTTTGCAAAATCTATACAATTTAAATTAAAAGTGCAAATATGCTTGTACTCAGATTTTATTCTATATAATGCCAACAATGATTTATGGCAGTTACTGCATTGGAGAAATTATATAATACACAATTTAAAGATTTGGATGGCTAAAATAGAATATTTCTAAAAAGCAAATTAAAAAAAGTACTTAAAAAAAAGCTCTGTAAACTAAATTTTATACACAACTAGTAAAGTTATTAAATATAAGAAACTTACTTTTACTTGATAGTTTTACAGTTTTAGGTTGAGACTGAATTCCAAATATAATAATTTTTTCTAACCATGAATTTGTTTTAAATTTTCCAGGACCTTCAATTATTCTATAACAAAAGAATAAAAGTTGAAAAAAAAAGAAAGAAACAATTTTAATGCAGCATTTTAGTTTAATAATAAGTAGAAAAACATTCAAAAATAACATCTATATTTCAATAGAAACTGAACATTACTTCAAGACACTATCTAAAAGACATGAATTTTATATTAGAACATATATATTATAACATTAAAATATAGTATTTATTTCATATTTTTCAAATAAATTATCCACAGTTTAATTTTCAAACATGTTAAACTTATAAATTATTAACATTTCAAAAAAAAAATTAAAATAATAATAATAATAATATAGTAATAAAATGTCAATATAACTTACTGTGATTGTAAAGATTTTTTGTCATATGTAAATTTGAGTAACATATAATTGCCATTTCTGTATTCAAATGAATTAAAGTCATCAATATATAATGTTCCATTTGCATGGCTTCCCTAAAAGAGACAAAAATGAATAAATAATGCCTATTAAAGAGAAATATACATATGTGTGTATGCATAACTCATAAAAATATTTCTTCACCAACCACATATGACGTTATAGCTCCCCCCCCATTTTATTTTATTTTATTTATTTATTTTTTTTTTTTTTGGGCTGCCAGGTTACTTGGCAGTACAACTTTATTGCAGTCATGTCATGGAAGGCATTCTTTCTTAGGACTCTAAAAATCTGGCAAAATACTTAAACATCCTTTATTTTCATTTTAATGTCCAAGAACTGACCAATACAAGTTACACAGGCAAATATGTATCTGATGATTTGTGAAAATACGATCTTTAGGAGGGGAAATAATTACATGCTTAAATTCTGATGGGAGAGAACATGAAATAGTGATTCTGCTATAAACCAAAACTAAAATGTGACAGAAAAAGTGCATATGGATATTGCATGGATACTCAGTTTTCACCAACAGAATTGACATTTAGTTTATGAAAAAGGTAAGAAAAGCATCTTAGCAATTATTAAATAAGACTTTAATTTAGAGAAATGTAGAAACAATGCAATCTCAAGGAATCACATTCTTGATTTTAATTTGAATAGCTGGAAAAGTAAAAATTAGAAAAGTAAAATGGGAAATGGGAGAATTTTAAAGAACTTTAGCAGTAATTACTAACACACATACATTAGCTATTTCATGCTCAGCCTTCAGCCTAGGTAATTAAGGTTCCCAAAAAAAGGTTATATTTATTTTGCAATTTAAATTAATTTTTAGATTATATTATATACCAGCCATAGAAACAATATCAAATATAAGGCTCATTAAAAAATAATACATTTTATATAAATTTAAATTTTTTATATTTTTATATGTGATATATTTATTGATTTACTTTTGCACTTGGCTAATGCTAGTCCCTAAGTTTTAGCAAATATCAATGCAACTACAAAAATACTAGGCACATGACAAAAAGGTTAAAATACTTTTAGTTTTGTCAATAATCCTGCCATACTTAGTAAGGGAACAGATTGGCATATAAAATAATAATAATTGGTAAAATTGTATTTAAAAAGAAATTGCCAAATAAAAAGATAATATTTTTAAAAAAATCTAAAGTAAATATAGTCAAAAAGCATCAAAATTTATTAGACATATTTTAAACACTATCAGATTAACTTAAGTTTTAATAATTCTAGCATGTTATTAAAAGAAATATATTCTTTTGTGCCTTAGTACATGATCCTCATGCCCAAAGGAGGGCAAAAACACATTCTATCTCTATCATAAATCCTTCCATCATCCCTACACCTTGACCACTGATTAATCTGACATCCTCATCTCAGGGTTTAACTCGACCACCATACAAAATTTTATCAAGATTGATCCACTATTTCAGATTGCATAGTACACAAACAGAGGATTTTATATCTATACACGTATACTTATACTTACAGTTTTGTCTAAAGCAATTTCTAAAGTATATGGATCATTGTATGTCAGGGATGAACTGCGTCTAATACGACCTTTTTTGGGAATTATTGTTCCTCCTCTCTGGTACACTGGTATCTATTAAGAATACAATTAATTAAATACACAGAACTCTTTTAACTATGATACATAAAAAATATTTTACTTTTATGGAAAATAAAATTTAACAATTCAAATTTGTTATTAAGAGTAAATACTATCTAATTTACCAAAGTTCTGATTACATTTTCCATGTTTACATACATTATTTTTACGAAAGCATTTAGAACTATAAATTTCTTAAATATAAATACCTCAATAATGATCATAGTAATTCATAGATTCATTAATAATATATTGCTTTGTAAGATTACAGAGCAACATATTAACTACTAATGCATCTCTGAACCTTACCATTGTAATAATTATATCATAATAAACTTCTAGGTCAGGGATGGACAAACTTCTTCAGCCGCGGACCAAAAATCGAAAGAAAATAAATTTGGCGAGCCAAGATAAACTTTTCTAAAATTTTAAAAACAATATACAAGTACCTAACAGTTTAAATACATTAATGAATGAATGAAATTGCGATTTCAGTTTTAAAAGTTCTTTATACTGAGGTTCGAAGTGAGATGTACTGATTTTAAGGAACAATGCTAATTGCTCATCTGTCCATCTACTTCTGAAATTATTCTTTCAAAGGTTCAAAGTTGAAAACACTTGTTCACATATAAGAAGCAAATATACCGCTGATCTTCTAGGCATGAGATAATAAATTTGGGATATAATATTTAAGCAAAGTAGAAAAGGAGATGAATATATAATGTATAAATATATATTTCTTTTAATTTGCCTCGGACCGGCAACTTAAAAATTTATCCGCAGGCCAGATAAATTCTTCCAGCAGGCTGGAGTTGGCCCGCAGGCCGTAGTTTGCCCATCCCTGTTCTAGATGAAATAAAAATTTAACTCTTTGTCTGTGACACCTGAACTTAGTTTGGGTAATGCAAATGTACCAATTTTGAAATGCTTGACCTGAGTTCGGGGAAGAGAAAAACAGTATTAATAGTTTCAATTCTGTGAAGTCCGAAATCAGTTTGTCCAATGCATAATATTTAAATATTTAATTTACAATTTTTCCAATAGATAAAGACACTTTCCTGCAAAAAATTTGGTCGTTTTGCACCATTTGTTACTATTTCTCGAATACTTTAAAAGATTTGTGTAATTCAAAGGATCTGAGAAAAAAAAATTTCTATTTTTGGCATGTTTTTTTTTTTCAAATATATTTATTTCACAGGCAAGGGGTTAAAAAAATTCATGTCAAAATTTTTGAAATGGACAATATTAATACAATATGAAAAATATTGAAAACTTTAGAAAAGTGAAGAAAATATTATAAAAATAGGATCTATTATAAAATTAAAAATTTAAAACATCTGAGAATCAAAAGAACTATAAAGATAAAATTTGGAGCAACTGTTGAAACTCTAATCAAATCAGAAAACTTGTTTGTCTTGACTGCAATTTCTCATAAAAATTTCAGAATTGCAATGCAAGTCAACTGACTTCACAAAAAGAAACAATGGTTCAAAAAGACTGACAGAATTGGTAAAATAAAACTACAACAATATGTCAGATAACTAGATTTATTTTTAAAATAGTATATCACTTAATATATCACTTGAATATAGAAAATGAAGCATTATTTTATGTGTGCCAGAGAGCATGCCTGAATACAATTATGGAATGATATGAACTATTTTATCAATTATTCTTAAGTTTAAACATATGGTGTAGTAAGAAATATATAGATTTAAGTGTGTGCAACCATGCATCTATGATTATAAAAATATTAAGTTATAAAATCAAAATCTTGAATTCTCAACTCTATAGAATCATAATAAAGATACAGTGCCAAAATACAAAATCGACAGGAAGAAAATGCAATATGAGATAATGAAAAAGTTTCATAAAATAAAACTTAATCTTAAATCACAAACATTTTGAACAAACAACATAGAATAACTACTAAGTTTTTTACCTTTATAATATTAATCTATCAAATATAATTCAACATTTTAAACTGAAGATTTAAAAGTTTCCAGTCATCATATGTTAACATATTACTTAATGCCTATATAAAAACTTTGTTAAAACATTATAAGGACAAGAAACAGAGATAGGGAAATGCATATCATAACCATAAATTGAAATAACTAAACAAATAAAACATTATGAATAGATACCTTTTCCAAATTTACAGGAACTGCAATATTTTGCCCACCTTCATACTTCTGGTATGTAATGATATCATACCAAATCTATAATAAAAAATTATGCATCAATTTAATTATCTTTTAATTTTAGCATTACAAAAGCAAAATATAGTTATAGTTTTAAACTTACTTCTTCAGTTCCTGGGAGATACACATTGATACTAGTAGCACCAGCTTCTAATACAGGTTTTACTAAGAGAGCTGATCCTATTTAGAAGAGAAAAAATATATAAATCAGTAAAGCACAGCAAAAAATCATCAAATAAACAGTGAGAGATTTTGCTTCAAATAAAGAAATTAACACTTCTATGTATTCTATGCCTATAAGTTCAGAATTACGGACATACATTTAGGTTTGAACAATATCAGAAATTCAATATGATATATCCCAAAATTAATATTAATATATTATTAATATATTGCAATACTAATTTTAAGTAGGGTTGAATGGATAGATATCACTATTTTTGAAAGACTAATGGCAGTAGGACCAGTATTAGAGCCAAAAAAGATGTATAAAACAGTACATTAGTGTTTTATATCTATATTTGCTCCTGAATACCCACTTTCAGAATTATTCAGAAAATACTGCACTTACACTATTGTTTCTAAAGTAATTCAGGTAGTCACAAAAAACACCATTAGCCTATGATATTAATAGAAGATATTGATGAGTAGGCAGTTATCAAGATATATAAACATGTCCATGTGTCACTGTATATTACAATCAAGCTATCAGAAATATCAAGATCATATTCAGTTTTTACCCAAATTCATTGTATGAATGTATTGAGATAGATTGGGACATGCTACCAAGACCTTGATGGAGGCTGTGAAGACTCCCCTTTGTTCAGAGCATGTGCCAAATCAGCTGATCGGAAATCCCACCTGTTGACCAGTTTACAATGGCATGGCAACACAGAGTCTGGGATGTTGACAGTTGGATTGAATAGGAGTTACATCCCTGATCAATTGGGGTAATGAGCCCAGAGGATTGCAGCAAGATTCCAGAATCGGGACAGCCAACGAATGAGAATTCAGCTAAAAAAACTAGCTGTAACCTTTGCTGGAGTTCTCAGGTAACTGGAATCGTAACTGACCAAAAAACGGTTGGCAGGACCATAACTGACTCCCAGGTATAAAGTCTAGAATTTTGCGACTCAGGGCTTTTAGACATTTTTTATGTAGGTTCTTTGACCTTGTGGAGGCTTTTGCATATTTTTACTGGAGCCAGTTTTTTAGTGATTGCATTTGGGAGACTCGCAAAGTCTGCTGATATAATATAAAGAGCAGCAGGGTCTCGGATACCGAATGGGAGATAGATTGGGTTGCATTGCACCCTGAAAGAGCCTCATGATTTGTGAGATTATTTAATCTTTTTTTTCCCCCGACTGTGATCGTCATGTCAATTCAGTGCCAGCTGAAAATCCTCTACATTTCTACTTGTTTTGGAGAGAATTAGAATCCCATTGTATATATAACCATACTTACTCCAGAAAGAATAAAAGTAATTTCCAATTTTATCGTAACTGTGATGCTTCTTCACAGTACCTCTTCACTCGAGAACATTGAAGTCGTCACAACGCACTAAATTCTTCAAAGGTAGAATTATTGGTTTGTGTTTGTATGAAGTACACAGGCAAATGCGTGAATCTGACATTATACCAGTGCAGTAACTGAAAAAACTATAGATTCATATTGAAAAAATGCACAATATTCAGGATCTCTTTTGGAGATTCACAGTATTATGTGCAAGGGAAACACAGTTTTGCTGATGGGGATATAAATTGGCAGAGCAGAATTTTGAAATGCTGTTATCATGATACTTTAAAGGCTATCGATATCTGACAATATGATAAATACACCCTTCTTACATAATACACATAGAAATTCTATGAACATATTTACAAATATAATCAATGATCAAGTGGCACTAAATGGTACACAACTTCATAACAAAAATTGTTTACAATGACTATATTTAGAATAAACAACCTTACCAACAATTTGGTAGTTATTCTTTAAACAGTGTATTCATTGATAAAAAAAATATTCATTAATGTAGAATTATGTTAATAGAGCTCTTAAAATTTAAAGATAAAAGTAAATTATACAAAAGGAATGGGATTTGTTGCAAATGATTTCAAAAATTAAAAACATAGTAGAAAAAAATGGCATTGTCAAAAAAAATTAAAAAAAAATTTATTTTCAGGAAAAAGAGTATTAATAAAAATTGTAAATCAAATATTAGTTAAGTAGTACTTTTGGAGCTGAAATTTCTTTCTTGTCACAGCTAATTTTTGATTCAATGTAAAATATTTTTTTCCATATGAAGGTATACTTTTTTATATATATAAAAAAAAGAAATAATCTTAGTCACAAAATAACTTCTGAAATATGTATTTTCAAATAAAATAGAAGTTAATTATATTTATTATTTTATGAACCTCAATCATATGAATGTGTGCAATATATTTTATTGTATAGCATAAGGTTTTTCTAAATTTTTTTAGCTGTTTATTCTTTATTTTATAAACCCAAATACTTCAAAATTTTAGGTTTAGTATAAAAAGGTAATGAGCTTCGTTTATAAATAAAAAATCTAGTTTCTAATACACATATTTCAAAATTTCTCTTGCAAGGAAGTGAATTTTTTATTTGTTTATATTATTTTATTCTACATTTTTTGTTATTTTAAGACATAATCACTTGAAATAAATTGCCCCTTTAGACATTTTATTTCTTAATAATGGTTTTATTTTTTGTAGTCTTTCAAAATTGTCAACTATTTTAACTTCCTCCCCCCCCCCATATTTTAAAGGAATGTAAAAACATAAAAAGAAATTAATAAATATTAACAAAAAAGGTGAATAACCCTTAAACGAATAAAAACATTCAATAAACTGTAAACTATTGAATGGCTATGAAACAGTATTAACAACTGATTTCTAAGTTATAGAAACCACTCAAAAATTGTTATAAAAAATTATAATTTTAAACTGACATTTTATAAATCTAAAAATTTTCTTCACATTCTATTCAAACAAGTCGAACCTTTACAATAATCCATATACTTCACATGTTGAAAAAAAAAGCATTTAACAGTATTTAAATAACCAAAATGTCAACAATTATACCTACTGAAAAGAAATCATTTCATACAGATGCAACACAATACTAAATACATTTTTTTTTATTACTAAATTTTCCAGAACTGAAAATTCAACTAATAAGTATCTATTCATTCTTACGATCTAAATTAACTGGTAATAAACAATATAAACATAACAACAGTCACTTTTCTTGTAACACAGGTGCTTAGCCACCAAACACTTGGGGGGGGGGGGGGAATTAGCACCAATTAAAGACATTGGCTTAAAAACAACATGTACTGGATTTGTAAGATTAGCCAAAGCATCAAACTTTTAACTGTTAATTTTCTTTCAAATGTCGATTAAAATTTTTGTACAAAGAGTTGAATAATCTAACTTTTAAGGGTTAAAAAAAAACTCACAGTAAAAATATATCAGGCACTTCAGCATTACACAAACAATTTTTTCCTTCTTTATACAGTTACAAAGAAACTTTGTATTTGAAACACTTTAAAAGAATAGCAAAAATTTAAATACAAACCAATCATATATTCATCATTCATGTCAAAAGTTAATGTTTCAGTAGGAAATTCCATCCATACAGGTCTCATAGGAGGCACACCTGTACGTTCATTTTCGTAAAACAAAGTGTACCAGAATGGAAGTAATGCATATCTGGCTCTAATTGCTTCTCGAATAAGTTGTTTGTAGTCATTATCAAACAGCCAGGGCTCTCGTCGCTTTGTTTCATGGTGAGAATGAGCTCTAAAGAAAGGTTGATATGCTCCTGCCTATAAAAGATTCCATGCTACAATAAGCTACACAATATAGTAGGAAAAATATTGAGAATCATCCTTACAAACTATAGCCATACAATCACACTACTACTTGTAAAAATATATGTATTTTATATTTATATAATAGTATTTTAACATAATTATCAATCTATTCTTTCTTTTCTCACCATTTTTCTAATTCCAGTCAAAGTTACCCCCATAATGAACCGCCCTATCTACATACAGTTGTCATATCCCTATATACTTTACTAATAATTAAGAAAGCATTTTTTTATTATTATTATTACTCTATGTTATTAGAATGTATTTGTAGTTTAATTAATGTGATGTCAATCCTGCATTTTGTTTGTAATGACTGTGGATATATTTACAAATCTCAAATGAGTTAAATGAATTAGTACTAAAAATCTCGCACTTCAAAAAAATAAAAATTTTGACATCAGATTTGTATGTGATATTTAGTAACTGTTGCTAAAATAGAAGGAATAAGTTTAGGGAAATTTCAAAGATGCAAAAATCATTGAGCCAGGTCTTTGGCAGGATTAAGAGAGAGCTTTATCTTTTCTCCTCTTTAGATGAGAAATTTACCACAAAATGTTTAGCATACATAAAATTTTAAACAAATTAGAATAAGGTCATACATTTTCTAACAATGATACATCTCTGAAAACGATATGATAAATGGGGTTTTATTTATTTCAGACTAAACTAAGGTGCTTTAATGCACTTTACAAGACAAGAAAATAGTAATTTTTCTGAGTACAAGAACTATGAACCAAATACTGATAACTTACCTACAATTTTAGTTTTATTTAAAGGTTAATTCAAGTTACCCTATAACTAAACACAATAGTACCAATTTTGAATAAATTAAAAATATCCTATATCAATAATATTTACTATTCTTACCTGATACCAACGAAGCATTAATTCAGCAGATGGATTTCGAAAGAAACCTCCAACATCTGCACCAGAAAATGATAAACCACTGATGCTAAAACTTAAAATCATAGGAATACTAATTTGTAGATGATTCCAATCAGCTATGTTATCTCCAGTCCATACAGCACCTTAATAAAATAAATTAAACCTTTAGTATGTATAAGAAACTGTTAAAGTATGTTTTAAAAGCATGTGCCCAAATACTTCATGATTAAATTATTCTGACTTTTGATCCAAAAAATTTCGCAATCTTATCAGAAATTGTAAATTTTTTTTTCTGTACATAAGAAGTAAAATTTAAATTTGGGGGAGGGAATAGTGTAGCACCTACTAGACATTTTTACTTTAGGTTTAATTAATAGCAATAAAATTAAAGGAACTAAATGTTAAGTCCTCATTTGTGTTTGTGGATTAGACATCAATTTCTTTGATTTACAAGGTCTCAAAATTTACATTGTCTATACACTTTACAATGTTACAGACACTGAATTTTTTTTTAAATACGATCTAGAAAAAAGGTGTATTGTTTTATTTGAATCCCCAAATAATAGAATAAGCACAACACATTTTAAAGAAGTAAATAAAAAATGTACATATCTGGGAAAGATGTCAGTTAAATTTTTGAATTAAAATACTCATTTCATCAGCATGCCAGAAAAAATCAATTAAAAGGACATGTGCAGCTTGTAGGTTACCAGTTAGGCAGTGCTGCCAGACACCAAACTAAAATGGATAAGCTTACAAATATCCAAATGAAACAATACACATTTAAAACTGTTCTGTTATATTTTTATACTTCAAAACAAAAGCACTTGCCATATCGTTGTGAACCAGCAAAAACAGATCTTGACAAAATAAAAGGTCTTTGAGCTGCACTTCTCATTAAATGCCCTTTATATGTAGCCATAACCTATAAAAAAAAATCATTAAAACTTTAGACTTAGAAACTTTTTAAAATCTTTTTTTAGCTGTATTCATTCACAAGCACTGATACAAAGTTTTCTAAATTTTATAACCCGGTATCTATTTTATAAAATAAAATATTAGTCCCAAAATAAAAACCACTGTTTACAAAAAAATTTGCATTAAAAAAAAAAGAATTTTTTTTATTTTATATACTTGCAGGGTTCATACAGGTTTTTGAAAATGAAAATTATGAGTTTTTAAAAAGTTTTAAAGAAATCTCAACTTTAAGGACCTTTCTGAAAGTAAAAATTTGAGAGTTTAAAGATTTTAAGAAATCTGTCAACTTTTAACCCTTTTCTCAGAAAAAAAATTCTCAAAATTTGTAATTTTGATTACACCCCTCAGGTTCAACAGGCATATTGATACATAATGATAATTGGGTTGAAAAAATTTTACAGGCTTCTACATTAAGGGTGATGTATTAATAGAACAATTAATAAAACATTGATATAACAAGCATTAATGAACATTTCAAAGTGGGAAGAATTAAATCACTTCTATAAAATAAAATTTAAAAAAAATCTTTTAAATAAGTATTAAAATATGCTAAATGCATTTAAAAGAGAATAAATTTTACTGTGAAAAAATTTAAGCAGATTATTCATTTTCTGTTATTAACTAATATGACGAGTAAGCTCTCTTAATTGCTGCCTATACTTTTGCCCACTTTCAATAAAAATGGCATTTCTTTCACAGTTTAAATCTTTAATTGTTGTTATATGATCTAACACATTTCATGGCTTTCACCAAATGCATTTTTAACCCTCAAATTCATAAATTACCCTTGCTTTTTTCAGTACCTTACAGTACTATGCTGTCATAGTAACTTATCTAGTTTCAACTTATTATTTTAAGATATTCTACATTACTCTTTGAAAGAAAACAGAAAGTAGTAATGAGAAATAATTCATATTTTTATTTGTATGGAAATCTGGGTATGGTTATTGCAAAATCCCCATAATTCTGGGGTCTCCCCAAGAGAACAAACATTCCTGTTAATAAATCATTTGCTTTAACTATACAATTAAAATATGCTCCTAACAAACTTGTATTAAAGAACAAGAATTTAATATACTCACTATCATATAAATTTTCAATTCAAAATATTTTGATAATTACAACAAACACAAACATAAAGCAAGATGATTAGAACCCAACATTGTTTTATTTTATGCTAATTATCTGTAGAATCTTTACAAATTGATGAATTCTTGCTTTTTTTCTTTACAATCAGTTTTTCAAGAACAAATTCATTATTTTTCTCCCTTTTCAATTCAGTCAATTTATTTAATTTGATGATTTGTGGACCCAATGTGAAAATTAGAGGCTTTAAGATATTAAAAAAAAAAAAAAAAAAGTATAATTAAACATTATGGAGACTTGAGGCATTTTTAAAGAGCATGTGAACGTTCTCTTTATATAGAACAGAAATTCAAACAACTACATAGAGAAAGTAAATGATAACCTCAATTTTACTCACCATGAGCATTCCATACATGTTATGAACATCCCTATGCTCCCAACCACCAACATGCCTTGCATCTTTTGGCATAGTCACTTCAGGTTCATTGAAAACTGATGGTTCATTCATATCATTCCAAGTATACAGTGATAAAGTCGAGCCCTGGTACTGATCCAGACCATACTTTGAGGCCCACCAATCCCTGACTTCTGGACTTAGAAAATCTAAATAACCAGAGGCTCCTGGCCAGCACCAACCTTCATAATCTTGACCATCTTTGTTTTTCACATAAAAACCTTTATCTGTAGCTTCTTTGTGAATAAAATAGTTATTATCTCGCTTGATATGAGGATCAACAAGAGTAACCATCTTTCGACCTTTTGATGTAAGATTTGTAAGCATTCCAATAGGATCAGAAAATTTGTAAGGATCCCATGTGAAGTACCTAGAGTGATAATTAGAATAAAAGTAGGCAAATTTAAACAAAAATGACATTAGATATAAGTGTACTTTATGTGAAAAAACATTTAATGCAATGCAAAGAAATTAAAATCAAAAGCTCTTGTTATTATACTAGCTAATGGTGAATAACAACATTTTGAATTAGAGTTAGTTTATAGATAAGAAAAAATAAATAATGCACAGATTTAAAAAGCCATTTTTAATTATGGTAACACTTAATTTTAAATTAAGTATAAATCCTATATAAAAAGATAATTAAATTTATTATGAGCTTTTTTAGAGATCATATTATTCAATAAGTGTTTAAAAGTTTTCAAAGAAAAATCTACAGTATTTCTTGTGTAGTTAACAGGACACCAATTAGCATTAAACTAATTAAACTCAATAAAACACTAAAAGAAGTATTTCATAAATATATATACAAATGCAAAGATGTGTGTAACATCTAGATATCTAATGAAAAAAAGATATGGCCCACACAAATTATAAAGCTAAAAAATAAAGAAATAATAGTAGTATATACATTCATAAAATATTTGTATGCTAAATGTTTTTGTTTCAGGCCAAATGTTTCGAAAAATTTTAAGATATATTAAAATCAAAGGTAGGTCTATTAAGTCTACAATAAAGTTTACAGTGTAACACTTTTTAATATTAGGATGTTTAAAATGAGTAGTATTAACTTTTGAATTCCAGAATAAACTATTGAAATTTTCTTATAATGCAGGGGAATATGTGGCTTACATAGAATATGAATTTCAATTTTTAGAAAACTGTCTCTAACAAACATTCTAAAAAGTTAAGTTACTCAATTAAAAGTCTAGTTATTTCTTGTGTGGTTAACAGAAATAGCTACACTACAACACAAGCGTCTTAAAATAAATATCAAAATGACACAATCATGGATTTTGAAGTAACAAAATTACAAATTATCTACTTTTTATTGGAAAATATAGATACTGAAATTGCTTTTCAGCTTTTATTTATTACTAATATGCCTGAGTTTCCCTCTAAAATTCAAAGTATCACTAATTTTTAGTTATAATTTAAAATACTAATTCCAGACTTCCATGTTTAACTACTTTTCTATAAAGAAAAGAGGAACATTTAAAGAAATTTAATATCATAAATGTGTAACCAAAATGAATTATTTCAAACTAAGTTCTAAATTTAAAAAAAATAAATAAATAAAAGGTAAAATTACTTTCTGTCATGGGTATGATCTAAATCAAGCCACAAAACATCATATGGGATATCATGTTCATCAAATCCAGCATCCACATTTCTTACATCATCTTGATCTCTATAGTTCCATCGACATTGGTGATAAGCCAAAGAAAACAACTAATAGAGGTAGAAGCAAAGGGTTACAAATAGTAAAGTTTTTAGTTCAAACATTTCAAATAAATATATTTATAAATTCAAATAAAATATAAGTATAATAAGAGTACCCATTAAATATTCAATCTGACAATTTTAACCACAAATTGCCATCAATTCTTGATATATTGCACAGACTGCTAGTTAAACTGCTGGTTACTTTTGAGTTCTTAAAGGCCAATCAGTTTAAAACTGTTTTAAAGCGCTAGATACATCCAGATCAACTCTAGAACTTATGTATGCCAAATGACAATACCATAACCCTCTGGATATTTTGAAAAATCACATTTTATCAATTCTGACATTGTACACTTCATCGGATTAAATTTCCTTAAATTTATGCATTTTTAAATGACAATGCATGAATACATAAAAATATCAAAAGCATGATCTTAGGTGGAAACAGATTTCATGACTAGTTTTGCCTATGGCAATAAGGCATATTGTTTTTAGACAGCAACAAAATTCCAAAAAGTGGCAAGATACTCTTGAAATTTAACATGATAATAGGAACAATATTTGTCAGTCCTAGCTTTCTTCAAAAACAATCAAAAGTATTCATACACACCAGGAAAGAATAAAAATTTAAGGAACTGAAATTGAACAAAATAACTCGTCAACCATACAATATTGCTCTATTTTACAGTAATAACACAGTGTATTATGTACAATATTAAATTATCTAACAGAAAAATAGAACAGCCACAACACAGTCATGTGAAAGACAAATTCTCTTAAAAATTTAATACGAACATTTAGTAAAATAATTTCCATAAATCAGGGATGACCAAACTCCGGCCCACTGGACGGTTTTATCCGGCTCGCGGATAGAATTTTAAGTTGCCAGTCTGAGGCAAATTAAAAGAAATATATATTTATATATTATATATCCATCTCCTTTTCTACTTTGGTTAAATATTATATCCCAAATATATTATCTCATGTCCAGAAGATCAGCAGTACATTTGCTTTGTGAACAAGCGTTTTCAACTTTGAACCTTAGAAAGAATAATTTCAGAAGTAGACTGACAGATGAGCATTTAGCATTGTTTCTTAAAATCAGTACATCTCACTTTGAACCTCCATATAAGGAACTTTTAAAAATGAAATTGCAATTTCATTCATCTCATTAACGTATTTAAACCGTTCGTTACTTTTAAATTGTTTTTAAAATTTTAGAAAAATTTATCTTGGCCCACCAAACTTATTTTCTTTCAATTTTTGGCTGACAGTTGAAAAAGTTTGTCCATTCCTGCTTTAAATGGTCTTTAAAATGTGTTACTGCCACAAATGTGCTAGTTATGTTAGTTTTTAAATGTGTAAAGGTCTTATCACATGCCATCATGTATATGTTGAAAGAGCAGCAGATTCAGTTAAGGATTCCTTTTCCAGTTGAATTAACAGATTTCTAGTATGATAGATGAAAATTTTGAACAGATTACAGATCTTTCACTTGTCAACCTGAACCAAATAAAAGCAGTTGAAATTTTTCACTGTAATAGAAGAAATCAACTTCCTTCATCCCTTGAAAAAACTCAAAGCAATCTACAAGTCCAACCCTACCATTTTTACAATATGGGTGTATGACATTTTGAATTTCATTTTCCATGGTCATCTCAAGTAGTTGACCACTCTAATGACCTCAGACAACTGATAACAAGCACGAATGACTTTGTTAAGAGTCATCTAAGAATGGCATGAAAAGATCATAGAACAGTGAAACATTTGGTCCTTGTAGCAATTGGTTTGCAACCTGGAAAGTCATTTGCAAGTTAAATTTTAGACATGCATTATAAAAGATAGATTTATTGCTACTTTTTCTTGCCAAAATCAGGGTGTACATAGCATCTGAATGAACTGAAACTATGTTACATATAATTAAAAATCCTTGCAAAATTAATAAATACAAAACTTAATAGCATTTTTTAAACTCATTTCTGAAACATGAGTAAACTCACAATGGAAGAGTAAATTAAGTATATAAAAAAATCCTTACTTCAATGAAAAATTAAAATGATTGCCTTTTTTTTCTAAAATGAAATAAACTTACAGGTGGTAAAGGTGTTGTTCCTGTCAGTGCTGCATACTGATGCATAACATCCTTTGGACCGGGTCCAAGGAGGAAGAAAGTATCAATAATGCCACTCTCAGAAAACCAATGAGTATCTTCTTGTGGAATTTGAGAATTGCCTTTTACAAAATCAACTATAGAAGATACAACACCCTGCAGAAAAACAAGAATTATTTTAAACTAAGGTTCACAACAGGCAAAAACAAGGACACAAGTTAAATAAGATTAAAAAAAAAAAACAAGGAATATTTATAAATATAACCATAGTTTCACCTGATTTGATGAAGTTTCAACATCCACCCATGTTTCAGCAGCATTCATCCAAAATAAACCAACTGTTCTGGTGTCACTATGGAATTGAAGAAATAACATTTAAATTTGTTTTGAATATCACAGAATAGTAATTTTTTTTTAATTGTGTAAACAACACTAAAAATATACATTTCCAACGTGGGGGCAGTTGCTTTTATTAACATCGGCTGCTTAAAGTGCAGATTTTGTTGACCATTTTAGTATAGGAGCATTAAAAATGAAGCATATAATGGGAGCATCATATAGTAGACAATATTATTCTTTTTGAGAGGACAACACAAATATATCCAAGCATTACTTGAGAATCAAAACAAAGCCCATCATATGAGAACACAATATGGGCACCTAAAATATACACAAAGATGTGCATCTAAAAGGCATTTTGACCAATATAAAATATTTTACTTCTTTGACATTCATCTACAGACACTAAAGTCAAAAATTCGCAAAAAAAAAAAAAAAAAAAAAAAAAAAAAAAAAAAACCCTTAAACAACTATTAAAAATTAATGTTTTGGTTTATTTAATGCAAAAACAAGTACCTAAATAAGAAATATGCAAAAAACTAAAATGGCCAAAAAAAAAATGATACGCTGTGAAATAAGGAAAGATTTCTAGAAAAAAGGAGGGCTGTGGTGTCTGCATCTATCATAAATTACATTAAAACACTAAAGGGGATCAAGACACTTAATTTGAAAGTGAAATATTTAATCCATTCATGACTAACTTCTCTTTATAGGGACAGCTAAAAAAAAAAACACTGTTTAGGAATTTTTATGAACCAGTTTTTTTTTTTCTCAGCAAATATAGATGGCAATTCTATAAACAATTTACCAAATTTTCAAGTATATTTTCAAGCTATTAATAATAGCAAATACTTGAAAATTTGGTAAATTGTTTATAGAATTGCCATCTATATTTGCTGAGAAAAAAAAAAACTGGTTCATAAAAATTCCTAAACATAATTTTGTCACTTGGATTGACACTTTATATTTTTTAACCTCACATATAAATTTACTTATTTATCCGGTACAATGACTGAAATCCTGACAAACAGCTTTATATTAAAGCTTCACTTTACAGTACTAGTTTAAACTGTGGTACCAAATATATCTTTTTTTTTTTTAACAAATGTCATGCTTTGTTTAAAATGGCAGTTGATCATTAATTAAGAAAAGTATATTCAAAGTTGTTTAAATTTCATATCTGTTTTATTATATGCAGTTTATAACTTAGATTTAAGATAGTCTTCAATATATATTCAGCAGCAATGACTATGGAAATAATAGGTTAAATAAAAATAAAATGATTCACTTAAATTCAAGTATATATATATATATATATATATATATATATATATATATATATATATATATATATATATATATATAAATTAGCATTTTAAATACCTATGAGCAACCATAAAAGGAATTGATCCATAGAGAGCCATTGGGTTGTTCAATTCATACTCAAAAACATCTAAATTGTACAGCCTGTATGGATCAGTAGATCCCCTAGCAAAAGAAGATATAATTACAGTTCAACATACTGTTAAAATGAGAAGCAAAATTTTTCATACATAAGCAATTACACATTAATGGTTTAAAAATTAATACTTCAGTATCTAGTATAACTATTTGCATTTAGTTTTTTTAACAAAATAAAGAAATAGCACTTAAATAGTAAAAACTATATTTCAATAAAGGAATTTAGAGCTTATTTTAGCACATAAATATAACATACAATTTAACTATAAATACATATTCTTATTAATGAAAGTTCAAAATTAAAAAATACTTATCTTTAAAATTTATTTTATGTACAAATATAAATTGTACATGCACTTCATACAAGCACAAAATTTAATTTTTTTAAATTAATACTGGCATATTATTATTGCATAATTAAGTCTTTTCTAGCATCAAAAGTAATTAATTTTTCATTATCATAGGAATCCCATAACATCATAGACAGCCGATGGCTAAATAGGTAGGGTGCTGACTTCTAATACCAGAGTTCTGGGGTTAGTGACATTGATATTTCAAGAATTTAAAATTTGCTTTAAGCTGTAATCCTGTCTCATCACCCCTTGCATAGCAAAAAATTGATCATAGTACCTCCTACCACTTTCATAATATCACATTCCTAATGTTTAGTTTCAACAACTTTCAGTATATAAGATAAAATAGAATTGTGTTTAAAAAATTTACTCTTAAAAATAAATCCAAACACTAATCATTATTACCTATTTGATTTAGTAAAAATCTATTTCTCAAAAATCATATCAGTACTATTAAATCATTTCACTCAAATTACATTTCTGGATTTTAATCTGAATTTTTAATTTTTTTAAATTTTTTACAAACATCAAAAATGAAGTATTTAAATTATAATTAAACTTATCATGATTGCTATTTAAGCTTTTTTTATCCTATTTATTTTCTAAAAGTATGAAATATTATTTACATAAGACAAAATATGTATTAAATGTATGAAATGTGATTTTTCATTGAGGCAGCATTAACAATGCTGCCTCAACACTTTTACAAACCGTGGATATTTTTTCTTCATTGTTTAAAAATTATTGGTCGAATCAGCTTTTAAAGCACTAATATTTAAATAAACAATATATACATATATAAGTGAAAATACTATGGATTTGATATCAGTTTAAAAGTAAATCCTGAAGGGAATCAGATTTGGCCAGAAATTTCATTATTAAAGGCAGGATATTTAAACCTTATTTTTTCCTTTACAAATGCTAAGGTGTGGCTTACTGTACCTTCTAATGCAGCTGGTGAAACCCCTTATTCTTGAAATAAAATAATCCTGCTTGAAAAAAGTGGGGAGAAAAAAGTCTTGATTTAAATCAATGATTTATCCAGTGATTTAAATCGCTTTATCAAAGTGATATAAAATCTATCAACCCTGATTTAAATAAAACTTTTTAACATGATACAACAAGATTAAAATTCTTCAAAATTATTAATTAAATAACTTGCTCTTGATCAATTACATATTTTATAATTTTCATACAGTTAAGATTTTATGATTAGACAAAAAACTTGCTTTAAAGATTTAGAATATATGTGCAAAGCTGTTTAAATTTTAATATCATATTTCAGTATTTTGAGAAAAAAAATTATTTAAAATTAAGCAATATCAAACTTTGCAGCAAATTACTATTATGCTATTGTAATGTCCACTTCAGGAAAGAAGTAATAATAGCAGTAATAGCTTTATTGCTCTATTTATAAATTCTTGCTAAAAACCTGCTCAAAGCATATAGAAAAATGTCAGGTAAGTCAGAAGAAAAATATATAATTAACACATAGACAAAACTGCTTTAAAAAAGGTTTAAACCTAAAAACGTTTCAAATATAAAAGTTTTATGCATGAGTAAAATTTGGCAAGCATTTATTCATATAAGCTTAAATTTTAAAAATAAATTTACAACAAAAACATGTTTACATACTTTGTTGTTCGTAAAGGAAAAACATCAGCATGCTCTGGTATACCATACACATGCTTAAAACCAACAAATGAGAAGTCCAGCCCAACAGATGATGGCCCTAAATGGGAATATTTTTTAAAAAATTATAAAATGTAGAATTCATATTAGCTCTGTATTAGCTCTTCAGATTAAAATGCTCATAACCCTTTACAATTCTACAATAATTAAATATTTTTCAAGTGATTGTTATGAGAAAAGTTATTAAAAGCTTTGATGAAATACATAATGAGAATATAAAATTGTAAACTTACCATTTGGTTTAGAATCAGTATGACCTTTGTATGTTTCTTCCCATAATGTATCTTTAAACTGCTCTTCTTCCGGGAGAACTGGTGGCTGTTGCTTTAAAGAGAAAAAAAATTAGAGTTACTTAATATACTAAATATCCAAATAAACAGACTACTAGGTTTTGTAATAAATGAAAATACTAAAAGAACTTTAAACCAAACATTACTTAAATGTTAAATTTTCATAAATATACAAATTTCATGTGATAGCTGGGAGTTTACACTACTGTATAAAACCATAAAGTTTTAATTTTCATTTATATCAAATCAAAATGAAACAAAAATTTGACATCACTAAAATAATTTAAATTTTTAAGTTACAGATGTAAAGGAAAATCAGGCATAATACTCCAATTTTTACATCAGTCTCAGCGTTCTCAACTTGTTAAAACACTCTCAAAATATTTTGAGACCAGTAAATACTTCGAATAAATGCAAAAATGTCAACCATGCATAAAGAAAATTAGGAAGATTTTTAAATGCATGCAATTTGTGATAAAGAATGCTGCATAGTAATTAGTTAAATATAAGTTTCCTAAAGAGACAAAAAAGAATTTTCTAAATAGAATAAGGATTTTCATCTATACTAAAATACAGCCTTGTAAAATAGATAAATATGCTTAGCAATCCATACTGTATATTCATATAAACACAATTTTGATCAAAATAGAAATTTATTTTCCTAAAAACAGTAATACACTTACTGTCCAGTGAATACATATACTAAATAAAGCAGGTTTGTGACATGTTCAAGCAAGAGCGCTGTATAAGTGCGGTGGGTATATGGATTATTTTTTATAGGAATTCCTTTCACGGAAATTTTCTTTAAAAAGAAAAAGGCATCAAAATTACCTTTTTAGAGATTAGTGATTTTAAAATAGAAATCCCTGCTACAGAAATTTTTCTCTTACTGTAACAGTTTGGGAGATTCAGGAATTTTTCGCAAATTTAGGAACTTGTCTGAAATTTTAGACTTCCAGAAAATTCAGCAGAGTTGGTGCTATGTGATTTGAACAAGAATGTGCTTAATAATCTTTTTATAAGCATAATCTTAGTAAGCTTTAATTTTAATACTGAATAACTCAAAGCAAATGACAATATTTATTTAATAAATTTGAATTACATATGGCAAAAATGTCAAATTATAACTGATAAAACTCTTTCAATTTCTTTAAAATTTCAAATTAACCTTTTCACGACGGGAAGTTTTTTTTTATATTACCATAGATAAATACGGGACTATTATATTCACAGTTTGGAAGTATCACAGAAGTTGTACACAGGGGCTACTTTGAACAACAATAAGTAGGAGGGAAGAAATAAAGTGTATTTTCAATGGGTTGTAAACGATACCCTACGATAGCAAGATTGATATCAAAAGTGATTGATCATTGGTCTGCCTTGTGTGACATCTAAATAGTGAACAGTAAAGTAAATAGATCTTTGGTGCATATTTCAACCAAGCCCGTACTTTTGAAAGTTCAACGTCTTGGTTGAAATATCAACCACCCGTCCTCAAAAGGTTAAACTTTATAATTTTTATAATTTTATCAGCATAAAGGTCAAACTTGCTTATAAAACACACTCCAGTGGCAAAAACCACAAAAAAATTGGTCATGAAATGCAACTGTAGGAAATTCATAGCCCACTAGTACTATACTAGATGGCGCTACTGAGTATATTTGTAACCCCACTTGGACGGAGAGATCGAATATAACCTTTGAAGCGAAAGGATGGGCAATAAGCTCTCCCCCTGTACCAAAGCATGTAAATAACGTGAAAATAAAGGCCGCTAAGCTAACCCGTTGACTGATCATTGTGTAATTAAAGGTGTAAACAACCACGAGACCCACACGAAAATACCGCTGAACCACTGGATCGAAAGAATATGCACATAAACTTTTTATGGATAATTAAAATGAAACTAACTCTCAAAATAGCTGACATTCCCCCTGTAATTCCCACTACATTTTAATTTTTAAAATTGCATAGAATAAAATTTTAAGTACTACAGCTTTTAGGTAGTTATGACAAGTGAAATTTTATTATATACCATATTTTGCAGATACAGTGGCTCCCTGCCTCTCCATTACCTCAATTTACATCAACTAATGTCTAAATGCACTTTTTTTTTTAAAATTTTTTGGGGGAAAATGTGTAACTCATTTTGTGATTAAAAGTTATTTACTTTTTAACATTGATGCATCAAAATACTTTATTTGTGGAATTAAAAGTGAAAATCAGAACTATGCATTAGTGATTCCATTCCTACAAAGCCAGTGTCAACTTATCTTTAAATGAGAACACAAGTTTTACTTAACATGCATACTGTACAATCAACAATTTACCTGAACATCGTTTTGCTCTTGCTCTCCTTCAGCTGGCTTTCTAAATGGGAAAGAAATATAGAATGAAATACAATAGTTTAAGAAAATTTCATCAATAACTAAGAAGAGAAAAATTTTATTTAATTTGATGCTAATTTTACATAGACTACTTTTCATATTTTCAACAAATAAAAGAAATCTGACCATTAACTGAATGATACTACAAGACTTATTTCTACCTAATATTTTAAAATCTAATTCAAAAATAATTAGGAAAATAAAACTAATACTTGTTAGAGTGGTTAGATAAAATATACTGATTGTATATTATAAAATGACAAAAAAAAACAAAATTTATAAATATAATTCCTTTAAATACCAAAAATATTATCACAGCTTAATACACATAATAAATAATGCTTGGTAATCTAATTAAAATTATCTTTATAAATAAAAAATGGTATTTTTACTCTAAATCAAGCCTACAAATAGGCAATATACATATTAGGAAAAAATTATCTTACGGATTTGATTTTAATCTGTACTGCTCAAATTTCATAAGGCCACGGGCATTTGCACTGATTACAAGTTGGTCACCAGAAAATATATCCAGTCTAAAAGGAGTTCCATTTAAAATAGCTTTATTATCTCCAAAACTTACAACCATTTTCTCATTATCTTGTGATTCAACTTTAATCCTGAAAATGAAAATTTTGAAATTAGTAATTTATTAAGAGGCTGTATTATATTTTTTTTTCAAACTCTTTCTTTCCTTTCTTATGATAAAAAGACTGTCTTAAATAACTTATTGAATAAAATATCGTCATATTTTAAAATAGGCATATACAACGTCTACTTAACAATATAGACTGAAAGATAGGATTATGGGTCAGGTTAGAAATTAAGAAATATAATTCAGACCATAGTACTTTAGAATTATTATATTGTTACAAAAAAATATGATTTGGGTTTATGCAAAATAATTTTAGGCTATTTCCCAGTTCGGGGGCCTGCGGAACCGGGTTCGGTGGGGACGCCAAGCGTGGGAGATATCGCCAAATTCTAGAACCCTATTTTCTGGCAAATCCTTGCTCTTCTTTTCGGACTCTTCCACCACCCCCTAAAAAATGTGGGGGTGTCAATCAAAGCCTTTATTTTAGGGTATTGGGTGAAATGACACGTGATTTGAATATCTGATCCTTATTGGTTCCTGTAACCAACAATACTCCAAGACCGCTGAATTTGGATTTTCTAGCGTCCATTTCAAGTCTTTGTCCATTTTGGCTGTGCTCTGGAGGTTTGTCCATTTTGCTTGAGCTCATATATATATATATATATATTTTTTTTAAATTTAATACTGGAGCTCACACCAATACAATTGAGGGCTTGTGGAGCTCAGTTAAGAGATCCCTCTTTACAGTTCGCAAGTGTGAAGATCAATTTGATTCGTACCTTTGTGAATTTATGTGGAGAAAAATGGAAGAAAATCCGCAAGATGCTTTTCAGGATTTTTTAAATCAGATCAAACGTGTATATCTACCAACAACTCAGGATACTTAAATTAGGTTAGCGCTTTATTTATTTTATATTTTATGCTTAATTTTTGAAGAGTAACAAGTGATGTTATAATTCACATTTATATTTTTATTATTTACTGCTTTTGAACTTTATTCTAAATTGTGTCTTAATTTAATACAAAATGATGAAGAAATATTTTTAAACTGTATTATTTTACAGTGTTAAAAGTGTCTACATTGTTAAAAGTGATAAGCTGAGTAATAAAAGTAATTTTATTACGACTCTCTACCGTTATTGTTACGGATGATCAAGGGGAGCTTTACCTCACTTAGATAAGAAAAATTATTTCACTCCCTTACTATCTTCAGAATTTTAAGCTAAAAATTTATTATTTATTTAAAACATTTACTCCGTTCTTATATTTCCATTTTAAGCTAATAATTTCTAGAAGTAATTTGTACCGTACTTTATAACTATTTAATCGTTTGATAGTTTTAAAATAATTTCATTAAATAGCAACCGTATTTTATAAATATAACTAAATATTTTATATGCATAATTGCCTAAATATAACCAACTAATGCTTATATTTTGCTTAATTTGCACTTATTGCAAAAATTCTGTGCTGTGTAGTTTAATAAGAAGAACAAAAGCGCCTCTAAATATATTAAAAACTCAAATTTAAATGTGTATTCATCTTAACAAAATTTCAAACCCTTTTTTTTGTTCAAAATATGCTTTGAGATCGAGTATAAACTTAATACACAAATTGTAAACATCACTTGGCGACAATTTGGCGATCACTTGTACAAAAATTGAGCCAAAAACATGGCAGCGGGGCCCCCGGAATTGGGAATTTACCTAATTTTAGATAACAATTACTTCATAAACACCAAAAATATAATATAAGCAAATTCTGCAAATTTGATAGTCACTAGTTTTTACATCACTGTTATTGTTATGAGGCAAAAATACAACCTTCAACTATTTAATATTGGATGAATGAACTTTGACATGATAAAACAATACAGCAGTAAAAACAAAAAACAAACTTATACCAGGTTTACAGTAGTATTAACATGCATAGCAGATGGAACACTATTACAGGTCATTTTCAATAGATTTGGAGTGCTACAGTCTACTTTTTGCAACACGAGGGCTAATGAGACTGGGACCTTCTGCTTAAAGCCAATCCCAAATGGCTACGAACATCTATGCCACAGCGGAATTTGAACCCATGAATTCCAGTTCCGAAGGCTAGCACCCTAATCAATTTGCCATTGCTCGGCCATTTTCAATAGGAAATCTAATCTTAAAATAAAATTTCTGCCATGTATACTTGTATAATCTCATGAAAACAGAGGGAGGAGGGAATGGACAAAAATACTGTTAAATTGTGGATAAAAAATATGTAGCAGAGATGACTGGGTTCTCTACAAAAACAATTTGTTGGTGTGAGGTATATATCACAGTCATGTAACTGAGAATACTAATATTTATTCGAAATTAAACAATAAAATTATTGTTATACTAGGTAGTTTTGGTAGTTTTTACCCATATAGATGATACTCAAGGGCAATTTATTAGGGGATATTGATGACAGAGTGAAAATCAACCTATAACACAGAATGAGACAATTATGATGAGCTTCTCATCAACAAAAAAGATGTACTAGAGAAGCTATTTATACATAATCATTACATACACAATCATCCAATAAAATTCATAGAACAAAACTAAAATTATTTACTGTTTAAAATATCATGTTTCACAAACAGGAGAGGGGTTCTGTGAAATCAACAAATATGTATATACGTATATAATGTGTAGAATATGTATGTTTACAGATAGAAAAATAGATATAACAGCCACTTTAGGAAAATTTTAAACTATTTAAAATAAAGTTCCTTAAAATGATTGATGTGAAAATTATATTATTTTAATATGGCATGTAAGCTGAATTTTAGTTCTCAATACCAATAGGAAAAAAGACAAAAATGCATCTGTTATGTAACTTATAATTGCTTTATAAAAAATAAATGAATATAAACAAAAACATACTCAGATTCTTCAGGTTCTCCTAATAAGGCTTCTTTTGCTTCAAATCTAGGTCTGATAGGATCAAGTTCTGATACTTTTAAACGAAGCATATTATTTTTTAAAGCTATTAAATCAAGTTTCAAAGTAACACCATTTTGAGAATTTACCAATACACCTTCAATTCGAGAAGGTTGAACTTTAAAGCTATGCATATCTAAATAATAAGGTGAATGACCAGGCTGAATGCTCCGATGCCTCCTAAAATATAAAAAATACAGACAATAAATTGAAAAATATGAACAATAGTGCACTGTCAGATACAAAATGTTCTAATAACATATTTAATAAGTAAAATTTTACAAACTAAAAATACATATCAGCTACTGTTATAATAGTAAAAATGTTTTTAATCCTGCATATATGCAGAGTAACTTTTCAAAAACTCTATATTCTACATATTAAAAAAAAGTAATTCATACAATTTTTAACACCAGAAAAAGAAATTATCTCATTTCACTAATTAAATATGTTAGATTTGTACAAAATTGCACATAAATATATTTCGTACTTATCGGAATTATCATTTATTTACATATTTCATTTACATAATACAACTACTGTAGCTTTTGCCAGGTGATTAAGATTTTACAACATTATAACTGTGTAAATTTAAAAGTTCAGAAGTAAAAATTTACATATTTAAGCTATATATTTAAAATATCTTTTTTTCATACAGTTATAAAAAATAACAGAAAGAAATATATAATATAATATATAATAATAAATATATAATATACAAATATAATTAACTACTTACTTGCAAAATCCACTTTGATCACATGTCTTAAAGTTATTTCTATCCACTGATCCAACAAAAACTTGTAATATTAAAAGACAAAAGACTGGAAGTAATCTAAATGAAAAAAAGTTATATTTTAACAACATGAATTCAATGGCGGTTAAAATATATCAGATATTACAGAAAGTACATTTAAATTTCAAATTTTTTGAAATCTAAATATTTGAACAGAAATACACATGAATACATATTTCTAAATATACATATTTAATAATACACATACATATTATTATATAAATAAGCCTGCAATAGACAATACACTATATATTGATTTTACATGCTTGTTATTAAAAATAAAAAAATAGTTAATAAACAAAATACTTAATAATCACTTAATAAACAAAGACCTTTAAGACAAAAACAGAACTCAAAAAACTAATAGGTCGGAAATGCAGAACAGAAAAAAAAGTGGGAATTTATTTTACTTTAAATAATAAATGATAAACAAGAACTCAAAGTATTGTATTAATTGAAAGAAAGAATTTATTTGCCGATGACACGATAAAGAGCAATTGAAAATTAAATACAAAAACTTGAAATACTAATAAAAAAACTAATTCAACACTAATTAAATATTTTAAGGACTCTAAGGTCTTAAATACATAATTTAATGTAAAGATGAAATAAATTAAACCTTTTAAATAGGGCCATCATCCCTGTGGACTTGTTCAGGATGAAAGAGCCAAAGTCT
Organism: Pardosa pseudoannulata; assembly: GCA_032207245.1. Classification (NCBI taxonomy): domain Eukaryota; kingdom Metazoa; phylum Arthropoda; class Arachnida; order Araneae; family Lycosidae; genus Pardosa; species Pardosa pseudoannulata. Next base: position 56,238,457 of record CM063498.1, read on the forward strand.
GCCGCCGACTAATATGACCGTATCTATAAACAAAAGAGCAGAGTTTAGTTGATGGACCAAAGCTTCTACTTTCATTAGTACACGTCATAAGTGCTCAGATTTCCCATTTTGCTGATATCTATATTTCAAATTAATAAAAACACGTCTTGAGATAAAGTTAAAATTTTAATTTTACCCGAGCGAATAAGTAAAAAAGTGAGCGACCTTTAAAGTTCTACCTAAATATTTACTCAATTTTATTTTTTCTCCGGGGACATTTTTGTGATTTCGTACCAATACCGACAACTCAGTGGAAAAATTTCTAGGATCTCCAAAGAAGCTTTGCATTTGCTTTGTTTATACACGGATAATATATTTACAGGCCTGCCAGGCTAGAACTAAGCATACAGGAACTCTAACCACTTGGCCACCTCGACCTTTAAATAATTGTAATAATATAATAGTATAGTATTTAATTTATAAATAATTTTAGTGGACTATTGTCAGAGTAATATCTGATTTATAAGACAGTCACCTACATATATCACCTAAAATGTTATAGTTTGGTTTATATTGTCCATCTTTCAATAAGAATTAATCTTTTTACGACTGATTCAGCAGAATCATGGGTGATCATTCATGACAAAAGAGAGAAATTCGTTGTGTTACTGTGACTGATTTTACTTGTTGTCTTTTAATCAGAATTAGACCTTTAGCTAGCTTCTTGAGTCATAGTTGGAATACACGTCGTCAAAGAGTAGATTTGATGCAATAATATTAGTTTAATGGCTGTATATGTAACTAAATGCCTAAAAAGTATGTAAGTCCCTTGAAAATATCAGTAGATATTGAAAAGTTTAAACTCAGAAGGAAATTTAGGGCATTATTTTTTAATGATACACGTGTGATCTGAAAAGGATAATGGTTAGGAAGATAAAGGCATTAGTGACGCAAAAAATGTAAATTTTATTATTGTTATTAATAACCTTAAGCACCTTAAGGTGTTCCACTTGAAATTATAGCTTCTTTGCTCGCCGCACTCGAAGAGGGAGGAACAAAGATTTACCAACGGAGTGAAATGCTTTTGAACCTCGGCCAGACAGGAACTGTTCTTAGTGAAGCAAAGTGATCTAAGTTGAAAGTCATCAAATATTAACGAGGATATAATATAGCTGCGACGGATTTCTTTACAATACTACTATAAATTTACATAATATTTCAAGTCACCGGGGTCATCGTGATCACGATGGCCCCGGTTAGACGGTAACGTGTGCAGACGCCACTTCTCACTGACCACTTTTTCACTGCCAAAACGGGCTTTGATGTTGTGCCAGACGGGCATTGATGAGGGACCATCGTGATCACGATGGCCCCGATTGATGTCCAGTTTTATTTTAATTCTACCTAGACTCCAATTTTGTATATAATGTGTAAATAGTTTAATTAAATAAGTTCATTTTAGTTGAACATTTGCATCTTTTCCACCTTGGGAATAAATCTTCCATATATATATATATTCATATATATATATATATATATATATATATATATATATATGTATATGTATAAATATGTATGTATGTATATGTATGTGGTAGCCTGGATGACATCGAAAACCAGATTTGATGCGCGCGTCGAGCAAGTGAACTTCTACTTTATGGTATGGCAACAACCCTCCCGAGTGGAACGCCGAGATTGACAGACTTAAGCTGGACGGTACCGAGTGCAGACGGCACTACCGACTGATCGCCAAGACGGGCGCTTATGTTATGCCAGACGGGCACCGATGTCAACTCTCATTTTAATTGTCCCTAGACACCATATAATTTGTACATAAGTTGTAAATAGTTTTCATTAAATAAGTTAGTGTTTGTTAAGCTTTGGAGCATCTTTTCACCGTGGGAATAAACCTCCCACAATTTTGGGGGTTCGTCCTGGATGTGGATCTTGCTTGATATGGACGTTATGTGATGTGGAATTTTGCTTGATATGGATGTTCCATGAAGTGGATTTTGCGTCTTGAAAGAAAACCGCCTGCAGTACAATCGTCGCAGAAAAACGGCAAGAAAGTACAAAGTCGGAGACATGGTCGCTATTCAAAGAACACAATTCGGTACGGGTCTCAAGCTGAAACCAAAATTTCTCGGACCTTACAAGATCACCAAGATCAAGAACAACGATCGTTATGATGTTGAAAAGATTGGCAGCCACGAAGGTCCTAACATGACCAGTTCAGCAGCCGACTACATCAAGCAGTGGGCCAACACAATTGACTCTTCTTAATTACGACATTTCCCCGGAAAATGGCTCTTTTTGATTTTGACTTTGCAAGGGCTAACGACTTTATTTTTTTTCATCTTATCTGTATATAGTTTCTCAACTTTATGTTTTGTTCCTTTCTTTCTCTTTTTGTGTTTTCCTTTCTTTTTCTTTTTCCAGCGCATGTTCAAGCAAACAGATGACGATGGCTGCGAGGGCGCAGACCAGAGTCAGGAGGCCGAGATGTGGTAGCCTGGATGACATCGAAAACCAGATTTGATGCGCGCGTCGAGCAAGTGAACTTCTACTTTATGGTATGGCAACAACCCTCCCGAGTGGAACGCCGAGATTGACAGACTTAAGCTGGACGGTACCGAGTGCAGACGGCACTACCGACTGATCGCCAAGACGGGCTCTTATGTTATGCCAGACGGGCACCGATGTCAACTCTCATTTTAATTGTCCCTAGACACCATATAATTTGTACATAAGTTATAAATAGTTTTCATTAAATAAGTTAGTGTTTGTTAAGCTTTGGAGCATCTTTTCACTGTGGGAATAAACCTCCCACATATATATATATATATATATATATATATATATATATATATATATATATATATAGTATGCTGAACTACTTGCAACCACAGTCATATTGAGGGTGTAACAGACAATTCCAGGACTTCCCTAATCGTTGATGGGGGCTGAGAACTTTTTTTTTTCAGTATGTGAACTGAAATGGAATGAGGATTTAATTTAGTTTGGTTTAAAGCGCTACAATCTACTGTTTTGCAACATGAGAGTTAACGAGACCTACTGCTTAAAGTCGGTCCTGAACTACTACTAACATCCATGAAGGAAGTAGGATTCGAACTCGGGTACTGAAGAGTGGCTCCCTACCGTTCAGTCATCGTTCAGCAACAGAGTAAATCATATTCGTATGTTTGAAAACCTGACACACAAGCACATATATATTGTTGCGAGCTTACAGGTTCACAGATTAAATGGATTTTCTGAGCCAAAACACAACTAAAATTTATTGAAACTTTTAAATAAACAGTAATGCAGATTAGTAGCACATTATACTACAGTACAACAGACGGGGTGTACTATCACTCCAACTATAGAACTCTATGCAGATGTTTCCTGAACGACTCTCTGAATGCAACTGAACTCCAACTAATGAGCTTAAGTTTCCTTTTATACGGTAAAGGAACTTTCTGGGTACTGAACCTTTTGAAAGTTAGCATATCCCTAATGCCGCCAACTTCAAGACAAAATTTACTTGCCAAAAACTTCGACAAGGAGTTATTATCTCATCAATTTGTCAAGATACTATCAAATTTATCTAAACATTACGCCCGGTGTAGAACATTTGCACAAGCTAAATTCGTGACAATATATATATGTATATATATAAATAAATCCAGATGCCCAAAATAGAAACTAATGTCTGTACATAAAGGTCAAATGCTATATTAGTCAACAGATGTGAAAACCGCTGCCGTTTAACGCAATCTAGTGACATTTAAAAATTCAAATAAATTCTGATTTCAATTAAGTATACGAATATCTGCTCTCCATAACAATCGAGCTCTTCGTGTCGCCGGGTTTATACGAGTGGAATCACTGCGTCGAGTCAAAGAGACGTTGGTCGCGAAGGGGTTAAAGAATTTATTAGAAATTTTCACAAATAATTTAGATTTCAATATATTTTTTCTAGTTTGTTTTAAATATTTAATCATTCGTTAGGGATGAAATTTTTTTCACTCTTTCACATGGTATAATTTGTTTAAAAATATTTTTAAAAGCAAACCACCCAAAAGCAGGGCCTGACTAAGATACTGTTGTGCCCAGGGCACAATCCAATTTTTGTGCCCTCCACCCCCCCCATTGCAAATTTATAGCGAGAAGTTATTATCATAATTACAATCATATAAAAATTATAACATTATATTTGCAAACATACTTAAGAAATTAGCATTAAAGTAATATTCAAAATTAAAAACACCAAATTTTCCTTTTACGTAATCATTATTATCTTTTTTTAGCCATGCTAAAAATTAAGGAATTTTAAAGACCTAGAGTGACCCACTTTTTTTATTTTTACCTTGTCACACTCACAAGCTCTGTGTTGCAGAAAATAAATAATAATAAATTAAAAATAATTTAAATTGATGAGATGATTTAATGGTTTATAGTGGTACATTGCTAATAATCTGTCTTATAAATATACAATAACCTGTAGGAAAAATATAGCACCAGGTTTGTTGAGGGAATTAATTATCAGGTAAATAACAGTAAAATTAAAGTAAATTGAAAACAATATAGTTCATGTCAAATAAAATTACCTCATACAATTATTTATTAAAACTTAATGATGGTAGCATAAGTTTGCAATTTTCCCCCACTCAATATGTGTTTCAAGCACTCTACTAAATTTTCATGCCCCCTACAATTTTTGTGCTCCAAGTGCCTATGCGATAATCAAGCCCTGAACAAAAGAACAATTTTCCTCTTATGTTAACATAGAGCTATAGGAATACAATATAGCTGATACCCAACCCTGTTAAAATTCCATTGTGTAAGATCAGCAGAATGAAATGGTTTTATGATTTGGAATAAAAGTTATTAGGGTTTAGAATCGAAAATGGAGCTGCAGCAGCTCAGTCGACAAAGGCAATGATCTTGTAACTGAGAGGTTGCGGGTTCGGAGCTTGAGCTAACCTAAGATCTGCCGTGTTTGTTAAAGGTGACTGGGGCACATAAAATATGTTCAAGGTCACAATGCCCTCGAAGTTCTTAATCAATATCTCTGGGGATGGCAGGCCAAGTTTATGGGTCTTCTGCTTGGTTCTTGCTTCAAAATTATGAGGACCCACTTGAGCAAAGTCGTTCTTTCAACCTAGTGTTACTCATTAAAAGGAAAGACTCACTCCTTTGCCTTTTAATACGAGTAGCATATGGATCAATCATGCTGTGTTTGTCTAAGTGGCATAAGCAACAACAGGATTGAAAATTACAGTTTATATTCTTACTTTTCTAGCTATTTAATTATTATCCCATCTTTACAAATCCCCTATATAATAATAGCCTAAGTTATTTGTCAGTCTGTCCTCGAATTTATGAAGTGGTTGGACCTAGAATGCATAGTCATTCATGTTGGATTTTTGTTGAGTTACGATTAGCAATGTTCGAAATCCACCCTTCCTCCATTTTCTGGCCTTTAATACCATTATTTCAAGCACTATTTTCCCCAGTTAGAAGCAGGTGATTAAATTTTTCAATTTATCACATAATAAATATGTAAAAATAACATTTTGATGCATGATGACGTAATTCCTTTAACCATCTCATTTAATCATTTCTTATTTTAAATTATTTAAATATGTCTGCATTGTTTCCATACATTTTATCACTGAACTTAGATATTACATAAATAATTGTCTTTTATATTTGGCTTAGATAATAGATTAGGTACATAAGTGATAATTTTGAATTTAATCATAATCTTTTGTTGCAATGAAAATTTTATCACCGGTATTAACAACAAATTGTATCTACCTCCAGGGTGCAGTGGAAATGATAGTTTCATTCCTTTACTTCCATTCACTGAGGCAAAAAAAATTGGGAAGAACTTAACGATAAGTTTGACATAGCTAAGAAAACTTTGAATTATCTTTCTAAATGAATTCAACATGATTCTGTACTGCATTCCCAGTACCGGAAGACTTTAGAGGAGTATGGAGGAAAACAAATTATCAAGCATGTACCAGGTAATTCTCAGCAACAAACTCAAAAAACATACCATTTTTTTTTAACTGACTTATAAGATACTTTACAATTTTGGAAAATTAAAAATTTTACTGATCCCGTCATATGCTAGTCTTTTAATATATGCTTATTTGCAATTTGAATATTTTGTGTAATAGTTAAAAAGTTTTGTCACTACTAAAATTTTGATATAAGTATTTTAATAAACAAATATATAAGAAAAGTAAATATAATTAATATTAACTTATTAATATTATAAAAATAACTGCTGTATCTCAAATAAGCATTGAAACACTCAGATGCCGTAATGATTATACATTTGACATTTTCTAATAAAAGTGTTATAATAACCCATAGTAAACTTTTATATAACTGCTTACTTTAAGAGACATAGAAGATTTCCTTACAAATATACATTCCAATTACTATAAGTTATATGCTTTGATAAAATAGAAAATAAATTCAAAACAAATCTGTTCAATTTAACTATTAAATAATGAGTAAATAGATTGAAACAAGTGATATTAAATGATTAAATATTTATTTAATAAAATATCAAAAAATAATTATTTTAGTGATTCAATAAGTAAAGATAACTTTTTCACAAAAGTTTGGAATGAAAAATTCTTGCGAACATGCTCAGAAGCAGATGTGCCAAGCTCTCTGGCTAAACTTCGATCTTTTGTTAGAAGGAGCATCTTTTCAGCAAAGGCTTCAGGTTCTGGTTTACAAAGATAACCAGTTTCTTCATGTAACACAGTTTCAAGTGGTCCCCCTGAATCACAAGCAATAACTGGTCGGCCTAGCAGCATAGCTTCAAGAGGAACTATCCCAAAATGTTCATTGGAGGGAGTATACAAAACTGCTGTTGAAGAGTGAAAAAGCAATTTCTTAACTTCGTCATCCGGTGACTTCAGAAAAGATACTCTTTCCCTCAGATTTAACCTGTCTACTTTTTCATTTAATTCTTGAAAATATTTTTCATTTTCTTCTACTCTATCATCATAGCCACCAGCAATAATTAAATGAATTTTAGAAAATTCTTCAAAAGTAAGTTTCTGCTTTAACCAATCTAGAAAACAAAGAAAAAAATCAAAGTTTAAATGCTTTGAAATAAAAATTAAAAACACAGTAAAATTAATGATTTCTTTTTTCTTTAAGAGTACATCCGAATTTAAGAAACTTTACCATGTGTGGGTACAGCTACATAAAAGCCTTAATATTTGAATGCAATCCTTTTAACAGTTTCAGATATACAACTCATCACTGTGTTTTAAGGTAGTTGGGAACTAGCCATATTGTTTTCTCCAAACTCCATCTTAACCTATATGGAAAATTGGTCTACTTCTAAGTGATTTGTATTTAAAGATTTCTTTAAGCAAATTTTACATGATAGAGTTAGTTCTACAGACTATGTGGGTTTAAATTTTTAAAAATGAAAAATTATTTAATTTAAATTTTTTTGGAGAAAAATTTCGAAATTGTCCTCTTTGAATGATAATATTACCAACATTAATAGATCCATTATGTTACCAACATACAGAATGGGTCATGACAACCATGGTGTATTTTCCACTTTTATCATGTGATAAAATTTATTTAAAGAAATCTTAAAATACAAACCAACCTGAAGTAGAAAGGTTGTTCCTCATAAGTTAACAGGAACTAGAGAAATTTAATGTAACCAGTACCCAAGTGCTTTAAGTAATGAACTCAGGTTCCTAAAATTATAATGTTGTAACCTAAAATAGTTAACCTTTTTAAAATAAAAATGCACATAAAATATTTTATACTCTTGATTTTATTTATTTCCTTTGTTAAAATGTGGACACTGAATCTTTTTAGTACAGAAAAAAATGAATGTTTTTCTATTATTCAATAAGAGGTTTTATTTAAATTTTTAAAACTACTTCAAATTTTTATAGCTACAATAAAACATACATCCAAGTACCAAACACTTAACATATATTTCAAACAGGTAAATTAATTTAAAGTGTATTTTTAGTTAATTAAATGTAACTTAATAGTAAACATTAATGTGATGTTCAGAATCATAGAGGAACTAAGATTAATATAATTCAAAAACACTAGACATCTCTTTAAAATTAGAATTGCCCTCATTAATTAACCCTCTGACAGCTCAATTTGTAAACCAAGATCTCTTTAAAAATTGCGTATTTTTTTTGTTGCATAGTTTAAGTATATATAAGCATACTATCTATAATTCTATTATCTAATATAATTATAGTTCTAGTCATATAATTCCATTTATTACCTAATTAAATGTCTAATACTGTATATAATTTATTCCACTGATTAAACGGTGAAAAGGCGAAATGTACTTCTTAAAAAAGGAAGAACAACACATGCCTGCAAAAATCACAGGATGAGCAAATTTTGTTACATTTGAATTCCCATGGAAATAGCAGGATAAGCAGTCAGAGGGTTAAAAGTAACTGAAAGATCACCTGAAATAAGCACATAATTTTACTCAATACTGAATGCTGAAAAAGGATTTTAAAATCAGCACAGAATTCCTTTTTACATTTTGTAAGCTGAGACATATGTTTCAAACCAACTTTGAATTTAATGATATTAATTACAACAAAATTAATGTGCAATTTTAAGTGATCCTATATACATAATTACAGAAACAAAACCCATGTCTTAACTTGGTCCATTAATATTTACAAACATACTGCTGAGAAATAAAAAATAAATTTAGATAGTAAAAGAAACAAACCCATGGCTTTAACAGCAAGCATCACATTTTTCTTCCGTTCATATCTGTTCAAGGAAAGAAAAATAGTTGTTGCTTTTGTCTTGATATTCAATTCCACTTTTCCAACAGGCCTCAACAAATTTTCTATGTTGATTGTTGGGTACACAATATCTAATTCTCTATTTTTCAAGGACTTAAATGTTTCCTTAAAGACTTTAGCTGAAAGTAAATATTATTATAGTACTTTCTAAATAGTTTCTAAAATTTTTAAAGTGTTACATACAAACATATAAAGGATTAAAAAAAATACAAAGATTACAAAATAGAATTGGGAAACCAAATTAAATTATATGGTTCAGAAGAAATCAACTGAATAGGTTAAAATGATTGCTATTTTGTATTACTTTAAATATATCATGCAGTTTGTACTAAACAATATCTTTATATATGGAAACATTGTTTTTAAATTAACCCTCTTACTTTCTGAGGCACTAAAGGTTTAGCAGTTTGTCTTTTCACAAAAATCACATTAACAACTTGCCAGTAATCAACTGAATGGAATAAAATGTAAATTTTCTGCAATTCAGATGAAAAGCTGCATCAAGCCTATGCCAACAGGAACAGAACTAATTTATGTTAATGGTAGCCAAAATTATAAGACCTTACAATACTCAAAGTCCAACATGAACTAAAATTGTTAAAAGCTCAAAATTATTTTTAACATAACTTTAAGCTTATTGCAATAATGTTAAGAATAAAATATAATAGAACATATTCAAATATTTTATGAGTAAAGATATTATATATATATATATATATATATATATATATATATATATATATATATATATATATATATATATATATATATATATATATATATATGCAGTGATAGAATATATATTAAAATGTATTAACCAAAACTTTTTTGATAAAAGAGGATTTTATTGAAAATATTTAATGAAAAAAATCTATTTTTCTTTTTTTTTTTTTTACTTTTTATGCCTAGGAAGAACTGCTTTTATATAGTTTGGTTAGTGTTTATTGACTATTCCTTCATCCCATATTTTCTTATTTAAAGAAATTAATTGATTTGTGCCATATAAAGTCATTTTAAATTGAAATTTTATTTAAAAAAATTTAGTAATGTCCACTAAAATAATAATTGAAATAATTTGTAAAAACAAAGAGTAAGGAGATAAAATGTAAGTTATGATGTATAATTTTGATATCAAATTGTACTGTGATGTATTCTTTTTGAATTAGATTATTAGCAATAGAAAATAAATTATGAAAATGTTTAGTTGGTTTGGTTTGGTTTAGTTTATAGTGCTACGGTCTACTTTTTGCAACACGAGGGCTAATGAGACCGGGACCTACTGCTTAAAGCCGATTCCGAACGGCTACGAACATCCATGCCATAGTGGGATTCGAACCCACGAACTCCGGTTCCATAGGCCAGCACCCTAACCATACAGCCATCGTTCGGCGAAAATGTTTAGAATAATCAGATATTTTTGATGAACTGGAAACTAAGAAAGGAAAGAGAGTGCAGTTCATGGGTGCATTTCTCTTCTTTTGTTTGATAGAATATACATTTTAAAAAAACTTTCAATAGATGATGCTTTTACTTTTTTAATTCCCAGTCAATTAAACAGAGCACTCATATGAACATAAAAGTAAGCTTCTGTACATTGGGCTAAGTTATGAATTTACTGGGAATCTACATTGATAATTGGCAGTTAAATACTTTAGTAGTTAAATAATTTCTTGCACACAGGTGGCTAATTGCCCAGAATTGATCCTATATATATATATATATATATATATATATATATATAAATATATACTATATATGATAATTTATTATATTTATAAAGAGATTATAAAATTAAATATCAGTAGTAATATTATTTATAATTTATACATAATTATTTATCTTGAACATTAGTAACTTTACAAAATTTGTATATTTTGATAGTTGCAATTTCAATTATTTTCAGTGACAACAAATGATTATGATTATTTTACAAGTGTTTTAAGATTTCTATCTTAAGTGAAGAGCCTAAGTCTTTCGTTATAAAGTATTGTACAATACTTTTAAAACATAACTTTTGAATAAAACTTATATAATTGTTAAACTTACAAAAATTATATAAAGGATTTTTATAATCTTTCCTGTACTGTATATTTATATAAAGATTACATGCTTTTTCTGCTTTATTTTATACTGAAACTATACCAAAATTCATTGAGGAAGTAAATTAATATATATTCTGTATATATATATATTATATATATATATATATATATATTTTACAGGTTGTTGCCTCAATAATTTTTTTTTTAATTTTGTGTCATATATAAAGTATAAACTTTCAGTTTTTTACTCTATATTTTGAGATAATATAGTTCCACATCATTGCTATTTCATACCATGATTTCATGAGAAACATTATCACATTATGAATGGTTGTAGCATTTTAATCACAACAGACATTTGCCAGCCGATCCAAGTGGTAGTCAAATGATTATTTTTTCTATTCTCTGTTTTACAACTTGCAAATATAAAAGAAGAAAAATATTTTTTAAATGTATACCTGTGAAATTGCTGTTAACGATTATCTTATCTGCCATGCCAGTTGTTTTTTCTTCCAGGTAATCAAGGGGTAATCTGTAAAGCCATTTAAACCAATTTTTTCTGTCAGTCAATAATTGATCTGGGAAGTGACAATAAAATATAACTTTCAACCTTTTGAACCTTAAAATTGGTATACACGCTGATACTTGATCACATATAACAATATTTGGTTGAAAGTCAGAAAAAAAGACTAGGTAAAACGCTGCATACATCATTCGAAGATATGCACAGAGTGCATAAAACCGTCCGAAAATCTTTCGAGGAAGCCAATCTCCTACAACTATGGTTTTCAAAGATCCATCTTTAGTCTCTGAAAAACAATGACTTTCATCGTGATGTGCGGTAAAAATACATATTTCGTGAGATTTAGATTTAAGAGCTAAAGCGGCATCTACAACAAGTCTTTCGGCACCTCCAATACCGAGATCGGGATGAAGAAAAGCCACTCTCATTTCAGAAAAGTGTATATATCGCCATAAAAGATTAAATTAACGTTTATGTGTATTAATTACAGATCTCAACTACTACAGTTTTTACATCCAAGATTCACAACCATTTATTTGCCATTACAACGATCAGCTGACAGATATAATGCTGACAGGTTTTTAAACGTAGAATAACAACTTTAGCGCTGCCAGTTTCATAAAATTACTTTTATTTCATAAATTTTAATGTAAAGATTTAAAATATAAGACAAGATTCATTCTAAAAATATTTTATATGATGTCAAACGGCAGTGAAATATTAAATTTGGTGTTTATTAAAGCGTATTTAATGAAAGTCATAGATACTCTCCACAACTAACTTCAATTTTAACTCCTTTTTCTCTTTCTGTTGATGTTTTGCTACGTAGAAAACGTGGATTTCCTGATGCACTTTAGGGTCGCCCCTAAAAATGGACTGATTTGAAGTGACTCACGCGGTTGAAATTACCATTAAAAGATTTTCCTAACATATTGTTATGATTTGAATCTGAAATATTCTTGAACTTTAATTGCCCTTTTCGCAGAAGGTCATAACGCTTGCATCATGGGGAAATCGAAAAAAGCAAACAGAACTAAAGGAAATACCAGAGTAATTTTAAAATTGTTCTATTTGATTTATTTTGATATGTATATATATGTATAGTGTTAATTTAAAGTATATTGGTATATATGTATTGAATTACACTTTTATATAATTCTGTTTCACCAAATATGTGAATTGACTAAAATGACATTATGACAGTTTAGTCAAAAGAGCTGTAATAAAAATTTTCATGATTTTTTCAATGTTAAAATGTAACAATTGAAAAAAATCATCAATTTTTTCAATGTCTTCAATGTAAAAATTTTCAATGTTATCATGATTTACTCCTATCCATTCAAAGAGCAGTACTTTCCTGAATATTTTGTGTATATAAATGTATCTCTTTGGTGAAAGAAAATCCAAATCCTGGTATTTTGATTAAGTCTCTCAAAATATTTTAACAAATTAGTCTGCTATTTCACTATGTATTTTTAAGCCATAAATTAGTTTTCTTATATATCTGATTGGTATGTTAAATAATTATCATTTCCCAAGAGTTTTGCCTGTTATTTTTGAACATCTGTTTCCACCCTTTCACCAGTTTCAGATGCAAAGTTGGAAAAAAATCAGGATTTAAAAAAAAAATCAGATTTATTTGATTTAAATCAGATTTATTTCATTTTTTTTTCTGAATTCTAATTTTAATTATTGTTGTGTTTTTGTATTTTTTGCAGTATACATGGAATTGTTTATTATAAGTAACAACTTATCTATCTTGTATATTCTACACACTGATTACTGAAAATTATATAAATTTTAATCTAAATACATTCTATTATTTTGTAATTGGATAGTTTAACTAAATAAGGTGTAAATTTAAAGAAATTAAATATTCATTTAATGCAAACTATTTATTTTTAAAAAAATTACAATTATTTCAATATTCTTTTAAGCAATGAATGATGGATTTAACCGTTTCAATAAAAACACTAGTTTTGATGCTTTTCCAAGGCTAATTTGTTATGAAGGTTAGAATGAACAATACCAAAAGAAGAAAACTGTCTTTCTATTCTTGCAGATGAAGCCACGGCTGTTGTTATTTGATAGATAAACTGGATTTCAAGTTCTGTAATACTCTCTTTACCTCCCATTACATAAAAGTAATTCCACTAGTCATAACTAGTCATTGTACCTACCCCTACTACATACTTTCTGATAACAACCTCTAAATTCTTGGAAAACATGTTATCTATTTACACTTATTTACTTATTGGTATTTCTGTGCTGACTGATTCCCAATTCTCCTGTCTTTGGAATATAGATTTTAAAAGAAGTGAAAAAAATGATTTAAATCAATGATTTTTTTTTTAAATCAACTGATTTAAATCATGCTAACCCTGTTCAGATGTAATAAATTTAAAACAAAATTAATTTGTGTTATATATATATATATATATATATATATATATATATATATATCAAATTGAGTTATATATATATATATATATGTATATATATTGTTATAAATCATTGTTATTCATACAATTAATAGTATATGATTATGGGAACCTCAAATATGTTTAAAATTCAGTTTCTGGAGATTGAGAATGTTTAAGAGATTAAAGATGAGAAGCCAGGATTGTGGATCTCTTTCACATATGATATTGCCTTAAGAACAGAAGATAAAACCACAGTTGCACCAAATATGGAGAATTTTTATATCTGAGGGTTTCGCATGGGTAGCAAGTTGATATTTGTATTCTACATGAGGGAAAGAGATTGCCAGCATGGGTACATTATCAAAATAATTATCGTCCCCAAAAAGTTGCCAACCTAGGAAGGTGGGATGAAGAGCTACACTCTCCCCTAACAAAAAGTTGACTGAATTATACCCAACTAAAAAATCCCACATAATTAATTTGATTGATTCAGTCAGGAAATGAACTTATTACCAAGCAAAATAGTTGGTAGTATGTAGTATTAAAAAGCCATATTTTAAGCTTCTTGGCCAACCGATTTCTTTTCAGTGTATTTTATTGCTTATCTTAATATAGACATTTAATCATATAATTTTAGAAACTATAATATGGATGATCCTTATCTAACATAGGTTAGGAATACCTCTACCTAATATCCAGACTAACATACATTTGCAGCATGGATATTAGCTAGTCACTCTTAGTAAGTTAATGCTTTTAAATTATTTTAGGTGTCAGAAGTGATGTAGACAACATTATACTATACATCCTGTGGAATGTTTACAATAGAAAATTTTTAGAATGAGCAAAACTAAATGTTCTTATAGATGCTGATTTTAAATTTGTATAGTTACAGAATCAGGAAATTATGTAGACTTCTTTAATTGTTTAACATTTTCAGCTGTTAACTTGTTTTTCCAGCCACATGCTGCTATCCATTGCTTTATTTTAAAATCCTATCTGTCACGGGGGATATATTGATCTTGATGGTCTGCAATAACACATTCATAACTAAATCAGTTTAATATGCCTAGAATCAGACTCTGTTTTTAAATTGTTGTCTGGGACATCTGAGTGATCTTAAAAAAAAATTGGTTAGCGCAAAATGTTGCTCCTATTTGATTGTTTTTCCCAGTAGTTATCACAAGGTTTTTCTAAACTTTTATGCTATCAATGTGATGTTCCTCACTTCATTGAAACTGAAATTTAACTGTTAGAAGGAAGTATTTATATATTATGTTTTATTCTGATTTTGCTATACAAGTTACAGCATGTTCTGCTGCCAAACATTTAAGATTCCTTTTCGGCAGAGCTTACAAATTATCATTTTTAACATCATTTTTGCAACTTTATGGTTCATATCAATCTTTTTTTCCTGTTAGTTGATTCATACAGATTAAATTTGTTGAATTATAATACATTTTTTACTGTTGCAAAATAAATAATTTACTGGTAGTTATTTTATTTGTTATTATTTTTTATACTTTTATGAAGTTTAATTCTTAACATTCCTTTCTTTTATTTTCAGCCCTCTAACAGTGAACATAGTGCACAACTTCTTACTCTGAGTGGACAATCATTTTCTGGATTTATTGGATTTGATTCTTTAGAAAAAGATATACCAAGTTATATTCCTGTAACTGGTCAGCATTCTTCCGATACCACTGATCTCTCAGTAGATTCTGATTTGCGTATGGTTATGAGGAAATTGCTGAAAAGAGATAGTATCACAAGATTAAAAGTAATTGCTTCTTATATTTAGAGTAATTCCATGTATTAGGTCTAAATTTTTGTTCTTGGATTTTTTTAAAAATCATTTTGGGTCTAGTTACTACTGAGATTTTAAATACAAGTTTTTTTTTTAAAGCAGATTTAAGAGTTATTTTTTAATTTGTTTATCCAAAAATTGGAAAGTTTTATTTGTTCCCCCTCCAATGATTGTAAACATAAAATATTCTCCATGAACTTATTTATCAATTTATAAACTATATATTTAAATAAAATTTTTTATTAATTTAAAATAAATTCATTTTAATGCTTAATCATGTATTTATAATATATTTTCATTATTATTCAGTTTAAAGTTTATTAATAAAGTTTATCAATAATAATTTTGAGGTAATTGTTATAATGAGTTTATTTTAAAGCATATTTAAAAATTTTGTTATATCTTCTATTTGCAACTTGAATTAGGCAATACAAGAATTTGGTGATCTTTGTGCTAACAAAGAAAAAGAAATTGTGAAAAATGTTCTTCCTTTTTGGCCTCGTTTATTCAACAAATTGGCTTTGGTAAGTTAATAATCTACATATTTTTATGTAATCTACAATATCATAGTAAAGGTGTATGATATGAAAAAATGTAAATTATGTTTTATAAAATAATAAAACATTTTTAGAATATAGTTATTCTTTACATACTTTTAGAATTTTTTAGTAAAATTTCTCCAAATTTTAGAATCACTTGATCTTTTCCTGCTCTTTAGCTAATATTTAAAATTTGATTAATATTGTTTGGCTGTTATTCCATGTCCCTCTTGGATTTGAGCCACAGTAGCTCAACTGACAAAGGCAGCAATCTCGTAACTGGAGGGTTTTGGGCTTGAGCTGGCCTAAGATCCATCGTGTATACTAATGGTGACTGAGGCATGTAAAAATATGTTTGTAGTCACGATGTCCTACAAGTGATAACTGAGTGTTGCAGGCCAAACCTGGGAGTCTTTTGCTTGGTCCCTGCTTCTAAATTATTAGAACCCTGTTGAGCTAAGATGTTTTTTCACCCTAGTGCTGCACATCAAATGACAGACACTCCCCTTTGCTTTAATTTGTGTGGTCTGTGGCTCATGTGTTTAGCTTGCCCAAGACACTTTGGCAACAACAACAAGAACAACCATCTTGGGTTACCTTGAGAAAACTTGCAATATTTGTTTTGACCAAATTTATTGTTTGAAATCATATGGTTTTGTTTATCCAGTATGCTGTACTTTAATGAATAAATTCTTCAAATCACACAACTTAGGTATTAGAATTCATTAG